>CM017559.1:15949748-16629748 GCA_007844125.1 Sinonovacula constricta
CAATGGTTGGGCAGGTAAACCTATCCACTGAACAGCAAAACAACCCAAATCGATACATGCGATAAACGTTGTGTTTAAATGTGCATTTATAAAGACAGAACAACTCCGATATTTGAAGCTTGTGTGTTTTGATTAACTGTTTATTCAAAGGTTAAAGATGCCACAATGTTAATAAGCTCGTAGCAGTGTTTGAATAAAATGAGCGCTACGCTGATGTTATATATACCATGTTCTCAAGCGCAGTTAGAGTGCTGTACGTTAACATTGACAGACGTATGTGCATGTTTTCGGACAGCGTTTACCTGACACTCAAGGATTCTCTAAAGTCCTGTTAATACGGGTACAATATAATACACGCGGATCGATGTAGTCATAAGTGGTGTATTTTGACAACTCAGCTATCTGGTTTTCTTCTGTGAGATATAAAACTCTCCTACATGGATAAGCATGATAAAGGAAGTTTAATTGCTATGTAATTAGCAATGAACGCGATGAGGAAACACGTCAGCTGTTTGTGTGTTTAAATGTTATGCTTTTTAAAATTAATCACATCTATTAGTGACGTTTATGATTTAACGTTTATATTTTTAACATTAGTTTCATAATGAAAGTGAAAATATGGCTATGGTTCACATTTCTCTGCCTTGTTACTACAGCTGTATTTCCAACCGAACCCTTCTTAATCTGCGAATGTTCTACGATCAAGGTAAGAAACAGTTATATTTTATTATCATTTTAATATTACTGTTTTTACCGCAAAAGTGTTCTATGTCGGGATGTAAATGCATGCAGTTGGAAGAATTAATATTATTAAGTAATTGCTTGAGATGTTATACTTATTCATTCTTTAATACTTTTCATTTTTCATCTTTGCCTCTTATTTCAACCCAGTTATTATCCCAGTAGCAAGGGATCATCCAAAATGTTGACGGATTTATTCCTATTGAAAGAAGCTTCTTTCTCGGCTATAAAACCGTTTTAACTTACACGTGGAGCCAACAACTTTGAAAAAAGCAAGATTGCACGTAGAAATAAAACCGTTTCTAACTCGTGTCGATTGAGCAATTCCAGTTATTTTTAAGATCTCCTACCTGTAATTCCTTTATATTAATTCAAGTCTTTTAGTTCAGACTTTCTAGTTATGTTAAGTGTGGCCTTTCTAGTGAGGAAGTTTACTGAATACACTGATTATTATACATATTCAGATGATTACTGATCTTAGTATATTTTGCTGAAAATACATTTCAAGTTTGTCCTTTTACATACATATGCAGCATTCTTTATTTTAGAACTTGTTATCTTGTACCATTTATTTTGATTGTATTAAAAACCACTAAGTCATTGTCTACTGCAGATAATGTATTTCAGTGTCATGTTTGATCCTATTGTTTTGGAGAATAAAAATATGATGTTTATGCCGAATTAGTACAACTTGGATTTGCTCTTGTCAAAAGTGAACCAGTAAATGGTTATACACTGATGATTGTACATTGCATGAATAACGATAGCGTCAGTGGTCTTAAGATAAAAGCGATTAACTTTGGATCATACGGTCCCTGGTTCAAGCCCCATACCTGACACGGGATCCTTGAGCAAGATAGGCACTCTGCTCTATGTAGCTTGTTTGTATGCTTGTAAACATTTAGATTTACAATCAAGTAGAGGAATGAATAAAGATTTATTTATTGCCATATTATTTGAACAACACAAAACCATTTCCCATTTTTCCTTTCAAAATTCCATTAGTGTAAATCAAGATAAGAGAACTTCATTGACGTCACGATTACGTCATTTAACATATAATTGATGCACATATGCGCAGTATGTTGTGAGCAGTACTTTCCTGGCGGCATTAAGACAATTTTATCATTGTTTATCAAGAAACATGTCAAAATATTGCGATGTGCTTATAATTACCATATGGTTTTCCATCTGGTTTAACTCTGATAATGAAATATCGTGGCTGCCGTCAGGTAAATTGGGTGCAATGAAACCAACACCATTTATTGCTTCTTCATATCTCGATATTTTGCTGCTCCAGGGCATATTTTCGTAGAATAAAAGAACCGACCTTAAGCTTTTACTATAAATCATTTAAGACTGTTTATTTATACAATTGACAATGAAATTGGATTGTGAATGATATAATTATAGAGGCGCCCCGGATTTTGTGTTTTCGAAATAAATAAAAAATAACTGAAACTGAAATAAATAACTGAATTGTGTTAGAAAGTCTTAATTATGTACCATTATTGAATTTTAATAATTTGTTAAGTGCTTGAATGTTTGTATTATAATTAAGCACCTTGTACATGTCGTTTATTTAACATTTAAGAAGCACGCCCAACTAAATTAGTTGTCATCTGCATTTCGACACACCTAAACGGGAAGCAATGTTACATATTCACATCCTGGCCTGTACCATCAATTTTCAAATTATACATCTTTTCCATGTACTCATACTGTCTAAAGATAAATATACCACAAAATGATATTATACATAGCATCATTATAGTGGATTGTACTTATAGTGTCGATTGTGTTTTGATATATTATATGCTAAGAATTTAAAATTATTGCCTCTCTACATTCTTCTTTTTGTAACAATTTATTCTACTTTGTACATATCAGGAGCCTAGCAAGCTTGTAAGTTCACGTAATTTGATTCGACAAGGCAAGTATTATACCCTTTTATCTTTTTATTGATCTCGACTTTTGTTCTGTGTGGAATAAAATAAGCTTAACAAAAACATGTCTGTTACGTCGAATGCAGTTATATAAGAGTGTATTGTAAAACGTTCTAAAAGGTTACAGGTTCTATATAAGAATTTCCTGCTTCCCACACATATTACAATTATCATCACAATCACAAAGCCGGTAAATCTAACCATAATTTTCTCGTATAAATATATCAGATGCCAGTGTTCTAATAAATATTCTGCATCGGGCAATTATACACAATTCAGAGAAGCTCATGTTCATATCATGGTATATTGAGATTTGCTGAAATATCGAATCACAACCAGCAGAACATGGTTCGATTATTTAGTTAATGATTGTATTTTCAGTTCAGCCCTCAAGTAGTTCATTGTGATAAATCCTATTACAATCAAATAGCCGTCACAGCTAGCTTCACTATCTCTAGCCCAACCTGCGCCACAGCTTTATGATAATTAAATCTAATTCGAAGAAGTCATACTTTCTTATTAAATTTTGGCGCATTTTCAAAATAAACTACTTTGCTAAAATTAATGAATCCTAATGAATCGACCATCACCACAAGGTTATACCAGGTTTTGCTAACACAGCTGTTTAGAAGAAGAATCAATTATTATTGTTTCGAAATGATATCCTTAGAGGTAAAATCAAACTACTTCTATTTCAATACTGAGGAAAGATGCCATTTCTTTATCAAAGTGATGTTTACTTCCTTTACCGCCGCATTTATAATAGTAAATAGTTTCCTTTTACCCCTACATAATAAAATGCTCGCAATTTTGCTACTTGTCAATGTAATTTTGGCAGCTTGAGTCAGCAAAGCTGATACCTATAGATTCGTTTATAAATCAATATTTATTACGCTAGAATGGTTTGCTACTCCTGGAAAAAACGTCAGTGACGAATAATGTCTAACATCGAGCTATTACATTAGTTAATACGGTATAAACCATAAAAACAGAATGTCTATGGTGATAGAATAACATGTATATAGGCTACTTTATATTGCGCGTTTGAAATAAATAAACTAAAAACTAAGTGTTGCAATTTTATTAGAAGGCAATAATTATACAATTATTATAACTGTTGAAAAATCGAAAACCCGTTTGTTTGGGTTAGGTTTTTAGACACATCACACATACACAATTAGGTATCATACTAACAAGTGGGTCTGGTTTGGGTGACAGAATTTTCATATTATGATATATATATATTTTTGAAACACCGAAACTCAACCAGCAGAACAAAATGTGCTTATTTAGTTATTGCTTGTATTTAAAGTTCAGCCCTTAAATTGATTGTGATCAATTCTACAAGTTTTATAATGTTCTGATGCGACATCTAAAAATTTGGTAAGAATTGCTGTTTATTTTAGCAAGTTGAGGGAATGTGTTTTGGACGAATGTTTATTCTTCTAAAATAACTTTCAACGTGTTTTTGCTTCTTTACCCGAAAGAGCAAATTGTATGCAGTAATCATATCTTTTAAAGAAAATGAGACAGCCAGACAGTTCTTCGATGCTAAAATTTTCAATATACTTCAGGCATCTTTTGTATATTTATTTTTAATTTAAACTAAGAACAATGATTTGATCATTTTTGTTGTGGTAGTTATGCTGCTGCTGTTGCTGCTGCTGATGATGATGATGATGACAATGATCCAAATGTGTTATCTGTTTGGAGATTAGGATTTAAAAAGAAAGATTGCATCATCGTCGTAGTTACATTCAGATAAATATTTCCTAAAATATATGCACAGTTACATATACCGTACACTGCCTATATTTCCTGCTTAACCTCATTACTCCCTGTTTTCGTTGTTTCGGCTTTCATAATATCTACTTTAAATCTCAAACAAAAGTATGTATTGGTATACATGTTTATTCTTAAGCAACGAGGATAGCCGCAGTATGTAAACAGCATATATCATAGTAGCCACTAGTGGTCGGTTTTGTGGTTCGTGCGCACTTGTTACCCACATGCAGTCATTAAACATTTGGTTCTTTATGACATAGTCTGCATGTTACACATACCGGAAGATAGTCTTCTTTAAAAGCGTGGCAAAATTATATAAAAGAATGTTGTAAGTTGCAAATTATCTGTCTCGTTTTTTTTCCTGCAAATCTGTAATTAATTATGTTCATAAGAAACAAGGGTTAGTGCATAGATTGTTTTGTATAGCGTTCAACAACGATTTTACAATATTTAACAATGTGAAACAGGTACTGATTCTTTTGTCTGCTTCATGAAAATAACGTTGTCGTTATATGACATGTTTAGTGTTTTTTTTCAACCTATTTCACTATCTAAAATATAAAAAATTAAGCCTATTCTTACTAAACTAGCTTGGATATGACTCTACGTGTTGTTGTTGATATAAATGTGACTTATGCTATAGCTTGGCAACAATAAGCTGACAGTTACAAATATTCCATAGTTGCCATACAGCGGTATCGGACAAGAATAATAACTTTTAAATAATAAAAAATAGCATAAAAGTCACAGGAAGGGAATCGAGCTCGCACCTTTTTACATTGAAAGCGAACATTGTACCGCTGAACCATTTTGCTTTTACAGAATTTGGCAAGGTAAAAGCAATTTAAAACAAAATACAAAAAAAGTTTTTTTTTATATATTAACGAAGAATTACGTATACATGCGATAACATCTAGTTGCTTTCGGATTAATGTTTAAGATAGAACTATAAAGCCTATGTACATAAACCAACCTCATCATATAAATAGAGGAGTGGAGCCCATGGCCGAGCGGGTCAAGAAGCCGACTTGTAACTTCTCTGCTTATCACCTCGTGGGCTCGAGTCCCGGTCGGCGCCTGGATCTTTCATGTATGGAAGTTTTCCAGCTAACCTGCGTAGCGCTAGTGGTTCTATCTAGACATAAAACGGGGGTCTTCTTCCACTAAAATTAGCTGGACGGTCGCCAATATGGCCATATTTTTGTTGGTGCGTTGTAAACAAAAGTAGGGACTTTATCGACAGAACTGTTAATTATTGTTAAGTATTACATTTTCGTAAAATATGACCGTTTTTAGTGGAATATTGTGGAAATGTTATATAACCGACACAGTATCTACCGTGCGCTAACTTCTGACGTCAGTTTTGCATAAACATGGAATTAAGTGATAATGATGAAGATATCACGTGGAGTGCAGTGTAAACATATACCAATACAGATTGATCAGGAATAATGCAACGTTTGTTGATATTGCAATTGTCATGCAGGATTACTTTTATTATTTTTAATTTAAACGAAATACCATTTACCTTGTTAACTTACTGCTTTGACTATATTTTGAAAAATGTATTGCATCCAAAAATAAAAATCATTTAGTGTTTCAATCCAAATCGATTTTCGAATTCGTTTGCTTCCAATTAGTCTTTAATGATGACCTTTCATCTTAAATATTTATTATTGTTATTTAAAGCTCCGACAAAAACATAAGCACAATTAGCAGTTGATAACACAATTAAAATAACATATAATATTCAATGCAATATCAGTTGTTTCAAAATAACAATAAATTAAAATTTAAGCCAACAAAATAAATAATTTATTTGCCAGATACACAATGCTAAGGGATGTTTAAACATGCAAATATTCACATTTCATTTAAAGGTCATTTTAAATGCCACAGTACAGCATTCGTTTAACAATACAATACAATAGCCGATAAATCGCAGCCATACTTTCATATTACACCACTAACGACATAATATAATCGGATACATAATTAAATTAATTTCGTGCATCAAAATACGTTGTAGATACCTAGGTACTAATAAAACTAATTTATAGAATATCACACATAGAACTTGATACCATGATATATGATGAAAAGTCCTTGCGGTATATTGTGGACAATTTTAAGCATCTTAAGTTTGTAAAAAGGACATGATACATAATGTGTCAATACGTTGTAAATAATTCCTGTTATATTATAACAGATACATTTTTTTGTCTGAAATGTGTGTTCTTTTTTGTATTGTTGTGTTATTCATTTTTGTGTTAACTCATTTATAATAATGACCTAAATAAAAAAGCCTTTTGTAGTTTTGTCATTCGAGATACACGGTGTTTTTAACAAATGAAATAAGTACTGCCTGAAAGTCTTTTTTTAAACTGAAATTGGTTGTTGCTTTTACAATCAGGGCAATATTTTGTAAGAGAAAGCAACATAACTGACGGCAATATTTTGAATTTGACTTTTTATTCACGAGTCTAGGCTTGCACTTTATATGTGAACATCATACAATCGACATTAAGATTGAAACGCTTAAACGTTTGTGTCCAAAGAAAGTATTTTGCATTTTTTTAATTATTTAAAGAATTATATAACTAAGTAAGCAAATTTGCAGTCGATATATATTACATTTGAGAGACTGACTTATATGAATGAACTAAAGTAAACCTCGTTCCAATTCCTGACAAAGTTTTATTAGTTTTATTTAGTTATAGAAGATATTTATATTACACTGCACGTGATCCTTTTTTAATGCATGAACACTTGATTCACTTAGACATTATTTGTGAAATAACGGGACAAGTAAACTACTTGATAAAATACAGTGAATTAAAGTATGCTTTAATTTATTCTAATAAATATGTCAGTCAGACCGAATTTCCAATCGAATATTTTGATACATTGTAATTTGATATTGCACAGAAAAGTCTCTGTTCATATTTATTTTTGCTCAACAAATTCGAAATGCTTAAAGTATTATAATCGCATTCATAGAATAAAATAAGTATTGACCATTCAGCGAGAATTTGGTAATATGACGATACATTTTTTTTGAAAAATACAATTTTGTAGGAATACAGAACAACGAAAGTAGAACTTTCCTTGAATACATAAAACATTTAAAACAAGGGAAATATATTCAACTTATGAAATTTAAATTGAATTTGGCCTGATCAATTTATCCTTGGCTTTTTTAGTTAATGCGATTGTTAAAATTACTACCATTATGATGGTACATCTGTTGTTCCGGGGACGCTTGTTAAATAGAAGCAATGATGTATATCTAAAGTATAAAAGCTTATCGATGCCAAAAAGCAATACTGTTTGGATACGGTATTTTATGCTGAGTGATGCTAGCACACCATTACCAGTACGATACAACGGAGAGTTATCAATTACTTGATTATTGTGCAAGTGGTGCATTTACTTCTAAATTCATAAAAGTTGTTTATTGCTGCACATGGCTAAATATAGCAATCGATAGGATTCTTTTAAATGTTAACATGTTGATGAGGAAAGCGTGTGTGGAAAGAGATGATGCATTCAGTTAGTTTCCAAGTACAGAGCAAGACTGAAAATTTGTTGTTGTTTTTTTTAAAGTTGAAATACTGCTTTGATAATTTTACTGACTTTTCACTTCGAACTGCCAGTGTATAGTAGAATCAAGTGGTAAAACAGAGCTTACCAGAAAGTTTATGAGATGATGCTTGCCATTTCTGAAACTATTAAAATATTTATTATTTGGGATGTTGGCAGCTGCCTGCAGTTAATCCAGAGAAAGAAGCGTACTAAACATTTCTTATTCTTGAAGCTAGTAACAAAAGCATGAAAACAGATTTAGTTTAGCAGATTTGTAGTCAAGTACATTTACGTTGGAAGCTATAACTAACGAATTTCGCCACAATATCGTGATCCTATATAAAAACCAATATATTGCGATAACAAGTGTCACTTTTGAGATATAATTTACTTTAACAATTAATAATATACCAATTGTATCGTAAAGAAAGCATACTGATAAATTGAACAATATCATTTACATTACCTAATTTCCCCACTAAAATGTATTATTAATGCGACCTGCTATGTTAAGCATACTTTATGAAATTAAAGCTATGAACTCTCAATTAACTTCAAGCCAGCTAAATAACAAGTCGGTGAGAATTTGGAATATGATGTAGGTCCAAATCAGCCAACTCCAAAACTCTTTGCAAACATCTTACATGGTAGGTTATATTATATTTAAAAAATAAATTCCTTTTGTCTAAAGTCATATGGCCTGTAAACCATCACATGCATTTATTATTTCATAAACAGTCACGCGAATTATATATTTATCTGTACATTTATATGACTTTCTCAAATTTGTTCATTCGATTGAGGAAAATTATTATATAACATATTTAAAGGACGCGCTGCATCTTATTGAAATTCATTCGTGTGGCGCAGCACAAACACAGCTTTGTATTTGTATTATTGGTCACTGAGGTAAATAGAATGTTACATCGCACCTAACAATACATTACAAATCAATACAGTGTGCATATTAAAGTCAGAATAAATCCGATATTTGTGGCGCAGATGTGTTGATTAACTGTTTATACGAAGGTTAAGGGTGCCACAATGTAAGCACGTTCGTAGAGTGTTCGAATACAACTTATGCATTGCTGTATTATATCTCAACGAGTAACAATGTTGGGAGATTTAAAAGATTTTTTTAAAGTTTGTATGTTAGACAGCGTTTACCTGGCACCCAACGAGTACCTAGGATACGTTCATTTACGTTAAGTGATGTATAGGCGTGTAGTGTATACATGCGGGGTGATCTAATCATAAGTGGTGTATTGTAACATCCCAGCTATCTGTTTTCCTTCCGTGAGAAACACCCAGAGTCCGAGCGGATTACAATTACACTGTTTTACAATTATAATAAGGAAGTTTTTTGAGTGATTAGAATAAAATGATATAAGGAAGATTTTCGTCAGTTGTGAGTTGGTGTTTAGATGTAAAGCACATATGTGTGCTAGTATAATGATCAAAATAAACAAGGATTTGATTACGTGTCATGATGAAAGTGGAGAATTGGACATTGATCACATGTCTGTGTCATTTTGTTCTAGGTGAATATCCCACGGAACCCATATTTACCTGCCAAAGTTCTTCGATAAAGGTAGGCATCGTGTAGGTTGCGTTTCAACTGTACTGTTTCATACTATCATAAATATGTTTTAATTTTCGACTGTGTTATGTAAAATGTATCATATCACTTATAAATAATCGTTCAAAACCATATAACTTTTTTATCAAAATACCGCTGTGTTTATGAAACAAGAAAGACTATGACGATTGCCGATCTTATCTTATCGATTTTTTCAGAATGCTTTTGTTGGAGACCTCTTCCGTCAAAGTTTTATCATAAAGGAAGACGTCATACTCATTGCTTTACTTCTGACAATATAATGATGTGTTCGTTGCCTTGTACTTAATTATTGCACTAGAAAACGGTACTCTGTATGGCTTCTTGATATTTTATTAATTGCAATCATGCCAAAGGAGTGGCAGTGGAAACACTCTACAAGTATTCTTCCGTCTGTTCTTCATTTCTTCCTGAGCATTAATCATTGCAAACTTGTAGTAGACTTGTTCACCATACTATGCATATTTATGCGTCTGAATTATGCAACAGAACAAACGTCAGTGGCGAATGTAAGGACCAGCATCATGTTCAACACTGGAACGTTTTTTCTTAATAAAAACAGATCCAGAAACAACAAAACCTAGTTTTATTAAAAGTAACGAACTGACTTTGGACGCATGGAAAAAAGGTCCGAATACAAAACAACAGATCAGAGCGTATAATTTGTCTTGTACATAGTACATCGTTTTAACAAAATGCATTTTAAATTCAACAAATCATAGATATTTGGATCATTTCAATTTCAAATGATGGGTAACAGGCAACAAACAGAATGAAAAGTTGAATATTTATTTAATATAGTTGGTGTTCTATGTAAATCGATGCTCGTTATAAAGTAATATAATACTGCATTTTACATAGTCTCTGCAACTTCGTGCACATATTTTAAATAAAATAAAATTAAATTAAATTAAACGTAATAAATTGAGCAGAACACGCCTCCTTGATTATTTGGTTATTGTTTGTAGTTTGAATGCATCAATAAAATATACGTAAGGGTAGAATCTAAAAGGAATTTGACACGCAAGAAAAAAAAAGTACGAAGTGTGTTCTTTTTCTTTAACAGGAAATGCGTTTGGCAAATAACGGTTTGTATGAAGACATGGCATGCAACATGCAAGTTTGGTTCTGTAACTAAAATAGCAAAATGTGTTTTGCAATTATAGTTAATTCAATGGAATAGCAAGACAGACAGCATTACAAACGAGATTAATACATAGCGATGTAAAAGTATCAATATACACCGGGTATCATTAAGTCTATATAATCGTGTTAAAGGTAATGTAGCGTTTCGAATACAAATGAAATGATTCGTTGTGATTGTGGAATGGTGGCAATAGCGGCGGTGGTGATGATGATGATAATTATATTGATAATTAAGACGATGACGACGACGACGACGACGACGACGACGATGATGATGATGATGATGATGATGTGATGATGATGATGATGATGATGGTGATGGTGATGATGATTATGATGATGATGAGGAGGAGGACGGTGATGTCTGGCACTAGCATACAAAAAGTTCGTTTTAAGTTTAACCCCGAAACTGCCAACTTTCTGTCACATTTTTCTTTAACCATTTAACTTTATCTTTTTTGCTTTGATGATTTCCCCCCCAATAATGCATAAAGAGAAGTTTTCCTGTGATTTATTCTTCAGCACCAAGCGAACTTTCTATGAAGGTATGGCACCATATGGTGGCGTACTGATCAAAGAATGTACGCTGAAGTAGTATTTGTATTTAACATGCATTAATCTCACACATGAAATCATTGTTTGTCTGCAGAACAAAAGCATATTTAGGCAGTCGATTCTCTTTCAACATGTCTGTTGTAATGAATTTTGTGAAAATGCAACATATATGCGGCAAAGTCCGCCTTCCTCGCCAGTTCTGCATTTTACGTATCTTATACAATAAGAGCAATATAAAGTGCAACATTTTCAAACAAAACACCAACACAAACAACAAACAACATCCTTACACTATTAAGCACTTACCCTATTTTCGTAATAAGCGTCAATAAAAATCTTAGCGGCGCCATATTTCCTGTTGTCTTGCTGTCTCCTTTTCTTATCTATAGATTGCAGTGTAAACAGACAGGACTTTAGGTTGTTCATTTAGGCTATTTCACGGCGCCTCTGGGAGGTTTCAGGTCTGAGCCTGACTGGGAAGTGCCCGAAAAAGTGACCCAAACAGGCACCATCAGGCTATTTTCGCCTAATGCTGTCCAGAGACTAAGTCAAAACAGTGAAATAACACTTTTCGGGCTCTTTTGGCGCACCCGCGCCAGTGTCCACTGCGCAAGGTCCACTGCGCCTCTGAGAGGTTTCACGTCTGAGCCTGACTGGGAAGTGCCCGAAAAAGTGGCCCAAACAGGCACCATCAGGCTATTTTTTTTTTTTTTTTGATATTGCTTTTGTTGTTGTTTTGACAAAACCATGTGCTTACAAAAACTAAAATGATAAGATAGAAACGGTCAATGTAACAAAGTATACTTCATCAGTGTAAGGATGACACTATGGTTGTAATCAAATATTAAGTTCTTTGAGATATGTTTTTTCTACAGTCTCCGTACATATCATGCAGGTGTATTAATTCTAGTAAATTACTATAATTTGTTTCTGGTTGACAAATTCTTTACCTTATTTAGTAAGGTGAAGTCAACGAGAAAACAAATCTTTAACTATTATCGCCAAATGACACAAAACATTTTCCATGTCATATTTGTAAATTTAGAATAGATACGTATGTTATTGCCAGAGTCCTTAAACATTTAAAATATAATTTCTTCTTAATTGTAGTCTTAAAGTATGTCGTGACTAATTGATTAAATACAGAGAAATATGAGAAAAATGCACTATTAGTGACCTAACCTTTAAAAATCGTTTCTCAGCTGTAAAATTTGTGGCTGATTTAATTGTTGTAGGCAAACAACTTAATATGCATGTACTTTTATCTTGAAACTTGAAATCTGTAGTCGAAATTTTTAGGTAAATGGATACCGGATAGGTTAGATATTGAACTTATTCACAATGGAAGAAATAACTCATTTCTCTTAAACTAAAATTGGTACGGCACGAATTCTTACTTAGAGTAAACAATACATGATCATGTTTGAATTCCATTCTAAAAGTTAAAAACGCCACAGTCTGTATTAATAAATTTAGTTCGGATACACCTGCTTGGTGGAATGCGTTTAATCGTTTTTACGTTTGACAGTTTTTATCAAATGCATGTATATAGAATATCCGAAGAGCTTTCATCGTATCCTTTATTCGAAAATTGTTACTTACGCAATCTGGTTGTGAAAAACACACTTCCCTTTCATGTAACCTTTGTTTACATTTAATCCTGCAAGGAATGTTGTGTTAACTTTCGTATGATGAAGATTATGTGTATAATTTTATGACGACTAAGCATGCGTCATTGCGCTTCCACAAACCTAGATAAGCACCCCAATCGGTCCCTTTTGCTGACTGACATTTACAAGGCGGTAACTGTTATATTTTACTTTCTTTCTATATCTCGTGACGAGTCGTCTCTGTGTTTTTGTCACTTTTACATTTGCTCTGTATGCCTTTGTTTAAGAGGCAGTTCATATTTTAATATATGTGGTCATTCTCGTTGGATATTTTCTTTTTCCTATTTGTTTTAATCTGATTTGCTTTCTTATCATAGTTGTCTTTGAGAAATATCAGGAAGTGCAAAGCTAAAGCTCTGCAATATGGCTTAAGCACCCCATTCGCAAAAGAAGATAATCAATACTAGTTTAAAATTAGGGTAAGATAATCATCGATGTATACGATGTGTTCTTTGACGTACACTGGGCTTTGATACTTCAAGGCTATGTACACATGGCCACGATTTTCACTTCTTCTATGGTCATACTTATCCTTGATTCGCACATTTTTTAACAAAAAATATTCTAGTTTTTTTTTTCTCATAGGAACCCTAAATCAATGCCGTTTTGAAAACATGATTTCAGCAATGCATAATAAAACTGCATAAAATATGCAACAATCAGTTGCGTTAGAGCATGGGACTGTCTTATAATACAAAGACTTGCCATTATTTCCTCTATTACACTTTTTTAACCTGTTCTTTCTTTGTCACTGGCTAGCATTTTATTATTATTACTATAATTATTATTATTATTATTATTATTATTATTATTATTATTAGTAGTAGTAGTAGTAGTAGTAGTAGTAGTAGTAGTAGTAGTAGTAGTAGTAGTAGTAGTAGTAGTAGGGGTAGTAGTACTAGTAGTAGTACTAGTAGTAGTAGTAGTAGTAGTATTTAACCGTCATGATAAACAGTAGTAGTAGTAGCAGCAGCAGCAGCAGCAGTAGTAGTAGTAGTAGTAGTAGTAGTAGTAGTAGTAGTAGTATTTAACCGTCAAGATAAACAGTAGTAGTAGTAGTAGTAGCAGCAGCAGCAGCAGCAGTAGTAGTAGTAGTAGTAGTAGTAGTATCAGTAGTATTTAAACGTTTAAGAGAAGATAAACAATGCGTCTGCGAAGATAAATACGCTTTTAAACAAGTTAAAACACATTTTATTAACCTGACTGTATGGTGAACCAGATGTTATAGTGAATAAATGTAAGACTAAGCAGTACAGAGATATTTATAAGAGACGGAAACTGATGCTCTAGGACCAGATAAACTACAGACCAAGCAAACCAAGATAAATGCATCTTTGTGTGCCGATTGATTAATTGAGTGCCATTGTTTTGACCGTTGTCAATAGTAAAACAGGCTTGCACGGTTGTTCTATTGGCCATTTAGGTAAACAGAACTTACCATCGTACAATACAATACAACTTGAACCTATACAACACGCAGAGCACAATGTGCGTATACAAAGACAGAATGACTAGGATATTTTAACCAGTTGGTTTGATATCATTTAAGCTCGTAGAAGCGTTTAAGTTTAAATTCTACTGTGCTGATTTTATCTTTAGCGTTCAAAGAAGGTTGGGTTCTTTAAACAATTACATAATGATGTGTTTTCAGACAGTGTTTTCTGGTAGTCAATGATCTACTTAGGATGAATTTATTTCCGTTGAAGGTACGTTATATATATCCAATACTTGTCCTTCAGATCAATATAATTACAAGTGGTGTACTTAGATATCAACGTTCCTTCCGTGAGATACATGTTGATTCTATAGTGGATAACAATTATCGGGGAAGTTTAATGTTTTTGTAATTTTCACCACGAAATACAATAAAGAAAATCCTACGGCAGTTCTGTGTCTGTGTTTAGATGTTTCTCATTGTTAAATAAAGCACAGATGTGTTCTTCGATTGGATTTAATATTAATAAGTGTTAAAAAGAGGCATGATGAATGCTGAAAAGTGTGCATTGTTCACATGTATGTGTCATGTTACTCTAGCTCTATTTCAAACCGAACCCCAGATGGCCTGCAAAGGTTATACGATCCAGGTAAAACAGTTATGTTTTAATATTCAGTGTCAGAATTATTCCACAATTATATTTAAAATTATATTATATTATATATATTATATAAGACAGTAAATTAAGTGCTGATTCTATTTTAAAGACGAGATAATTTTAGATATGTTCGACTGGAAAAAACGAATCAAAATATACTATTTTATCAAGAATGCCTTAATACTGAATATCATGATACTAACCACGAAAGAAGCTTCTAAATGAATAATGTATTCTATCAGTCTATGAATGTTATGATCAATCAGTGTGTTGTGTCGAAAGTAGTGCTTGAGAGCACACTGAGTTAGTATAATTGCTTAAAGTGTGCCTAGGGATGCATTATGCAGGATGAAAGAATGTGGGAAGAAACGCGACACTCAAATGATCAGGAATACTGGCAATTTGGTAGACGTATTCTAAGAATCTGTGGAACAACGTGAGAGCATTTCATGTAGAGATAGATATATACATTGGGTCTGGCGATGGTTTCATTGTAAAAACCTCAGAATATAAGTGGGTATCATACAGTGGTCAGTGTTTAAGTTTAAATACAGGTGGTGAACGATCTAAAGGCAAATCAAAATGAAAAAAAATGAAGGTGGCAATGATGATAATGGTAATGATGATAATAATAACGACCACTACAATTTGGGTGCTGATAATGCTGATGATTATGGTGGTGGTGGAGTTGGTGTTGATGATGATAATGGTAATGATGATAATAATTACGACCACTACGATTTTGGTTCTAATAATGCTGATGATTATGGTGGTGTGGAGGTGGTGGTGATGATGATAATGGTAATGATGATAATAATAACGACCACTACGATTTTTGGTGCTGATAATGCTGATGATTATGGTGGTGGGAAGGTGGTGGTGAGGATGATAATAGTAATGATGATAATAATAACGACCACTACGATTTTGGTGCTGATAATGCTGATGATTATAGTGGTGGTGGAGGTGGTGGTGATGATGATAATGGTAATGATGATAATAATAACGACCACTACGATTTTGGTGCTGATAATGCTGATGATTATAGTGGTGGTGGAGTTGGTGTTGATGATGATAATGGTAATGATGATAATAATAACGACCACTACGATTTTGGTTCTAATAATGCTGATGATTATGGTGGTGTGGAGGTGGTGGTGATGATGATAATGGTAATGATGATAATAATAACGACCACTACGATTTTGGTGCTGATTATGCTGATGATTATAGTGGTGGTGGAGTTATATGGTTGGTGTGGAGGGTGGGTGTTGATGAATAATGGAAGATGATCATATAACGACACTACGATTTATAATGCTGATGATTATGGTGGTGGGGAGGTGTGGTAGAGGTGATATAGTAATGATGATAATAATAACGACCACTCGATTTTGTGCTGATAATGCTGATGATTATAGTGGTGGTGGAGGTGGTGGTGATAATGATGATAATGATGATGATGATGATGATGATGATGATGATGATGATGATGATGATGATAAACAATTTTTATCTGAATGAATGCATAAAGCGCTAACAATAGGCTTTTATTATGCCGACAATTATAGTATATAAAGAAAGACTCTAATTACAGCCGATCGGTAAATAACAATAGAAGACAGCACCATGAACGTCTGTTATCATCTGAATCTGACAATGAGCCGTTGGTCTTATAGCCTGAAAAGAATATTGATTGTGTTGTACCGATTAATCTTACTGTTTAAAGTAAGTAGTATAAACCAAATCAGAGCCTAACCTCCAAATAAACGCTGAATGTCGTTTTTTTATTTGCAGAAACTTCTTGTACTTTTGACATTGGAAAGTTCAATGTATGCTACCTAATTAATGCATACCTATCATATACAAATATAAACCTAACCGCACAATGGTAAACAATTAATATAACAGATATAAATAATTTTCTAAGTGGTTTAAAGCAACCTGTTTTAACCAAGTAAATTTGAATACATTTATTACGCTTAATAATGTAATTCTAACAATCTTCTGTGAAGCAAGTACCCAGATTCAATAAAAGAATGACAACGTCATTACTATGTATTCCTATTTTGGGCCTTACCCATGAAAATGGTAAAAAAAAAACGCAAGTTCTTTACTACCAATATTACACTTATTTAAAACTTGCTTGTTGTTCCTAGAAACGTGACAGACACTTCTGTACTTGTATTATGTATTGAGATGATATACTTTTGTAAAAGTCTAAAAAAGATCTGTTCTGTTCCTATGTTTTCAGCATCTATTTCTCAACAAAAAAGCGCTTTGCAAATAAATTTATTCACGAGCATTATTAAATGAATGAAGGCTTTGTTGGCAAAGGGTATTTACGTTATTGTTTACTATTATCTAATTACACACACATCCGAATAAGCATGTCTGTAGGCAAATTCTTACTGTAAAAATGTAATATTACCGCGTCGTTATGCATCGCCCGCTAACTTCTCACATTTAGTGATGTTAATAACAAAACATGTAAAGATGCAGTGTAAATATACACCCTTTTAGATTGTTCAAGAATAACGTACTTCGATATTATTTGTCGTGCAGGAAATTTAAATTTATAATACTATTGAGCTGATAACAGACACATTGATTGTCATGTTATCATCTTTTTAATTTATTTTGCTTCTGTCTTCTTACTTAAGAAAATACAACATTACACGCCTTGCACGGTTTAAACTAACTGTCATTGTCCAGTCGTTGTCGTTCCCCCCCCCCCCCCCCCAAAAAAAAAAAAAAAAAAGCACAAGGCTCCTGCAATGTTGCCGAATTTATTGTGTCTCGTTGATAAAGTTTAATCTTAAATAGTCAGTGATTTCTTAAAGATTCGATAACATAGGAGTATGATAGGAATCAAAGATCCACGATGTAGAAGATCATTTTGCACAAATTCATTATTTGTTAGTAATATTATCGAAAGCAGATGTCATAAAACAACTGCAAGAAAACGGAGATAACATCACACATCAACAATAATAAAAGTAACGACGACGATGATGACTAGGGTTTAGAAAATGCAAATGTTTCGAAACTTCTTACAGTTTACATCGACGAACATACTTAAGAATCTGTACTTGATACACAAAAGGTAACTTTTGAATAAAAGTCGTCCACATATATTAACTTATCTAAGTTAGCTAACAACTTCAAACTGTTAGGTTTAGTTAGATGCTAAAACTGTTAAACATGTAAGTATGTTATTAAGTTGGCATTCAAAACACTTACTTGAATTAGAATGACTGCAGAGAAGTAGACTGGAGTGAACTGAAACTGCTGCATTAGTAATTATACCCCAAGATAGATTGTAGCCAGCAGCAATTTCAAGTGATGGCTTTTCACTCAGTAGTTAGCTTGAAGCAAGGTATTGGCAAACATAGGTGTTTCAGCGTTTATTTCAATGTTTGGCATCAAAGGAAAAAGAAGCAGTATGATAGCCGGTTGCAATTAGCAGGCCTGCAGATTAAATGTGTGTAGAATTGATTAAACCGTAAGATTCTACCTACTTTTCTTCTAACCAATTAATAGACTTTTCTGCAAACAATTCATTTGATATTTTGTCTGTCTATACAGTCAATTAATGTAAAAGAAATTACAGGCCGTTTTAAGTGTACGCCTTTATCTCACTAATAGTACAACTAAAGGATGCAGTACTTGTAAACACTGTTATAACCAGATTAATTCAATTTAGTGAAGAGGAAATTACGTCACAGATCATTTTCTTAACCGTATAACATATACCATGTCCAATTGTCTGAAGTGTTAATTTCAGTAATGACATTGTTATTTATAGAAAAAATTGAGTCTTTGAGATTCGCATGCTATCACTAGACAAAACTATGCCAAAGTTTTTACAGTAAAACCTTGTTATCTGTCAACAGCGCAATAATTGGTGTCCGTAAAATAGACGTCTACTTAGTACCGTGATAATTTAATAACAACAGACCAAAGCAACATATTGAAAGCTACATTAATACAATGATGTTTTCAGTATTTGTGTTAAAGGTGGTATCCGACAGTTTATCTACATTAGATGCATTTAAAATATTTATTATTTCACTGTTTTGGGGGTTTTATGCATATTTTTTGCACATTTTAATCTAAGTAAGGACGACTTTGAACACTATCTGTGTTATTAGACGATTAAATTGCGACAAAAAATTACTAGTTTTGTTCATTCCTTCTAAATCAATAATTAGGCACGATAATGATCTCTGCTATAATAGATATGGACGTCAGAGCGTACTACCCGGATGACTATATAATCTCAAAAGTAAATTGTCACGTGGTTTTCTTATTTTAAAATTAGCCACCTCAGCAGCATTGCTCAGATAGGAAATATCTGTTTGGAATAACGAGCGTGAATTTATGCACTATTCGCACAGAAATAAGACATCAGTGAACAACATTTTGCATGACCTTTTAGGTAAAAATGAAGTTTTGGGATATTTGAGAAAAATATTTGGTCCAAACTGTCAGATACCACCGTTAAAGCGTAATGCAGAACACTCTTCTATTTTCTTTCTAATAATTTCATTAAAGTATGCATTAGGAATAACAAAGCAAGTTAATATGATCAGGATGGGAGCTAGGTACTCTGATCTTCAGGAATTTTGGTACACGTGCGTCCGTTTCTGAAGCAAAACGAGAAAATGCGTATCGTAATCATGGTTTATCCTTTAAAAATAGCATGCAACGTGCACGAATGTTTCTTTACCTGAAAAAGCAAAGTGTGTTCTGTAATCTTAGTTTATTCAGGAAAGCAGCCAGCCATAAGTTTTTTTTACAATGATACAAGATAAATGGATCCGTGTTGTATTCCCGGTATTCTGGCAAATATCAATAATTGGTACATAACAGGAGAGGAAGCCGTTACTAGTCGACAAAGATAAATGTGAGAACTGAACAAGGTGAAGAATTTATAAAATGGCCCTATAGATGATAACAACTGTAATATATATAAATATATAAATGATATACATAAATGATGCCCATAAAACGGTCCCTCGCTGTGAAGACTCGACTTGAATAGTTCAGATTAGCGCACAATAACCATGTACAGATTATAATTAAATAGTTCAAACTAAAACGCTTAATGTCAGATTTTGATGTTTGAAATTATTTTAAATGCTTCTCATCTTTTAATGAAATTGACATTTATATTAATTAATTGGTTTGTTTCGTCGGTGTTTTGTGCATTAAAGAAAAATGAAAAGAAATGAAAAATAACACAGAACAATAGTACGATTATCTATATTAGTGTGTTCTTAACACATGAATATAGTTGTAACATCTCTCTGAACCTGATTTCAGAATGTAATCACAATGACGTAACCTAACACGCATCAGTTTAAACTAAAGCAAACCATCAATTCGATTGGAATATGTAAGTAAGCTAAAAGAAAAAGGCAACTCTGACATGTAAGAGCACTCTTAAATTCCTGTCACAATAAAACACTTACGCATGCGGAATAATTTATAGAACTTTTACAAACCAGTTTCAAAACGGTTCCACAAGTCTTGTTCTACATCAAGCTATCTAAATTTAAAATTCGGTTGAGTCAACGTAGTTGAATTACAAATATATAATAAGTAAGTGAAACTGTTTCCTCTGGCATATGATAAAAAGTATAAAAATAAACAGCAAATTCAGCTTTATATACTGTAAATAACCTTTTGTCAATCATTTAATACTGTTATCACAAAACTGTTTCTTGTGATTTGTGTGTTTGCATTTTTTTCCTTTTAAAAGTCCTCTTTCTTATCAATGGCGAACATAAATAAGGCATGCTTCAGCAGCACTACAACATTTAGCAACATATGTTGACAACCATGTCTGAGTAATTATACTGAGCGCATGTTTGTATGTTTCGTGAACATTATTTACAATCGTGCAAGATTTATGTAATTTATTTAGCATTTTATCATTGAAATTACATTGCTGAAATGTTTTGTCACTAAATATTGGTAATATTAAAATAAAACAATATTTATGATCCAGTGAAGTGATTTGAGCCTATGTTTATCCATACTCATTAAGTGCCATTAATTCAGTCATACCTCTCTATTGACCTCGACGGTTTTGTCATTTATTTATGGACTGTCTACTTAAGAACATAATTATAGCAACTATCTAATACTGAAGTAAGCAAGTAACTGAGATAGCACCTGTTAACCTGACCTAACTACATTTATAAACAATTAAATAAACTGATATCTTTATAATGTAGATATGTATTTAGGTTTAGAATTTGCTCTAATTAATATTTTAAGAATAACCTTTTCCATAATCTCACATGCCTTTTTCAGATGAAGAGTAGTTCTTTAACAACTAGAAAGTATTTTCAAGAAATACTACGACATCTGTTGCTGTCCGTGT
Source organism: Sinonovacula constricta (assembly GCA_007844125.1). Lineage (NCBI taxonomy): Eukaryota > Metazoa > Mollusca > Bivalvia > Cardiida > Solecurtidae > Sinonovacula > Sinonovacula constricta. The sequence continues at coordinate 15,971,282 of CM017559.1, forward strand.
ATAGATACGTTAAGTTGTATACTTTCTGTAGCCCTTTATTGTTGTTTGATCTGCCTAAATGTTTGTATGTTATTCTTGATATTTTCGTACCCACTATAATAACAAGAAACTTTAAAAAATGAACGCTAATTTGTGGTACACAATCAACCATTATGAATATGAACGTTTCACTAGCAGTACAATATTCAATTATTAATACAGTACATTTTCTAAAATATATTTACGTGTAACAGGAATTCAAGGAAAGGTTATTGATTCATAAAGACAACTATTTACATTCAACTATCTGTAAAATGTAAACATACAGAGTAAAGTACATACACATTCTTTAGGTTGTTGATCGGTTGTACGGAAGATGTTATTCATCTGTCACATAAATATAGACTGATCGTCTTCGTCTAACAAAACTATTAAACAAGCCCTCATTTTTGACTGCATTCGGATTTTTGTTCAGGATATGAAAATAATTGTCTCCTTGTCTTTATACATGGATCGCTCAGTCTGACTTGCATCCGTAAATGTGCCTTTCTCCCAATATATTGTTAAGCCTTTGGTGGACATTTTATTGAAACCAAACTACCATCTGTCTGTTACGTCTTTAATAATTACAGAATATAAACGTTTCAACAAACAAACAAAATATACTAAAGACAGCTGTGTTATTTATTGTAATTTATTTATGCAGTAACCATCTCAATTTTGGTCTTTTGACTCAAGAGTCACTAGTGTATAATTCAAATACATGCAAAGTTGACAGTGTTTTTAATTTTACCTCATATAAATGTATGAGCGACCAATCACATGATATCTTAATAAAATAACGTCATAGAAACATTTGTACCGCCAATGTGACATCAATTGTTTGACATGTGCAGTTTCAGACTATTTATCTGAACGCTCTATTGCAGTTTAATACCGTCTGATTAGTCGAGTTAAATCATGCTCAGTAGAAGAAAATAACCTTTGTTGATAAATTAACATCAATAATGTTTCCTTTTCAGGATCTTCGTGTGCAAGATATTCCTGTACAGAGAACGAAACTGTGAGTTTCCTTATGTTGATATTATAGCAGTTCTCATTTTCAAACATTATTACTTCTTGTTAGATAGTATATTTGGACTATACAAGAGATATGTATTGGTGAATGAAGAACGATAACTGTAAATCTCTAAGCATGCAGTTGCCCTCTGCATCCAGATAACTTTCAACTGTTTTATTAAAGCACTTTATACAAACCAGTGCTTGCTTTTCACTTTCATCTTTTTCTCATGCTAAACTACGTTGGGATTGTAGCTGAACTTGATTGATCCATTTGCCAAATTGGTTTCATTTGATTTCCAAGTGTCAGCAACCAATTTCTTTGATTAACAATTTTCTTTATAAAAAAAAGGAAATCATTAGTTGTTTCTTTCCCAGAAACATCACACTTAGAGTTGTTGCTTCTCTCGTAGAAAGTTGTTAAATAACTTATTTTATTCCAAAACACAAATGGGGATTGCAACCAGTTTCCATAAAGATTACTAACATAATTGAAATTCCTCCAATGTTCTGCCTTGCTTCTGTTTTTCTTGATTCTGTTGTTTTCATTGATTTTTAGTTAGAATAATCAGTGGACTTGATTGTAACAATGTTACAAAAAAAACTCAACTTAACATATTAATTCATGACTATTAATCACTCATTACCAATGATTATTTCAATTTTATAATAACCTATTTATTATATATATTTTAATGAGGTCATATTTATGGGTTTAACACTTACTGAATGATGTAATTAATTTAACATGCCGCATTTCTGGCAAGCTTTATCTGACCTAGTTTGTGACTTGCCTCTTTCAAAATTAATTAAAGGAAGCTTTATAAATACTGTATATATTATAATCAATTATTCAACATTATCTTTTATGTCATATTTTGATTGGCATTTTAGATTCTATATCATCCCCCAACCTGATGTCGACACCTCTCATACTGGACCCATGTTCTTTTAGGATGGTGGGAAAACAGCGTATATCCTGGAACATCACATTACCTAAAGGTAAATAATTATCACTTCATGCAAAAAAAGTTAATTTAAGTAATCAGAACGAAAGAGCGGATTCTAAACCATCAAAACATACATATTCAAAAGGTATTTAAACAAAATAACATTATAACATTTTCCCTCTTAATTAAATCCTCACTAAGTGCTATGTTTTTGCCTTGTCCTTTTTGGTCTAAAAGATGCTATTGTTTAAAAGAATTGTGAATAAAGCTTATACACATTTTAATGGTAGAAAACTTCTGTTTATAATCGTTCAAAACAAGTTTCTTTATTTCGTTTGAACAAGCCTGTACTTATGAGACGCTAGACAACTTAAAAATTATAAAATGGAACAAATTATTTATCAGTCTAATAAAGGGACAATGAATATTCTTACACATTTAAGGATCTGTTAAAAAAAAGATTTCTAGATTCAAAGCTCGTGTTATTATATTTACCATATATAGTATGCTGTTTTGCATTCTTGTTGTAGCTTCTCCAAAGAAACAGACGATTACTTGTCTGTTTTGTCTGAGTTTATTTCTTAAATAAAATTTTGTTTGCATGAAAGAAAACGTGTGTTTTTTCGACACATGAGACTTTCGTGGGGTTTATTGCAAGTCTACAAATATTTGGCAAATGAATTAACTTACCAAATTCCACTTTTTTCAGCGCTTGGGCTGTTTTATTTTTTCTTAAAATATCTTATAATATAACAGCGCTTGGGCTGTTTTATTTCAAACTTATCTCTCGTTTGGAATTTTTATTTTTACGTTCCCGAGGCTTTTATCTACTGTACATACTGTACATATGTTTATAGTTTATTTTATTACTAGTTATTTTGTATGTACATAAGTTCAATGTATCTGTTTTAACTCCCGATGCAGGTGCTTACTGTTAGTTGTTTCACTTTGACGGAATGTTGTTATTTACACTGTTTGTTTGCTAGAAAAACCTTCAGGAAGTGCGAAGTTCGAGCGCTCCACAAACCAGGTTTAAGCACCCCAGTCGGCCCTTTTGCCGATTGACCGTTCCAAGGCGGTAACTGATGGTTATTCTTTATGTGTGCTATGTCTCGTCTCTGTGTTTTTGTCACATTTACATTTACCTTGTTTGCCTTTGTCTACGGTAGATAGAATTTAAATATCTGTGAAAATTTTGATAGGACCTTTTCTTATTTAACTATTCATATCTCGGATAAAATGTTAAATTCCTCTAGTACATTTAGCGACAACTTCAGTGCGTGTCATTGAAACTAGATCGTTCTTATATAGAGTGGTGTTAAGAACAATATATGTGTGTTAAGGCAGTGTGCAGAATGTCTCCTAAATAGAGGTTTCTTATTTACCTATTAATATATTTTAAATTATAGATTAGTTGCACGCGGTCCTGATATGCCTCAGTTGTAAAAGCATTCACCTTACATGACCTTACATGAGGAACGATCTCTGGTTCGAGTCCAGGATTGGACTGCACATTTTTTTCCTTAAGTTACATTCGTCTTTTTGTTTTATTTGTCACAGATAGATACTTCACCAATACAACAAGCCTTCATTTGAACCATGCAAAAGTTGTCATAAAGATGTTGCTTTGGATATTTCGTCTTCTACGTCAAGCATTATATTATGTTTGTTATATTTCCAGATTTTGTTCAAGGCTCCGGCGATGCAGTCGTGTTGTGTGTCACCATTCATGAGCTACATTCCAAGACCACATCCTCCAATTGCTTCGGTCTGTCCATGGCTGGCATACAGACATTTAATAAAATAGTAAGTGATTGGCGCGTAGTTTACAAATTAAACTGCAACAATTTTATTAATCAGACCTTTCATAATGCATATTGCCATTTTATTGTCATGGAGAGGAGATACATCAACTAGCAAGATCAGACACGTTACTGCATGTACTTTCTACCCAATACCTAAAGTACATTTAATAAGACAAACACGCGACTCCAATGCAAAAGTGCAATATTATAATTGATTTGCGAACTTGATGTATTTAAGTGTAATACTGCCATGTATTTGTGGATATACATGACGTGATCATTTATAAACTTAAACTGCAATAAAGCTTTATTTTACCGTGTTTTATGATCTAAACTACATGATCTTTAAAACGTGTACATTTATATATTGAACTGCAATAACGCTTTATAACGCCATGTCTTTATGTTCTAAACTACATGATCTTTATAACGTGTACATTTATATATTAAACTGCAATAACGCTTTATAACGCCATGTCTTTATAATCTTAACTACAAGTAAAAGCTGATTATCTTTAAGTATTTCCTCAGGTATAACATGACAGGGCAAACAACACTCTATTATAACTAAGAAAATGCACAGGTGGTCTGGATCGTTATATGATAATCTTGATTCCTTTAACATTCTACAGACTGAGCTGAGGTGATCAAAGGGCGATAGATTCTGTGTTTTTATGCGATCAAGAATAAATGTGAATTACTATGGCCTCACAGAAATAACAACGCTTTGACGATTAAGGCAGTAATATCGGGGTCATTATCTTGCTAAATTAGTACACAAGCAACTAGGAGTTTAAAAATACGAATATGCCGTGTATGTTTATTGTTCATAAAATATTAAGAATATAAAAAAATATCTTGAATGAAAAGTTTAACCGTGATGTCAGTTATGTATTCTAAGTTACTGACTAGAGGAATTATGTCATAGCGGTCATGTATATATGTTGATTGTAATAAGTAACATGGAAAGACCAACTAATTAATTAGTTGCTTATATTGATTGACAGGACTGTCTGGTAGATGTGTCCAACATGACCCGTCACTACATCATGAATGCATACATACATATGAATATACAGGGCGTAGAGAGACACTTGTATGGAGAGTTACGCACCGCTGGAATAGGTAAGTGTATTCTCATTTGTAATTGAATTTAATGTGAAACTATAATGTAATTTATAGATTGCTAATTATAATTTCCATAACTTGTTTCCTCGGCATGGTAGGTGGGGTATCGAATATAGACATGAAGGTTACGGTTTCCGTATAAGTGATAGTAGTTTTACGATACTTTGTTTCAACTTTGTTCAGATTTTCGGAAAACCTGTAAATACCTGTGTGAAACCGACAAGCCGGATCTCAGCTCGACTAACACGTGCTTGCACGCATGGAATGTGTCGATTGGGAACACTTCTCAAGTGACAACTGTAGTTCTCAGGGGTCTAAATTTGAGTACATCTCTGGATGCGTCTTATACTATTCAGGTAGTATTCCTGTTATTCAGTGTTCAAAATCACGTTTATAATAACTCAAATAGTAAAAATGTAGGGTTCTTAAACCAAACTAAGTAAGTATACATTCAAAATTCATATTTAGCATTACCTTTATTTTAAAAGATTGACCAGATGGCCCTTTCTATTTCTATGTTTATATGTTTATTCTTTATATATATATATATATACAAATGTATGTATGTAGTATATTTAAATTTATTCTATTACATAGACCACCAGGTTTCTTACATTCGCCATTCCAAATGTCACAAGCGGGAGCTATCATTTAGAGGTAAGCACTTTATTGGTTTTATGTTCTTTCTGTGCATACATGTACTCATATGTTTGAAATTACGTTATTTCAGGGTGCAAGAAATAGTTTTATTTCATCGAATATCAATACATTGATGGTGATGTGACTTTCATATAGCAAATATTTCAATGTTTTGGATGTAGTTTCATTGCATTATGATATATTTTTTATGAGTTTCAAATTACATTTATCTTAATGTAAATGTTTAAAAAATTAAAATTACACTGCTATTTGAGCATCGTCGGACACTATGACCGATCCATTCGGTCATTCTCTATTCATCGCCCGTGGAATATTTAGTTCATTTTTCACCGTTTCTTGTGATGATATTTCATTAGTCGCTTCATAATCCGATGAAGATTTCAGTCCAATGATAAAGCTCGTTCTTTCACTGTTTTGACAGACTTGTCAAAATAGCGACGTCATTGTTATACTTCTAGTGTCCACGCTGAAGAGTATGGATTTTGCAAGCAGAATTATGATTGGACAATTTTTGTCCTATTCGGTTCGATTAAGACGACAGAAAATTTACCAATTAACCCACGGCAGATGAATGTAATAAATCGAGTTTGGGTATCAGGACGATGCTATTTAAGTGAGCCCGATGGAATGCTTTGGTTGCATATACGACATCATTTGACAGTATAAACCAGTTGCTTACTTTTGGAAATTCTTATAAACAATGAAAGTATAACACCAAAAACATCAAACATACCTCCACAAAAAATCATTAACACGAAAAAGTAATAAACACCTATATAAAATATATAAATTGTTTATTAAGTAAACTTGATGTTGACGTTTCAGGTATTGACCTATCATGCGTTAAGTGGCATTGTCTGCAATTTTACCAAACTAGTGTATATCTCATGTGGTGAGTATTTGTAATTGTCATTTATAAATGAAATTCTGGTTTGAAAATCTAACAAATAAGAAAAAATATTTCTTGGACAAATGAAAACAGTCAGTTGTATTTTATTTCTCTCTATTTATTTCTTGACAAATGAAAACAATCAGTTGTATTTGATTTCTCTCTATTACCAATAATTGGCTTATTGACCCACTGTTATTTCGCATAGCATAATCACTTTTAGTAAGTTGATAAACTAACAGCAAACAGGCAGTGTTTATTGTCTTGAATTGTCTTAAAATTACGACCATCTAAAGAATTCACGATAAAATATTGTACAATTACACTGTATCTTAAATAAAAGAAGTGCGAACAATACAATTCTTAAGAGCAGATGTTTACTAGAGGCAAATTTTACATTTCAAAATGCCATAACTTGCACGGATTTCCTGACGAGATACATTGAAAAAGTGGAGTTTTGTGTCCCTAAGAAAAACTCAATATTTTAAAATAGGCATACAAGAAAGTGATGTGTGTACAGAAAGCAGGACATGGAAGAGTTGATAAGTTGATGGATTCATTATACAAGAGTGTGAGGTCATTAGATAAATTCCTCATATAGTGTTTTATAGGGATAAGTTGAAAAAATATACTTCAGTCGCCGCAGTAATAATGTTTAACGTAGTGTCTCGGTACATTTTTTGGTCTATGTATTTAAAATATTTACGTCTTATCACCGATTTCAGGTGATCCGGAGGAGGTCACTTCGCTAGGGGCACCGTTTGAAGAAGTTCCTTATTTTCGCATCTATCGTGTCCCTGACTATGCTGGCTCTTGTGATTAGTTTCGTCCTAGGTAATATAGCAATGAAAGATACATATTGTTAATATTTTTGTACACTCTTTGGCTTCTTATTCTCATGCGGTATGTCGTATTTCTAAGATGTCCCTTCACCAATAAATTACAAAAAGTTGTAAAGGAGTGTCGCTGTGACATAATCAACAACACCAAATCGGCTAAATAAATAAAAAAAAATGAAAACATGACATTTTTTTACGAAATTAATCTGTTTTTTTTTTTACAATACGGCTCTGTCTGATCTTTCTTCAAATGTTTTCAATCTTTCCATTTTTTTTATTTTACTGACATGTAACTAAAGTAAATGTCCAAACACTCGTTGTTTTAACTTTTTTATGCAACACATTTCTGTCTACATTGTCAAGGAATCCATACGTGGTAGGTATTTTATTTCAAAAATCTTTTCACCGTAGCCATTATATTTAGAAAAAAACACACGAATACAAACACAAGTTTAACGCAGTTTCTTCATTCGTTACCCTTTAATCGGATGTTAGAATGCTACTCAAAAGTAATGCCAAAATTTATTTGTCAAGTTTTGAGTCTTAAACAATAATATAAACAATTTGCTTTAAGCATTTTTGAGTGTGTGCAAAAGTTATAAAACGTTTTCACCAAGAGTGTATATGTTTTAGCTCTGAATTGTGCTCAATTACCATGTCAGTCACCACCAGTCTTATGTTTGTACATGAATATGAACCTGTTCCTATCGTTTCCTATATTTTTACTGTCAATGTCCACAACACATGCAAGATACATGCTATGTCTTACTGTTTAGTGCTACCGCTGAATGTATGAGGTAATCTTGTTGGTATTACAACCTATTGGCACAATATGTGTAGGGTGAACGAGAAATCCTATTAAAGTACTATCTTTTTGTCACTTTCTGATAACACACGAGCAAGAAACTTTAAAATATTTATCATTTTCGAAAGTGTGTGTGTTTGTATCAACAATGCACAGTGCGCATAGATTATATTTTTAATTGTTTACGTATTTTTAAGCGAAAGTGTTATACTATTAATGCACGATAATGCACCTCACCATGTAAATGTATAGCCGGATAGCAACCTTTATGTCATATGAAGAATACTACCTTTTCTCAATACTTTAATTTCAAAACTCATTATATCATCATTCAAGTTACATTTATAAGGTCACCGAATGTTTATCATCTTGAAGGTAACCTTTCGTCTAAAGTTGATTTTTTACAATATCATTAAAACGTTTATGACCTACATAAACACATATTAACATTTCACCGTTATATCGTTGTTTGCGATTCTAATTCTGGGTTTTACTGAAATTTCAGGTGGGTATCGACTAAAGATGCTAGGGGTGTGCAAGAAGCGTAAGATTCTCCTTAATCTGCTTTAAAATTCTTCCAATCTTTATAAACGCATTTTTTTAATATTCATAGACTCATTGATCCAAATACAAACATTAAAATCATTTAGATGATAAATCTGAAATTAAAAGATTAAAACACAAATAGAAATGTTGTCAATAGCATTTTCATGATAATGTTCATTCATAATAAAATATTTATTATATGCGGTACTTTTCTGCAAAATCATTTTAAATTACACCTTATTACATTTATCATATATGAAACAGTCGTGCGATCGAAGTTAACTATTTGTTAACAGTTAACATTTTACAGATTCTGTTTGGAAAGCATTATTCGTGTAGATTTTTCCACCTTCTACCTATAGCTTTAAATGATGAACAAAGCTACTCGACATGATTTTCAATGCCTTGAATTTTGATTCCATGGTAAGTATCGACAAACATGGCACATTATATTGAATCTTTTTAAATGAAATATAGTTTCACGCAATAAACAACAGTTGATTGTTTGTAATGTTGATAATATTTATCCCGACAGGGCCCAGCATTGAAGAGGAGGCCAAACCGTTTAAAGGTAAATTGACTCTGCTTATAACTAATTCAAAAACCACAAAATGCTGCAAAGTTATTTTCAAATTAAATAAGACAATACGACACATACGCTTTACGAAATAATTAAATTAGCTATTAGTCTTCTTTAACACGTTTAGACAATATGACGTTGCGGGTCATTACTTTATTAAAATAAAATCGATTTTTAGCATATTTTATTTCAATAATAGACTTACTAAGATTATACACTCACGACATTATCTGAAATATGCAAACAACTTTATCATTTTGTAAAGTTGGTATGTCCTTGCACAACCAAGCAATTTTCTTTTACAGCCAAGCGAAAGTTATCTTTTCTGCACAATCCATTCCGACATAACCATCATCACCTTCCACCAGTCAATCAACACTTCGTCGACATCATTAACGACATCAACGAATTCGGGCCAGTTCCAGGACAACACTTGGGCATCGAACTTACTGAACGACCCACCTTTCTGCTTGTACCAATCCCCTATGACTCTTTTACTATTCAGATTATGAACTGTCTTCGCCCTATCTTGACCCAAGAGGGGCGATTTACAAGTCAATGTATTTTCGACGACTGTGTTTACATCAGTGATGAACAGAAACGATTTCGGTGGGTGGAGTCTGTTGTTAATGACAAGAACCAAATCATCGTTTTTCTTTGCTTTACCTCACCTTCCAGTACTCGAAGGGAGCGCACTCTTGCCGATGAACTTTTAGACCAATTTCTGCGCACGCGAATTAAGCCGCTTTGCAGCACGTTTCTTGTGCTGGTTAACAGACGAGGACCGCAGTCATGTTCTAGGAAAGACGTATCATGGTAGTATTATACATCTGATGCAGCAGAATGAGTACGAACGTTTTCTAAGAGAGGTGTTTAAGCTATGTGGACTGACTTTTAACCAAGACAGTGGCAACCGGTTACAGTCAATTATTCGGAGCAGAGAGTCTGTGCATTTTCTTACCTTGATTGGCCACGAAGACCACTCGTGATTCAGAGACTGCTGTGGTGCATTTCTATCAGTGTCCTGCATAACAAAATTGAATTGATACATTGGATATGTTTATGCCATTGATTTCTTAAGTAGCCATACCATTGTACGATAATTTTATATTAAACGTCCTTTAAATGTTAACAGTCGTCAGCATTTCATATGATTGACAGCAAATATTATCAAGATCTTAACAAAATCCACCATAATTACGGCCGTATAGAAAACGCTTTTATAATCAATATCATGCGGATTGTACCTTGTCTTAATAGTTGGTTTTGTATGATATTAGGAAGGAAATCAAGAGACACACATCGATAGCACGCCTTATCGATTGATTCTCGTCATCAGTAACAACCTCAGTTTCAAAATCAACACTTTTTGTCGTGATCATCACCATAATCGTCTTCACTTTTGATCACCATCTTATCAGAATATAATAGAAGGAATTTTACATAGTTTGTTCCGACATGAGCAAATAATTCCAGAGATTTTCTTTACCTCGTTTAATTAATTATAACTTGTATCCGATATTTCATTTTATGCTTGCTATTGTTATAAACACCCACTCAAGCAATGTCTATATCCTTAATCGTATTTTAATCTCTTCTTTTATATCAGAAGAAAATTGTCTTCGTTAAATGTAATAAGTGCAAAATATGTATTTACTATATATACATAACTTTGTATTCTAAACTAATTTTGATTATGCATGCAGATGTCTATATATCTCATATAATCAATTTCGTAGATGACTCTTTAAATATCCCAAATTGCGTTTAAGAAAACGACATGTATTTATTCAAAAATACTGATTCGATACACGCAAAAATATTTTAATTTTTGTCCTTCATTACATCATATAAATGTAAGCCATAACTATTGCAAGAATAGCATTTTGTAATACTCTAATTCAAGCATCTACATGAATGAATAAATAAAACTTAACTTCAAACATTAAAAAGAACTAGTTTCTAAGTAAAGATTCGCTTTAAATACTTATGTTCATTTGTTGTCACTAGTATTATTTCTGAACTATTATAGTTACGTTAACAAAACGTATGTGTACGTCTATTTTAATTCGTCGTGCACAATTTGGGATAATCTTTTCAAGGAAATATTAAACAAAATAGTTTATGTGTGTTGCATAATTTGCCACTTTCTCTTTACAAAGTATGCTTCACTTTGATATTTTTGTAATACATTAAAACGTGTTTTGTGATACAATTTATAATTACCGTTGTGTTTTGTTCTATTTAAATAAATGCAAAAGCTTTGGACTATACGTCTTATGCTTATAAAGCACATCACGTCTTGTTTTTATACTACTTCCATTTCTTGAAAATTGTTTTGTCTACTCAGATATGCCCTGCAAATACACAGCTAAAATAGACAATACAATTAAAAACAATCACAAATTCTTGTTTAGTACATGTATATCATTGTTGATCGAAACATTACATAAGCATACACACTAAGATATTAATACTTTTGAATGTTAACTAAGCAACACAGTGCAATGAAAACTACATTTCTTAACATCAAGCTATATCTTGCATAGACTTTAACCTTAATACAATTAAAGGCATATTAATTGAGTACATGTACATATCTGTATATGGGCAGTGTTCAGGAATATGAATATGTAGATATTAAAGTCGATCTTTCGTTTTCAATGAGCTCATAAACACAAATACCTTTTTGCTTTTCGAGATTTAGTCAATGTTAAAAAACTCCATTATCGATTATTAAAACAAAAATCTGGTGCGTGCCATTTCAAATGTTTGCTGCGGTACATATAGGGTTGGAAGACATGCGCATGTCTCTGTTATAGCATGAAATGATATCCTTTGAAACAGCAGTCTACATTGTATGTTCACAACACATTTGTAATTTACAATGACATCAGAATCGACAGAATGAATAGCATATGCATATTAGATAATGGGACATAATACAGTCAACGCTATTTAGGTGCAGTTATCAGATAAACCAGTCTCAACATAGAACAAAGGCAGCGTTTTAATTACATAGATGAGAAAGATTATATTTAACCGAAGTGGTCCATTATTTAGCCTGTTTAACAGTAACCTTTGGCGACAAATTGTGATTTTAAAAATTATTGACGTAATAATTATACACAATAGTGCGGTTCGTGTCGCTCTATTTGTTGTTTGCTGAACCTTGCCAGTCTCATTTACAAATCCCTAGTCGACTGATCTTGGCTTTTGATTTGATTTCTAGTTCATCCGCATCGAAACTGCAAAAGAATTTGTAGCAAGGTACCAAAAGTATTTATAAAGTTTGAAGTAACATCATCATGTCATAGTTAATATTTTTTTTTCTGAGCTGACCTGTAAAAACAAAAAAGTACCCTAGACAACACTTTGCATTAAAACAATGCAGCATTTCAAAATATAATAGCACTTATATGTCAGTAATAAAACTTGCCATTTAGGTTTACAAGGTTAGGATTTATTAAAGTGTTTCCTGAACTGAACTATAAACTGCAACATTTAGCCATGAAGGCACCATTCCTGTTAACGGCCGATATTATTAGTATTCATTAATCAGTCAGTTCAGGACCATTCTAAAATATCCCTGTATAGCAAGTTTTGGACTGCGTGATTAGCACAATTCCTTATGAAGCCAGCTATGCAATGCCAAACAATACAAATCAATTGTTATAGCGCAGGTTGTACTACAGAGACAAACGACTCAGATATTTTGAATGGCAGGCCAGTGTTTTTATTGTTTTAAGAATGTAAAAGATGTCTCAGTATTAGCAAGATAGTAGTTCTGTTAGAATTTAACACCCACTGTGAATAGGTAAACTCTTTAATACACATCAGACAGCGTGTAAATGACAAGTGTGTATATATTCTGACGCCTGAAGAAGTTATAATTGCGATAACTTACCTTAACCTATGTTAAGGTATGTACAGTAGGATACATACGGATCGATGTGATCATGTGTTACAAGGTGTGCATGACATTATGACTTTAAATTGATTAGAGATATACCAGAAAGTGACATGATGAAAGTGGGCAATTGTGCTTATTTACTTATTTTATGGTATGTTAACCGCGCTGTCTTTGCAAAAGAACTGTCTTTGACCTGTGAAAGTTCTACGAACAAGGTTAGAAATGTATTATTTTAATTGATCGTAAATAATATTATATTAATAATAATCTTATATACATCCTAAAATGGTGACAACATTCATAAGCATTTACAGTGTTTCGACCTGCAGAGTATATAGTTACTTCCAAACGTAATTGAAAACACATTTATTCATAAAATACTTTCACATTTCTTGTACTCAAAAAGAAAAAAAAGTAGTGATACTTTTGATAAAATTGTTATATATAGTTAACAACAAATCAATAGAAAAACTTTTTGTACTCGTGTCATAATTTTTAATTAATTACTAGTGTACGTAATAATATTTTAATGCCACAAAACGTAATAAGGTACGAGATACAATATCTCATCACTTATGTGTTTAATCAAAGTCAACAAATGATTCATTTCAACTGATTCAATTGATTTACCTTTTTGCCTGTAGTCAATTGTCCAAAACAGTATGGAATTGTCTGACATACGTATGGCATGTGTTTCATTAACTGTAGTGTGACTGCAAGATGTCTACAAGATATGACATACATGATTACTTCTAATAATACAATGATATGACCAATACTTGTTGTATGATTAGTAAAAAAAATGTCAACTTTGTACAGATCGTTATGTGTAGTTTTCTTTGACATATATTTGACATTCGTACTTCAGTTCTATTTGCACACGATCAGGATGCTACAATCATTTTCTTTCTGGTAATATTTTCCTAGATTCAAATAGTTTTGAAGAATATTTTGTCTAACAAAAATAATACTTGTCCACTCGCCCTAACAACATGAGGAAATTTTTAAAAAACGTCACGATTTAATGAGTAGTTTTGCTTCAAATATATATGGGTTTTTTTTTTCACTGCTTGCCTTATGAAGTGCAAGGTAGGGCCATGTTAAACCAGTTTAAGCCTCCCGGTCGACCTTTTTGCCGACTGTCCGTTCCAAGACTGTATCAGTTGGGTTTGATCTTTTTTATACAGTGTCTGGTCACAGTGGTTTTTGTTGCAACTTTTACATTTGACTGGCATTCGAGTAACGTTCGGTTCAGAAGGATTTAATGTGGGAAGATATGTGATAATTTAGATGAGCAAAAATAATAGAGAGCAAAATAATAGATGTAAAAAGACCTTCAACCTTGACTAATATATTGACTATATCAAAGTTAAATCACTAGTGACGAATAAGGAATCCTGCGCTATTTATCACACATATTTTACTGATCGTTAAACACATCTGATACAGTTTTCCTCTTAATAGTTGAGTTGGAACGTAAATCTCAAATCATAAGAAGTATCCTTTTCATCCATTTTTAGTTCGGTGTTATAAACCGATTCACCGTCTATTTGATATTGCGTTATCTTCGTTTATGTGTAGCATTTTACTGAATTATGTTTTATTTATGTATCATTTTATGTAACACAATCTGTTACGCTTCATGTTTAGTTATTGTATGCATTTACAGTTAATTAACTTGTGCTATTTCATACTTTCAAGTTGGATTAAATGTCTAATTTATTTCTATTATATCTAATCTCTAGGCTTACATTTTTTGTCTGAAATGCAATGTCCATTTAAATATTCTTGTAAAATCATTCTATTGGTAAGTATTTACAAAAATATAAATCTGTTGGTTTTCAGGATGGTCGAGTTCAAGGCATCGAGGTACATACAATTAATCGTAAGTTTCTTGTTTTAAAAACTATTTATGATTGATGTTGTATTTCTGAATAATTAAAAATGTATTAGCAGTCCTTTACGGTGTAAATTTTAGGCAAAACAGATCCATTGTAGCAACCAGAAACGGCTTCTTGTTTTCTTTCTTTGAAGCAATTATTAATATAATGTTCATTTAAACATTAAACCCTAATCATGTTGATTCAAATCCTTGATGGCAAACTTACAATGTATTCACATGAGGACTGGGTTGTTGACTTGCCGTATGTTAATATTATTTTGGTTGTTTCCCTCACAAAAATTACTACTGGAATTTGATTGCATTCCTTTACGTGACCTGTTGGCTGATGGTTTTTTTTCTGATCACAGCACTGTCAGTTATATAAGACACTTAAATATCTAGGCTAAATATTGATTTAACTTGAAATAAAAATTAGAAATTCTTATTGCAAATACTTACTTAATGCCGTCGAAAACATTTGACGGACAGAGGCACATCCTTATATTTGAACACTTTTTGACGAACTTTTGTTCAATAGCACTACTCTCTCTATGCCACAATAAACAGAACTGGTTGATGCCATAGGACATAACATTGAAATTATTGTTTTATGTTTTAGATTCAATATCATCACCCAACCCGATGTCGACTCATCTTTTAGTGGATCCATGCTCCTTTAGGATGGTGAGGAAACTGCTTCTATCATGGAACATAACATTCTCCGAAGGTAAAAAAGTTAAAATATTACAAGTTGCTTTATGTAATTTATATTAAAATTAGATAAGATGCTTAGATAGGATTTTAGAAAAAGTTTCTGATCAATATACGCATACTTAATTATATAATATTTAATTATATTGTTGTAACATATATGCAAGCAATAAACAAATGTATGTAATGTTGTTATTTATGTATTGCTATTTGTTACCAAGAATACCACGTTTGTTGAGACCGGCTCAAACAAAAGTGTCAAATATCTAAACAAATCGGTGAAACGAGTCAAGTATATTAAACTTCAATATCTACGTGACCAATGTAAACGACAGCTCTTACTTTTACAAAATTGTGTTTTGTGACATATTCAATGTAACGCTGAATATTTCCAGATTACATTCTAGGTTCTGGTGGTGCAGTCATGTTGTGTGTTACCATCCATCAACTTCTTCCGATGACCACATTCTCAAGTTGCTTCAATCTGTCCATGGCGGGTATACAGACATTCAATAAAATGGTAAATTATTGACATTTTTTTTCTCAAAACTTTTTATTCTGCTAGAATCTTTTAAAGAAACAACCTGCATTCCATTATTTGTCCTGACTTAAATTAAAGTGGTAGAGGTAGTAATAGTAGTAGTAGTAGTAGTAGTAGTAGTAGTAGAAGTAGTAGTAGTAGTAGTAGTAGTAGAAGTAGTAGTAGTGGTAGTAGTAGTAGTAGTAGTAGTAGTAGTAGAAGTAGTAGTAGTGGTAGTAGTAGTAGTAGTAGTAGTAGAAGTAGTAGTCGTCGTCGTCGTCGTAGTAGTAGTAGTAGTAGAAGTACCAACAGCAGCAGTAGTGGTAGTTGTAACTGTTGTTGTGTAATACTAGTAACCGCAGAATTATTAATAACTAAATTATTATTATTATTATTATTATTATTATTATTATTATTATTATTATTATTATTATTATTATTATTATTATTATCATTATTTTTATATTAAGGAGACAAACCCTTTTCTTCAATCTAGTCAATTATAAACATATAAAGAGATAAAATATTTATATTGGAATGATCATTCGAAATAAAAGAAGACGAGGCTTTATAGTGGTAGTAGAATTATAACTGCATGCACTCCACTTTCGAAGTTCTGTATGGTACATCTCTTACATGTGCAACCGGAAGTGGATTTTAATTATGACTTTTAAGAATGATGCAACTACGATATAACCAACTCTGACAGCAATGCCTGGTGGATGTGTCCCACATGGCCGAAAACTACATCGCGAATGCATACGTACATATGAACACACAAGGCGAAGACAGACATTGGTATGGAGAGTTACGCACGGCTGGGCTGGGTAAGTGTGTTCAGTTATTGTCTGGCATTTTATTATTAGTCAAATTATGTGGCGCAGATGCTCGAGTATCGACTTTGAAAGATCGTGTGTGTGTACGCGCGCGCGTGTGTGTGTTCGTGTGTGTGTGTGTGTGTGTGTGTGTGTGTGTGTGTGTGTGTGTGTGTGTGTGTGTGTGTGTGTGTGTGTGTGTGTGTGTGCGTGCGTGCGTGCGTGTGTAAACTGTATAACAATAAGGAAATATGAGCATTACAACCAATGCCAAAATTTGAAAATGCACAGGACAAAGGTATTCACATGCAAGCCAAGTGTAAAAGTAAGAACATATCTGTGATGAGTCATTCAACAAAAAGAGCAAGCCAACAGTTACCGCCTTGGAACGATCAGTCGGCAAAAGGAACCGACTCGGGTGGCTTAAATCGCTTGTATAGAACTCTAAACTCGCACTTCCTGAGAGGTTCCCCAAATGCAAGCCAATGACAAGAAAACAACGTTCTCTTTTGAACATTCTTTCTAAACTATTCTAAGATTAATTTAATTCATTGATTTGCTTAACAAGAACATAAGGAGCTTGGTTATGTGAACCAGATACAAAGACAAAATTCGCTGCACCGAATTTGCATTTTGTTTCTGTTTTAATAATAGAAAACTCCTTATGTCAAACGTTTTTCGGGCAATAAAACAATTAATTAACCCGGACGCTCGAAGTAAATGGTGGTACCTACACACCGTATTTTACATACTGATATCATGGACCTCCTACATGCATTTCTTTCTACAATTCTATATTTCGTAATTTCTATTATAGACGCAGTATATTATTAAACTGCTAATGTATTTCAGCAGTGTCGACTGAGAAATTGAATATCCAAAATGCTTTCAACGACCTATTATTTAACATCTCTCTAGATTTCCAAAAGACGTGCAAGTATTTGTGTGAGTATGACCAGCCCATCTTTAGAGGGATCTACACGTGTTTACTCGCATGGAATATGTCGATAGGGAACGCTTCTCAAGTATCATCTGTAGTTCTCAGGGGTCGAAATACAAGCTTTTCATTGGATGTGTCATTTAAAATTCAGGTAAGATTAGCTTTATATTCTTATAAGATATTGAGTTTTTGCCACGTTTAGGTTAATGTTTTATCGTAAGTGTTGAGAAACACCTGAGAACCAGGTGCGATTGTGGATCATTGGAGTCGATAACTAAGAACACCCTATCCTCTCCACGTAGTGGTTTAACTTGCTATCATCCCGGTATCCATCCAGTCATTTGCGTGTGTATGTTTCTTTTTATGGAACTTATTAAAAGATATAATGATATTTGTCGATAGGTGATGCTCCTGTGTATACATGTGTACACACAAAATAGGGTGGTCTTTCACAAAATGCAAATGTCATATAAAATCAATTTAGTCGTACATAAAGTTTCAAATGTATAATTTAATTTTAAATACTACTTAAGAACAGCTATGCATATACACATTCAGAATCCCTACAAGTGGTATTAGACAGTTAACCTTAACTAATACAACGCACAATATCTTACCTTGTTCTTTTTGTCATAATTGATACATAGACGTTTAAGTTAGTTTAAGTAAATACTGTCTGTAACATCACTTCAGTTATTAGACAATACTTATTAAGAAATGGCCACTGATTTCCAAAACTACAAATAAGCACTATTTGAACTTCACCAAAAGACAGATGGACGTCAGAGCTGATCACCAAGAGTATCATGTAACGTGATCTGAAAAGTGAGTTCTCAAGTGGTTTTCTTGCTTTAAAAATAGCTAACTGTGCAAGGTGACTCGGAAAGGAAATACATGTTAATTGCAAATGGGGTGATTATGCTTTACATTTCACATAAATGTAGGCAATAAATAAAAAGCATTTTGAGACATCTTTTACGGTAACAATAATATATTTGGTTTCATGAGAAAATAAAATAAATTATCTGAAACTTTAGGATACCAGTCTTTAATATTAATACATTTAGATAAGTATATATTCATTATGATTATATTTATTATGTGACACAGACTGTCGGGTACCTTACATGTTCCATTCCAAATGTAACCAGCGGTGGCTATTATTTGGAGGTAAGCAGTATGTATTAGACTTTTCTCTTTGTACCTAATGTCTCATCGCAGTGTCTACCTGTCACTTTTACGTCATCACTTTGACAGTTTTGCTTCAAATGATGTTTTCTGTTCACTGCTTGCATTTGAGACACGGCACAACAGCCGCACAAAGGAAGAGGCGAGGTTAAAGTAACCGGTTTAAGCACAGTTGGCCCTTTTACCGACTGACCATTCCAATTGCGGTAACGGTTGGGTTTGCTTTATTTTATATGTCTTGTTACAGTTTTGTTGTAACTTTTACATCTCACTGGTATGGGAAAATCTTTGTCCGGTGTTATTTTTAAGTTTGAATGTATATTGCACTGCTTATAGGTCCATGTATTGATTTCCATCAACTTGTTTGTGCCTTTGTCATCTAGTAGTAAATAATTTTAATATTTAAGATAAATCTCATAGGAACTTTTCATATTTTTCCTTGTAAAAGGAATTGTCAAACAAAAAGGTTTATTATAATATATAAAGCACATACTTGAAATTGAGTTCAGTGTTTTAAGACTTTCTGCATGCTAGGGCCATTATCAAGTGCTAGTTTAACATTTTGATTTATGAGGTAATTATCATTGGATCTTTTCATAGTTTCCTTGGCATGACGGTGTGACTATATAATACTAATGTATGTATATATTTTAATCTTTATCTTGTTGATATGTCATTTTACAGTACAGTGTACTACATGGAGTAATTATTTAATCACTTATTAATTTTTATTCCTTATGGTGTCTTAGATAATTCTTTAATTATATTACAAAATTATTACTGAAGTTATTTTAGTAAATTTACATTGCATTTTCTCAACTTTGAAATAAAACACACTCTTATTTATCAAAAAAAGGTCTTCGCGACTAACAATTTTACTCAGCATTTAACAATAGAATGAATTACACGCTTTAAACAACACCAGCAATGCATGTAGCGAAAATGGCAAGAACAATAAACTACCATCTACGCCACTACACAATAACAACATCAGTAACACTTTCAATATAAACAAAAGCATAAACAACACCAACTTCAATGATTTATACGCCTCAAGTAATTTTTCCTTCACTTATTTTGATTATTTATTCTTGTAGGTGTTGACACATGATAGCCTGAGTGGTATTTTCTGCAACTTTACAAAATATGTCTATATTTCATGTGGTAAGTTTTAGTAATTTCAAAGTCATTAAAAACTGAGAGCGTTGGTATATACACGTAAGAAGTACAATAAATATACTTTACAATAAAAACAAACAATTAACCAAACAAGCCTTTGCTTGTAAAATTATCATATATTAAATAACTCATTATGGTCATTGTGCCTTACTGTTGACAAAAATTCTAATTTTGATATTAATACCGTTTTTATTTATCAATTTTTGAATTTGAGAAACAATGATTTATGAATACATGTATGTTTTACTTCTTTTATACTCTTTCGTGAACCTTCAATATAAATCATTAAAATTCACCAGGTTGATCTTCTGAACACCATCCTTGGCGACTTTGGAAACAAATTTCCATATACCAAATTCACATACACAAAAAAGTAATCACAGTAAAATCACTTTCAATAGTATCAATTATTTCAGTAAGTGTTGTATTGGAAGACGATGATATTTTTCCGTCTTTTTCATGCCAGTTTATTTCTTCCCACATAAAGGTATGTTTGCTTTTTTACATAAACATGTAATCAATGATTTCAGGTGATCCGGAAGTGGACACATCAACAGATAACGACGCTATGAACGATGTGCCAGTCGGGTTGTACTTTATTTTGTCTGCCATCGTGCCCCTTACCACACTGGGTATTGTCATAAGTATAGTACTAGGTAATGTAAGATAAAATCCCTTACGTTGTTTGTATTTCCAGACTTTCTAATATAATTTAATGTGACGGGTCGTGGTGGGTGTCAAATTTATTTGATAACCAGTCCGTACAAGGTTTAAAGACTTTTAATTTGTATGTGCTCTACGAAGAAAAACCTGCGAATAATACATAACGCAATTAATAAATACTGCCGCATTATTATTTGGCGGAGCTATTACAAATTAGAATTTAGCAATACAAATATACGCAGTTACAAAACAGACATGAACCAATTCAAACAATACAAGTAAAATACAGGAATACACTCATAGCAATAACAGGGCTACAATCACTTACCAAACAGAACTGGTCATTTACCAATAATGTAAAAACAGCTATAGTGTAAGTTAAGTTATAGTTATGCTGTAACGCAAGTTCTACATTATTTTACTACATTCTTTTTCGAGAATTATCTAAGCGTTAAAGTTAACGTAAAAGTAAATGAGTTGTTGTCGGTAGGTGAGTGGCAGGTGCAATGTTTGATGGTAAGGACTGTGGTTAAAAAGAAAACTTTCAACTCTCGTTCAAAATCTATCTCTCAAAAGAACATATATCTAGACAGACATGACAAAAACAGGTTTGACAAGTCCCGTGCAACACGCAGACAAGACGCAAACAACCACGCCCACATGCACGGACCTTACAGAAAGACACACAGACTATAAGTCACAAGCTGCCGGACACAATCAAAACGGACAGTAACAAAACTGACTATAGCACAAGGTACATTTAAACAAAACATGAAGCACTGGTGACATTATTATATTATATATCAAGAATGTGTACTTTGCACGCCCAATTCAATGTGACACTGTTTGTTTTTTGTTGTTGTTGTATTTTTGTTTGTTCTTTTTTGTTGTCTTTTTTTTTAAAATCCATTATCAATTAACGCATGTTATCTAAAGCGTTTTGTCATAAGGATTTTACTTTTTTTCTACTCAAAAGTTAACAAAGAGCTTGAGAGAGAAGAAAGTATTGTCTTCATAATAAAACACGAAATAATTTTCCAGGTAACCCTCACCAATTAAGAAAACACTAACTGAATTAAAATATTACTATGTTATGCAATGCGGTTTTACAATTGATAATTTATTAGATGCATGTTTTCAGCAATCATGAGCCGATGTCATGTCACAGTCCCTAGAAAACGGAGAGCACATGAGAGACATGATACGATCCCTATGACAAGTCTCCTAACCAATGACGAGATACGACTTAACACACGGTATGATACTGTTTTAGACATATCAATTAAAGCACGTTTATGATACTGTTTTAGACATATCAATTAAAGCACACTTTATGATACTGTTTTAGACATATCAATTAAAAGAAATATGCATATGTATGTGTGCGAGCGTGTTTGCGTGAGATAGCATGTACATATATGTAACATGCTTATTAACAATGTTCCTGAAGGAAGCTTGGCCACAGGTTTGCGTTGGTACATCAAACACTGGAATAGTCGCACTTCGAATGTATTTAGGTACTGCGTCATAATCAATGCATATTGCCGCATGCGCATTTCGAAGATAAATTGAATTACTAGCTAAAGAAGAACAAACAATACGCCTTTGGTTCTCCCAATTTAAAGACAACACAGTATTTTAGGGACAGCATATTCGTATATTAACTTGTGATCAGGTGGTAATAAATTATTCCATAATTTATCTTAATTTGTCTTATTTTTTGCATTTTAACAAAACATATAAAATGCAAAAGTGACCAACAATGACTTGATTTCTCACTATATATGAACAAGTTTAAACATAAACGCATATGTAAAGCAACTGAATTATTTTTTCGATTAATTTGTTTACAAGAAAACTGACAATAAACACATATTTAGAAGGACGAAGGTATGAGACAGTTACAACCAAAAGGTATTACTGCCCTTCCACCAGCCACCACGAACCAATTACAGCAACCGTTACTATTGTGGTAGTTTATTCAGTTTATGTTTTCATAAGCCCTCGACATTCGTACCTGTGTTAAAGAATTTTTACCCATCACTCAGCTGCTTTCTTATTTTTCTGATGATTATTTTCTATTCCTGTTCATGGCACCAATATGGCAATAACCAATTGTGCGAAAGTATAATATGTTGCTTCTTAATCATGCAGTCACTGTTTGTTCTGTATGCTAACGAAAAGTCATATTCACCGTTTCAACGAGTCAGCTTTTTCTTTACATGGTCTTTTTTATTGTTTTTCTGCTAAACTTTCGTGGGTGGGTGGTTGTGTTTATTGATTGCGGGTTCTGCAATAAGTTGTAGTTCCTTCCGTGGTACGTGTATAAATGATTTAACATTTTGTCTGTATCATTAGTACTCAATTGTTTATTGTTAACAAAAAGCACATTTATTTTCATTTAAAGTTTTGTCACTATTGCTATCTTCTTTTTTTCAGCCAATAGAAAGCTATGTTTTCGGCACCGCAGGTCATTATGACACAACGATCGTTTACGACATCAAAGAACTCATCTTGAGAGGCCGGTTCACACGTCAATGCGGTATTCGACGATTGTGATAATATCCGTGATGACCAGAACCTTTTCAATACAAGACCAACAATCTTCTCTTCCTGTAAAAAAGGATTGCAGACAAACTTATAAATGTACATATCTAGTTACATATACAAGAGAATGGTTGGCAAATAACTCGGAACAACTTAAGGATGCTAAAATGTGTTATCTTTGTAATTAACTAATTTCACATTGCAGATAAATACATGCATTTTCATAATTTGATATTTCCTTATTATGTTTGAAGACGTAATTTATTTTGCCGTTTTGGGATGGCTTGTGACACCGTCCGAAGTTATGAGAAAGCTGGATGTCAGTAGCTAAGCACAAATGATTGACCCTGCATAACCTTGCGTACCCGCGGTCAGTGAATGCCATGGGAAAAAGTTGTGCGTGTACAAAACAAATATGTAAGTCGAAGGAGACTAGACGCGACACTTGAGTCCAGACAAACTTCAAATGTTGACATTAATATTGTAATCCGTTTTAACCAGAGTTTCATATAAATGAAATGCAGATTTATAAAGAACTAGGCTCAGGAATACAACACTGTGATTTCAGGGGCAGGAGAGAGAGAAAAAGAATTAGAACGAGTGTTCTTCTGGCTATGCTTTGTATACCAGGCCGAGATTTTTGCGATATCCCACGCGGGGCCTCACTGTCTTTTTCATTTAGATTCAGACTGTCTTAATGTAGTATTGATAGCATAAATCAAAGCGAGTTTCGCGGAACGGTTTTCTATAAATGGTTTACCGACCAACTTATAACTGAGGGTTAATTTTAAACTCGTGTATTTTGGTCGCATCCGGTAGCACTTAATGAGCTGTTCTTTTAGACCTAATTTTAGTTCAATGCAATCCTATGAAAATATTGCATGGTTAAAATAATAGTTACTATAATCGGATGTAAGTAGCTTTTGTACCAATGTATAATCCATATTTAGACAATGATGTTGTTTTAATCTGAAGACGTATCACATTTCCAGTGCGCTGCGCAATTAATTGATCACGAAAG
Source organism: Sinonovacula constricta (assembly GCA_007844125.1). Taxonomy (NCBI): domain Eukaryota; kingdom Metazoa; phylum Mollusca; class Bivalvia; order Cardiida; family Solecurtidae; genus Sinonovacula; species Sinonovacula constricta. Next base: position 15,995,901 of record CM017559.1, read on the forward strand.
ATGTAAATAACTATTATTTGCAAACCTTTAATCGAAAAAGAAAAAAACAACAACAGGTGACCAATTACTTTTGAGATTACGTTATATCAGCCAGGGTATCTGCTCTGACGTCGATATTTATTTTTAGCAAAAAATCCTATCAAGATTATTTATAGATTTCAAAGGAATGAACATTAATAGCGAGTATTTCACAATCTGTACTGTCTAATTGTTGGGGTATTGTAATAAACAGCCTCTACATAAACTGATGTATGAGTTTATCCTGTTATTATGCCAAAATTTCCCAAAGCAATTGTAAGATATTGTTACATGTATTTATATTGGTAACCTGCTAGATACCAACTTTTACACTACACTTAGTCACATTGTCCTGCCAGTTTGGAGCGTTGTCAATTGCGACACCATCCAGAGTTAAAAGAAAGCTGGATTTCAGAAGCACACAGGATTGACATGACCTTGACTACTCACGGTCAGTTATTCATGCCTGCGAAGAAGTAGTGAGTGTACAGAATAAATATGTATGTCTAGGGAGACTAGACATTCAACTCTGTCCAAGCATGCTTCAAATGATAACATTAATATTGTTGTGTGTTTAAACTGGACGTTCATTATATAGTGTTATTTACTCAGATATACATGAAATGAAATTTATGAATGAACAACGCTTAGGAATATTACTCATTGACTAGAGGAAAACGCCGAAATGGGCAGTCTAAAGCTACTGCACGCTTTCGGAGAGAAATGGCGCACTCGACTATTTTCGATTCAAACCACATGGGTGTAAGAGATAGTAGTTAATTTCAAACTTACTTTATTTTGATCGAATCAGTAGCAGGTGTAACCGTTTATTTTAGACCTCACTTAAGTTAAAATGCAAAATCATACAGAAAGTACTGAATGTTCAATAAAATGGTTTCTACTATTGGATATTAGTGACTCTGGCGTAGCTTTTGTCCCAATGTATAATCAATATTTTGAACGAGGTTTTTATTTGCAGTTGAAGACTTACCTGCTTTCCAATTTCTTATGCACTGTACATTTATTACTACGGAAAAATTTTGACCATTTTTTGCAAAGCTGTAAACGCGTATAGGATCAAACTGACACCCCTAAAACAGCGCTTCTGAGCGCTTTGGTTATATACAACATTGTGACACAATGCGAACATTTTTTTAAGAGATCATTTATTTTGCGGAGGTGGTCGCACCTGCTAAATTAGTGTTTCGTATTCGTATCTCCTAAATCTCTCGGCGCATCCCCAGTCAAGACGTTTACTGACAACGAAATGCCTTTTGTCAAATCAAACCAAACATGTCATCCTCCCCTGAGACAACTTTATAAGTTGATTGCAGGCCCGGATTTACCGTGGGCGAGGGGCGTGCCCCCCCCCCCCAGTCGATCCGGTCATTCAACTTTACTCTTCTTTATTCATTGAGAAACGGCCTAATCTCACGCATTTTGTAAATCGTGTTAAAATAATAAAGCCCTCAGTCTGTCTTATAATTGGGGAACCCCCCTCCCCCCCCCCAACACCTGCTGATAGCAAGACCCCTGAGGCCATCAGGCACGTGTACAAATCCGCTGTGTGTACTGCATTCGCTGTCCACTGTCCTACTAACGAGCTTTATTGGCACTCCTCTGCGGTGATGCAGACGTTATTAGCCGAGGTGTTTCGATTGTTTGTCACCTTGCATCCCAATCAAGGTAAACAGTAGATTTACATTGTACTTAATTTTAACATGTTTAGGTCACGACAAAATGATTAAAAGGTGCTAACAAGAATTTGGTTGTTTAATAATAAGGAGATGTGTGTGTGTGTGCGTGCGTGCGTGCGTGAGTGTGTGTATGTGTGTGCGTGCGTGCGTGCGTGAGAGTGTGTGCGTGCGTGAGTGTGTGCGTGCGTGCGTGCGTGGGTGTGTGTGTGCGTGCGGGCGTGTGTGCGTAAGTGTGTGTGTGTGATTGTGTTATTGTATGTGTGTGTGTGTGTGTTTGTGTGTGTGTGTGTGTGTGTGTGTGTGTGTGTGTGTGTGTGTGTGTGTGTGTGTGTGTGTGTGTGTGTGTGTGTGTGTGTGTGTGTGTGTGTGTGTGTGTGTGTGTGTGTGTGTGAATATTGAGGTCACAGCTTTGCGATTTATTCAGGCATAGAACAGAGCAAAAATGGCAATTTTAACTTATATCCAAACAAAATAAAAACACAAACAGTGGCAATAATTCTACCCTTTGTAAGACAAAATACCTCTCGGACAAAATCCCTTCCGTTTATTTCAGCATAGGCGGACAAAATCTAAAAATTAACACACAAAAAAAGAAAACAAAATCACCCCTGTAAATTAATTACAGTAAAGTACATCTTAACGTTTGAATTATATCAGAAAAAAACACGATTTTATTGTTAATGTATTTACGAGACTTATGTATCAAGTTGCAAAAAAGAAAAAAAGGAAGACCAATAAGTTGTAATTTTATAATTTAGTAAACTGCGGCTGTAGGAAGTATCATGCGTAGATATAGTTCTTAAAGGCGGAATCCAACATTTGAACCAAAAATATATTAAACATCATAATAAACCATTGTTACCAGAACAGATCTTACAAAATGCCGTTAATTGATGTCCTACACCTGTCTGACAAGTGAACCATAACGCCATAATCGTCATTTCAAACATGTATGCCCTATCTTAGCCACGCTGCACAGTTAGCTGTTTTTAAACTAAGAAAACGACTTGACCACTTACGTTTAGCTCATTCACGTTATCCGCTGTGACGTCGATATCTATTGTTAGCGAGAATCCAAATTGTTCTTATTTATAGATTTCAAAAGAATGAACATTTAAGGGTTGATTAACGAGTTTTACTGCCCTACAATTGAGGTACTGTTCAAAATCATCAACACTTAGACTGGAGAATGATTTTTTTTTTCGAAATCATGTACACATACTCCAAACAGAGATTAGATGTTATTTATGGGCAAACAATCGGATACCACCTTTAACAATTTATGAAGTTTTCGTTGACTAAAAGATATTGCTGTTTCAAACATTTAAACACCACTATAATTAATATGCTTTGGCAATAATTATTTGTTACTGTTTTTCTACAATCAACATGTACTTGAACACGACTGTAGTTTGACTATGTGTGCACAATCTATTATATTTTGGTCTAAGTTTTAATGCACGTTTGGTTGTTTGATGTGCCGAAACTCCTAACTTATATTTATTTAAAAAAAAATACTGACATTTGTATTTTGTGGGTCCTTCGCGGCGAATCGGCACTGTTTTGTTCGTCAAACCATTTATTGGCGGCTCCACGCGAAATTTTAGATTTTTCTATAAGACGAGGTTTAATTGTCACTTCCATAAATACTTACATCAAAATTATGCACTACACGCACTGGAACACCCAACAGAATTATAAATTCAGACAATAATAATGCATATCTGTTAAGCATAACATCCGCCGATACTGCAATTGTTCTTCACTGAAAAAATGCGCAAAGATAGCAAAATTTTAAAAAATATATTTTTTCTTCCAATTGTATGTAAACATCTACATGCATTTTATGTTCCAATTCGAAGGGCAGTATGTGTTTGCCTATTAAGGCATATTTTTTGGAAGAATTCGAACCAGTTTTCAACAAAAAGTTATGTTGCTAAAGGTTTGTCTTCGTTTTTTTTTTCAGACTTCCAAAGTCAGTTTTATAAAAACCCTTAAAAACTTTTAACCTTTTGTCTAGATACACTTCAGAAATCATCTCCAACATTTTAGAAACATTTTTCAGGACCCCCTAGAACGTATGTCATATTCGGTCTTTTGCCCCCTAGCTGAAAAGTTCTGGATCCGGACCTGGGTTTTAACGATTGATATGTCTCGGATAGGCACTGAACGCGCAGAGTTACCTGTAGCTGACGCTCTGCAGACTGCAGACTGTGTAACCAGGGTTGAGGGTACATTTAGATGGCCATTTTGTGCATGGAACACCTAGATGGTCACTGCTGCATTTTTGTTGTAAACGCAATTTATTTGTGTTTATTTTAATAAAATACACGCATTTCATACTTTCTCAATTAAAATCTCAATAAAAAAATCAACTTCACAAACAAATCCGGCGATAGATGAACTCTAAAGGTCACTTCAGTTAATGGTTTCGGACTGATAGGATTATATTGTATTGCTCACTCAACCAATTAAGCATAGTTATCTGAAAAAAAATCCGCCAAATGATGTTTATTGATGCCCTTTATTGATGTAAAAAGGGAAGCATAACACCCCACTCGTCATTATAAACATGTGTTTTCTGTCTAAGTAATTCTGAACAGTAAGCTTTGTTTAAACTGAGAAAACCACGTGACCAATTTCTTGTGAGGTAACATCATCTAGTCATCCGTTCTATCCACTAATCATACGTTTATATTTAGCAGAAATCTTCATTGTGCCTTTTTACAGATATAGAAGATAAACATTAAGAGCTATTTCACAATTTGTAGTGTCTTACAGATGAAGTTTAATTGACATTTTAATTTTTTTTAACTTAGAGTAAAATACGAGTTTATTAAGAAATTATGCTTGAATCCCCTAAAACAAAACAAAAAGGAGTAAGATCTTTGCACATAAATATGTACATTATCAACAAAACGTGTCTCTTAATGCAAAAACAAAATGTAAAAGTTGTATTATGGACCGCAGATGTGTTCATTAGTGGCCGTAATGCTGTTTATGTTTAAATTTTCTTACACAATCCTTTGTTTTCATCGGTTCTTTATAAGTGTTAAATTATTGTTGCTGTTGTTTCATTTTTTGTTTTTACTTTAGCACAAACAAACACTCTAATGTGTCGCTTATCTTTATTTAAAATTAAATAACATATGTACACAAAATAAGAGCTGTACAACAAAGGGATAAAACATTTAAATGGTTTATATAAATATAGTCAGCATAAAGTAAAAATTACTGCTGTAAACTATTCGTGCCGTGCGAATACATGTATTAAAAAGAAATAGTTAATGTCACATTCGCCACTCAAAATAAAAGCTGTTTAAATCAGGTTCAAAATCATAGTCTTCCAAATTTAAGACTTGTTTTAAGTTAATCATAATTTGTTTCAGCTATGATATTGATGTACAGAAAAAATAACACAATCCTTTAAGTATTATGTATGTAATTTATAATGGTGCTAAATAATCTAGAAATAAGAAATAACTGTTTATTTAGTTGCTTAATTAATTAAATAAATTGATATAAGTTATTTAATTGCAAATATCCCCTGGTCTCTGGAATACAAACTTTTGTCACTGGGATATTGTTTTGTATATAAGTACAGCTGTCAGGGAAAAAATCTTTGAATAACAAGGTTTTGTTGTTTGTTGGTCGGTTTGTTGTTAGGCAAGAAGTTCCATTGTTAAACAGGACCTTGGCGGCGACTTTGATGTTTTGCATCAATGCTCTCTTGCTACATGAAAAGATAAAATGCTGACAACCTAGATGTTATATCATCATCATCTTATATCATCATAAAGTATGAGTTAATGCAGAAATTATACATAAATTGTCGAAAGCAGGGGGTAGGATGGGGATATTGTAACATTTAAATAATATTGGCAAACTGTCGGATAACACCTATAAGTCAGATAGAGCTCTGAACATAAATCACTATAGTAGCTTACCGTGGCTTGAATATGATTGCGATAGATAACATTTATTATCTTACGAACATTTTCCGTTGTTCCAGTCCTGGTTTATGTATAGTACAAACAATTGTCAGAAATATAAGTTGTTTATATGTGTTCCTTAATGCCATACGTCTATCCAACAATTCAGCAATGTGAACTTAGAACTAACAAGATTAACATGATTTTAAGCGCCAGGTACAATTTCACATATGAAATGATAAACATTTAAGCATGTGACGTCAAACCGCCTCCACATCGAGTTGAACGCCATACAAAATTCGACATAGCGGTCGTGCGGCTCAGAGTGCCCCCAGTTTAATTCCTCGGGATTGTCCCCGTATGTGAATATCCACGGACTTTTTAAAGTTTCCCTCTTGCCATCGACCATGATGTTGCTGCGTAACTTGTATGTTTCTTTGAGATCCACGAGCTTCTGGGCAGAGTTGATGTTAAGGAGGTAACCGCCATCTTGTTTACACCGCGAGAATGCGGTAGCATAGACTACACCTTCATCGATATACCTTAAACAGAACCCATGCTTCGTCAGATTGTAGTTAAATGGACAAAATCCCTCACACAGACTCTGCTCACTGACTACTTCCTCTGTATCCGACAGTCCGCATCTATGATCGTGGTGTCCACAAACTCTCGTCCTGTTACGGATTCCGAAATTTCCCTGTCTGTCCACTGAACAACGATCCCATTCAGTCCATTTTTCACAGATTTTCTGACCATTACAAAGGGTCACCAGTCCCAACAGTTTCATCAGAGGACTTTTTAATGTCTGTCCTAAGACAACAAATAGTCCGGTGTGTATCGAACACCTGTTGTTTTGCCTGTCGCTTAGCGAAAGTGGCATCATTTGCGTTGATGATTTGCCATACAGAAGTTAGTGAAATAAGCAGAGTGATTACAAAGAAATCCTTCATCGTTATTGATTCTATCCTTTTTAAAATGCAATCACTTTGCCTGTTTCAAATCTTACGAAATGCGCGAAAAACAGACTTGCCTCGTGTTATCGGCATCAAAGGAGAAGTGTTGTCACGAGCTGCAGAAGTACGACCACTATCAGAAGATGCCAAATATTCTCATTGTACAAGTGTATTTAAAGATATTGTACCTGCAGATTAAAGACAATCATAGCTACTCGCGTTATCCCTGTACCTCTGGATATCGCTGAGGCATAAGCAGTGATATTTGAACACAGATAAACGTTTCGCTTTGAGTTGTTTTGTATATTAAAACCTTACTTCTGGCCTTCTCATTCTGTTACAATTTTTATGTTTATTGGTGTAAGTATTTGTTTCAAGAAGGTAAAGTATATTTGTTTTATTCCATATTTTTCAGATAAAAATGGTTTAATTATTCAGTGTATCTGTTTTTGAGACAACAACACAAGTTTAGACAAAGTGCTGGACATGACCTTTAAACTGCACAGTGATCATGACACTTACGTGTAACATGCAAGTGTATATGGACCTGCCTGGGATCTGAAAGATAAATCTGAAGATGCTTGGCAATGAGTAGAGTGACTTGAATAAATGCCAGATTTGCTAGATTTCCCAGGCACTTTTATCATGGTGGAAGACAATTACAAATCCAGCATGCACGGTTTCGTACTAAATGTGTTCCATTAAACTCTTTTTCTGTTTTCTAAAAATTTGGTTATATCTCCGAACTGTAAGTGTGGGTCACTTGAAAATATAGAACATTACTTTCTAACTTGTCCACTGTATTCTCACGACAGGCATATATTATTCACCAAACTTTCTTTTCTACAAAGTGTCTCCCTTGTGTTCTGATATGTGGTGACGATACCTTGCCATTGGCTGCGAATACAAATATCGTTGATGCAGTTCATAGCTTCATCAAATCTACTAAACGTTTTAGCTTGGATTGAGTGTATATACTGAGGTTAACTTATACCCATGCCCCACGAAACCTATTTCCCATAATAAGTCTTCGTATATTCTCTTTTTAACTTAAAACTGATAAATGTACGGAATAGTATTGTTAGCTAATAGCCATATCATTGTATACTTATTTCTTACAGGGAAAAAAACACGATAAGAATATTATTCTTTCGTTCTTATCCCCATATATTGTATAACATGATTTGTAAATAATTGCTTTTCCAAATAAAATATGTTTAAACTAAATGAAATGCAGATTTATGAAGAACTAGGCTCATGAATACAACACTGTGACTTCAGGGGCAGGAGAGGAAAAAAAGGAATTAGAACGAGTGTTCTTCTGGCTATGCTTTATATACCAGGCCGAGATCTTTGCGATATCCCGCGCGGGGCCGTACTGTATTTTGCATTTAGATTCAGAATGTCTTAATGTAGTATTAATAGCATAAATCAAAGCGAGTTTCGCGAAACGATTTTCTACAAATGGTTTACCGACCAACTTATAACTGAGGGTTAATTTTAAACTCGTGTATTTTGGTCGCATCCGTAGCACTTAATGAGCTGTTCTTTTAGACCTAATTTTAGTTCGATGCAATCATATGAACAAATTGCATGGTTAAAATAATAGTTACTATAACCGGATGTAAGTAACTGTGCGGTAGCTTTTGTACCAATGTATAATCCATTTTTTAGAAAATGATGTTGTTTTGAATCTGAAGACTTATCACATTTCCAGTGCGTTGCGCAATTAATTGATCACGAAAGATGTAAATAACTATTATTTGCAAATCTTTAATCGCTCCATCTGCGCCTCATAATTCTCACGTAATAGGCACTTAAAGTTACGAAGTAGTTAGATCGTGCCGGAAGTGAACGGTCTGCTTTGCGGCATATGACAGAGATGATGTTTAAACGAATGTAGGATCAAGTGACATTTTATACACTATATACAATAATACTGTAGGAAATGGGGTACATTGGTAAACTGGAAATTATCTCCCTTGTTTGTTAATATCCGAGGTATTCCAAAGAGTAGGTAGGTCCTTTATAGTCGGAATTCTTGGACTTTATCGCCCGTTCTTTTGTAGATTTTGCAGTTACAAACGGTGAAACTTCTTTTGCACAAATATAAGCTTAAAATCCATTTAAATACTTATAGAGATTTGTTATTTAAAAAAAAAAATGGAAGTGTTTGTTGATGATGGTTAACTTGAAAGTCAAAGAAGTCAACATACACTCCAAAAAAACAAGCATAAAAACCGAGTAAAACAAATGAAAGGACCTACTTGCATTTAGGATCAGATATTTATTTTAGACACAATTCCTGTCAAGATTATTTATAGGCTTTAAAAAGGTATATACAATGAATTTTAACGAAGTTTTGAATTCTTGTACTGGTCCTAGAATAGAAGGGGGGGTATGTAATAAATAAACAGCCTCTACCTAAACTGATGTATGAGTTTATCCTGTAATTATGCCAAAATTTCCCAAAGCAACTGTAAGATATTGTTACATGTATTTATATTGGCAACCTGCTAGATACCACCTTTAACACTACACTAAGTCACATTATCCTGCCAGTTTGGGGCGTTGTCGCTTACGACACCATCCAGAGTTATAAGACAGCTGGATTTCAGAAGCACAGGATTGATCCGGCATGACCTTGACTACTCACGGTCAGTTATTCATGCCTGCGAGAAGTAGTGAGTGTACAGAACAAATATGCATGTCTAGGGAGACTAGACTTTTAATTGTGTCCAAGCATGCTTCAAATGATAACGTTAATAGTGTTGTGTGTTTAAACTGGACGTTCATTATATAGTGTGATTCATCAGATATACATGAAATGAGATTTATGAATGAACAACGCGTAGGAATATTAATCATTGACCAGAGGAAAAAGTCGAAATGAGCAGTCTAAAGCTACCGCACGCTTTCGGTGAAAAATGGCGCACTCGGGTATTTTCGATTCAGATCACATGGATGTAAGAGATAGTAGTTAATTTCAAACTTACTTTTTTTTATCGAATCGGTAGCAGGTGAAAGCGTTTATTTTAGACCTCACTTAAATAAAAAATGCAAAATCATATAGAAACTACTGAATGTTCAATAAAATGGTTTCTACTATTGGATGTTAGTGAATCTGGCGTAGCTTTTGTTCCAATGTATAATCAATATTTTGGACGAGGTTTTTATTTGCAACTGAAGACTTACCTGCTTTCCAATTTCTTATGCGCTGTACATTTATTACTACGGAATAATTTTGACCTATTTTTGCACAGCTGCAATCGCGTATAGAATCAAACTGACACCCCAAAACAGCGCTTCTGGGCGCTTTGATTATATACAACATTATGACAAAAGGGGGAACATTTTTTAGAGATCATTTATTTTGCGGAGTTGGTATACCTGCTAAATTAGTGTTTCGTATTTGTATCTCCTAAATCTCTAGGTGCATCCCCAGTTAAGACGTTTACTGACAACGAAATGCCTTTTGTCAAATCAAATCAAACATGTCATCCTCTCCTGGGACAATCTTTCTAAGTTGATTGCAGGAACGGATTTACCGTCGGCGAGGGGGGGGGGGGGCGTCCCCCCCCCCCAAGTCGACCCGGCTATTCAATTTGTCTCTACTATATTCTGCGGTGATGCAGACGTAATTAGCCGAGGTGTTTCGATTGTTTGTCACCTAGCATTCCAATCAAGGTCAACAGTAGATTTACATTGTACTTAAACTTAACATATTTAGGTCATAACAAAATGATTAAAAGGTGCTAACAAGAATTTGGTTGTTTAATAAAAAGGAGATGTGTGTGTGTGCGTGCGTGCATGCGTGCGTGCGTGCGAGCGTACGTGCTTGCGCGCGTGTGTGTGTGTGTATTGAGGTCATAGCTTTGCGATTTATTCAGGCATAGAACAGAGTAAAAGTGGCAATTTTACCTTACATCGAAAAAAAACGAAAAAAAAACCCCACAAACAGTGGCAATAATTCTACCATTTGTAAGACAAAATACCTCTCGGACAAAATCCCTTCCGTTCATTTCAGCATAGGCGGACAAAATCTAAAAAATAACACACAAAATAAGAAAACAAAATCACCCCCGTAAATTAATTACTGTAAAGTACATCTTAACGTTTGAATTATATCAGAAAAAAAAAAAACACGATTTTATTGTCAATGTATTTACGAGACTTAACTGTGCGAACCAAAGAAACAGTATTAAAAAATGTGGAAAATTTACAGGAGGGGATTTATCCGCATTGGAAACATAACGGGAGGGTGTTTGCCTGTCCTTGCTAAAATGAACAGGAAGAATTGTGTTACCGAAAGATTTTGTCCCTACTCCCTTTTTAGCAATAACCCAGGATAAAATAATTATGTATCAAGTTGCAAAAAAGAAAAAAAAGGAAGACCAATAAGTTGTAATTTTATAATTTAGTAATCTGCGGCTGTAGGAAGTATCATGCGTAGATATAGTACTTAAAGGAGGAATCCAACATTTGAGCCAAAAATATATTAAACATCATAATAAACCATTGTTACCAGAACAGATCTTACAAAATGCTGTTTATTGATGTCCTACAGCTGTCTGACAAGTGAACCATAACGCCATAATCGTCATTTCAAACATGTATGCCCTATCTAAGCCACGCTGCACAGTTAGCTATTTTCAAACTACGAAAACGACGTGACCACTTAGGTTTTAGCTCATCCATGTCATCCGCTGTGACGTCGATATCTATTGTTGGCAGTAATTCCAAATTGTTCTTATTTATAGATTTTAAAAGAATGAACATTTAAGTATTGATTAACGAGTTTTACTGCCCTACAATTGAGGTACTGTTCAAAATCATCAAAACTTAGAATGAAGAATGATACATTTTCTTGAAATCATGTACACATACTCCAAACAGAGATAAGATTTTATATATATAGGCAAACAATCGGATACCACCTTTAACAATTTGTGAAGTTTTCGTTGACTAAAAGATATTGCTGTTTCAAACATTTAAACACCACTATAATTAATATGCTTTGGCAATTGCAATAATTATTTGTTATTGTTTTTCTACAATCCAAATGAACAGTGTACTGGAACACGACTGTAGTTTGACTATGTGTGCACAATCTGTTATATTTTGGTCCAAGTTTTAATGCACGTTTTGGTTGTTTGATGTGCCGAAACTCCTAACTTATGTTATTTTGTTTATTTTACAAAAAATACTGACATTTGTATTTTGTTGGGTCCTTCGCTGCGAATCGGCACTGTTTTCTTCGTCACACCATTTATTGCAGGCTCCACCCGAAATTTTGGATTATCTATAAGACGAGTTTTACTTGTCACTTCCATAAATACTGAACATCGAAATTATGCACTAAACGCACTGGAACACCCAACAGAAATATAAATTCAGACAATAATAATGCATATCTGTTAAGCATAACATCGCCGATACTGCAATTGTTCTTCTGAAAAATGCGCAAAGATAGCAAGATTTTAAAAAATGTATATTTTCTTCCCATTATATGCAAACATCTACCTGCATTTTATGTTCCAATTCGAAGGGCAGTATGTGTTTTCGGCATATTTTTGGAGTTCGAACCAGTTTTCAACAAAAAAGTTATGTTGCTAAAGGTTTGTCTTCGTTTTTTCAGACTTCCAGAGTCAGTTTTATTAAAACATAAAAAAAATTAACCTTTTGTCCAGATACACTTCAGAAAGCATCTCAAGATTTTAGAAACATTTTTCATGACCCCCTACAACGTATGTCATATTCGGTCTTCGGTTCCCAGCTGAAAAGTTTGGATCCGGACCTGGGTTTTAACGATTGGTATGTCTCGGATAGGCATTGAACGCGCAGAGTTACCTGTAGCTGACGCACTGCATACTGTACAAATGGGTTGAGGATAAATTTAGACGACCATTTTGTGCATGGAACACCTAGATGGTAACTGCTGTATTTTTTGCTGTAATCGCAATTTATTTATGTTTATTTTAATAAAATACATGCATTTCATATTTTCTCAATAAAAAATCAACTTCACAAACAAATCCGGCGATACATGAACTCTAAAGGACACTTCGTAATGGTTTCCGATTGTTAGGATTATATTGTGTTGCTCACTCAAACAATTAAGCATTGTTATCTGAAAAAAGAAATCCCGCCAAACGATGTTTATTGATGCCCTTTAACTGTGTGAAAAGGGAAGGATAACACCCCACTCGTCATTACAAACATGTATTTTCTATCTAAACAATTCTGAACAGTAAGCTTTGTTTAAACTGAGAAAACAACGTGACCACTTTCTTGTAAGGTACCATTTTATAATCATCCGTATTATCTACAATTCATACATTCATATTTAGCAGAAATCTCCATTGTGCCTATTTTCAGATATGGAAAGATAAACATTAAGAGCTATTTCACAATTTGTACTGTCTTACAGATGAAGTTTAATTGACATTTTACTTTTTTTAACTTAGAGTAAAATACGAGTTTATTAAGAAATTATGCTAGAATCCCCTAAAACAAAACAAAAGAAGTAAGATCTTTGCACATAAATATGTACATTTCCAACAAAACGTGTCTCATAATGCAAAAACAAAATGTAAAAGTTGTATAATGGACTTCAGAAGTGTTCATTAGTGGCTGTATTCCTGTTCATAGTTTCAATTTTCTTACAGAATCCTTTGTTTTCATCGTTTCTTTATATGTGTTAAATTATTGTTGCTGTTGTTTCATTTTTTGTTTTTACTTTATCACAAACAAACAATTTAATGTGTTACTAATCTTTATTTAAAATTAAACTACGTATGCACACAAAATAAGAGTTGTACAGCATAGAGATAAACATTTAAATGGTTCATATAAATATAGTCTAGCTATATTAGCATAAAGTAAAAATTATTGCTGTAAACTATTCGTGCCGTGCGAATACATGTAGTAAAATGAAATAGTTCATGTCACATTCGCCATTCAAAATAAAAGATGTTTAAATCAGGTTCATAATCATAGTCTTCCAAATTTAAGACTTGTTTTAAGTTAATCATAATTTGTTTCAGCTATGATATTGATGAACAGAAAAAATAACACAAACCATCAAGTATTATGTATGTAAATTATAATAGTGCTAAATAATCAAGAAATAAGAAATAACTGCGTATTTAGTTGCTTAATTAATTAAATAAATTGATATAAGTTATTTAATTGCAAATATCCCCTGGTCTCTGGAATATAAACTTTTGTGACTGGGATATTGTCTTGTATATAAGTACAGCAGTCAGGAAAAAAATCTTACAAGGTTTTGTTGTTTATTGGTCGGTTTGTTGTTAGGCAAAAAGTTCCATTGTTAAACAGGACCTTGGCGGCGACTTTGATGTTTTGCATCAATGCCCTCTTGTTACATGAAAAGATCAAATGCTGACAACATAATTTTTAGATAATGTTACATCATCGTCCGTTGATTAAAGTATGAGTTAATGCAGAAATTATACATAAATTGTCGAAAGCAGGGGGTAGGGTGGGGATATTGTAACATTTAAGTAATATTGGCGAATTGTCGGATAACACCTATAAGTCAGATAGAGCTCTGAACATAAAACACTATAGTTGCTTACCGTGGCTTGAATATGATTGCGATAGATAACATTTATTATCTTACGACCATTTTCCGTTGTTCCAGTCCTGGTTTATGTATAGTACAAACAATTGTCAGAAATATAAGTTGTTTATATGTGTTCCTTAATGTCATACGTCTATCCAACAATTCAGCAATGTGAACTTAGAACTAATAAGATTAACATGATTTTAAGGGCCAGGTACAATTTCACATATGAAATGAAAAACACTTAAGCATGTGACGTCAAACCGCCTCCACATCGAGCTGAACGCCATACAAAATTCGACATTGCGGTCGTTCCGGCTCAGAGTGCCCCCAGTTTAATTCCTCGGGATTGTCCCCGTATGTGAATATCCACGGACTTTTTAAAGTTTCCCTCTTGCCATCGACCATGATGTTGCTGCGTAACTTGTATGTTTCTTTGAGATCTACGAGCTTCTGGGCAGAGTTGATGTTAAGGAGGTAACCGCCATCTTGTTTACACCGCGAGAATGCGGTAGCATAGACTACACCTTCATCGATATACCTTAAACAGAACCCATGCTTCGTACAGATTGTAGTTAATTGGACAAAATCCCTCACACAGACTCTGCTCACTGTCTACTTTCTCTGTATCCGACACTCCGCATCTATGATCGTGGTGTCCACAAACTCTCGTCCTGTTACGGATTCCGAAATTTCCCTGTCTGTCCACTGAACAACGATCCCCATTCGGTACCATTTTTCACAGATTTTCTGACCATTACAAAGGGTCACCAGTCCCAAAAGTTTCATCAGAGGACTCTTTAATGTCTGTCCTAAGGACAACAAATAGTCCGGCGTGTATCGAACACCTGTTGTTTTGTCGTCGCTTAGCGAAGTGGCATCATTTGCGTTGATGATTTGCCATACAGAAGTTAGTGAAATAAGCAGAGTGATTACAAAGAAATCCTTCATCGTTATTGATTCTATCCTTTTTAAAATGCAATCACAACTGTCAAGTAGCACTTTGCCTGTTTCAAATCTTACGAAATGCGCGAAAAGTTATTGTATGACGGCATCGGTTCAAATACGATTATGGGCATCAAAGGATAAGTGTTGTCACGTGCTGCAGAAGCACGACCACTATCAGAAGATGCCAAATATTCTCATTGTACAAGTGTATTTAAAGGTGTTGTACCTGCAGATTAAAGACAATCATAGCTACTCGCGTTATCCCTGTACCTCTGGATATCGCTGAGGCATAAGCAGTGATATATGAACACAGATAAACGTTTCGCATTGAGTTGTATTGTATTTTAAAATCTTATTTCTGGCCTTCTCATTCTGTTACATTTTGTAATGTTTATTGATGTTGGTATTTGTTTCAAGAAGGTAAAGTATATTTGTTTTTATTCCATATTTTTTCTGATAAAAATGGTTTATATATTCATGTATTAGTTTTTGAGACAAAAACACAAATTTAGACAACGTGTTGGACATGACCTTTAAACAACACTGTGCCCTTGACACTTACGTGTAACGTGCAAGTGTACATTGGATCTGAAAGATAAATCCTAATTACAAACAAGTACCTAAACCCCAATTCGGCAGATTCTTGGCAATGACGTGAGTGACTTGAATAAATGCCAGATTTGCTAGTAACGTATATGTTGCGGCAGTTAAAGTCTTGAAGGCTTTCGCGGGTTACTTTGATCACATACAGTACTGGTATGCGATATATGACGAATGCCGGTATTTTAGGTTCGGTAGAACCTATCGGCTCGAACGTTTCCATATCGGACAAAAATATCGATTATGAACAAAGTATATAAAGAAGAAAGACACTGCTTATCTTTTTCTGAAAATATTTCTATGATAATAGAAAGACAATTCGAAAATATTTAGGTAAAGAGCGACCGGTTTCAACTTTCATTTGCCCTTAGCCGGAAGTTGTGATACATTCGGTTACATTTATCTGTACTCTTAACCGGAATGTAAGGCATCATTGTTTTCAAGTACAATTGATAATTAGGAATAGCATTTTCTAATTCTCTGCAATTATTTTTACCATTAGAAAGTTAAATTGGTAAACAAAATATTGAATACCTTAGATCGGTAAAGCGCATTGGGTAAAAATAATAGTATTCAAAATGGCGTCTGTCGAAAACTTGTAATCTCTGTGTAATGAATCAATGATGGAGTCGGACAATTTATATTGCCAAAAAATCCATCGTAGATTTAGACATATCGTCTAAAAATACATGTTGACTGACAACATCTTTGGCTTTTGGGACTTCGGCTAATCGACTTGCATTGCGGCCATTATGAAATTGTAAAGCAATGACGAGAAAACGTCAAAATTAGCGTTTATTTATATTATTGGTTTTATTCTCCCCAAAAGAATTCTAAAATACGTTTCACATTTCTATTTTTGTTAAGATATGTTTCCCAATTTATGAGCGAGTTAATTTACGCCCAGACACCAACAAATTTATTTGACCGCGTGTACATAAAATTGTTACACTTTCGGTTTTATAGATACAAACATTGTTTAACCTTATTTACTTCGTCTAATAACACACAGCTTGCTGGTTTTATTTAAGAATAATTAAAAACACGAACCATCCGTATCCCGGCTGTCCGAATATACGTTCGTTTGTCGGTGATTTTCGGAACTTCAATTTTGGCACACACGGTATAAATTTGGTATGCTTTATACTGTACATGACCAAACTACTAATAATGAAGCAAAATTTTCTTTGATATAGCGAGACACTTGATGATATTCTGAATCATACGTTGACATTCCAAAAGCCGTTATGTTGCGGTTTTAAAATTATTTAAACAGTACTTTGTAGTAGGCTATATCTACTATTTAAGCAGGGGTAGACCCCACCAACCACGTGAAATAGTTGAGTTGTGAAAACGCACACATGTAAGCTTAAATCATACTGAGCTTTTAAAGTAAAGTTTGTCTGTTAAATGCTTATGTCGAAGTTACGGTCCCTTACTGAGTATATATCTTGTATTTACTGCGAAGTTGAATGGATCTTGATTCATACTGCCCCCACCAAAACTTTCTGGATCCGCTCCTGTATGCAAGTACATGTACACGTAATTTTTTTGTAAGCATACAGGCTCACAGTTATTGGCAAACAATCAATAAATAATGTCATATTTTGTCTTAAACGGCTAACTTGTTTAAGCAGCGAATTTTATGCTGCCCCTTTGGTGGCTGCTTAATACAAGTTTGACTGAAATTAGAAACTGTTTAAAGCGTTGCTGGTGCCAATTTGTAAATACAAGAAAAAAGCACTTACATGTATTTTTTATATAACATATGATATATATCGAATATCGACTAATTTTGTATCGATACACATATTGTATCGATAATTTTGACCGATACGGAGCCCTACATAAAGAATGATGAGTCACACTGACAGCAATACTGTGTAAATCTGACCTATTGGTGGTATCCGACAGTTTGGACAAACAACCACATGAATTATTATTTACCCGAAAATGAAGTTCTATATATATGTGTGTAAAAAGTGCCGCATGACGCCCCACTCGTCTTTAAACATATTTTGGGCGGTGTCGACTAGTTATTAGAATGCTGGATTTATAAGATAGATGGATTTCGAAAGCAGGAACGTTTGACGTTGCATGATCTTGAATGCCCGCGGTCAATAAATACCTGAGAAAAAAGTAGTGCGTGTAAAGAAACAACTATGTATGTCGAAGGAGATTTGATGCGTCAGTTATAACCAGGCAATACACTATGTAAGGCAGATATACATAAACTGCATTGTATATTAAGCGGAGATATCTTTGCGATATCCCGCGCGGGGCCTCACTGCCTTCTTCATTTAGATCCAGACCACCTGATTGTAGTGTGGACGAAATTAATTAAAGGGAGTGTCGCGGTGCCGTTTACTTTTGAGGGTTAACCGACCAACTTATAACTGGTTAATTTTAAACTCCTTTGGTCGCGTCCGGTAGCTCAGGCGTGATGTTTTTTTACACCTAATTTTAGTTTAAACGCAATCATACGGGAAGTATTTGACATGAAAGAGCCAGGACGTAAGACATCCAAGGCGCCGTGGAGAGCATGCGCTTTAAACAAGAAGATGGCTATCCTTGGAATTAAGCACTCTCTTACACCGCTGATTAATTACATAAACATTTGACAGTAACGAACCATAACTCTGATGGGAAGAAGTGTATTTTTGGTACTGTGTTTGTGTTCCTTGTTCTTTGCTACATCTGTATTTACAAGTGGCATTTCTACCATCGGTATACTCGGTTTCTTTTTTTTAAACAAAACTTCGCCAAACGGCTACGTTTTTATGCTACTTTTTATAATTGCAAGCAACACTTTATTGCTGCAAACTATCCTGATAAAACCCGAAACACTTGGTTCTTTTTCTCTAAAAAGTGTCGCACGGAACACATCCGACATCGTGTTATTGACTGCTACACTATCGTCCCCATAAAAAATGCATTCCATAAGAGGCACCGCTCTTGAGTGCGGTCGCCAGTGATGGTTGAGTATGTCACTTATGTTCAGAAGAATCTGGACAACTATGATTTTATTTGAATATTGTTTTAATCTATGACCTATGTTGAACATACATCTAATAAGAATTGCTCTAAACCATTTCAAAGAAAATGAATTAAAATCATATACATGTTATATTAAAGGAAGATATAGGTTTGTCTACACTGAGTATCACAATCGGAGGTCGCGTGCCTTTTAGATTTTAGAAACCTCTGACCCCAAATTGGAAAATCGTCAATGGACTTAGATAATACTAAGTATTATATACTTTCTAAACAGTTTATAATAAATTATAGTTTTATTTTGACAATAAAACTTAAGGAATTATTACTTTTTGAATATAAATTTATTTATTACATTTAAATTGTATGCCATAATTTTAATTGCAAAAAATGATGATGTACACAAGCATGATATCCACTAAGGTCTCGTGTTTACCAAGATGGTTGTTGTCAGCGGAGCTCTTCTGAACGTTATTCTGTGAGAAGTGTGCAAATTTTATCATTGTCTCATAATGTAACCTTAGTAAATACGTAAAGCTGTAAATAACACACTGCTTTCATTAGCTTTAGTATGACATGGGTCTTTATAAATCAATATCAGATCTGCACAACTCAACATTCTATTCAGTATTGCATTGTACTATTCACAAATAAAAATATTTGAAACATAAATGGATTCGTTTTCATTGTTTCCTTCTGAAAGATGATTTGTTTTATAACTGATTGACTTTATGAGCTTTATTTGACTCTAAGCACAGAGTGTATAATCGGGTGTACATGCCAAATTACGTTTAGTGTATACCTGGATAAATCACATGTATATTTCAGTCCAAATTATGGACACATTTTAATAACTTTTTAACTTAAGTTTCTGTTTCTAAATATAAGTAAGCAAATGTTTCAGCTGTAACGCTGTATAAAAGTTATATAAGACAGTGTCAAGACTCATATTTAACTGGTGTTGATTTGTTGTTATATGTATTAGTAACTTAACTGTTGGTTATGGATAGGACAGAATCTAAGCGACTTATACCCATAAAAACATGTAACAAAGGATTGTCAAATTATTGATCCTATTGTTATGTTAACATAATCATAGTCTTAGAGGAGCATTATTGATATACTGAAAGCCTCATTTCTTTTCTAAACAAACTTAAATTTCTTAATTGAAATATCTACCGTATAAAAGGCATTGTATTTATTTAAAATAGGTTATATCATACATTTTATTTATGAGTATACATGGTATACAGCTTATTCTGCAAAACATACATTCAGGTCATGAAAGAACAAGAGCACCGCAAGGCAGAGCAAATATTTAGAGCATTTTGAAACAAACTGCTGTGCACTCTTGTGCAATGCAGTATGGCAAAGTTTTGGACTGCACTCTGGGTTACTGCAGGAAAAAATGAAATCTGCCAAACTGCTGTGCACTGTTGCGCAATGCACTCTGGCATGATTAATCAAAGGGAAATACCATACAATAAACAAAATTTACATGAGTTATGGCATTTGTGCAGAAAGGGCCATTACTGACAAATAAGATGAGAGTAATGGTTCTTGTGCACTGCACTCTGTTTCAATAACTTCTATCCACCTATGAAGTTTCAAGTCAATAGCTTCAATTATGTAGGAGTATGGTCCAGACAAACATACAGTACAAAATTGAACTATGGGTAATAACTCCAAAATCATGAAGTGTACAGTGACAGTTCTTATGCACTGCACTCCATCTCAATGAGATCTATCCACCTGCAAACTTTCAAATCAATAGCTTTCATAACATAGGAGCTCCGGACAAGAAAATTAAACAAAGGGGCATAACTCCAAAATCATAAAGTACAGAGCTACAGTTCCTGAGCAATTTGTCTAAATAAGACCTCTCTATGTATGAAGTTTCAAGTCAATAGCTTTAATAATGTAGGAGTTATGCTCCAGACAAGAAAATTAAACAAAAAGGCAATAACTCCAGCATCATGAAGTGCAGAGTAATGCAATCCATCTTAATAAGATCAGTCCACCTATTAAGTTTCAAGTCAATATCCTTGATAGTGTTGGAGTTATGCTCCTGCCCGCTTGCTTGTATGCAAACTGACCCATTGCATTAATTTGTGGGCAAATAATAAGCACTTAGTTTGGGTTACTCTCCAACATGACAGTCTTAGTGTTAACATACACATATCAGGTCAACTCTCACCAAGCACCCTCTCTCAGATGGCCTAGATGTCTGACCACCATTATATTGTTTATATGTTTATATTGTATGTAGTTACGTACAAAACCAGACAAATGCATATGCTTATTAAATACTGCGCACATCAATTTAACTGTTCATCTGTCTAAACCAGTGTCTATTAGACCAGTAATCATCAACATTTAGAAACTATGCAGTACAACATATACATTGTGTCTATAACCGTCTTGATATCTAACTGTCCACCTTCTGCCAGTTGACAGGTTGAAGACATGCCACAACTATCTCAATAATGGTCGACATACACATATCTGATGATTTTCCCGCCGCGCAACTCTCTGATGCGGCCCACGTGACGGAGGATGGGGATGATGGACCGGGTGACGTTGTCCACCTTCAGTCCTGTATACTCCTTCAGATCATCTTCTGTGATGAAGTAGCAATCTGTATATTAAGAAAGAGACATAAAGTCTTTGTTACTGTTTATAAATACCAAATTTGTGTTCGTGAAAACATTTCTAATTTTTTTAATATTAGATAAAGAACAGTTACAAAACAATAAAATTTCCATGAAAAGCTGTTTCTAATATTTTTTGCTGTTTTCTTTATAATTATGTACTTAATATAACATAAAATTTGTTAAATTAATTAAAGTTTACATAATAAATTCAAGTGTCATGCTAATTTTAATTCATGATTTTGTTTATGAACACAAAATAACACATAACAATGACTGGAAATGATGAACACAATTACAATATTCTCATATTGGCAACGTCCAGCTAATTGCCCGTGGAGAAAGACCCAGGCCTTATATCTGGGTAGAATCAATGGCATACTGCAGGTTTGCCAGAAATCTTCTACACATAAAAGTTCTTGTCCCAGGACTCAAACCCATGCAGTGAGAGACTGATGTGTTGTGACTGCTCAGCCAGTAGCACCCCAGTAATAATGCTAGATGGTTCTTGAGCATTGCTCTTCTGGGAGCATACAAATCTCTTTCCAGAACATACCTTTGGTATCCTTTGTCTCCTGCATTTTGTAGGCATCATATTTTTGCCTGGTCTGAAGATTCATGGAGGAACACTTTTGCTTCATCAACTTGTACTTGCTTTCATACGACTTGTTAAACCCTTCCACAAACTTATTCACTACGTCATATGTCAAACGGCCTTTCATGTACCTGAGGGGAAAGAAACAGGATGTAAGCCTGCTTGGCATCAATGGATAAGGCTTAGGCAAAAGGTGTAGATCGACATATCAGCCAACCACTGTTGGGAGAAGTCTGGTACAGTATGTGCACAGTCTAAAATCATATGTCTTTTTACCTTTACATGAAGTTTTTGACCAAAAAGTAATTGTTTATGGGTTTTTGACAGATGAAGCACTGAGCTGGGATTTTGGGCTATTCTTCTTGGCTTTATTCAGTGATAATCCTAATCGGTAAAGGTATACCATTTCCCAATTCTTAAAGAAAAATTCCCAAATGCTGATAGAATAAAATTTATAAGCGCTAATATAAATCCTGAAACAATATTTATTAACAAATTCTGTACAAGCTGTTAAGGTCAATAAAAATGATTTAAAGAAGACCACAATAAATATTTTCGTATTATTTTGTGTATTATAAATCAAAATATTTTTACAGTTTGGTACATGGTACTAGAGTTTTGGAACACAATACATTTGGGTTCATTAACTTACAAAAAGAATATTTTCATGAAAACAAGTAACTGAGGTAGACACCAGCTGTTGCTTCCATCTTTTCAAGAAAAGCTATTATGTTTTTAATTTATCCCTATCTAATGTATTTTTATGCATTGATAGCTGCATCCCTTATCCCCAATAACCAAGTGATTTCATAGATCTGCACATCTCAAAGCTGTTACTCCTAGGGCAAGGCTGGTCAAGTGTGGTGATACAAAACATTTTAAACAGTATCAAATATTTATTTTGTTTCCTACCAACTAAAAACTGCAAGCTTATTCTTCTATAAATTTTATAACCTTTGTCAAATGTGGAATGTCACTTACCGGTAAATATCAAATTAAGGAGATATAAATATCCAATTTCTATTAGAAATATCCATCAAAATATATTCATTTCACTAAATATGATAAATAAGCTCTGTATCTATTATCACTCAAACTAGGACTTTTTAAGTCACATAATCAGAAGTGATCATTAGCGAAATGTCAAACATAATTCGATCTTAATAACCTTATAGTCTTTCATGTTTGCACAACATTAAAAAAGATTTAATATTGCCTGTGTGGAATAAAGAATACTATTTCTATGAAATAGCCATGGTCCACAGCGTATGCCACAGTGTTCATGCAAAAGACCATCTTTTTCCAGCATATGAATCTTATTTCAACACTCAGTTGTCATGAATGTAAAACTTTAACTTCTGTGGTATTGTTCCACTTTTATCTGTAATGTATTTGTTTATTCAAATTTGCAGTCAGTAGGCAATTTTTCATATAAAGAGAACCTACAGATTCTTTGCCCACCATTTAAGATATATACATTTTCGAGATAATATTATATAGAAGTACAATGAAATACCTAATTAAATGAATCATGTAGGTCATTGTTTGGAGTGTAGCATAAGTCACAATGTCAACAATTACTTGCAAATGCACCACACCCATATGTTTATTGCATTGTTTCCATTCTCACAGCACTGTGCAAAGACACAGTAGAAAGTTATCTACTTTTAAAGAGATAAAAATGGTGGCTAGTATATTCATTCCGAAATTAATAAACCTTCATCTGTTTTGATTTTAGAAACAATTTCACTTAGAATCTTACAGTTAAATAAACATTACTAAGATTTCATAAAATATAAAATAAAACTATAACTCAATAAGGTTGAAAGAGGGTAAAAACAATGTGAATGCTATGGCATGCATTCCATCAATAACATTTTCAAAACTTTGAACAGTAACACTGTTTTTATTGTGTGTGTGAAAGTGGTGAAATGTACCAATTAAGTGCACACTTAAAAAAAGTGCTTATATGTCCCAGCTTTGATTCATACTTGGTATATACACTGATATTACATGACTATGTATCATATGAAAAAATCTATTATTTGAGCCCTACCATTTGAATATAATAAAAGATCTGTATATATACTTACTTTGGAACTGATTCAAATTCTGGTATGGTGAGGAACTCGATTTCTGGAAGATAGATATTGCTGACCTTCCGTGGATCCTTACTACTATCCTTCGGCACACATCACTGACTTAATGCTCCTGCTTTCACTGCTTAGTTTTGATTGGCTGGTTGCCGACTTCTGAACTTTAGCTGACACAGGTGCATTGTGGGTAGGTAGTTCTCTGAAATAGAGTCATATTAACGAATAAAGACATTAAGGTCAATTAATCACAAAAAAGGAGAAAGTTGTATGACAGTAAAAGACCTCACTGAATTGGACTATAGTTTAGTAGTGTTCATTATTTGGGAACATTGTGGTACAGCTACATTGTATGTATTTTTCTTAAAAAAGAAAAAGAGTGTATTAATTAAAAAAAATAACCATAATTACACTGTCTCTATGAAAAAAGGACTGTCCAGCAAAATTAAGTCTGATGGGAGTAGGTAGAATGATAGACTTAGGGTCCATTAATTGAATAGCTTTCATGGGGTCCTTTATTTTCATGAACATTTTTTTTTTTACATCAACTTGTTATACTCCTCGCAGGTGTATAAATGGGTAAAACTAACAGCTATGGTCATTGGAATCACTGATATGAACTCCAGTACTATGTGTCAGCTGACATTGTGTAGGACTGATGAAAATACTCAATGACCAGAGAGCATAAATAGCTAACTATCATGGAAGGACAGTTAGTTGGAATGCACTTAGAGCTATATTCACCAAAGCTTATTTATCTTTCTTTTCAGGGAATTGGAAAAATTACATTAAAATTGACAAGGGTTCACATTTCACAGTTAAAATGTGAAGTAAAGGTAAATTGGAAGTAAATTTGGAAGCATGGTTCTTGTACAAATGTTGCAGCATATGTCATATATATGTGAATGCCAATTGTTTGAGCATATTTCAAAGCACTCATCTTTTCATGTTCACTGTTATGTTTTGCATGTGATGCCTTTGTCATAAAACATAATGTATCCCAGTGAGGTTTTGGTCATTCATCTGTGTGATATAGCCATTTACCTGTGTGATTTAACTATGCATCTGTGTGATTTAACCATTCATCTGTGTGATTTAGCTATCCATCTGTGTGATTTAGCCATTTACCTGTGGTAATTTAACCATTCATCTGTGTGGTTTGGCCATTCATCTGTGTGATTTAGCCATTTACCTGTGTGATTTAATCATGCATCTGTGTGATTTAACCATCCATCTGTGTGATTTAGCCATTCATCTGTGTGATTTAACCATGCATCTGTGTGATTTAGCCATTCATTTGTGTGATTTAGCCATTTATTTGTGGTTATTTAGCTATTTACTTGTTACTTGTGGTGAATAAGCCATTTATCTGTGATTAAGGCAATTAACCCATGAGATTTATCCATTTACCTGTGTGATTTATCCATTTGCCCATGTGATTTAGCCATTTACTTTTGGTGAATTAGCCATTTATCTCTGATTTAGCTATTTACCTGTATGATTTAGCCATTTACATGTGGTGATTTAACCATTTACCTGTGTTTTTAAGCCATTTACCAGTGTGACTTAGCCATTTATTTGTGGTAATGTAGCAATTTACTATGGTGATTTAGTCATTTATCTGTGTGATTTAGTCATTTACCTGTGTGATTTAGCCAGTTACTTGTGCAGACTTTTACCTTTGTAGCTTAGGCAATTTCTTATGCTGATGTTTGGTATATTGTCTGTCCTTTACCTTTGTGGTTTTGGCATTTACCTTTGTGGTTTAGGTAGTCTCTCAGGTATGTTATCCAACATGTGGGTCAGTCTTATCTTCAACTGCTCCAGGAAGTTACAGGCTGCCTGCACTCAAAAAAGCATCATACATTTCATGGAACAAAAGCTAAGAAAAGTAATAAATAGGAATTTGCTGAATATTCATTAACAATAGTAATGTTAAAATAAAGAGTAACTTAACATTTTTATAAAATAACACATATGATTAAAAGCAGCAGTAGTTGTTGTACTGATAGATTACATATATTTTGTCAATGATCACATTGACATTTTATTGCTATTAAAGTATACCTTTATCTGTTTTATGCTGTCAACTGAAGATGTAATTTCTAACTTGCATCTTGACAAGTTGTCCTGAACTGTCTGTACTTCTGAGTTCAATTTCTGCAATAAACATAAAAAACTGAAGACTTAACTTATTTTTTAAAGAAAATACAAGTAACATAAAGCAAAACAATAGTTTCACCCATACACAAATATTAGTGAAACTAGTTACAAACGGTATTCTTGTTTATAATTTAAAGCCATAATATCCTCAGAAAAACAATGTCATTTGTATAAAATATTCAAAACAAGAAGTATCTGGTACAGAAGACTGACTAAAACAATTGCAAAATGACCCTCTTTTTCGGCACAACTTTAATCCAAATGAACTGAAAAACACCAGCTGAAATCTGTCAAAAACATTACAAAGGTTATGTTGAAATTTAAAACAAAGTCCCTCTCACAATAAAGCAGGAATGTTTAATAAAACTTCATGAAACAAATGTGTTCCAAGATTCAAAGGTAGGGTAAGTAGAGCACTTGGCTGCCATACAAGAGGTCCCAGTTAAAATCCTACAAATAAAAAAACAAGCAATGTACTCACAGTCAGCTGCCTGACACAGGTGTCATCTTGGCCAGCATCCCTCAGATTTATCACATCTTCCACCATACACAACTGGCTCCTGAAGACCTTCTCAAAATCCCCAAAGCTCTCACTGTCCATAGTTGTTTTTAAATGGTAGTTGTTACTGTTGCAAAAAAGGGGAAGTAATCTAATCAATCAAGAATCAAAAACTGTTTATTGCTTATGCAATAAAATTATTTAAATGATGTATGGCCACTGTTTGTACTTTTGAATATAGCAAACAATGTGTCATGCAGTTGGTATGTCTATCTGAGCAAAAAGTTGCTTATAGTTATGATAAATTAATGCCGAAAATAGTCACAGTGATATTACACTGATAAACTGCTATTGAAGAACTGTCTCAATTAACCTGCTGCTTTGGTTATTAACCTATATTTACAAAGTTTACTCTAATAATGATTTACATTTAAAAGCACTGAATTTATTTTCTTTAAGGGGTTCCCCTCCTCACTAGAAAGAGCAGTATGTGATCCTGCTGGGAGCTTATGGTGGAGAATGGGGTCATAAACCACAAACTGCAACACTGACTTTTGAGATGTGAGAACTGTGGCTTCCCACTTGATCTCTCAAGATACTGGAGCCTCCAGTTATGTTCAGCAAGATAGGACCATTACTTAACTAGCAGGATAACAGTTGCCTCCTTTACCTATGTCCAATGCCTTAAAGATGGTACCTGACAGTTGCCCTATATCCAATGCATGTAAACAATATCTTTCCGACCACTTTATTGAAATTCGGCATAATTTCTGCATAAAGTCATACTTAAGTCTAAGCAAAGACAGCTTTGAACACTACATAGATTGCAAGGCAGTACAAATTGCAAAAAGGAATCACTAGAAATGTTCATTCTATCCAAATCTATAGATAGTTTCCGTGTGATGTCATTGGCCCTGATAAGACAGTTTAAGGTAGCCATCTTTGAAGGCAAAAGCTAATGCAGGTCGAAATCTGAAAGTATGTGCTGTTTTTAACTCACCCCTGTGTTTTTATTTAATCTGTCTATTTTTTTAAAATTGTTATCAAATTTAACAGCTTTTAGTAACTGTTTTAAGTGTTAAAACTTTATTTTGGTATTATTAAATACAACAACAAAAAATACACTGTTCATTTTGTTAAAAGATGGGCCCATAATTTTATATCTTTACTGTGTTTTAATTCTTAGTGCATTTATCAATTAAAAATATATATTATATTCTAAAAATATGAATTTCAAGAGCTGCACAATGGTGTTTAGCTTTTAATTTTTGATCCACAAATGAAGAAAATACAAGAAAATTAAATTGACACTTCTATATAATTCATATGAAAATCTCTTCAAGTTGCCATCAAAGATGGCAGCCAACTATAAGGGAGGTGAAAACTATCTATATATCATCATGATAGTAATCTCTGCTATAAATACATATCCATGTCACAGGAGACAACCTGGATGACAATATGGTGTGATCTCAAAAGTACCGGTAAGTTGTCATGTAAATTTCTTGGTTTAAAAACAGCTATTACTGCAGCATGGCTCAGATATTAAATACATGTTTCTAATAACTATTGGGAATTATGCTTTATTGTTCACATAGATCTAGGCATCAAATGATCAGCATTTTGCAGGTCCTTTTCAGGTTACAATGTCTTATTTGGTTATTTCAGAAAAATATCTTTAGGTTCAAACTGTCAGATACCACATATAAGAAAAATGAATATAAAATTGCCTTCTTTATGGTCTGGACTTGCTAGGTGTTTGTGGAATGCTGCCATACTGGGAGATCCCAGAGGGGTAGGGTAATAAATGAATTAGTGTAAGTATTATGCACCAGGTTATCACATTTGATGCACAAGCGCTAAATGCATTTAATGATTTTATGAACATGACATGACCACTTAGTTTTAGACAAAATTGGGCAAAACTCAAACCATATTAACATACACTACATCATACACTACATGCATGCATGCATACCTGCCCACCTACCTACCTACCTATGTTATGTCATGTCACGTTACATACATACATAGACTCCTTTTATATTTCCTGCATTTACAAAGCAATGTCTATTTCTTAAGTGACTGCAATAATTATGTCATTTATTTGACCTGGGGTAAGAATTACATTTCTTTTATTGTTGATTTGGGAATTTTCTCCTTGAAAATGAAAAAAATGTTGTTGTTTTTTTGCAATTGTAAACATGACCCAATATCAATATAAAAAGGACAAAAAATCTGCATAAGTCATAAGGTATTAACTGAAGACAATTATCCATATGTAGTTGTTGTTTTTTTTACCTTATATAGAAAGTATATATAAAAATGAAATTCCCCTCCAATAAAATTGAATATTTCATTGCCAAAATGCAGAAATTAGATGCAGTGATTAGAGACTACAGTGGTGGCTTAAGGAAAATGGACAAAGATAATCTAGTGGAGGAGTTCAAAAACAGGAAAAATAGAGAGTGGCCTTAAAATAAATATACAAGATAATATAGCAAATAAGAAGTTAAACATGCACATTTTCCCCTTTTTTATTAAACGCAATCCAAAGTTTCCCCTTCTCAAAGACCCCAGGCACCATCTCTTTTTACAGACAAAAACTCCTGCCATGACCCCCATTCTTGAAGCTACTTCAGTCTTTAGCTGTGTCCAAATGTCAATAAGGGTGCAAGTCAATACAGCCACAAGTCAATTTGGCCACTAAATTAGTCAATCCGGCCACAAAAAAGTCAATCCAGCCATACTGTCCTTAGAAAGCGGTCAAACCAACCACATTTTTATATAAAGCCTTATACTGAACAAATATTTATGCTTTGATTTTGTGTTTTTATTAATTCTTTTTGTATATTTTTATGATCATTAAAATTTTTAACAAGTATATATATTTATATAAGCTCATTTTAATTTCATGTTTGTTTCTGTGATGTTGTTTGGTGTTCACATAGGTGCTCGTATGTTATCAAGGTAAATTAAATTTTAAATAAGAATAAAAAGTCCTACGAGGTAGTACTATATTCAACATATATCAAAATTTGAATCCGCCAAATATAGAAGTAAGAACAAATCTGTGATGAGTTGTTTGACAAATAGAGAAAACCAGACAGTTACCACCTTGAAAATAAATGTCCAGTGTTTAGAAAAGAAAGGGGTATTATTTCGATTAGAAAAAAACTAAACAGTTTTTTTTTCTTTATTCAAAATTGTTTATGTTTTTACTTTCTTTAGCAAAGACAACCACGCTCCATGACATGGAGATGTTCTGTGAGGTCGAAAGTCCTAGGAAGGAAAGTTTTATCCTAACAAAAAAGAACACTGTGCATGCGCCAACAATAGACAAAAAGACGAGAGCCAATGTTACAGCGAAGGTTCAACATATTTTTTGTTTTTATTATTTTACATGAATACTACCTTTAAGATGGAAATCCCATTTGCATACATGTAACTAGGCTACTAGCCCTTTTATTCAAACTATGTGTAATTACGTGCTCCGGTTAAGGCTATAGAGTTAGCATCGAATGACCACTGCTGACCAGCAACAGTCCTGATCGAGGAGGCAACAACGGCTGTTGAGGAAGTGCCAGAGACTATGTGGCACGTGTTGTGAACCATTTCAGACAGAACCAGCGGCCAAAGGAACCCAAAGATATGACATTTGTGGTGATTGTAAAGATGTCTCGTTTAAATAAGATTATAAAAGTAGATTTATCAACAGGGTGAAGCTCAAACATTTACAGACACAATTATGTTAAATTGTAATTGTTATTTTAATTTCGTTTGCTGCAAGATGTTAATATTTATTGCAGCTTAATGAACGCTCTGTGCCAGAAGGAATCAACTCCAGTATGTGGCACCTGGAGGTATGGTCTGTGTACGGGCAGTATCTTAACCAAAATCTTAATCATTTTAAATGTCATCATTAATTTGATATCTGCTTTCAGGCTGGCATCGTCGGCTCAACATCCATGCCGGAGCAGCACCACCCTTCTATACACATCGCTGACCCTGCTCCACAAAGAGGCCTAAGATGTTTCAGCACAGCGACATTTGGTCTGTGTCAGTGAGATAGCACTTAGGAGTCTGCCAGCGCAAAGCGTACAGACGAATGCAGGGTCAGATCTTTGCCGCATGGGATAGGTAAGTATAGAACTATATAGCAGTTGTGTTATAATAAAATATTTATAGCAACTTAAGTGATACAATCAGTGAATCATTTAATAATTACAGTGGCAACAACTTACCTACGTCTATTATCAATTTCAGTTACAGCACAAATGGCCAATTGAAGAAGATGTTGTGCATGTATCACCCAGCCCTGTTAAGAGTGGCACCAGATGAAGAGGCAGTCAACTCCTAAATGAGAAATGAGGAATGAAGAAGTCTCACTGAAGGGAGAGGAACTGCTCACTTTTTATTATCATTTTTAAACTGTAAATAATATATTTGAATTATCATTTTTGAATAAATGTTCCTAATGCATATGTATCTTTTTTATTCTGTGTAAAATATGTGATATAACAACTGACAATAACTACTACTACTACACAAACACCAACTGATGATGATGATGATAATGAATAATATTATTATTAAATATAACAATAATAATAATAAAAATAATAATGATAGTAATAAATAAAAATAAATAAATAATAATAGCAGTAGTGACATTAATGTAATAAAAATAACTAATCCTACGATTTTTTTATTTTTCCTACTACAACAACAACATTAGCACAAAATTATAATGCAAATCACAAAATAATTATGCTAATGTTAACAAAAACATGCTAACAAACGTTATAATGTTAATAAAAGGCATAAACATAAATATGTGGCCACCGGCCGGTTTGACTGATTTCTCAGGGACATTGTGGCGGGACAGACTTTTTTGTGGCCAGATTGACTTGTGGCCTGATTTGTTTGTGGCCGGATTGACTGTAACTCGTCCATAATATAATTAACAGGGTGGCAAATGACTTGCCTACCAATGATTTTTAAAGAACAAAGTAATAAGAAAAGCAAACTATTTTTAGATTTACTAATTAAATGTGTAAAAATGATAAAAAAAATGTACTTTTAATTGATCCTAAAAACTTTGTTAACATTTTTTAAAACTTTTTTTTTGAGTGCGTAGTTTTCATTTTCCCTTGAATGAAAGAGGGACAGTTTGTGTTAT
The DNA here is from genome assembly GCA_007844125.1 of Sinonovacula constricta. Classification (NCBI taxonomy): domain Eukaryota; kingdom Metazoa; phylum Mollusca; class Bivalvia; order Cardiida; family Solecurtidae; genus Sinonovacula; species Sinonovacula constricta. The sequence goes on from CM017559.1 coordinate 16,027,814, forward strand.
GTCCACACAAGAAAATTAGTGAAGCTAGTAAATTCTGATTTTGCACACTAAACTGATGTTCAACATGGAAGCGAAACTCCATGTAAGTAAATCATGACAAATAACAATATAAAAATTAGTTTCCCTAACAAGATCTTGGCATTAATATGCCTGCATTTCAATGTTTCGAGCTAACTGGGGACGAATCACCCGCCATGGGCAATCGTTTTCAATGGTAGCCTTTATGACAAACAAGCAACTTCCACATTGAAATCTTACATCTTGATATAGGGCAATAGTTAGCGTGACAAAAAATATAAATTCATTAAAATCCGTATTTTACCTGATTAATGAACGAATTAAAATATCAATTTGTTTTGAATTGACCGCTACAAGCGTTGACTAACATTGAGCAACACAACAAGCGCTGCTGTCATACGGACTGATCCATTTCCTGCCAGAGTTGTGTTTCCTGGCTGCGGAAACTGCAGATGGCAGCACTCCGAAATTATCCTGATGTCTGCAACTAGAGCATCGTGATTGTATGTTGTCAAGTCATTACGATATGGGTATGAAATTTATTTACCTGTCGATTCACACAAACCATTCCCCACATTTAGTCACAATTCCATGTCTTCCCAGCTGGTGATGTTGGTGTTGAAAATCAATAAACATGGAGTCGTTGTTTGACAGTTCCGTCGTCATCGTGTTTTTCATCAATAATCGATCAGTGAAGGCAATTTGATCACATGCACACTTCCTCTTTGTTCACGTGTGATTCACTCTGACACAGGATTTTGTACATTTTACACGAAGCTGTCTCAAAATGGTGGGTACTGTCTCTTCTTCGTGCATTGGCATTGACCACAGAACTGTTTCATACGTCTTACTATGATAGTTGCCCTTCTTTGTTGACTGCAGATACTCAGATGCTTACTGTCTGTTTGTTTGTGTTCATGATTCAATATTGCCTTTAAGCTATTGCTACCATTTGTATTTACATCTGTATTTTTTATGTTGTTTATATTAAGCCCTGAACTTACTGTGTAATGCCGAGCAGTTGACTTGTAACTCCTCACCCCCTCACAATGTGGATTCATGTCCTGGTTGGAGCGAGAACTTTCATTTTGAGAGGTTTTCCAGGTAACCTGTGTTGTGCCGGTGGTTCTACCTGGAGTCTTCCTCTACCAATAATAAGCTGGACATTGCCAATATGACCGTAATAGTGTTGGTACGATTAAAAAATAAAGCAAAACAAACCTGTGTTTCCATGTAGCCTTTTTTATAATTCAGGTTGTGGATTTTTTTTTATCAGTCTCAATGTTTAACATATTATTGCATGCATTTAATTATATCTTCTTCTGAATGGGCTTATGCTGTTCGGCATATTTGCGTACTGTGGTATGTTTGGACATTTTAGCAAGTTTTGCATTGTGTATTAAAATGGGTCAGTGACACAGCATTTAATTAAATCAGTCACTAAAATCTATTCAAAGCATACAATTTTCAGACTTTTCAGTTAAAGGTAATAAAAAATGATTTGAGTTTTAGCATTTTTCTGCCTTGGTGATTTTGATGTGAATCAGGGTCCACCTGCTATTTGTGCGACTTATGTAAACCTATCACAAAGCCAAGTCAGCCATACTGGACATCACTGTATCAATACAATGTAGCTAAGTGATTGTGTTAATATACAATGATTTTCTCTCAGGGGCTGGACTATAGAGACAGAAGGAATGGCAAATTTGTAATCATGAAGAACTGATGTTTGTAGACAGCCAATTACATTACTAGGATTTAATAGGCTCATGCAAGCATTTACAGTATATGTAACAGGGGCTGGATAAATCAGCCTGGACAAAATCCCTTCTTGTCATTTTGGCATAGGTGGACAGAATCCTGCTCTCAGAATTGTCCAAGGTGGACAGAATCCTACTATAGAAAAGATCAATATAGTCTGAAAAACTTTTCTAAAATCATGTGTCATTACTTTTTATTTGTAACATACTGATGTTTATCAAGTCAACATTTTTAATGCTAATGAATTCCTAATCACTCTGTAACCTAATACCATATCTGTCAATAAACTTCCATGTGCTGTACAGAGAGACAGGAAAGGATGGGCTGAAATAAAGCTGGCTTAGATGCCAGATTTATGACCCCGATTTAAAAACAACCCCACTGGATCAGCCAGCCTAGTCTACACTAGTTAAATTACTAATTAATATGACACTTGACACTACACACATTCATACCAGAAGAGATCTCTTTATGATGTGTTTTTATAAGCAGCTGCCGATGACATTTTTTTAACGTAATTATTCGATTGGCACCATGTACACAGGACAGTGCACTGTCATACCAGACTTCGTGACGTAGATCAATGAAATTACTGTCATGCGGCCACGCGCTACAGGAATGCAGTGCAGCTGAGACTAGACACATCCCGCAACATGTGAAAATTAGAGTCACTATTTACCAATTAACCCTTTTGTGAAGAGAGCATGATTGGTCGACGCTCCTGTTCATCTTTTCGCCTAGTCTAATAAGAGGGTCGAAGCAGAATCCGTCAATTTCACAGGTGACGTAGGGGGCCTGTCTTATAAGTGAATAGTAATATAAGTGAGAAAGCACGGTAATCTTGAATGTTTTCATAACTGGGTCATGTGGTGTAAAATAAGTATGTCACTTGGTCATATCCTAGAAAAAAACATTGCGAAGACCTTTGAGGCTACATTCATGACCCAGAAAAGTTGGTCACAGGGTCAATGTTTACAAAAAGTTGAGGCTATGGTTCAGTCTTCGCTAAAATTTGTGAATATATTTGTAGATTGTCACCTTTTTTTTTGTCTTCATTTCCCTATCAATAAATAGTACTTACTATAAATAATAAACCTGACAACAATATGTGCAATTATTTCATGAGTAAATAACCCTAATTACTTAATGACAGATATGGCCCTACCAAAAGCCTTAGTCTTCAGTTGAGCGATTTAATGCCATGACCTCAAAATCAGACATCAGGAACATTAAAAAAATGTTGTCAGTCATTCAGACTGACTGGTTGGGGAAAAGTTTCAGTCTGATAGAAACTTTGTCAGTCTGACAAATTACATAATAAAACAATAAGACACAACTAAACACCTTGACTGAAAACAGTTTAAACCCTCAAGACCATTTAAACAACATCTTTAATTTTAATGTTTCTTTTTATGATACTTGTTAACTGCTTTTTAGCTCACTTACCTATCTCTGTTGAGAAGTAAACCCAATAAATAAATGATTACATGCAATAGTGTTAAGACATTTTGTTAAGAGCTCAGCAGCAAAAAGTGCAGATCTCAATCTGACAGAACCTAAATGGACAGGTTGATCAGGACCTACATTAATTACCTGAGGCTTATTAATAAATACATGCTTAACGGGCTATGAGTTAAAGGTTAACTGTGTGAAATGTCTAGTTTCAGCCAGCTATAGTCCCTGCTGTATACACTTACATTGTTTGTGCATCTTATAAGGGTTTCAAATTGCATGTTCAACAACCAAAGATATTATTGGTTGTTTTTTATTCAGTGTTAAACATGTTGAAAGGACCCAAACTCTGGTAATCAGAAACTTTATTTCATGAGTGAGGGTAACTAAAATTGAAATGCAAAACTAAACAGTTTCTGTTGTTTAATAATTGTAGCTTCAATTCTTCTTAGGTGGCCCATATGATACTGTTTAACATTTTGACTAACCTTTGTTTTCAGCTTTAAGTTGGCATGTGATGCTTGTTGTTTAAAATTGTTAAATAAAAATTGAACCTAATCATCTTGCAGTTTGCCTTTGACAGAGGTGTAATAAAACATAAGCTGTCAACAACATAGGTAAAGTCATATAACAGGTCTTTTCTGGATGAGAAGTATTTGCAAATAAATGTTGATTCAGAATTAAGTATTCAAAACCCTAGTTGTTGTTATTACCCAACTTAGTTTTTTTTTTATCCCAAAGTATAGACCTCACAGGTTTGCCAAGGGAAATAACCATTAATTTCTCAAAACATGTCAGGTCTTGAGTTGTTTAACTTGTCATATAGAATACCAAATAAGAAAACTCGCACAAGAGGTCATATGCCAAAAACATATCTTTATCATTGGATATGTTCATTTATTGTACATGTGTACATTTACCAGTTAGCATGCAATAAAAAGTCTCAATATTTGTGTTTTTAATTAATTAATTAATGACATGTGGTCTGTACAATAGTAGATCTATTTTAAATATGAACATCCCTCAACAATAATTGATTTTTTTCTTTTAACATAGTCCTTAATATTTTTAATGATCTTTATTACTTCTATATAAAAAAGCAAATGTGTAAATTACTTTTACACTAGGTCTTTCTTTGTTTCTACTGTCCAATTATGACAATACGAATGTCCATCTGACTGACCAAATTATTTGTTCGATCCTAGAAATCCGAAGTTTTGTAACTTACCTCAGTGATATTGTTGATTGGACTCATCGGCCATTGTTGTTAATTAAAACCAGTATTTTCTTGACATAGTATGGTGGCCATTACTTTTTTACTTCATTGTAATATGAGAATAAAATTAAAAGGTAGCTTATTGTTTATTGAATGTTGTAGAATGTTAAAAGTGTGTGAAGTGTAGTAGACAGATACTGATATGCAGACTGAATGGCCTTGTTTACTCTAGCCTTTCACCTTCCTGCATATGGTGTGCAACTGATTTGCCTATCAAATTATATACAGGATTTTTATCTTCCTTAATTTACTCTCTATTTACTCTATAATGTGTCAACACTAAAACTGACAAACATGCTCATGGTTTGTCATATTTAGGATTGCCGTTGCAATTTGTGAAGCTGATGTCGGCAAGCAATTGGAACTGCTTTTATTCTTGGATGAAAACATGGTGGAAGGTTTTGGTATTTGTAAAGCTATGATTTAATTAAAGGCATAATTAATTCAAGGGACCGTGACAATAATTTGAATGAGCATAGTATTCCGAAGTATCGCATTCCGAATACAACATTTTCTACTTGTGGTAAATGGAAATACTGATTGATGGGACCAGCAAATATACCCATAATAGCCGTACATTTGTTCGATTGTGATTCAAAGTAACATGATTGGACTGTGTTTTATTTTTCTGGTGTAGACTAGTTATCAAACTTCTGCTTTTACCAATACCTCTGTACCCGATATTAATAGTAAAAAAATTGATATTAATAAAATATCTGTTTTAACATTTAAAAGTTATTATAAGTTTATAAAAACCTGATTTCTTATGTTTCAGATTGTGTACAGTGAAGGCAGCATTCCTTTGTCCAGTTATATCAGAGGTCATCTGTCTGTCCATTGTGTAGTAATGTCTGACACTGAGGGTGCAGACAGCAAGACGATCACGCGACCCAGCAACAATACGCCATCAGAGCTGATTGAGGGCGCTTATGGTGGGGACGAGGGGCTCAGACCCAGCACCCCATTCAGTGAGAATGGCGACAATTTGAGCATGGAAGTCCGCTTTAGTGAGGGAAGTTCTCACCACGCCAGCGATATCTCATCCGTCTCCTATCAGAACCTGCTTGACGACTGACACACCCGGCGGCAACCGCTCACGAAGAGACAGTGAAGATAGTGTTGATTCTTACCTGCCAGATTACTGTGATGATGCTCCTTCATCCATGATAAAAGACAGAGACGGGATTCAGGGGAGTCAAAGCTTTGGGTATAGTGATAAAATATCAGAAAGAATTTCTATACAAATGACAGGTGATAGGCTTCATGTGACTACAACTTCAGAGGATTTCAGTTCCAAATCTGGTGTTAATTGTGTTCAGAGTGAAGCAGGTCCATATAATAGTGATTCAGGACGTAGTTTTCCTCTTGATAGTTTGAATTCCCAACCCATAACTGCACATGACTGTTTTAGAAAGCATGAGCTTGTTGTGAACATGCGGGACCAGCAGAGAAGTAAATCTCTCCCACCAAATGAACAGGGAAGTGAGGAGGTGGCCAAGAAAAGGAATAGTCTAGAGATCCGGAATAATATTCCTGTCACAGGGGAAGTCAAGAATTATGAAAAGGATATCCATATAGACAACGTGCAGTTCACTAGTCAAGGAGCTAAACCTAAGATTAAGAAACAATCCCCAGGTTTAGCCTGTAGAGTGGAAGAGAAGGAAGGAGAAAGTCCAGAGAAGGTTCAGAATACAGTTACTGCTATGAGTGAACCAGTGGCAGATAAACTGATGGATACTAATGCCACTCAGATTATAAATGATCTTATTCAGGTATCAAAGGCTAATGCTGCTGCTCTGACTGCTGCAAGCCGAAAGGAAGGGTCTAGTGAAAGCAAGAGTGACCCCAATTTGGGTTTTACCAATGGAGGCATGATAAACCCACTTGCTAATCTTGGAAACCTGTCACACAAGCCAGCAGATATAGTCAATGAATATGAATATGTGAAATATTCTCGAATCCAAGAAGGTAATTCCTATGTAGGCATGCGACTGGCATACAACAGCTCTGAATCAGATGGGCTTCAACAGAGTGTCAATGGCTTGGAGGGTTTTCTAGACAACTCTCATGAGGTGACACCTGAGAGATACAGCAGCCCTGATTCCCATTGCAACGTACCAACAAGTGTGAGTGAAGACATGCTGACAGAAATTCCTCTAAATGGTCCTGATATAACATCTGTGATAGCTAGCGAGGCTAATGAAGACCGGAAACTGTTCACTCTCTCTCCAGAGAACACTGAATGTGACAGCGTAGAGATCGAAAGTGTCGTCTCTGATGGTGAAAATGAATCTAGTGGCATGCCCAATGTCGAGGATGGTTTGTCAAGTAGCCAGACTAGTGATGTTGAGGAGAATGGACGGTCAGAGCACAACACACCGAAGAAGCTGCTGCAGAAGAAGCATCAACAGGAGGTTGAGCGGAAGTTGTATGGTGTGGAGTGTAGTTCCATGAAGCCTCGGGAGATGGATGCAGAGGCTATCATGGATGACCTGAAGCTGAAAAGAGAGGCTCTGGACCATGCCATCTCAGAGATTAAGTCAGCTATACAGAAGAGCAAAGGCGTGGCTCTAGAGGCTCCGTACAACCCAGTCAGTGAGGAGGACCCAGTCTGGGTCAAACGGTAGGTTGGCATGGCCTTGTGCTGGTGTAATTGTGTTAGAAATACTGGTCCTAAACTTAGGTGTACACACTTGTATTTTAATCTTAGCCTGCTACAGTTGAAAATAATCCATACAGAGTTCTTCTGAATACTTCATTCATATAGGTTACCTGGCATACTGAGAAGACTTAGTATTAAATGTTTAAAAAAAATTAAGTTCCAGTTTACCTAGCTTTTATTTTATATTTGTGCATATTCCTTTACCAGATACTACCAAGGTGTGATAGTCCCGGGATTATCTGAAAAGGTCTGATTTGAAAACATGAAACTTCATGACTTGTCCCATATCCAGTAAGTGTAAGCTACCGAATAGTTTCAGTTATTTTTAATGGTGTAAAAAGAAGTACTAGTTGATCATAATAAATATGCGCATTACCTTTACTAGGGTGAGATTTTTATTGCAGATTTAATTTTGTATGATTTAATTTTGTATGTTTTTATTCCTTTGGGATGTGTACTGCAACTGCCATATTCTGCAAACAGGCAGCTACGCGCCTGACTGTTATATCAGCACATGCTGTTAATGTGGTCATATCAGTTTGATAAACCTTTATCTCAATGAAGTGCTGATCATTGAGATGGTCATAAGGTACACATTTTGACAAAATGCTTTTTCTTACCATAATCTTATTTTTACCTGAAACACAATGAAGTGGGCAATAAAAGCTTTTCTAAATAAAAGAAAATCTAAAATAATCTTTTTCTTATATTGCGATAATGATATACTGTAATAATAATTTAGCTAAATTATTTAAAAAACTGCAGTTATGACATGAAAACAACAACAATGAAAACAATATAATTTATCTGAACCTATAACATGTTGAAACTTGAGTTATAATAATCTTGCATAACTAATGTAGTATTCCTCTGTGCTATATTACTCTTACATAAATAAAGAACAGTTTACCATTAGGAGGTTCTGTCTTTGTATTCACTAAATAAGCATTGAATACAATGTTACCACTCTAGGAAAAAAACTGACCTAACAAAGTTCAACTATTTCTTCAAAAATAATTCCATGTATTTAACTTATAGTGTGTTAAATAAAAAAGCGCCACACTGTTAGAATTCCGTAGCACCACAAAATCATCACTTGTTCACAATTGTATGTCCAACTAGAAAAAAAATATGACTATAAGATATAACACAAAATGGAATACTTTATAGTATATCAAATGTAAAAACAATGTACAGCAAGTTTATCTATTCCGGATGTCGTTTTCTCAAAATGTGACTTTTTATTTCCCCTGAGGCAATAAATACCTTAATTCTACTAAAGATTATTCTATCTTGTTTGGAAAATACACATTCTGTCTGCAAAGATGAATCTTTTTGATAAAACATTAAATAACTTCTTAATAATGCTAGAAAACCCTGTTTTTTTTATAATTTTAAGTATAAAAAAGGTTATCACATATTTAAAGAATTATCTTTTACCTGCTCCTTTTAAACAATGAAAAAACAATTTTAAAAGTGTTCCATTGACAAGATACAGCACTATACTTTGTACAAAGCAGATGTGCACCTTAGGTAATAAGACGTGTTATGATCTACACCTACAGACTTGTTTGACATATTCTTGTTCATCTGAACACATTTTAGTGACTTGGTCACCATTTTGCTTCAATTTTGCATTTTTTGGTCATAATTTTGTCCAAAAGAGCAAAACTGTTAAACCACCATTTTTTAGCTGTTTTAGCTCAATAGGCTAGCAGACATGTGATATTTCCTTGGTCCCAAATAGGGAGACTTAGGCTCCCAGAGAGAGAGATTGGGATGCCAGGGAGGTTGATTTCCATGATGCACTGTTAAATTGACTACCATACCATTGGTATGTCGCTTATTTCTATTTGTAAAACAGTATTTTTCAGTCTTTTTATCAATATTCATAGTAATTTCAGTGATACAATTTTTCTTTACAATATTTTAAAACAAATTTTCAAATATATCTAACATATTTTAGCTCACTAACTAGATATAATTTCTATGCTTTGGTTTTAAGCTTGAGGCATACCAAAACAACAGCCAGATATAGTGTAAGTAAGTCAAGTGTCAACAGCACTTACTAATGAATTGAAAAGAGATTCCAAAGTGTTCGAAGTGATATAAATATATTCTGTCAAATTCAAATTTAAATAAAATCTTTTAAAAATATTTATGTACCTATTAAGATGTTAAATTTGATATAATGAGTATGCAAGCATACAAACATTTTAACTTGTAAGTTAGTGACAAAAGAATTTTGATAATTATGAAATATAAGTGGTAAACACTCTGATTCAATTATTGCCTAAACAAATTTAAGTAAAATGAATTTGGAATACATGAAGACATTGGATTAATCAAGAATAAATAGCAAACAAGTGTTTTTCTAGAAGAAAGTAGTTAATTCATAACTGTTCCGATTAAAAAAAAATACACATAGAAGTCACTTGCTAATGCAAAAAAAGTGCAAATTATTTTACGTTAATTAACAAATTCTTTTAACAATGTATCATCTTATAACACAAATGATGTACACTGGTTTGAACTAGTTGAAATGGAAAATATTTTTAAAATTGTGTATGGTTGGCATTTTGTTTTACTTTTCATGCACAAAATGAGATTGTATCAACAAACACAAAAAGCATTTACTTTTATAACAAATGTACATTTGCAGGAAGGAGAAATTTTTTATTTCAAATAGAAATAGCACTATTGTACAGTAAAGAAACGATTTACTCCTCTTAAAAAAGCTAAAGTCAAAGAAATGCTTAGCATAATATTGGGATACTCTACCATGTTCTACATTTCTTTGATTTGTTCCAAGGTTCCTGTGACCCTTGCAGATTTGTCTCCTAATGCCCCCGACATATTTCTAGGCTAGAAGCTTGCCTACATGTATTACACAATGTGTTGTTGTATGAGTGCTGATAATGTCCTAAGTATTATGTAGTTAGCAAAGAGTCTTACAAAGTATCAAATTAAAACCAACGATTGATTAGTAGCACAATCCACAAAAAAACATGTTTTAAGCTCTGTATATACAGCAGTGTTATTGTTTCATACATTCATCTCTTTCATGCAAACTTGTTTTGGCGTTAATTTCATGTCTGCATTATTACTTTTACGTAATGTTTATTTCCAACCATGTTAATTACATGCAACATGTTCTTAGTATATGTTTTGAGTCTAAATTGGCGATTCCTCTAGTCGTTCCCTTTTACCAACTGACCGTTCTAAGGCTGTAACTGATGGGTTTGCATGTTTGGCATGCACGTGAATACCTTTGTCCTATGCCTTTTCAAATTTTGGCATATGTTGCAATGCTCATAGGACTTTGTCAAATATTCCTCTTCATGAAATAGAAACCATGCTAGCTTTGTTCGCTCCCTTCGGTTTCTAATTCCGTGATGAGTCCCTATTATTAGTCCCAATTTAGATACTTACCTTAACATGGTAAAACATTACACAGCAGTCATGGTTTAAGAAATATGAAATCAATACTAGAGTAAGTTTTATGAGTACACACGAGCGCATCAGTTTCAACAAATGCTGCAATTGGCTGACAAAATGATGCGATGACGTCACATATAATTAGCACTAGTTTTCTTGTTTGTAAGGCACGTACGCAGGTCAGAGCTTGCATCTGGTAAATACGGAATAGTTTTCATAGCACTCTATTAACGGGTTATTGAACATTCAAAATTTCGATGCTCAGTCCAGTGTCTGTGTCCGCACATGCGTTAAGCATTGCTTCCATTTTCAACAGTGTTGTTAGAAAATAGAACACGTGACACTGATCTTTGCCATTCAATAAAGGGATTACAGTTTGTGAAGGTTGCCTTCTTACACCAGTAGGCGGGCACGAAATTAGCGCCTCGACCAATGAACACTCGACGATGGGCAGTGATCTGTTCTAAATAGCTGCACACATACACATGCATGTACAGGTCGCTTGTAGTAGGTTATATTGCATAATCAAATGTTCGGCTGGTAGGTAACTCTTTAGAAGGAGTGAGATTAAGATTGTTGGCAACATCAAAACGGTAGAATTGATGTACTCAGTGTGAGGCATGAGTCTCCCGGGGAAATCAGGAAAAAATCACATGTCTGGGCTAGTGCATTTCTGAACTGTGCATGCGATTATATTTATTTGTCACTCATTAACATTAGACAGATTGTTTTGATTGGACTTTGTGGGTTTATATGTCTGTAACTGCACAAAAAAGAATTACTGTGACCCGCCCCGCAAGAAAATTATTGAAAAAGCAAGAAGAAATAGCAGATGTTATAAAAGATGAGAAATTACTGAAAAAGCAAGCAGAAATAGCAGTACAGTTCATTTTGCAAATTCTTACTGAACAGATGTTGTTTGGAAGATAGAAGTCTGACAAATTGTGTTTTGTGTTTTAGAAATGTTTAAGAAAAAAACAACAACATGTATTATGGAAATAAGTGTATGGCAGTAAAAGTTTATGGCAGTAAAAGCATAAGACATTAAAATAAAAAATATTTAAAAATCAAATATTTAAACTGATAAAAAGTATTCTTACAAACCAGTTTATTAAATATGTTATTAGCTTGTACTTAACACTGAACAGAAATATGAGAATGAACAAGGTTATGAGATTTAAGTCGGTAGCATTGTATTCAGATTTGAAAGAAACATTTTTTTTTTTAAATTAATATTAAAATTTTGAAGAAACTATAAGAAATTCACAAAGAAACCATTTAGAAAAATAAAATATATTTCACTCTCCTGATAATTAAGTTTACTTCAGATATGTACCAAAAGAAAAAACATCAGATGTCTTGTGTCAGGAAATTAAGAGAAACCCAAAGGTGTCTTTATACTGTTCTTTGATCTCAACATTGTTCTTAAAAGGAATTACCAGCCTGCAGAACTTCACTTCTTGTATACCCAGGAGAAATTATCAGACATTATACTTTCCTGAATGATATAAAGTTCTCTGCAGCAGTAAGCTATTTGATATTGTTCATTCAAGTATTCATTATTGTATTCATGTTTGATATCTTACATGTGTACAAACAATGTATTTACATATTCATCCTATAATTACTGCATAATATTGTAAACAAGACGTAGTATACATAGTATACATAAACATGATTAAAGACTTCAATATCATTTAAAAAATTCATGATTGAAAAACTTTTTCATGTAAACGTTTAAAATAATTTTTTTATGTCAAACCCATTGTAAAAATTCTGGTACATGCTTAAAAATGATAAAATATTTGAAAATAAAAAAGTGTATTTTTTAGTTAAAAGATTGTATAATTTGTTACAAAATTAGTTTAATTCTACTTTATTCAGACTGTCTTAGAGAATATAACATACAAGATGCAATAAAAATAGATTGGAACAAAAACCAAGCTTCTCATGTTTCTCTCACAATTTCTTTATTTTTAATTTTATCCTTTTAAGACCAAATTGATAAGCTAACATACAGTGTATTTCACTTGCCTCCTGATCCGGATGTTTACTTTTTTGCTACAAGCCTGATAAGTTCATTCTTAGCAGGCCAAGTGTTACATTGTGGTCTGAGTTTGACTGTTTTGTCCAGTTGCTAATGTAGATCAGTCTGGTCTGGGTGGAGCTGATTTTCATGGAGATAAATGGCAGCATAATCTGCATATAGATGGAGCGTGGAAGTGAACCTGTAGTTACTGTCACAGAGATGGACTGCTTCCAGGAATAAATGAGAGGTTACATAAAAATAAATGAAAGGTTATATTAAACATTGCATTCCAAGTGCCCCACAATGTAGGGCTTTAGCATAATCATCACTGCATCATTGTGTTTTTTACACTACAGCACTGTACCGTGATATAGTAGGCATGTGTCAATACTTTTGATATGATTATTTATTAAGAAACAACTAAAGTTGTAAATTGTATGTTACATAGGCACATCGTATGAAATTGTGTTATTTCTTATAAAATCTATAAAATACATTAATACATATAATAAAAATAAAATTATACTGATTTAATAAAGCAGATAATTTTAAATTGCTAAACAATTATAATAAAATAATAAACCGATGGCCCATTTGTTACGTTTGCATTTAATTGTAGCTAGATCTCAAAAATGGAAATGACATTTACTAAGTTAATGCAGCAAAATAAGCAATTGTATGATTGCATACAACTCACAAGGGACAGTTACAGAATACACACATTAAATGGTATTGATTGATTTGTGTTTAGGATACAAATCTCTTTGAAGAGCCTTGAAGTTATGTAAGACATATTGTCAAATATTATTTGATTTGGAAGAAGGCTTTGTATGTTAACATAAACCTACTGTTGTCTGGATATCAACACTCTGCTAGTTGTGTTGTTGTTTGCTGTTAGCCAGTTATTACATAAGAGAGATCAGTGACGTTTTCAATAAATATGTAAAAGTAACAGGTTTATAACCAGTCTTTATGCAGATTTTGTCAATTTAAAAGAGAAACCGCATACTTCAAAGACAAAAAGAAAGACAACAAATAAAATGAATTATACAAAAATAGTTTAAAATGTGACAATTTAGTGCATTTACAAATAGAGTATAAAGGAACCCAAATCAGGTAACTGATAATGAAAAAGAGGCCCAAAATAATATGCAAAAAGATTATTTGCTAATATTTTTGAGAATACACATTTCATAGATAAGATCATTGGAAAATTTATATACATCAGCCATTCATTGTCAGCCATTTAATGTTCTGTTTTTCTGGGTTCAAGGATAGCACATTGTCTTATTGCTGTCATCATCCAGTCCTGTCTCTGTTGAAAGCTTGAGTTGGGCTCAGACTTAGTTGTTTGAGATAATCTTTTATAGTGTTTGCTTGGTTCAAGCATGGTAACTTTGACTAGACACATCCCACTGCTTTCAGGACTTCTTGACCCAGGTTGTATATGCAATTCTCTCCACATGTCCACACCAGCTCAGTCACTTTACATCTAACAACTGATGGGCGATCTTCCAAACTGATGTAGTATTTATAGAAGAATAATTTAAAAAAAAGCTAATTCAGCAAAATAGTATTTAAAAAAAAGACTTGAGTTGCTTGTAAGGAATAATGGGTAGTTTCTAATTACTTATTGTCATTATATTACAGTAATTTTTTTAATAGGTTATTAGATAGAAGTAAATTGAGAAGCAAAAGCTATTAACAGTCAATTTGAGTTTCATAGGAGACTGGTTTAATTCTAAGCCTAGAATGAGGTTAGTAACATATATTACTTACAGTGTCAAAGATTTTATTTTTATACTTTGCTAAGAAGTTTTCATCAGGGAAGCAGATTAGCACTTGTCCAGTCTCCCAATTTGAATAAAAAGTTGTCCAAAGCACTGAAAATCCAAAAGTTAATAGTCCACTTGGTGACAGAAACTTCAGGGGAAAAAAGGTTGGCGAATATTGATCATTTTATGTCGCATTTTGCACTGTCCACTTTCCACTGCATATTCTTTTGCCTTAAATACACTTTGGGTTAATGAACATTCAGTCTTTCCATTTCCATTTCCTGTCTACAAAAGTTTATTGAAAGGTAGCATTGTACAGTAGATATTATTATGCGTATCGTTACCAGGGCTAAAAAGACGCCCGAGGCAAATAAACAGCGAGCCCATATGTTCATTGCTAACTGGATTTGCGATCATTCGTTGCTGAAAGACATGGACAAGGCATGATTTGCTTTTGCTGTTTGTTATATGACAAAATAAAAATGTCAGTCTTTGTAGTAGTGGGTCAAAGGTTAAAAAGGGTTTATCTGTATCCCAGCTTATGCGACAATGTGTTTCGGGGTGTTAACTTTTTCAGGTGTTCACAACATGATGAAGGTAGTAATACATTTTGTGTTAGTTTACAATTTTTTGTACTACATGCTTAATTTCTGTATGTAAGTCTTTTGCTTAAAGTAAGTTATTCACGTTTCTAGATCATAATATCTATATAAAAGGTTTGCTGTTATTGGCATGAACAGTTCATGTCTTGTCACAATGTGGTGTTGATTTCATGACAGTGTATTGTTTATGACTAATGTAGGCACATGACATACATGTATATTACTGCTTGCACTTCTCAGAGAAATGCTAATAGCAAATAGTGTAGATCCTGATCTGATGAAGCACCAGATAGATCCACACTATTTGCTAGAGCTGCATCAATACTTGCTTAGCAGTCTTAGATCAAAATGTTCTTTAAAATGGATCACTACCTTTGCTAGTTAGCGCTTGGGTTATAAGGGTTATTCCAGGACTGGTGGACCTAGTGTCCAAATGTGATGCGATGTATGTCAGTGACATCTGCCTCAAGTGACTACATCTGTCTATGTATAGTTGACATACAAGGATGTTAGACTCAGCATACAAATAAACATAGTAAATTATAATTAAAGACTTTCAGAGCTATGTTCATATAGTTAAAGATTGATCAATGAAGATATCTCAGCAGGATGCAGATTATTGTAAATATTGAAGTGCAACAAGATTTAAATAGACTTGCTTAATTGAGATGCTGATAAAGAACTGCGAAAGATTTAAGAATGCTGGAAAAAATAGTAAAAGGTTGTGAGCATTACTAAGACCGAACATAAAGTTTCAGTGGTTATTTCAAGTGTGGCTGGTGTTTAGATACTATTATTGTAGAGAGCCAGTATATTGGTTTGAGGACAGAGGTTGTAAGGAGAATGTTTCAGTAACTTGCAGAGATTGGTTTGGCTGATTATACCAGGCGATGTAGGATGGTGGAGGGGGTGTTAGTTCACTGATCATTGCAGATCTTTTGGAATGAGTGTCCAACTGACTGACTTGTGTTCTCACATAGATCATGTTTGATGCAGAACTGGGTATTTATTCTACACAAACCACAGGCCACTACATCTGTATCTTGAGGTATGGTTTTGTATATAAACTTTATTCTGGATTTCTTGTTCATTAAATTAGTATTTTATTGTCTTGTGTTAATCAAGTTGAACATTTTATGTCGGAGTGTTTTCGGTGAAAGAGTCCAACTGCTTTTGTTTCCAATTTATTCTACTATTAGTCCTTTCTCATTTTTGATGTATAATTCATACTTTGAAGATAACTGGAAGTATTTGTAGCTTTTGTTTTGGCAAATGAGGCTTGTTTAGTATATGTTTGGTTATTTTCAGGTGTCTTTTGAAACTTTTGGATTTATAACTAAAACATTATCAGGCTATGTCCAAAAAGTGCATATTCAGATCAGCTAACTCTACCTGAGCACTGTCTGATCAAGAGCTTCACAATTCTAGTCTTGTTACCTTAACATGAATTTGTCAGCAGTTTAATTACCATTTTTTTCAGGTCATTACTGCTCTAGCAGGCCAAAGATTAAAGAATATGAACGTATAGTAATATTCTATTATTAATAGTAAGCTACATTATACCATGTACCAGTTTTGTGATACCCTATACAGTATTCTTATTTTGTACATCTTCATGTTAAGGCACCTCTCTGACTGGAATCAGTGGTAAATAGTGTACATCCTTTCTGGAAGCTATTTGATCTGGTTCTACACTATTTGCCTTAGCCTCGTCAATATTTGCTTAGTGCAGTTTAGGGTAGAATCCTATCACTAAGTCTTACTGTAGGGTTTTATTATAGTAGGATATTATTTTGAAGATTTCTTTAACCATTATGACCAGAACAAAGACATTGTTGGTTTTGGGTTATGTGCTTATGTTTGCTACACAATAAGCTATATGATGCCTTTACATAAGTCTTGAGGTATGTTTAACATGGTTAGCTATATGATGCCTTTACATAAGTCTTGAGGTTTGGATAACATAGTTAGCTATATGATGCCTTTTTCATAAGTCTTGAGCTATGTTTAACATGGTTAGCTATATGATGCCTTTACATAAGTCTTGAGGAATGTATAACATGGTTAGCTATATGATGCCTTTACGAGATCTTGTGGTATGTATTACATGGTTAGCTATATGATGCCTTTTTCATAAGTCTTGAGGTATGTTTAACATGGTTAGCTATATGATGCCTTTACATAAGTCTTGAGGAATGTATAACATGGTTAGCTATATGATGCCTTTACATAAGTCTTGAGGTATGTTTTACATGGTTAGCTATATGATACATGGTTAGCTAAATGATGACTTTACGTAAATCTTGTCTGTATTACACGGTTAACTTTATAAAGCTTTTACAGAAATGGTTAGGTATCTGTTACATGGTTAGCTTTATAATGCCTTTACATAAATCTTGAGGTATGTAAGACAGGGTTAGCTTTATAATGCCTTTACATAAATCTTGAGGTATGTAATACAGGATTAGCTTAATGATGTTATACATTTATCATGAGGTTAGGTGTAGCTATATTATGATGCCTTTACATAAATCTTAAGATTAGGGTTAGCTATATGATGCCTTTACATAAACCTTGAGGTATGTAATACAGGGTTAGCTTTATGATGCTTTATTTATAGTTGATTTTTGTTTTGTAAAAAGAAGTAATGTTTATCAGAAGGCTTTCATCTTGACTTAGGTTTGGAGTTTTGTTTTGTTTGGTCACTGAAACAGTCATTGTTTCTCTGTTTGCTTATTTTGAAGCATTTATATTGTTGTTTGTTGCCTAAATAGTATAAAAATATAAAAAAAACTGTTAGTGTATTCAGTTACTATTTAAGCTGATGTTTAAGCTGGATTGGATGTTTCCTATTGGACATTTGACAGTGATGTGTACATAGCATGTCAATATTTAGTGGTGACTTGTATGTATACAATATTTGATTTCTTCATCTTTTGTAAAAGAAGTTTTTTTACTTTAAGTTTTACGTAGACTTGATGATGATTAGAAGTTACTGAAGATTACTTTTGCAATTATTTCTTTCCTTGTATTTTATTATTGTTTTCTCAAGTATAATGTATGTACATTGACATTGACGTATGTTGTTTGCTGTTGTTTTTATATGTACACTATGAGTTTGAATAGATGCAATTTATAGGGAAGTGTAACAGCCTAAGTGTACAATGTGGCTAATCTCATACACAGAGTAAATAGTGCAGACATAAAATTGTGTGTTCATGTTAAAATGTGTCTGGGGTTGTTATAAAATATAATGTTATTGGTCCTAGAGATGCTAGAAATTTAATCACTCAGGCCCACTGCCATAATGTTTAAATATATCACATCTTAACTCCAGATATATTTGTTGACAATCCACAGATGACCAAAGATGATTTCATAAGTAATACATTATCTTATTTACATTAACATTGTTATATTATATTAACAACTACATGCAGAGTTTATACAAAACATTGCCAGAGGTTTAGCAGCAAATAATATATATCTTGATCAAAATACACTTAGCAGCTGGCTTATTTGTATCAACACTTTTTTCCTATGTCTGATTAATTTGTGCTAAGCAAGCTAAGGTTGTTCCATGACAGTTTGGCTCTGAGATCAAAAGAGATAATATAAGTGGCTGTGGTATTAGACAAGGTATATTTACATCACTTGCTATTACAGTAAAGGCATCATTACTTTAAAACAAACACTTTCTCCAGATAATGGTTTTAATGTTTGTGGAAAGATGCACCCTACATAGGAAACATTCAGAGTCAATCCTGTCTTACTCCTTTGTCTTGGTGGCCAAGTAATCTGTTCTGAACATTTATTTTCTGGTACCGCTTCATTGTTATTGACCACCGTTCAATGATAAGTATCTGGTTTGCAGATGTCACACTCAAATTGTATGCATACATGCAAATACTGTTAGCTCCATTGATGTTCTCTTAGGGTTTTCATTTTTGCATAGCTTGTGAAGGGAGTTTTAGAAATATAGCTTGTATTACTGTTTGTCTTTTCATGACAATTTTTTATGCTCCCCCCAAATAACTTGTATTGCTGCTGTGTCCTTCCATCCATCCTTCCATCCATCTGTCCATCATGCTTATCTCTGGGCTATATCTCAGCAAGCGCTGGCTTGAATTCACTGAAACTTTATGGGAAGCTTCACCCAAAAAATGCAATGTGCATATTATTAACATATTATGTAATACTTTGAAATACTTTGATTTGAGTTACTGCCCTTTTTAATTTCTGTATATATTGTGATATAGGACCATTTAGTGTCTGGACTGTTTCTCAGTAAATGCCACTTGGGATTCATACTTAATGGGAAGCTTCGCTAATAAGTGCAGACATGCATATAATCAACAAATGCTGGGTTTTTTATTTTTCATAGAGTTGGTGTTTGTTGTTTCTACATAGTATTATACAGGACCATTCATTTTGTGGCTATTCCTCATCAACCACCAGTTGGAATTCACTGAAATTTTATTGAAAGCTTCACTAACATTATGAGATGCGCATATTTTCAGCACTTTTTGGCTGAATGTTTTTTAATATATTATTAATATATTATATTACCTTTATAATTTCTATATTCAGTGTAGCTTGATATTGGTCCATTCTTGTCTGGGGTTGTTCCAACAAAATGATTTTCAACAGAGTTATGGTCCTTTGAATTACTGTATAATATGTTTAAAGAAGTTTCGTGGCCAGTCTTTTTCATGTTCAACTATTACTCATCAACCACCAGTCTTTTCCAAATTGGAGCTTGTATCAGCTTGTTTCTGCCATTAAAGAACTTTGGTCATGCTGTTACAGTATATCATAGCACTATTCCTGGCACTATTAGTATTCTTTAGCAACCACTTGCTACATTAACTAATCTATATGTAAAGAGCATTACCTGACAGTGAAGATTCATATAATATAAGCAAAGCAACAAGTAAGATTTTGTGTTAACTGAATCTTAGATCACAGCTACCGTTCACTGGCCAATCAGTGGCCAGTATTACCGTTGACTAAATCCCATAGACAACTCTTTAGCTTTGTGCACCGAGAATTTCGGTGTTTTGCAGTAGTGTGGTCTAAGTCGGATAGACACCTTGTGGAGTGACTTATGAAAAATAGATGCGTCTATTTTTCATTAGATCACTCCACTCGTTGTGTATCCTTTACATAGCCCTTTGATTTAACTACATATCTCCCAGTGTCCCCATAATTTCCAGGGAGCATCCTTCAGTTCCGTCAATGTCTTGTTTGTATGATTGTTTACCAGGTTTAACAAAATAAGGAATTAAGTTTGTGACTATGGTGGGCTGCTCTCAATCGGTATGGTGGGCAGCTGTCAGTAGGAATGGCTGTTGTTTGGTTTTTATGGGCGGCTGATGGTTGGTATGTTGGGCAGCTGTCGGGCCTATGGTGAAGAGCTGTCAGTCGGTTTGGTCAACAGCTGTTGGTTGGTATGTGGGGAGATGTCTTGGTATGTGGGTGGCTGCCTGTTGGTATGTCAGTAGATGTCTGTTGGTATGTAGGGCATCCAATGGTCAGTATGGTGGGTTGCATTTGGTTGGTATGGTGGGCAGCTGTCAGTAGGTATAGTGGGTGGCTGTTAGTTGGTTTAGTGAGCGGCTGTTGGTTGGTATGGTGGGCAGCTGTCAGTAGGTATAGTGGGTGGCTGTTAGTTGGTTTAGTGAGCGGCTGTTGGTTGGTATGGTGGGCAGCTGTCATAGGATGGGATAGGATAGCCGGCATTTGTCCGATATGCAGCGAATTCTATCATATGCGGGGACTTATGGGTGCCCAGGGATGAACTGGGGGCCATTATAATGCTGACAGTCGGTAGTTGCTGTCCGTAGCGCTATTGGGGAAGCACTGTCAACTTTATGTCTTTGGTAGTGACGGGCTGGGTTGGAACCAAGACCTTCTGATGCAGCGACGCTCTCCATTGAGTATGTGGGCGGTGTGGGCGACTTTTGGTCTGTTTGCAGAGTTGCTGTCATGGCTATGTGAGAAGCTTGTGGACGGTTGTTGATCAGTATGGTGTGTAGCTGTCATCTCTGTTTGGTGGCTGTTGGTTGGTATGTTGGGCAGCTGTCAGTCAGTATGGTGGGTTGCTGCCAGTCGGTATGGTGGGCAGCTGTCTCTCTGTTTGGTGGCTGTTGGTTGGTATGTTGGGCAGCTGTCAGTCAGTATAGTGGGTTGCTGTCAGTCGGTATGGTGGGCAGCTGTCTGTCAGAATGGTGTGCAGCTGTCTCTCTGTTTGGTGGCTGTTGGTTGGTATGTTAAGCAGCTGTCAGTCAGTATGGTGGGCGGCTGTCAGTCGGTATGGTGGGCAGCTGTCAGTCGGTATGGTGGGCGACTGTATGTCAGTATGGTGGGTGGCTGTCAGTCAGTATGGTGGGCGGCTATCAGTCGGTATGGTGGGCAGCTGTCAGTATGGTGGGCGGCTGTCAGTTGGTGGGCAGCTGTCAGTCAGTATGGTGGGTGGCTGTCAGTCAGTATGGTGGGCGGCTGTCAGTCAGTATGGTGGGCGGCTGTCAGTCGGTATGGTGGGGCGGGCTGTCAGTTTCAGTATGTTAGGAGCTGTCATTCAAGTAGGATGGGGCGGCTTGTCCTGTTCAGTCGATATTGTGGGATGCTGCAGGTTTGTAGTAGGAGCTGTCAGTATGGTGGGCGGCTTTCAGTCAGTATGGTGGGCGGCTGTCAGTCAGTATGGTGGGCAGCTGTCAGTCAGTATGGTGGGTGGCTGTCAGTCGGTATGGGTGGCAGCTGTCGGTATGGTGGGCGGCTGTCTGTCAGTGTGGTGGGAGCTGTCTGTCAGAATGGTGTGCAGCTGTCCATCTGTTTGGTGGCTGTTGGTCGGTATGTTGGGCACCTGTCAGTCAGTATGGTGGGCAGCTGTCTGTCAATATGGTGGGCAGCTCTCAGTATGGTGGGCGGCTGTCTGTCAGTGTGGTGGGAGCTGTATGCTCTTCTGACTGCCTCAGAGTGAAAGTAATTGTGTCAGCAACACAAGAATACACAACCGTGGAAACACTCTGATCAGTAAAAGTTTCTGGCTATCTCTTGTACTCACCACATTAAAGACAATTGCAGTAGTTTGCATGGCACATTCAGTTTGCGCATGGTCACCTTTTTTTCTTCCTCTTTGATATTTTCAGCATACATAGAACTGTACAATATGACAGAATGAAAAAAAAATTGTACAATAAATTGTGGCCAAGTCATTCTTCTGTATTTGATATTGCATATATATATTTTTTTACTATACAGTGTATATGATATCTAATCAGGTTTTATTGTTAACACATTACAAGAGAATTTTTTTAGAAAATATTGTTAGTCATACTTTTATTGTGTATTTGTTCTGTAAACATAGAAAAGAGCTTGAAAAATACACAGAAAAAGTCTGTGACCCTATGGTCAGGGTAAGTGTTATTACAAAAAACAAGCATGTAAACCCCCTTTTTTACTTGCCATATTTGACCAGCCGCAATTGCTTAAGTGGTATGGGCCTCAGCTTGCTGATTGGGAGGTCGCGAGTTCAAACACCGGCAGGGTTCAACCAAAGACTTTAAAGTTGGTGGTAGTGGCTTCCCTCTAGCGCTCGGTGGTAAGGGGACTGCATTATGCCTGACTCGTTGGTGTCAGTATAATTGACCGGCCAGATTCAGTCCCTGGGTACCTCATAAGTGCCCCTGTGCTATAATGATAGAAATGTCGCTGCACAGTATCGGCAAAAATGCCGGCAAATCCCATCTCATCCCATCCTTTCCATATTTGAATTTAGCATACTTTTTTCTACAAAATATATAAAAATTAAAAAAAAATCTATAAAAGGAAGAGTGGGCATATAGTGATGTCAGTATATTATGTTTTCTTAACTACTGGAATTGGATTGGATGAAAATGTAGGGCAAGCACTTATAAATGTTTTTATCCGAAATTGGATTGAAAGGGAAAGAAGTTGACAGCTCCCTTCATTCAGTCAAGAGCACACCCCTGTTTTGGTTGGAAAGAATTATAAATAAATACCTGCAAAATTTAATTTTAAATTATAATTAACCAGGAATATGGGAAGAGTTAAAATCGGATTTGAGCAGTTATGTAGTATATGTATATTTCTTTATATAATTACCACTTTGTTCTCAATTATCTGTAATACTAAAATGTCCCTATGATGCAATTTAAAGCATTTAATGTATTGTTTAATTATAGATTAAATTCAATTGCAACAGCCATGATAAATTTAAATATTAACTTTTCAACAATGTTATTTTTTTCTGATCTATTTTGATGATATACTCTCTACAAATCCAAACTAAAATAGGTTTTGTTCTGTTTCTACAGTAAGTCTGTTTATCCTAGATGTTTAAATGATGTGGGTTTTTTTCTCTTTCGGTAATATATCCCTATCTACAAACAGCAATGTAAATCAAGTCTATTAATTAAGAAGATACTGTATAAGTGTATAACAGACGAGTTTGCTACAATTAAGTAAAACTGTCTACTATTAGGTGAGAGTATGTTTAAAGAGGCACATAGACTGAAAGTTCATTGACAGACATTCTTGTTTACAAAAAATAATGTAGAATTATGATTTTGAATACATGGCTGCAACCAATTATGATATTATATCGATATCCAGCTTTTTTGGTGGAGAGAGCACACAGACATTTTTTTGTAGGACCACCGGCGCACTGCACATCAGCTGGAAGACCTTCCTACATTAAGTCCTTCAAACTAAATGGGACTGCAGTGCAAGGCTTACCAGTCAGATAAGTAAAATTATGAAATTGTTGTGAAACCAAGATATGCCTGTGTTTTCGTCCTGACAAAGGAGTGTAAATATTTCAGGTGATAAAATAGTCTATACACTATATGAGTATAAGTCTACATGTCATTGACACCTGTATAAAAGTATACCACCTGGAATCTGTTGCACATGTTCACCTGTTAATAAGCTATACGGTGAAAGGTCAAAGGATTAATTGTATCTGCAGTTGTTTTGTACAGCTGTTTCTTCCCAGGAAGTTGTCAAGCTGTCATATTGGCCATTAGTAACAAACATCATAAGTAAATGCTCAAAATGTGTATTATAAAATTATAAAAGTTGCTAAGCACAAATTGATCAGGCTTAGGCAAATAGTGTAAATCCAGTTTTGTCAGCTCTTTTATTCAGGATCTGCAATATTTTCTACCAGGTCATAAGTTAATGTCTTTTATATGTTATTAGCAAGTGAGTAAAAAATTATATATGGAATTTCAATAAATGAAACAATTGATAGTTTAATGGGAATTAAGCTTTGTGTCTATGATGCTTTCTGTTGGCTACAGCTGAATATTCGACAAAACAAAGCATGCATAATAATGCAGTAACAAGATATATCCATGAGCTTGTGTTTTGTCAGTTGCTTGTAGCAGTCTAAGTGTCAATTTAAGCTGGAACCTTACAAATGTCCTCTGCTTGCTGCTTCTTTATAAAAATTATTCCTAATCTTGTTAATTAGTTAATTATTAATACTACACTATACAGTTTCATCCAAAGGAAGATAAAGACAGAAAAATAGTGAAAGGGTCTGACTAAAGGCAGCTTCCACGCAAAGCTAACTGATCTATTCTTACACTTTTTGCTTAAGACAGTTTAATTTGTTCCTAGTATCTTAATAGTTAACATCTCAAAACTCATACAACAATGCATTTTTTTCATGACAGCAATTGGATAAAATTAAACATTTAACCTTTATTGCTTTTATTTCTAGGTCTAAGCTTAAAACTTTATGGGAGGATAGTAGGAGTTTAATTATTTTATTCTTTTCAAAGTGCTGAACATATGAAGTACTTCTTCTTATGTTACATTTTAATTGGGAAAACAAAAAGGGTGAGCTGTTGTGATCATCCATCATCTGGTATGAAGCACCATGCTCCTGTCATTCATTCTTTACACGACATTGTCTCTCAAACTACTGGCCCAAATTCAACCAAACTTTCTCAGAAGCTTCAGCAGGTAGTGGGCATGAAGAGTTGTTCAAACAATTTTAATCTGTCAAAAAACATGGTTACCATGGCTGTGTCCATTTTCCATGTATGGGTATATAAGAAAAAATTAAGATTCTTCTAGTCTGAAACTAAAAAAAAAGCTAAAGCCATGTTATTTGATATACATGCTGCTTAGGTGGGCCTGCAAGATTGTTCAAAGAATCTTGATCTTTAAAAAAAAACATGGCTGCCAGAAGCTTGGCCATTTTACATATCTGGCTATGTAGGAAAACACTGAAAATATTCTTGTCAGATACTACAAGAACTATGCCTTGATATTTGATATACATTTTCTTTGGATGGCCCCATATCAAGATAGTAAAAAAAATTTGATCCCGCAAATAATATGGCTGCCCGGGGCATAGCATTTTCCTATACATATATAGCTATATAGGAAAACTTTGAAATCTTCTCAGAAACTAGAAGATATGGATTCTTGGTATTTGGTATTCATGATAAAGCTATGTATGAGAGTTAGACCAAAAAAGTTTTTTCCTCTATGATTGTTTGTTGCATATATTATGGTATTGCTGTAACAAAGATATGTTTTTCTCTATGGTTTGTTGCATATTTTATTATATTGTTATAACAAAAATAAACTTCGGTAAATCATCTACTTGATTATGCTTCTGAAAATTTTTGGAAGAGGATATAGTTGCCACTTTGTCTGTCAGCTTTTTCTGCCATCAGTCCATCTATCAGTACGTCCATCGTGCTTTTGTCCAGACTATATCTCAGCAATATCTTGATTGAATTCAATGAAACTTTATTGGATGCTTCACCAGTAAAATGAAATATGCATATTCTCATTCCATTTTGATGACATTTTTTTAAGTTACGCCCTTTTCAATTTCTGCATAATGTGATATAAGACATTCGTGCCCAGGCTATTTCACAAGTTGGATTTCAATGATACTTTATGGGAAGCTTTGCTAATAAGTGCAGATGTACATATTATAGCACATTCTGATGTAATGATTTTTTACAGAGTTACTAGACTGTTCATTTTCAATATTAAATATAATACAGTCTGCCAGTCTGACTGCTTTTGTCCAGGCTATATCTTAGCAACCACTTATTTGAATTCAATGAAACTTCATGGGAAATATTACCAAAACAATGAAATGTACATATTGTCTACATATTACGTTTCAGTGAGTTTTCACCGAGTTATGACTTTTTAGCTCACCTGAGCACAATGTGCTTAAGGGGAGCTTTTGTGATACCGCTTCGTCCATCGTCCGGCGTTCGTTGTCAACATTTTAGCTTGTGAACACACTAGAGGCCACAATTTTTATCCAATCTTCATCAACTTGGTCAGAATGTTTGTCTGCAGGAAATCTTGGATGAGTTCATTATTGGGTCACCTAGGGTCAAAAAATAGGTCACTAGGTCAAATTTTTGGAAAAACTTGTCAACACACTAGAGACCACATTCATAGCCTAATCTTGACCAAAATTGGTCAGAATGTTTGTCTGCATAAAATCTTGGATGAGTTCGTAACTGGGTCACCGGGGGTGGGGGTGGGGGCAAAAAGTAGGTCACTAGGTCAAATCTAAGAAAAAGCTTGTGAACACACTAGAGACCACATTTATATCCCAATCTTCATCAAACTTGGTCCGAATGTTTGTCTACATGAAATCCTGGATAAGTTCAGTATTGGGTCATGTGGGGTCAAAAAGTAGGTCACTAGTTTACATTTTAGAAAAACCTTGTGAAAACACTTAAGAGGCTACATTGATGGCCCAGTCTTCGCCAAACTTTACCAGCATGTTTGCCAGTATGAAATCTTACATATGTTTTGAAGTGAGTCATGTGGATTCAGTAGGTTACTTGGTAAAATTCTAGAAAATGTTATCAACCCAGTGGCCTAACTTATGGTCCAATCTTCACCAAAGATTTCTTAAGTAAATAACTCTTAATTAATTGATGCCAGATTTGAGCCTACTAAAAGCCTGTGTCATCAGGTGAGCGATTAAGGGCCATCATGACCCTCTTGTTTAATTTCTGTATAATTTGATATATGACCCTTCATTTCCAGCTTTCTCAGCCAGCACCCATTGGAATTCAATTATACTCCATGAGAACCTTCGCTAACAAGTGCAGATGTGGATATTGTCAGCACATTCTGGTTCAATGTTTTTTGTATGGAGTTATTGGACTTGTCATTTGCTATGTAGTATAATACAGGACCATTCATATCTTGACTATTCCTCATCAACCACCAGTTGGAATGCACTGAAAACTTTATTAGAAGCTTCACTGGCATTAGGAGTTTGCAACTTTTTTCAGCTGAATGATATTTTTATTCAGTTGTTGCCGTTTTCATTCAGTATAGCTTTATATTAGACCATTCTTGTTCAGGCTATTTTTTCTGCAACCAGGAAGTTGAAATTCATTGACACTTAATGGATAGCTTCATTAACCAGAGTATATGTGCATTTTTTCAACTTATTCCAACCAAATAATTATGGTTCTTTGAAACACAGTATAACATAATTAAAGGATGATTTGTGGCCAGGCTTTTTCACATCCAACTATTTCTCAGCAGTCACCAATCTTTTCCACATAGGAGAGTGTATCAGCTTGTTTCTGCAGTTTAAGAACTTTGGTCATACTCTTACGGCATATCATAGCACTATTCCTGGCACTATTCTTTAGCTACCACTTGCTACATTCAACTAAACTATATGTAAAGAACATAACCTGATAGTAGAGATTCACATAACATAAGCAAAGTAACAAGTGACAGTTTGTGGTTACTCAGTTAAAGCCGTTTGATTTAACTACATATCTTGTCCCCATAATACCCAGGGAGCATCCATCAGTTCCACCGATATCTTGATTTTTATATAAAACAATCGTGGACAAGAAAGGTTAATATATTTTTTAATGTTTTAGTTAATCAGTCATATCATATTAATATTATTTATGAACATGCCACTCTTAATGGCAATCTTGCAACACTTAAGTCAACTTAAAGATGGTATCCAACAGTTTAAACCAAACATTTTTTTCTCAAATTACCAAATAAATCATTGTTACCTAAAAAGGTCCTGCAAAATGCTGTTCATTGATGCCAAGATCTGTGTGAACAGGAACACATAAATACCCTACTGGACCTGGTAGCACAATCTGTAAAGCGTCAGCTCCAGGTACGTTAGGCCCCGGGTTCGTTCCCGGGCCATGACATTCCAAAGTCGTTAAAAATGGTAGTGGTATAGCTCCCTTGCTAAAGCTCAAGCAAATATAAGGGCAGTTCCATGACTGGTTGGCCCAGTGCAGGATAATGTGACTGGGTGTGGTATCATGCCAGGTGTTCACGGCCTGCTATACACAGTGAAGGCAGCACTATATCTGCTTCAAGTGGACACCGTCTCCAGATAACTAAAATACTGTTGGTGGGACGATAAACCCAATAAACAAACATAATTACCCATTCGTCAAACAGGTGTTTCCTATCATAGCCACACTGCAGAGATAGCTATTTTTAAACACGATACTTTTGAGATTGCGTTATATCGTCATCCATGTAGCCCATGCAGATCGCTAAGTATTTTTAGCAGAGATCACTATCATGGGTATTTATATATGTGGAAAGAATTAACATTTATATTGATTGTTTTTGCAATTTATACTGACTTACATTTTAGGTAATGTTCTAAATTGTCTTTACTTAGACTATAGCATGAGTTTATATAGAAATTGTGTATAGTCCTCGGAACCATAGAAAAAAACATTGTAACATGCTTTTCATATAGGTAAACTGTCAAATATCACTTTTAAGGGAAAATGAAATAGTTTAGTATGTACACATTGTGTATATATACGGTTTGACATCTCCCTGATGGAGACAGTTTAAAAGTGATCTGGTATTAAAGAACTGCCTCTAGTCCAGGTGGACATTGAGGGTTGATAATACATGCTATCACCTTCCATGATCTTTATTTTGTTTTACTGAACAAACATCAGAGAAAAATGAAGCATTATGTCTTGAATACAAGTCCTAGAATGATGTCATGTTTACTTTTTAATTAGAGCTCATTGAAAGAGATAAGTTTATGTCATTATGTTAGTACTTAAGACTAAGCAGACAGATATCTAGTTTGACATAATTTCCAAATCATACTGCTCTGCTATAAGTTGTAACTGAAAAGCAGATAATATAAACCCAAACAATATAGAGGATATTAGGAAGTATAGTGTCTGGTGCTGCTGTGCTGCTGTACCTCTTGAGGCAAAATGTCTTTGGTTTGCCACATAATTGGTAAACCTCAGCTGAACTCTTTGAGAGTCTGGATTAGCAACACTTGCTATATCTCCTTTTTACTCTCCTGTTTTGGAGATTAGATTAGTGCATATATGATCAATATACTAGATTTGTTTTCTTGTTGTGCCACAATTATTGCTTTGGCACAATAATTCTGATATTATATACAAACAAATCAAAACCAACCACTTACTAGCAGGGGATTTATATTGCTGCAGACTTCTTAACTCTTTGTGAGCTTATTTTTTACTACATGGACATAAGTTCTTTATTGAAGCACACCAATTTGCTTTGTATATCGTGCTTCATTATTTGGTTTAGTTTAAATCTAGTTATTTTAGTTGATTTGGAAACAAGGTCTTTTAACATATATTAATCCCTCTTGATTGCCCATTTCCTGGGTAGAACCAGTACTCTGTTACTAAATACTATGCAATATAAAGTCTTGCACTAGAATGAACATCACATGGTAAGTTTTAATGTTCAAACCTGCGAACCTCTAATCGGGAGTCCAGCTTCTTAATCACTAGACCACCGACGCCCATTATTTGGTAGTGATGTGTACTTAAAATGTGATCATTTTGAAAAAAAAGCACCAAATAAATGCAGGTCAGAGGGTAATTTTCCTGACAGTCAGAACATGACTGGGCAGTAGCAGAAGATTTTTTTTAATTCTAAGAAGATTTTTGTTGTTTATTTGGAATAGTTTTAACAACTCGGGACAACCAGCCTTAATATATGTCAGAAAATATAGATATATATGAAACATTGGCACAAATATTATTGATAAAAGTCCAATCTGTAGACAACTTTAACATAAACCAGTGAAGACATACATCTTGAGGAACTTATCTGCACATTTAACCCTTAACTTGCTGAAAACACCAATATGATTGGGTATGTTTTATGTTATTAGGTTGATGGTGTTTCCAGCAAGTTAAGGGTTTACAAAGCTTTCACCATTATTTACCTAACGTGATACTGCACCTAAAAATCACATCATGATAACCAAGAAATCAATATGAAGATAATTACTTTTCCGGACATTTGGCTGAAAGTTCTCTGTTAAACATAGGCTAACAGTCTAGTGAATATGATGGTATCTCCCTCAGGGGTACTTAATGAGCTTGTCTTTTGTCATTGTTGAATATGGTTAAGTAAATGCAGTTTACAGATGATGGTTAGCTCATAATCCTGCCGGATGGAAAGTAGTAAATAACCTGAAGGAGACTAAGCGTTACTTTAGCTTATATTGTTCTGCTTTAAATGACCATGGGCTATATTTCATATTTAACCAGGTTATTAGATTGGGGTATGGCGGTTGGAGCAGACGGGTGGGCTGGTGGGCGGTTGGTCAGTGTGTGGTGGTGTCAAACAAAGGGTTTCCAGTCAATAACTTCAGTTTGGATAAACCAATCTTGCTGAAACTTTTTATATAGCAAGCTTGATTGAAGACCTAGCTTGGGATTGGATTTTGGGTCAGTCTGGTCAAGGTCAAGGTAACTTTTACTAAAAATAGAAAACAGTTTCTGGACATGAATGAAACTGGTGATCAAAACTAGACTTCAGTTACATATGTTATGAAACCTTCTCCAAATACCACCTATTGGTACATAAAGAATTAAAAAGTCTCATACCCAGTAGTTGAAAAAACACGATAATTCTAAAAACATTTTTTTCTTTGTCAGATAGCATCAACATAGTTGTGGTCATATTGGTGACATCCAGCTAATTATTTGTAGAGTAAGACCATAAACATATTTCTGAGTAGAACCACCATAGCACAATAAGCTAGAAGACCTCTCTATGTGACAGACAAGGACCCCGACCTATTATAACTGCTTATACCGGGCATTCCACTGAGTCTCACCATGTAGATACCAACACTTAACAAGGTGCTACTATACATTGACACAGATATAAAATTCCTTAAAGAAGTTCTCACAAATCTCAAAATTTTATAACCATGCTACTTTGTTCCTGGTAAATGTGGTTATTTTATAACTGATCATCTCTCCCATTTATAACCTTTCATACATCCATTTGGTTATATCGAATCTAGGAGTATTTTGATATTGAAAGTACACATAGATGTCAGAAAAAAAAATTATCGTAATATTTAGATAATGAAGCTGCACAGCAATTTCACTGTATCATTATCACTAGCAGCAGCAATAGCAGCTGAAGCAGCAGCATCAGTAGTTTTTGGCATGCTTCCACCATGGGCTAAACATGAGTTTTGACGATAAGTTTACTTTCATTGCAGCTTGCCTCATTGCATTGTCGAAGTATAATCTTAACCACTAGTATTAACCTTTAACAACTCAATTATATGGTGACTTTATTTCCAGAGATGAGCCAGTGCAGCCTGTGATCCCTATCGGTGGTTCTACCCATGAGGTGATTCATGCCAGAGAGGAAGCAGAGAAAAGGCGACAGAATCAGGAGTTACATAAGAAAGAGGAGGAACATGGTCATCATGATGGTAACTTTCTAACCTTATTCACTTGTTGATTACATGACTGTAAAATATTGTGAAATTTTTCCTAATAATTTTATGCACAGATTACTAGACACAGTGTTTGAGATAAAGCAGCAAATAATGTTGATCCTGATCAGGCAGCTGCCCAAACCTGATCAGTTTGTGCTTTACCATTCACCAGTTAATCAGGTGTCCTACTGATACACACAAGTTATTTCTGCTCACTTTCTAACCCCTCCAATGCAATATTTATGTGCTTCCTATATGGTGAGGAAAATAGAAGTTATTTTATGGTTTTGGCACCATACTGGCTACATCTCCATTGTTCAAGTTCTGGATGTAGTAGATAAATTAATTTTCTATACTTCTTTGTAATACTTATATTAATGTATCTAGGTGGTTTTATCATGATAACTTTGGAAGAAAATTATTTTTAAAATTTAAAAGTTTGCATATTTTATATTATACTCCAATCTCTCTATAGACTGCCAATGTAAGTCATTATGATGCTCTGCCAGCATGACATACAACAAAAATCAAGGTGCAGTTCCAAGTTATTCTAGTACCATTTGTTGTAATCAAGAAGGAAAGCTTCACAAATCATATGTTTACCAAGTAAAACCATGTGATTTGTCCATTTTTCCACTTGACATTAATGTTAAATTGGAAGCCAGACAAGTCTGAAACATTCTAGATTTATACAGATTACAAGAGAAACTTTTTTAGGGTAAGGCACATCAGAATCTATTTTTATCATGGCTCCCTACTTGAACAGGTATAATTGTAGAATATTCGTGGATTTTTTTCCTCCTCATTGGTAATATCTTAAATGTTAAGAAATGTTCCTTTAAAAAAAAAAGTTAATTAAAATTATACTTTTATAATGATATGGCCTCAGCAAAGTAGAGCTGGGTGTCGCCAGAAAAAATGTATCACGATACTATCTTGATATTTGTTTGAATCGATACCTTTCGTGATACTTCACCAAAATATTTTATTTTCAGTTAAATTAACTTAATTGGTCGTTACTATTTTCCGAAACTCCATGTATTTGTTTATTTATTTATTTATTTATTTTTACCAGAAATTTAACTTTCTTTATAATCCAAACATCAGACTCTGTCGACGTCTGCTTTAAAATCCATTGAAAAACTTACATACAAACAATCAAAGCCATAGGGCCGCTTATGTGAAAGATTATTTAAATGCTGTTTTTATTATTTGCTTATAACCAACCTTATTCTGAAATGCATTTTATGATAACTTACAGAAATGAACCAAAACAGGCAATTCGTTTTGAATTCAATCTTTTAACCACATTTTTTTTTAACTCAATTTCTATGATTGTAAGGGACAGTTTGTTTACAAGTTGCATGGTAGATTATGTCCTGCATTCAGAATACCCTATTGACTGAAGATTGCTGGCAAGTTTCTATTTCATGTCTTTGTAACATTTAACAAATAATTTAATATTTTTTGTTACCATATTGTAAGTTAACAATATCAACTTGTATCGCGAAACAGTATCGCGGACTCAAAAATCACGATGCATCGATGATATCGCCCCGGCTCTACTGCAAAGCACAAAATCTTGACAAAACACTTGTAGCTCTTGTTGTGTGTTTTCTCTAATTAAGGTACCTACACTCAAAAGTCAATTTTATTTCCAAGGACATAATAGAGAAAAATCTTGCTCTATTCATAGTTAAATATTTTCTAAAATAGACTGAGAAACATAATTGCTACAAAAACAATGGCTCTAAATGCATAATTGTATTGATTTTCCTGTCTACCAGTTAAGACCAGTTACACCATTAAGTGTTCTTACACTAACCTGCTGTATGCTATGTATTTGGTCTGTATGGACTTTGGTTTTCATTCTTAAGAAAATTGAACTGTATGGGCATTAGTACTTCGATTATTTCTTTCAATCAGTAAATTTTAATGCCCTT
Organism: Sinonovacula constricta; assembly: GCA_007844125.1. Classification (NCBI taxonomy): domain Eukaryota; kingdom Metazoa; phylum Mollusca; class Bivalvia; order Cardiida; family Solecurtidae; genus Sinonovacula; species Sinonovacula constricta. The sequence goes on from CM017559.1 coordinate 16,061,559, forward strand.
AATTAATATTTGGTATATATATGTTCTAATATCAAAATGCAGGTGAAGAAATTACTGTTCTGTTTGGTATCATTGAAAAAGATATGTATGGTCCTTTTAGTTTTAGATTTAATACTTATGAATGATTCAATGGATTTAATTAATTTGTATTTGGTTTAAAGGTATATATGAACTTTTCAATGGATTTTATTAACTTGGTTTAAAGGTATATATGAACAATTCAATGGATTAAATTGATTTGTATTTGGTTTCAAGGTATATGATATTAAAATATCAATAAGGTTTAAGTTTGGTTAGATAAAGAGAAAACAGGGGCATCCATGTCAAATTTCTAGTTGTGAATTCATATAGTGAGTGAGAAAATGAGACTTAAAATGTCTCAAAGAGAAATATGCCATAACTGAATGCCTAAGAATTGTTTGTCTCTGCTTGTAACTTGAAATAGTTTAGGTGTGACACTGTGACAAGTGGAGCAAGCTTTTAACTGACAGCCCTTGTTTATAATATGAAGACAGTAAAACCCATCTCACCTCTTATGAAAATGTTACACTATGTTGTTCAATGTATATTTATATATTTTTAATTATATAGCCAGCAATGAGAAAACAGAGAAAGATCAGCTACTGGAGAAAGAGTTCAGCAAGACTGATGGGAAAGTCTATTCACAGCCTCCTAAAGGTATTACATTATTGTGTTGACATTGTTTCTTTGGCAACTAGTCACAGGTAAAGACACACATTAAGAGTTGACTCCTCTATGTATGAAACACAATTGAGAGTGACCTCCCCTGAAAGTAGTCTTTCAATTTGTGAATGCATGCTGGAGTGATCGTTGTGACTTTGTTCGTAATGGTTTAATGTTGTGGCTTTCTTTCTTTTTAGTCTAAGCATGTAGGTGTATTATAAAAATATTTCTAGCACACAAATTCTTTATTCATCCACCACACACAAAATGTGTCTGGCATCACTTTTATTGTTTGTTTTTTCTGTTTCTTTATGATCTCTTTTTATTCTTTACATTAAATCAATAAACTTACTAATAGTATGATTAGAATTATCAGTTCTTTTAAACTGTGGAAACTCCTGTGACTATACATGTGTCTGAAAGTGTGATTACCTCATTTCATCAAATAAGGGACATTACTCTTATTATTAAAATTGTAGTGGGTTACCTCTCTTATGACTGAGTAGGAGGTTTTTTATTTACTTGCTGTAAAAATACTTTTAAAGCCATACCCACAAAACAATGCAATTACTAAAAATGAAGAAGTATATGGCACTGAATTTACACTGTTTTACACCATTTATTAGCTGACTTTAATTAAAAAGAATACTTAAAAGGGCCAGTTGACACATGTCAAAATAAAAAATAGGTTATGTGTATATTGTTTGTAATCATTGTGCCAGTAGCAATTTATGACTTATGATTAAAGAAATGCATGTATCAAGACTTAATGGCACACTAAGTACAACATTGGAATGCAATACATGAAGTACTCTGAGTAAACTTTATTTTTTGCTTTTTTAAACATTTTTTTTCTTTCCTTTGTTTTAGCAATCAGACTTACCAAGCATCTTAATTTAGTTTTTGAATTTTTTAAAACCACAGACCATTAAAAGCCTTTATAGAGAAGGTAAAACAATGTTTCTGGGATGTTTATTTTTGGCTTTAAATTGTTTCATTTTTATACTATATGTCTCAATTCCAGACCTTGGGTTTTTTAAAATAAATAAATTATTAATTCTTCATATTCAACCGATATTAAGCTGTATTTTGTTAATAACACATACTCATGTTTCTTTTTCAATTAACATGCAAAAATGCCTAGACATATTACTGAAGATGTGGCTGTCAATAATGCTGGAGGACACAATCAGAAGCTGGCAGATCTGGGGCTAAATATTTAGTTAGTCTATGTACACACAAGGCATGTATGTGCAGAAAGGCTATCAAAGAAACATATGTACCTATGGAGATATTTTTGTGCAGACTAGGGTTTTTTCCATAATAGGTTGACAAAATATTTCTTGACAGTTTATAAAGTAAGCATTAGCAATGAGTTTTTTTTTTAAAGAAATAAAATCATAAAATTCTTTTGTTCCTAAATAAAAGATCGTGAGAAAACCAGTATTTTGTCACATTGGCTGATTAATTTATTATCATTTCAGTTCATGTTTTTTTGTTAAACAATGGTATTTATTTTGGTATTTAATAGTAAGTTTTATTTAAACCATTTATTCTTTCCTTATTGAACTTTACTTATTTAAATGTTGTTTTTCAAAGCCATACCCACAAAACAATGCAATTACTAAAAATGAAGAAGTATATGGCACTGAATTTACACTGTTTTACACCATTTATTAGCTGACTTTAATTAAAATGAATACATAAAAGGGCCAGTTGACACATGTCAAAATAAAAAATAGGTTATGTGTATATTGTTTGTAATCATTGTGCCAGTAGCAATTTATGACTTATGATTAAAGAAATGCATGTATCAAGACTTAATGGCACACTAAGTACAACATTGGAATGCAATACATTAAGTACTTTGTTCAGTTCATGCAGTATCTGAGTAAACTTTATTTTTTGCTTTTTTAAACATTTTTTTTCTTTCCTTTGTTTTAGCAATCAAACTTACCAAGCATCTTAATTTAGTTTTTGAATTTTTTAAAACCACAGACCATTAAAAGCCTTTATAGAGAAGGTAAAACAATGTTTCTGGGATGTTTATTTTTGGATTTAAATTGTTTCATTTTTATACTATGTGTCTCAATTCCAGACCTTGTTTTTTTTAAAATAAATAAATTATTAATTCTTCATATTCAACCGATATTAAGCTGTATTTTGTTAATAACACATACTCATGTCTCTTTTTCAATTAACATACAAAAATGCCTAGACATATTACTGAAGATGTGGCTGTCAATAATGCTGGAGGACACAATCAGAAGCTGGCAGATCTGGGGCTAAATGTTTAGTTAATCTGTATACACACAAGGCATGTATGTGCAGAAAGGCTATCAAAGAAACATATGTACCTATGGAGATATTTTTGTGCAGACAAGGGTTTTTTCCATAATAGGCTGACAAAATATTTCTTGACAGTTTATAAAGTAAGCATTAGCAATGAGTGTTTGTTAAAAGAAATAAAATTCTTTTGTTCCTAAATAAAAGATCGTGAGAAAACCAGTATTTTGTCACATTGGCTGATTAATTTATTGTCATTTCAGTTCATGTTTTTTTGTTAAACAATGGTATTTATTTTGGTATTTAATAGTTAGTTTTATTTAAACCATTTATTCTTTCCTTATTGAACTTTACTTATTTAAATGTTGTTTTTTTCTTAATATTTTTATATATTTTTTTTTCATTTTAATCCCTTTAAATTGATTGTTGTTATTTATGTTGTCAACATTTCTTCAGTAAAGTAATCCTGGGAAAGTGAAATGTTGGTTCAACTTGAAATTACACACATCCATTTTAGGAGAAGATTAAAATTGAAAGAATTAGAGCTGTGAGGCAGGACTATGTTTTAAAGGTTCAATATTTGATGTTGGGACTCTGGTTGATTTACACATGCTGCATTGATTGATTGTCCAAGGCTTTATGTTGTCTGTGAGTTCAAGCCAAAATTACATTGTAAGTCTTACCCCCCAAAAAAGATAAATTGTAATGACAGACTGTGTTTAAAATTGCCTCAACTTATACTAAAGTAGTGGTTTCTGCAGAAATTATGCACAGATACCCCAAAATGGGTCAGATGTTGTTACATGTACTTTATGTAGGCAAAATGTTGAATACCTCCTTTAAAGTCTGTATTTTTAGTCCCCTACAGGTGTTCACACCGGAGGGAACTATAGGTTTACCCTCCGTTCGTCAGTCTGTCTGTCTGTCTGTCCGCTAAAAATCTGGATCCTTTGATAACTTAAAAACTATTAAAGCTAGGTGCATGAAACTGGGTATGTTAATAGGTAGCAATGTGTACAATATGCACGCGCAACATTATGCTCGCTACCTTGAAGGTCAAGGTCATGCTGTGATCGTGTCCGGCCCATAACTTAGTTATTTGAAGTCGGATTTTAAAACTATTTCACAGAAATGATCACCATATTGAGATGACGTGTCGCGAACAACATTTGGGTCGATACCTTGAAGGTCAAGGTCACAGCATGACCTTGCATCAAAATCGTGTCCGGCCTATAACTTTGTTATTTGAAGTCGGATTTTACAACTATTTCACAGAAATGATCATCATATTGAGATTACGTGTCACGCACAACATTTGGGTCACTACCTTGAAGGTCAAGGTCACAGCATGACCTTGCAGCAAAATCGTGAAGTTTTGGATAACGCATTTCTCAGTTTCACAAACAAAGAAATCTGTTATTTTCTTACGTTTTGTGGTCAATATTTTCACGCCTTTATCTGACATAAATTGCAAATAATCAAATGATAGGGCCAAATTCACTCCTATTGACATTGTTTTCAAAACATTGGAGACAAACAATAAGATCAGTTAATAATATAAAAACATGGCATATTGAAATGATGCTACATAAGGTAAAAAACAGACAATCGACAAAGTGTCCTTTGTTCAGGGTAAAAAGGGTGTCCATTGTCCACGGATGACAGGTGTCCTTTGTTTACAGGTCAATTATAGAAAGATTTTCCTTTGGGGAATATTGATGGGTCCATTGAAAGCAGGTGTCTGCTGTTTTTAGGTGTCCCTTAGCTCAGGCTGGCTTGTATATGTATCTGAAGATTTCCTTGTTTATTACTTGATTTTTAAGCCATAATTATACAAATACAGACTTCAACCTCAAATTAATTATAAATGGCAATAAACAGGAGCATATGATAATTAAAGAGCTTTTTGAGGGACCGGTAGGGGACTACTGTATTGCCCGCAATACTATCAAATGCTTGTTTTTATGAGTTTTAGCCCATTTGTTTACTTTATTATTAAGCTTAAAATACTTCAACTTTAGATGGACTAAGTCAACAGACTTAAATAAATAATACAAATATACGAGAAACCATTTTGAAAGTCAATGTTTTTAGGACACTGCCAACTTTTTTACCTTTGAATGCTATGAAGTATAAACCTTCCTGTAAAGTGTTCATAGCATGCAATCATACTGGAGCCAAAACTTAGCAGTTATAGTATCTGTTCCAGGCAGTTGCATAGAATGCCAAAACAATTTTCAGCCATTGCGAAGGGTTTCTTGCAAGGTTTTCTCTTTTACATATATCATAATATTTTTATATTCATTATCATGTAGTCTCTGTGAGATATATGTGTACAAAGTTGTTTAAAGAGAAGTCATTTGATTAGGCTTAGCTTAGAAGAGTATTTTTACAGCAGTGATATATGTTTGTGATATAAGTTCTTACAGCTGATTGGCCCAGTGATATATCAGCTGATTGTCCCAGTGATATATGTTCTTTCAGCTGATTGGCCCAGTGATATATGTTCTTACAGCTAATTGCCCCAGTGATATATGTTCTTACAGCTGATTGGCACGGTGATATATTTTCTTACAACTGATTGTCCCAGTGATATATGTTCTTGCAACTGATTGGCCCAGTGATATATGTTCTTTCAGCTGATTGGCCCAGTGATATATGTTCTTACAGCTGATTGGCCCAGTGATATATGTTCTAACAGCTAATTGGCCCAGTGATATATGTTCTAACAGCTAATTGGCCCAGTGATATAATGTTCTTACAGCTGATTGGCCCGGTGATATATGTTCTTGCAATTGATTGTCCCAGTGATATAATTATGTTCTTGCAACTGATTGTCCCAGTGATATATGTTCTTGCAACTGATTGGCCCAGTGATATATGACTGTGTGTTGTATTTGTCTTGTCAATCTCTCTGCATAGAACCAGTGAAGGCAGCACTATATCTGCTTCAGTAAACACTGTCTCCAGTCATATATGTCTGGGTGTTGTAACTGTAAGCATTTTTGTCCGATGGTAAACCCAAAAGACAAATAACATGCATATTGGATTCAATAGGATGCTATTTCTGGATTACCAAAACAGATTGTCTTCAGAAGGTTAAACCGAATTGAAAGCTTAGACATTTTGACTGATATTTACATTAGACAGTTTAGTTAATGTAGGACATGGAGTGTTTTAGCACATGCATTGCTGCAGGAGGCTTGCTTTGGTGAGTAAATTTGAAAAAAGCATGAATAAATCATTATGGGAAATGCTTTGTTCAAAACAAGACCAACAACAACACTTGAGAACAAAGGATGGAAAACAAAAGGTGACTAATCAGTTGTGACAAGTTGGGAAAAGATCTAGAAACCATGTAATACATCTCTCTAACAGTGATAATAGCTGTTATTCTCCATCCACCCTTACAAGATCAAAATGTAGTGTCTCTAAATACATCTGGGATTGTGACTTCAATGGTATTAATCTGACAATTATTTACAGGATAGAATAAAAAAATGAAAAGATAATTGCATACTAATTAACTGGTATAGTAAAAGAACCCATCATAGCTTCATATAAAAAGTCAAGTTGAAGAAATGAATAATGCATGACCAGGCATTATTTTTGCATACTTATAAAATAGATACCATAATTTGTACTTTATACCATTAATTTTCAATGAATATGGTGAGTTTTTTTCTTTAATTTTTTTTTGTACTTTGGCTAAATTTCTGTTGCAGTTTGAATCATTCTCAATAGTTGATTCATAATATCTGTCCAATAACCCTATACCAAATTGACATTTAGTAAAGACACTTATCAGCAGTGACTGTGAAATGTAAGACAACAATGGTAGCCGGAAAGTCTCCATCATTTTGGTGAATATTTAGAATCTGAAACTGCTGGAGTTTCACTTTTATTATCTCATAAAATATTCTTTCTCATGTATGTTCTTAAGCTTAGAGTATGGTTATGGTTGTCTACAAATCATTCATAAGGTGATTACAAGCTTTATTGTGCTTAATTAATACTTTAAGCCTAATAACTGCTTTAAAATCCATCACTGTAAGGATGAAATGACTTCTCAGCACTTGCACAACGACAATTTAGATTTGATGGATTTATGGTTCGGAATTTTATTTTAACCCTTGTTATGTTGCATTTAGTTGTAACACTTTTTTAGTAATTTGCTATTCAATTTAGATAGCGCGATCGGTAGAGCATCGGTTCCAGGTGCAGGAGGCCTCAGGTTTGAGCCGAAACCGCGACATACCAAAGTCGTTCAAATTGGTAGTGGTATAGTTCCCTTGTTAACGCTCAAGCAAATATAAGGGTAGATCCATGACTGATTGACAGGATAATGTGACTGGGTGTGGTATCATACAAGTGCATACTATACGCAGTGAAGACAGCACTATTGCTGCTTCAAGTGACACAGTCTCCAGATAACTGAAATACTGTTGGTGGGACAGTAAACCCAATAAATAAATTTTATGCGTAAACAATTTGGCATGAATAGTACAGATCTTGATCAAAAAGCCACCTTGTCCCACCCCCCAGCTGTAGCTGTAGGTGATTGCCTTAGCTAGGTCATTGGTGCTAGAAGGCCAAAAATGAAGAACAGTTAGATAGCAGCATTGGTACTGAAAGATTTCATTGAACTATATTGTATTTTATAACCAGGAACCATATATGTTTAATATTTTCTTACTTTGTTGAGACAGTTTCCCAATTTTTGAGCACTAACAAAAAAGTTCCATTTTCACAAATAATTATAGTGCCTTTGAATATTCATTGGTGCTCGTGGTAGTTAATGATTTTACAAAACAAATTCTTTTTTGTCTTTTTTAAACTAGTATTGTATGTTATAGTTTTAATAACAGCTTTACCAAAATATATTAAAATCTCATTATGTATTTCAAAACACATACATATTTCAAATATTTTTTTTGTATTTTAACTTTACCTACACATTTTTTTTCAAGTCATTTTTCTATATTTTATTGTACATTACTGTAATTTTTTCTCTCCAGCATGTTTTGAAGCTCTTGTGCCCCAGAATGTGATTTTGAAAATAATTAACATCATAATTTCTTTGTTTTATTAATTTGTAATAGAGATATCCGTAAATAAATGGAAACTGAAGATCCTTTGTTGATTTTTAAACTAAATTTAGATTTGTAAATAAATGTCAATTTGTTAGACTGATATTTACCACATGATTCCCCTTGTTTTCGATTCAATACACCCATTACATATTGTGTTCTATTACACTAAGCTTGCTGCTTGATGATGTCACTGATATCATAATGCAATTCATCTCATACTCCTATTTCACCAAGTATTGCTGTTAAAACTTCATAAAATCCCATATTGGTAACTTAAATCTTCTGATACAATGAATCTGACAATTGTTGTCATATAATACAAACATTTTATAAAAGTCGTCCAGGAAAAACGATACTAAGCTCGTCATATGCTCGCTTACTATTACATTTCCTGAACTTGTTTAATAAATTTTTGTATTAAATTAAAACTCATGTCAGATCCTCTGTTTATAACACCGTCTTCATTAGCATTGTGATTCAACATTCCGGACCATCATTCTTGGAAAAAATTTATGTGCAGTATGTCTAACTCATGACCGCAAAGGACAGATTAATTAAGATCAGGCAAATAGTAGCGATCCCGATCCCGACAGTGTAGCTGGGAGCTGTTAGATCAAGATATGCATTATATGCTCAGAATTAAGTTTGTGTTTTCATTAAGTGGAGCAGTATAATGTGTAAACAGTGTGTGAAGCAAGAATGTTGGCATAGTGTTGTTACTGTACAAGTTGTATGACATAATTGAGAGAAACACAGAATGTTCATCTTAGATGTTTTTTTCATCAGTAGTTTAAATTTCATTTCCATCAATGTGCATCAGCTTTGTTGTTTTCATTCCCGATGTGTGCAAAATGCATACATGAGTTGTTGTGTTTCTGTTATGTATGTGTTGTACATAGAGTTGATGGAAGATGGATGGGTCATATCATGCCAATGTGTCCACACAAGTAATGCATTTTGAAGTAAGGTTGAACTTTTGTGTTGTCTTTTATTTTAACCGCCTCCCAATGAGTTGCACCTTGTTGGTGAGATGTCAGCAAATATCCCTCCCCCCCACCAAAGAAAACTCTCACAACAACATTTATTGCCGTATTGCACTCATTGAATGATTCTGTAAATATATGTATTTTTTATTTTTGACAATTAGGCTTTGCATTAAAGCTTAATGTGCATATTAATATTTGTATTGTTGTTTGTAATTTATATGTATTGAAAGGTACAATGTGTTCTTAGTTTGTATGTAAAGCTGAATATTGTTTTAGACAGTGTCTAAATTAGAATCTAATGTTTAATTATGATTTCATGTGTACTTGGTTGGCACCTAGAGAGCATTTTTTTTAGATGAGGTTATTAAATTGGCAAATGATGACAGGTAGGAGATCAGGTATCAACACTTTTCCTGAAGTAACTCCTACTTTTCTAAAGAGATTTAAGTAAACTTTATTTCTGTCCAAAAAATTGTTTTAAGATTGAGCTGTTAGGATTAGATTTAGTAGGTAGATGTCATGGGAAGAAGATGATTTTTAGAACTGATTTTCATATCATCTGGGTCATACAGTCAAGGTCTGTGGTTCTAAAAATAGGTTTTTTGGTCTGTCAAATAAATTCTTTCATGTTTGAGGTAGAATGATCAGATTTACTCTGTAAATGTTATCTGAAGGGAATATTAAGGATTGATTTTGGGGTTGATAAGGTCAAAGTCACTGTTACTAAAAATAGGTTTGTCATTTGCCTCAAATTATTTTATTTTTAAGTGAGATATGATGATAAAAAATTGATATATAGGTCCATGTACCTTTTTGCATGCTACCATTTTTACATTGGTACTGCATACAGACTGACTTGTAAAATCTCAAATTATGCCCAGTTAATAAAAGCCTGTAATCGCCTCTCAGAGAACTGAATTATTATTATTTTCTCAGTTTTCAAAACTGGACAGCAGAAATTAAATTGTAAAATAAAACAATTCAGCTGTAGAGAATTAACTGTAGCTTAAGCTCCTACTGCATAGGGCTAATCTACTAACATTTCATGTTTTCAATTGTAGAGAATGCTGCTCTGATTGCATTAGTTTGGCATCATGATTCCTGTTTTTTATTCTATTCATTTCTTCCTTCTGTGCTGTTAGTATAAATATGATTATAATTATTTTATTATGTTTCTGGACTGCATATTGTGATATTTGTATGAGCTGCATGGAGTGCATGCTTCATCTATTCTAGGATACGACACAGACGACGAATACGACGAAGAATCAGTCCAGTACACGCGTAGAAATAAAGGCAAGAAGTATTCCAAGCTGGCAAAAGATGAATCTCTGGATCGTTCAAGCAGAAACTCACTCAAGGAATCTGACTCCAGCCACTTGCGAGTGGACTCTATAAGCATGTATGGAGACAGTAATTCATTTTCGTTCACACAAGACAGCCATAGTGAGCGGCACAATTCGGAGTCGCTTGGCTCATCGGAAGATTTCTGTAGTGACTCAGAGTTGCAGTCAAAACAGACCTATATACAGCGACCCAGAGAAGGAGGTAGTGCTGTTTTTATGTCCCTCTTCTGTTTGTTATTATGTTGTAGAATTTTACCTTCACTTTTTCTTTGTTTTATGTTGTCTTTAATTATAAATTATTTTGCAATCGTTACTTTTGTTTTACAGTCTTTAGTTTTCACTTTCAAGATTACCGAGTTTTGCAATGTAAGTCATTTGATTTTTGCAGCAAGAGTATAGTTTTTATTGACACCTGAAAGTAAGGTTTAAGTGGTCTAGTTAGTACATGATATAAACTGGTTGTGTACCGGACCTGGTAGTGCAATCAGTAAAGCATCGGCTCCAGGTATTGGAGGCCCTGGGTTTCGATCCCGGGCCGCGACATACCAAAGTCATAAAAATGGTAGTGGTATAGCTCCCTTGCCAACGCTCAAGCAAAGATAAGGGCAGTTCCACAACTGGTTGGCCTGGTGTCAGGATAATGTGACTGGGTGTGGTATGATGCTAGGTGTTCACGGTGTGCTATACACAGTGAAGGCAGCATTTTATCTGCTTCATGTGGACACCAACTCCAGATAACTGAAACATTGTTGGTGGGACAATAAATCCAGTAAACAAACAAAAACAGGTGTTGAACAACATGAATTATTGTCTTATGCAGAGGTTTTCTAATTATTGTCTTATGCAGAGGGTTTTTTTCCAATGGAGTTACTTTAATCATTGAATACGACAGGTGTTAACATTAGGTATTGGGGCAAGAACATTACTGTACAAATAAAAATCAGTGATACTCATTTAGGCAAAGCCTGAAAAAAAAGTACCCAGGTTTTTTACACACTATAGAAAGGTTCTGGTGTCATTTGTAAAAGTCTTTATTGAGGCCTTATAACAGATGGTAAATTGAAATATTTTTTAAACCTTCATAGTTACTTCTATAGTATTTTATTTAAATTTGATTTAACAGTTAATTATTACAGTATGATTCTACATGTTAACACAACACAGCAGCATGCTCACTTTCTTATGTTTGCATCATGAAGATCTCTGCCTGTCATGTCCATTTTTATACTACATTTATTTTTGTTTGGTTATGGAAACTTGCCCCATAATGTGCATTAGAAACTGTCCATGTGCATGTAATTATAAAGTTACCAGTGCATCTTGATCTCATTGTGTATGCTGATGCTAGTGCTGCAGTCTATACCAGTGATAAAGCTGTCTGTATATGCAAGAGCTGTCAGTATCAGTGTTTATGCTGTCAGTATCAGTGTTAGTTATCAATGCTTATACCAGTGCTGTCATTTTTTATACCCAGCAATTTCAGTATCAATATCAGTTACACATGCAGTGTTGTCAGTGTTGAAAATATTAGTGCTTCTTGAGAAAACAGTAAGTGCTTACATTTCAAGCGCAGGAAGGAGTCCTAGTCTAAAACATCAATCCTGTAAGTACAAGAAGTGTCTACCAATGTCAGTGCCAGTGCTGTCGGTACTGATATAAGTGTAAAAACTGTCTACTGATACCAGTAATGCTGGTACGGACATTAGAGCAAGGACTGTCTACCAATACCAGTGCTGTTGGTACTGACATTAGCACAAGGACTGTCTACCAATACCAGTGCTGTCGGTACTGACATTAGTGCAAGGACTGTCTATCAATACCAGTGCTGTTGGTACTGACATTAGCGCAAGGACTGTCTATCAATACCAGTGCTGTTGGTACTGACATAAGCACAAGGACTGTCTACCAATACCAGTGCTGTCGGTACTGACATTAGCACAAGGACTGTCTACCAATACCAGTGCTGTTGGTACTGACATTAGCACAAGGACTGTCTACCAATACCAGTGCTGTCGGTACTGACATTAGCACAAGGACTGTCTACCAATACCAGTGCTGTCGGTACTGACATTAGCACAAGGACTGTCTACCAATACCAGTGCTGATAGTACTGATATAAGTGCAAGTACTGTCTACCAATACCAGTGGTGTTAGTTCTGATATAAGTGCAAGTACTGTCTACCAATACCAGTGGTGTTGGTTCTGATATAAGTGCAAGTACTGTCTACCATTACCAGTGCTGTGGGTACTGACATTAGTGCAAGTACTGTATACCAGTACCACTGCTGTTGATGCTGGCATTAGTGCAAGTCAGTGCCAGAGTTGGCAGTACTGATATAAGTTTAAATACTCTTTACCAATACCATTGCCAGCACTGTCAAGTACGTACACTTTGTGCTGGCAGTACTAAGACCAGTACCTGTACAGCCAGGGGCAATATCTAATGGTTAAACTCATTAAAACTGGTAACACTGCAATATCAGGCTTGTTACTGTCAGGGTCACCATTATTGTATAAGAACAATTGCTGTAATTTTTAAGGATAGACTCCATGCAAGATTGTGCATTCAGCTAACAGCATGGAACAATGATGTTTACTTAAAGGGTCACTATATTCTAGCATACACTTCCATTTTTAGCTCACCTGAGCACAACTTACTCAAGGTGATCTTTTCTGATACCCTTTTGGGCGTCATTTATTGTGCATCATGCGGAGTCAACTATTTGCTTGTGAACACTTTAAAAGGCAATTGTTTTTATCCAGTCTACACTAAACTTAGTCAGAATGTTTGTCTGCATGAAATTTTGGATGAGTTTAGAACTGTGTCACATGGGGCCAAAAACAAAGTCACTAGGTCATATTTTAGAAACATAAACATTAACACAAGAGAGATCATATTTTTGGCCCAATCTTCACCAAAATTGGCCAGAATGTTAGGTTTTGATGGATATGTATTCAGTATTGACTATAATTAAGTTTGTGGTGAATGGTAAATATTGCATAAAATTGTTCTATCTATACTTACCTGTAAAATGCTGTGAGGTGAAAATGTCCCTTGAATGACTGTGAATGAATATCCTGTCATTAAACAGAAAATAATGAAAGTTTTAGAATCAATTAATATTGCATGTTATTGCAAAGCTGGAATATAATAAGTCATACTTAACACTTGAAATTGAAACTATTTCAGTTATTCATGTTAAACTCATGATATATAGCAGGAAAAAGTTAATGCTGCCTAGTATATAGAACCTTACTTGTAACAATTCAATTATTAAAAGCATTTCCTTTTTTATACTGCATAAACATAAACAAAATGTGCAATTAAGCCTATTAACTGATCTTTTCAATTAAAGTTGCATTATTGATGGATGGTATATAAAAGGTCAGGATCAGGTTCATGTTGGTGCATAATACTATGCACTTTATTTCTTACTGAAATTATGATAAGTTGGTGTCATTTCAGACTATGACACGGATGAGGAGACAGACCAGTTGTTGGAGAAGCAGTATCAAGGGAATCAGTATGTGGAGATCCCTGAACTAAGCCAGCCACCTGTCAACCGTAGTGCTCAGGTAGGCCATTCGGGTTACTTTGAAACTTAGTTTAAGCACAAATTAGTCTGATTTAGGCAAATACACAGGTATGATTGTTATAGCAACATCCAGCTGTGACTTAGGAAAATAAATTGCAGATAAATAGCAGAAGTACAGGTACAGAGCATGTCTGTTGCCAGACCTCCCTAAGTGTTCCTGACTTGGATTTAACCTCATGCTGTGAGTGCATTATGAGTAAGAAGTTGAGGATCCTAACCACTTGGCAACTGTAACCACTTGGTAACTTGAACCATTTGTCAACTGTAACCACTTGGTGACTTGAACCATTTGTCAACTGTAACCACTTAGTGACTTGAACCATTTGTCAACTGTAACCACTTAGTGACTTGAACCATTTGGCAACTGTAACCACTTGTTGACTTGAACCATTTGTCAACTGTAACCACTTGGTGACTTGAACCACTTGGCAACTGTTACCACTTAGTGACTTGAACCACTTGGCAACTATGGCCGCTTAGCAACTCGAACCACTTGGAAACTGTAACCACTTGGTGACTTGAACCATTTGGCAACTATGGCCGCTTAGCAACTCGAACCACTTGGAAACTGTAACCACTTGGTGACTTAAACCACTTGGCAACCATGGCTGCTTGGCAACTTGAACCACTTGGAAACTGTAACCACTTGGCAATTCTAGCCGCTTGGCAATTGTAACTGTAACCACCTGTAATCATTTAGCAACTGTAACCATTTGGCGACTCGAACCCTTGGTAACTTTTACCACTTAGTAACCATTTGGTGACACTAACCTGTGTAAATACATAGTGGGTCAACATATTTGTATTTTTTATCTGTTATGTTTTTCAGGCTGAGAAGCGAAGATCTAGGGCCAAGGAAGGTATGTAGACTTAATGGCTGATACTGCAGTTTATACACCAGTGTATTGGTAGTGATAATGTGTGCCACATATAGAACTTTGTGTCCAAGCTGGAAAAAAGCCTGTTTTGTCAGTAGACTATTACAAATATATCCTTCCTTGAATGATTGAAGTTCTAAAATATTATTTCAGAATTCTACAACATATGTTTTAATTCATTGAAGAGCATAGAGTCATGCTGTGCTTGTATGCATAGTATGTTTGTCCATTTACCAAAATATAATGCTTTATCAAGTGGTTTTGTAGTTTAAATATGGTTTTGCAGTTTCTTATATTGTATTAAATTGAATACATATGTTTTTGTCGATGCCTTGAATGTGCAACTGGATGACTGTAAAGTTATTTAAAATATTTTAATATTTTTAATCAGGTATGGTTTTAAAGATTTTATCAAATATCCTAGTATGGATGGTTTTAAATATAAAAATTACTTATTATATTTGAAAGAATTTGATTAATTAGGATCTGTAAAATCTTTAAATGGCTGGTCATTTCATGCTCAGCAAACTAGGATTTAACTAAATTCAGACCATATAAGAGATCACTGTTTAGATCTTCTGTATATTTTCAGCTCGATAATAAAATATACCCTATATATATATATATATATATATTTATTCAAGCCTTTATTAAGTTCTCTGATAATTGAAACCATTTATAAAGCTGGGTTGTGATTTTATGATGACCGGATTTCTCCCATGAGATTCCACTCAGAATCACATTTCTATTGGTCCTCCGGAAACGTCTACACTATGTCACCCAGCATGCATTGTTTGTTACAGACTTAGTGCTACATATGGGTCTTTGTAGGGAATTACTTCAGACATCATATGTACAATAGGTTCCCCATGTCTCTATGCTGGAAAGAAAGTTCTCTTGACTTTTAACAATGGCTTAATTATAAGTACTTTCATCTCTAATTCTTTCTACATTTGTAGTTACCTTTCATCATTTTGTCTGATTATTTTATTCCTTCTATGCATGTTAAATAAATAAACATTTAACAATGTTACAACATTAATCATTATGATTTTTGAATTTATCTTTTTCTCCATCATTTAACTGAACAACCTTTTAATAACAATTTCTTTTATGTTTTGTTATTAATTCGTGTAATTCAGTTAAAAAACAATGTTGCTAGGTGACAACAAGTTATATTTTAAACTGAAATAATTTCCTCACTTAACTTATGTATGTTCTTGCATATATTGAAAATTTGTTACATTAGACATATATATAGCTTTTCTTTAGAAAGTAGGTACCAGTGTGTAAATGTCATTTACAGCTATCTCTATATAATGAAGCAGAGTAACCTGAGTTAGTCATAACTAAATACAGCTATGAGTATGCCTAAAGTATATTCAGAGGCTTATGTTAGTAATACATGCTGGTACATGTATGTTAGCTGATGATTAAAATAATTGTAATTTAGTTATGCAAAGTGTTCTTTACTTATAGCAACATTGTTCAGTTGGAATGTTAGTTGCTCTCTCTGTTACTTGCAATCTATCCTTGTTGTTTTACCACATTCCCAGCATAGCCTTTGTCCAGCTCCTAGATATCCTGGATTATTGTTAGACCATGTATATTTATTCTTCTGTTTACATAGGCTGAGCAGTTAAAATCCCCCATTTATAACTCCTCAGTACCTCACCTCATGTGTTACTGTCCCGGTCAGGGCAAGAACTTTCATGTGGGGAGGTCTTCTATCTGACCTGCAGTGTACCTGTTATTCTACCCAGACATACACTTGGGGTCTTCCTCCACCAGTATTGAGCTGGATGTTCCAATATGACCATAATTATTTTGGTGGGAATGAAACAAATAACAAACAAGTTTTAATCACTAGCATTGTACTTCTAGCCACTAATAATGTCAGTTCAAGCACCCAAGATTAGCCTAAACAGATAGTGAGATCCTATTGACCTAGGTTAAATTCAGGAAAAGTGCTTTCATGCTTGGTATTCTTCCAGGTGTATTGTCAAAGGTGGAGCTTAAACTTTCATGAGGAGCTGCAAAGGTTATTTATTTTGTTGGGTTTATCGTCCCTACCAACAGTATTTCAGTTATCTGGAGACTGGTGTCCACTTGAAGCAGATATAGTGCTGCCTTCACTGTGTATAGCATGCCGTGAACACCTGGCATGATACCACACCCAGTCACATTATCCTGACACCGGGCCAACCAGTCGTGGAACTACCCGTATATTTGCTTGAGCGTTAGCAAGAGAGCTATACCACTACCATTTTTAACGACTTCAGGTATGTCGCTGCCCGGGATCAAACCCGGGGCCTCCCGTACCTTGAGCCGACGCTCTACCGATTGCACTACCAGGTCCGGTGGCTGCAAAGGTTATACTCAGACATAAGTCTTGGATCTTTCACTATCTCTGACCTTGGCAAAATGAACCAAATTGTGTTAGTGATAATAAATATCTAAAAACATAAATCGTTCAGAGGAACTGCAGTGTGCTGGTAGTCCACCAAAAACAGCTTAATTAAAATATTGTGCCCTCCTACAAGCAGTACTTATAGAAAATGGCATGTTCCAAGTTAAGTTCTAGAGGGTAAGCTTTCCAGTTAACTAAACTTGTGGTATGTCCTTTCTTCCTCACCATTTTTAGGATCTTCATCCTAAGATGAATTAACTTGTTGACCTTAACTTGTGGTGACACCCCACCCTCCCCTAAATAAAAACAAAACAACAAAAAATAAGAAGATAATTATTATGTGTTATGTTGATGTAGTATCTCCTGGAAAAGTGTTGTAGAACTGCCTCCTAACTGTGAATTTTTGTTCCTTTCATACCAACTTTCTCATGGACCTATTTTCATCTACTAATCCACCCCTACATGGTAAGTTGTTCATCCTCAGTGTAAATTATGACACTGTATTTAGAACTTGCATGCCATATATATTCCAGATCTACTTTCTAGCTTTTGTTTTTATTGTGGCTAGATTTTTACTTATTTGTTAGTTATTTACATTTTTTGCTCCATTTTTCAAGAAGGAAAAGAAATGACATTCATCATAGCATTGTCATGACCCTCATATTGGCATCTTAAAACCTTTTTTTGTTAAGGTTCATTTCTAGAAATATTCACTTTCAACAAAAAATACATGTGAATTCCTTTTAAAATGAAAATTTGGCACAGTTATGCCCCTTCTTTTTGCTAAGGCTTATTACAGCATACTATCAAGCACTATGAAAGATGGAGCAAGCTGTCCTCAGGCACTTTTCATTTGTTCCTATATTTACAGTTATTTTCATTTCAAACCATGTAAACAAATTGGGCGTAATAATAATGCCTTGCTTTAATACATTTAGAAAGTAATGTAAATAACAGTTAATTTTATTTTAGTTTCCAGTATTAATTTTACTTACATGAGTAGCAGTAATAATCATTTTGAACATTAAAAAAATTCCATTTTGACCCATCAGTTTCACAACTGCTATTCTGCTTCAGTAAATGAAAAAAAAAAAGTTTCATAAATGTGAAGGAGTGTTGAAATGATTACAATAAAATTTCTAAAGGTATGATTTAAAAAGTGAATCTGCTTTTTTTTCTCCAAATAATTTTAATATTTTAAAACAAAAAAGATTGTCCAATAAGTTAATTGCTATATGAATTCTGGTAGCAAACATGTAGTAAACTAGATAGTAAGTTAAGAAGTTAGATCGTTATATATTTTATGGGTGTATTGTATTGTGGGTAGACATTTTCACAACCTTTTATACCATTTATTTTTGTTTATTTAGTTTGCATTTATAGTTACCATTACTGTTGTTGTTCATGTATATCTGCAGAATCTATATATATACCAATTATTCTTAACTTCAAAACATGGCAAAGACTTACAAGAGTCTAAATGTTTAACATGTGGCATTTTTTCCACAGCAATGTTATTTTTTATGCTTATCAACAAAAACGTATGGCATATCAAGTTACTTTAAAGGCAATAACAAAGAATGGACAAATCATTCTTAAGATAATATTTTTGCAGAGATTACTGGAAGCTTATTTTATTCTTTTGAGTGGTCAGTTTTCTGAGCCATATAAACCCTCGTAAGACAACTTGATCCATACAAAAGAATTAAAAATGAGAATATTATACACTGAAGACAAACCAATACAGGGCGCCCATGACCAAGAAGTTAAGAGTTGCTGACTCATAACACCTCAGCCCCTCACCGTGTGGGTTCAAGTCTCGGTAGGGGCTAGAACTTCCATGTGAGAAGGTTTTCCAGCTAACCTGAGGTGCACTGATGGTTCTATCTAGGCATAAGTCTTGGTCTTCCTCCACCAAACAATGGACTGGATGTCTCCAATATGACCATAACTGTGTCGGTGTGATGTAACAAAAAAACAGCAACAACAAAAACAAACCAATACAATGCATTTCTAAGATAAATACTCCATTCTTTGTTGTCTGTTATGAGCTTCATGCATTGGTAAAATCAAGATGTTTTGACTATGTAGCAAGTAGCATAAATTCTGATCAGAATGATAGCTCCTAGCAAGGGCTTCCTGACCTGGCTCTACACTACTTGCCTAAACCTAACCAATTTATGCTAAGCAGGTTAAGATTTATTGGTGAATGCAGATAACAGGACTTTCCTAGCAGTAGCAGGTGTGTGATATATCGTAGCCAAGTGCTTTAGACATATCCCAGGGACTAGACTGATCACCATACATGTCACAGGTCAATGGTTCAAGTCTTGCTTTTAGCTACTTTGACAAAACTTTTTTCCTATAAAATATAACTATAAAAACAAACTGAACACTTTCTATTGTATCTGGTAATCTTTGCTTTCAGCAGTTCTATCTTACAATCTTTAAGAGCTGCAGCCATTGAACAATATTAAACAGAAACTTCTTTGTGCCCAGAACACTTTCTTATTAAACACAACTGTTGCTTTTAGCCTTTCATTCACAAGGTAACTTTGGGCTGCATTCTTAAAATAAATTTATTTGTTCCAGAGCATGTTCTAGTGAGTCTGTAACATGCATCAACAGTGCCATTCTTCTTTTGGCTTGCCTGAGGCTGAGCTGTTAGAGTAGCTGACTTGTAACTTTTCAGTCCCTTACCGCATAGGTATAAGTGTCAGTTGATGAAAGCACTTTAACATAGGGAGGTCTTTCAGCTGTCCTGCTTTGTGCATACGTAAACTGGGGTCTTCCTTGACCAATAATTAGCTGGATGTTGCCAATATTACTATAATTGTGTCAGTGCCATGTCAAAGAAATAAAAAAAGAAAATCTTGTATACAAGTATTAACACAAATATTCAGCCATTTTCTGTTGGCTTTGATCACGTTTCTTGTAGATTGTGTGTTAGCATATTTTTCCTAAGTTTTAAGCATAAACAGTACTCTATGTATGTCCATAATACACAAAGCACTTGATATTGCAGACAGTTGAGTTTCATACTGTATGTTAATGCACTAATGTACTCAAGCTGAGCTTTTGTGATAACCCTTAGTATGTCATGAGGTGTGTGACATCAACAATTTGCTTGTGAACACACTAGAGACTACAGTTTTTATCCAATCTTCACCATACTTAGTCAGAATGTCTGTCTGCAAGAAATCTGGAATGAGTTCCTACCTGGATCATGTGGGGTAAAAAACTTAGGTCACTTAGGTCAAATTTTAGAAAAACAAACACTTTAAAACACAAGAGTCCACATTTATGGCCCAAACTTAACTAACCTTTGCCAGACTGTTTGCCTGCATGAAAATCTTGGAGTAGTATTGTGATTGGGTCCCCTGGGGTCAAAAATAGATCACTTAGGTCAAATCTTAGAGCAACCTTGTGAACACATTAGATACTGTATTTATGGCCCAAGATTAGCAAACTTGACCAGAATGTTTGCCTGCATGAAATCTTTGATGAGCTAGTTACTGGGTCACATGTGGTTAAAAAGTAGATTACTAGGTCAAATCTTAGAAAAAACCTTTTGAAAATGTTAGATGCCACATTAATGGTTCAAACTTAACTTAGTTTGTAAAGAATGTTTGTCTGCAAGAAATAAGTAATAATAACTGGGTCACATTTATGGTCCAATCTTTACTAGACTTGACTAAAATGGTTGCCTGCATGAAATGTTGAGAGTTTGTAACTGGGTCACAGGGGTACACTAGGTAAAATTTAAGAAAACCTTGTTAACACTCTAGAGGCCACATTTATGGCCCTATCTTTACCAAACTGTGCTAAATTGTTAACCTACATCAATATGATGGATTTGTAACTGTTTCTTAGGGGTCAAAAAGTTGGTCACTTGGTAGAATTCTAGAAAAGTTGTAAACACCCCAGAGGTCACACTTTTGGCCCAAATATTACCAAATATTTCTAATGTAAATAGCCCTTAATCACTAGATGCCAGGTATGAGCTTACTAAATGAGCATTTATTGGAATGAAACTTCACTTATCTTCTTCTTGGTCATACCTTCTGATTATGAAATGGTCAAGCTTGATAGTTTAGTTCCAGGTTAGACTTTCTGAGACCTTGAAAAATGTTGGTGCATACACATGCAGAATAAAGCTTTAAGTACTATCAAGGTTGTTTACAAGATTTTCTTGAATAATTGACAGAAATAAGATGCACAAAGGAAAATTAGTGTTGTTGTTTTTTATTAGCTCACCTAAGCTCAATATGCTCAAGGGGAGCTTTTGTGATACCGCTTCGTCTGTCGTCCGGCGTCCAGCGTCAACATCTTAGCTTGTGAACACACTCGAGGCCACAGTTTTTATCAAATCTTCATCCAACTTGGTCAGAATGTTTGTCTGCATGAAATCTTGGATGAGTTTATAACTGGGTCATGTGGGGTCAAAAGTAGGTCACTTAGGTCAAATCTTAGAAAAAGCTTGTAAACTCACTAGAGACCACATTTAAAGCCCAATCTTCAACAAACTTGGTCAGAATGTTTGTCTGCATAAATTCTTGGATGAGTTAATTATTGGGTCATCTGGGGTCAAAAAGTAGGCCACTGGGTCAAAGCATAGAAAAAGCTTTAAAACACATGAGAGATTACATTAATAGCCCAATATTCACCAAACTTGATCAGAATGTTAGTCTGCATGAAATCTTGGATGAGTTCATTATTGGGTCAGGTGGGTTCAAAAAGTAGGTCACTAGGTCAAATCTTGGAAAATAGCTTGTGAACACACTAGAGGCCCCATTTATGGCCCAATCTTCACCAAACTTGATCAGAATGTTTGCCTGCATGAAATCTTAGATGAGTTCATAACTGGGTCACATGGGATCAATAAGTAGGTCAGTAGGTCAAATCTTAGAAAAAGCTTGTGAACACACTAGAGGACACATTTATAGCCCAATCTTCACCAAACTTGGTCAGAATGTTTGTGTGCATGAAATCTTGGATGAGTATATTATTGGATCAGGCGGGGTCAAAAAGTTGGTCACTTGATCACATTTCAGAAAAACCTTGTGGAAGCACTTTAGAGGTCACATTGATGGCCCAAGTGTCACCAGACTTGACCAGCATGTTTGCCAGTATGAAATCTTACATATCTTTTGAAGTGGGTAATGTGGACTTCAGAAGGTTACTTGGTAAAATTCTAGAAAATGTTATCAACCCAGTGGCCACACTAATGGTCCAATCTTCACCAAACTAAAGTAAATAACTCTTCATTACTTGATGCTAGATTTGAGCCTACTGAAAGCCTTGCGTCATCAGGTGAGCGATTCAGGGCCATCATGGACCCTCTTGTTCGAATATGGATATACTCTCTTTCAAAGCCTAATTGTTACTCACCATAGTTTAATAAACCATGATGTTAATATTTGATGAATCCTTACTGGATTGCTTAGGTCTAAGTAGTTACCATAGAACTTATTCTATGTATAAACTTAGGAGGTAAACATCTACATTAAAAAGTAACAATACCTAAATGTTACTATTGGTCAAGTTATTGTATGTTTCTGTGTACACAAGCCTTCTTTATCTTATGGCTTTATTTAATCATTCATACTTTCCATTTACATTTATAATAAGTGCATGTGCTTTATAAAAACAGGATCAGTTGTTATCTTTTCATTGTCATGTATTGTTATTTTTTTATTTGATTACTTTCATTTTTGGTACCTTTTTTATGATATATTCGTCAACCCTGAACAAAAATTGTTTTGCTCATTTAAATGCAGCATCTTATCAATAGTATTGTCTCGCTTATAATAAATTTTAAAGTTAAATTCCTATTGAAGACAGCTTCAGTATATGATTAAAACTCTCTTAGAGAGAAAATAATTCCAAGAAAGAAGAGGTAATGGACATGGTTATATTACTTTGAAATATTGTTCAAAGATTTGTAAAATGACTTTCAATCCATACTCTCTTCAAGATATCAAAGCACTCTTATTTTTTTTTTTGTCTGTATGGATTTGTTATTCTTAGAACACAGCCTTCCTCTAATATTGTTATCAATAACACATACTGCTTTTCACTTTTATATAAAAAAAAAGCTAGCCATCAGTGTTCCATATATTTACAGGAACAGCCATCATATAAATAAACTAGCTACTTTAAGTAAGTTCTATCTACCTGTAGTGTTTGGCAGTTTTAGTTTCATAACATATAGTCCCCATATGAACATGAATAATTTCTAAAAGAAGTCAGTTGCTGCCTGCAATTTGTGCTTGACAACAATAATGAGGCTACATTGAAGTGTCTACTTTGTAACTTTACCAACTATTAATATTACTCCAATATTCCCATTATATTTTTTATGCATGCCTTTTGCAGTGAAACTCAATGACCCTGATGACCCTTCAGTGTTGATCGAAGGTGTGCTGTTCCGGGCGAGATACCTCGGTTCTACCCAGCTCATCTCAGAGGGTCAGCCGTCCAAGGCCATGAGGATGATGCAAGCACAGGAGGCCGTCGGAAGAATTAAGGTGAGCTGACAGTCAAGGAGTAGTGAGGTGATAGGCAGTTAATTCATGAAGGATTCATTCTGTATTTATTCTAATAGCTGATAGCAACCCATGTATCCAATAATAACCCATCTGTCCACTTTGAATAATAAAAAAGGTTTTGTGGAATTGTTAATCTTTGTTAAGAATGAAGGTAAGTAACTAATGATGAGATAAATTAAGTCAGCACAGCTGTTAATGATTTATATTAGATTTATTTTAATTGTAAGCAGCCCTATATTATTGTTTCACAACCGTCCCCTACTCAGTATTCATGAAGCTTTTGGTAACTGTTAATCTATGTTAAGAATAAAGGTGAGCAACTAATGATGAGCTAGATGGGGGCTAGTAAAGTAAACCAGTAATAATTAATATCTCATCTTTTTTAATTGTAAGCTGTGTTTTTTAGTTGTTATTCAACTGCCTCCACTCATTATTTATAATGAAATTGATTTGTCTATGTGAAGAATTATGATGAGGAACTAGTGAAGTGCTGCATAGAAGCTATTGAGCTAGATCATAAATGTAACATACCATTTTTACTCTGTTACTTAAAGATGATATAAAATTTATCATCAGCAGAAGCAAAATCATTTTCACACCCACCGACTTACTCAGCAGCATTGTCAGAATCATCATCATCATCATCATCTTCACTATGATGATGATGATTATCATTGTCATGATTGTTATCATCATCATTTCCACAATCATCATCTGATCTATCAAAGGATGCTATGATCTGTCAAATCCATATCTTTCCATCACCCTTCGGTTTTTAAATAAATCAAAACTTTAGTGAATTTGTCAATGATTTTCTTTGTATCATTAGCTTTTGCACACATTGTTTTCATCACCTTTAGTTACCAAGGAACTAGTTATACTCTTGAAACATGCTTTTGTGTTCTAATATTCAATACTTTGCCACGTCTTATAACTACATATGTCTTTCCTAATTATATTATAAGTAGAAAACTTATTTAAAATATTTACTTCAGTATTACACTTGTGTGTTATAAGATTGAAACATAGAAACATAGTAACTACCATACCATTGATACTTATGCATGTTCATATGCTTGTGTATTCTGGGCCTTTTAAAAGGTCTATCTACCTATATCCCTTTCACAGAATTGCATTATGATAAATAATTTGATCTTGAATTTGGTGTTAGCCTTGCCCTTTTCTATTTAAAGTTTATGCCGAAAAGTTGGTTTGTTTAAAAAAAATGACTCCTCCTTTTTGAGAAAGATTTTTTTTGTATTTGATGTTGATAGTAATTTTAAAGGTAATTTTAATTAAATTTTAAATTTGTGCTCAATTTGAATTTATGAAACCCTTCAGATAAGACATATAAGATGGTTATATTTGAGTTATGTTTGTGGTTTTGGCTAACAAAGTTATTTCTGTAAATAAAGGGTCTCCTATCTGAGTAAGCATTTAACTCGAAGAAGAAAATGTGGCATTGTTGTCATGACTCTCTTGTTGACAATAGTTACGATTTTCCTTCTTGTGACATTTCTCATAAATTGTCAAAGATATTACTTTCATACTTTGTGGAATTGTTAACCATTAAAAGGGAAATTTAAAATGGGTAGGTAACTCAAATATGCAATATTGCAGAGTTATGCACCTTTTTGCCTCATCATTTTCATTATATTTTCAAAAAGAGGAGTGCACTATCTTCAGATAATATTCTTTAGATAATATTCTTTATACAAGAATTTGGTGGAAATTTACAATTTATGGCTCAATCAGGCCCTGACATGAGACGTGTTTTAGCTTACATTATAAACATTTTTGTTACTGTTTTATTATCCAAATTGGTAAGTGCTGTAAATAGAAAATCACTCTCTAAGTGCTTGATATTTTTCCAGGAAGGATATATGAAGCACAGCAGTAGCAGCATATAAATAAAGCAATACAATAGTGACTAGTCTATGCATAAGATATAATCAAACCCACATAGACATGTTATTGGAAGAATACAGTCCTCAGTCCTAAAAGCTTTTAAGCTTGCAGTAAACAGCTATGAGGTAAAGAAAACCAAATGTGAAGTAAAGTATATAAGATTTCAGGGAAAATATTTTAATATATCTCTTTGCCTGCTATGCACAAATTTATAAGACTTAGGAAAATAGTGTTAATTTAGATCAGATCAGCTGCTGGGAGCTATCAGATAAAGCTCTTCTCTTTTTGCCAAACATTTTTAGCAAATGTAGGCAGCAAAGGACTAAGACTGTAAAGTATTCTCTCACATGCTTCAGGGATAGGGTGCAAATGCTTTTATGGCCGGAAAATGCTCCCTTGGGATTTTGTTTGTGAGTGTTTGTTGTTTTGCATTTTAAATTACAATGGCCCATCAGCAATTTTTTGTCAGGCAGAAAGGGTGTTGAATAAGGTATTATGCTGCCTTTATTGCAGTAGCATGTTGAGAACATTTGATATTATCCCATGCCCACTTTAATAATGTCCCAACATGACCAACTAGGTTTGGAGCTGTCATGAAAACATGATTGGAAACAAGAAAGTCTAAGCAAAAATTATTGATAAGTAATTATTAAACTTTGGAATATTGACTCTTCTTCTAACCTTTGTCATCTTTGAAAGGCCACTCATGTCAGTATTGACATCAGTTATGTAACAAGTCCAAGCTGTATTTTAGGATATGCAAATTGTTTAGTCTACCAAGACTTCCAAAACTTTGCCTCAAGGAGCAACATGCCAGCTGTTAAGTCAGAGTTGTCTGAAAACTATGGTTGTTTTAAGTCATCTCCACCATTATCTATATTATTACAACTCTTCAGTTAATCTCACACAAGTATTACAACTATCCAAATAACCCTGTTACAGAAATAATTTTTTTATTAACCATTTCTTGATAATTTGTTTCAATGTAGATTTTATTAATGTATGTTCTGTCATTTTTATAAAACATGCTTGAAAGTAGTCATGAAATCACTAATAACTGTTCATCTTGAATCATACAATCTAACCCAGGCCTCGGTAAGTTATGTGTGTTGTAGCAGTCTTGTACAGTAAATCTCTTGTCTACCTTGTGTGTCATTTTTAGCTGTGAAACTAAACAAAATAGTCTATAGAAAAAGACTTAAAAGAATAGAAAATATGTAAAATTTATCAGTAATGTACATTTATGTCAAACCTAATTAGTGACCTTTCTGGTCTTTTTGATAATTTTAGTATTAAAGGTGAGGATGAAATTTGACATATTGTTCAGTTTAATTTACTGGTATCAATCTTTGTTAGCTATGCAAAGAAGAGTATGGAAGTTCATAATTTGTATATCCTTCAGTTGTAAAGAGTATTAATTCACAGCATTCTGAATGGCTTCAAAACAATGTCCTTTTATGATTGTCCAACTATGTAGTTATGGTGATCACCAACCAGCCTTGACTTTGAACCAATTTCAAATTTTGTGAACTTCCCCATTAACAATACTACAATTATTGTGCAGATCTCTTATTTATCATGGTCTTTAGGTCATCAATACTTGTGCATGTGTCACTGCTAGGTCTGATTTTTTTATAACATGCACAAGTACTGCAGTAAGTTATGAAGCTCTCATGATTGAGCCACCATAGGTTTAATTCTTTTGCTGATCAGCACAAAATGATTTAGCCGAGGCAAAGAGTGTAGATCCAGATCAACCAAATCCCACTGGGAGCTTGCTGATCTGGATCTATATTATATTCATATACCTGATCAATTTGTTGGCAAAGAGTTAATATTAGTTAATATTAGTTGTCCATGATTTTATTAATGTACATGTTTGTTTGAGCATGAGGTTAATTATTACTAGTGTTGCCAAAATTTATCTAAAGCTTTCAATTTTTTATTGTGTCAGTTCTAATTGTTTAAACATTTGGAACAAGTAAACTAATTATATAAAACAATATTTAACTTCACCTTCTGACATAGATATGTGAAGAAATATTAAATTATGAAAAATAAAAATACCTTTAAACATTCAGCATCTATTCAGTCATTCGACATCTAACCAAGTGTTTGCTGATTTGTAAACATAATATTGAAATGCTTCAAACTGTTCAAATTATTTTACTTTTTGATAATTTAAAATAATCTGAACAAGTTGTGAATTTAGCAGCTATTATCTTCAGTATGATACAGATGTTTAAGCATTGTATATTTATTATCCACTTGTGATGTTGATATGAAACATAATTTGCTTTACGGTGGAGTTTTTTTTTGTATTAAAATTTTTTCATTTTACCAACCGTCAATTTCCTCACTATTAAAGTTAGAGGTGAAAAACAAAAGTATTAAAATAATACATCATAGTTAGCTTTTTTTGGGTGAAAACCATGTTAAACTTCCTGCATTGTCATTATTTTCATGTTATGATACCAATGATAGTAAAAAACACTTTCCTAAAGCATGTTTTACAAAAAACATCATTTTCTTCCCATTTTGGCATTCTTTTGTATTTTATTGGTAAATATGACAATATGTAATGAAAATTATATATACATATAGTTATATTCTTTGAACATGTCTTCTTTTCCAAATTTTGTCATCTTATAATGCCTTTTTTTTTTTCTATAGAATTTTACCCTGTGTTGTTTTTCAGCAGTTTATTTTGTTTTGTTGATTTATCAGTAGGAATAAAAATTGACTTTTATGAATCAGCTGCAAGATTGTTAAAACACTGCTTCTAAAGTCACATGTTACTTGCTTTGTAAAATGTTGTTGCTATATAAGGGCTTATCACTAAATCATCTTCTTCCTGTATAAGAGCTCATCACTAAATCATCTCCTTGCTATATAAGGGCTTATCATTAAATCATCTCCTTGCTATATAAGGGCTTATCATTAAATCATCTTCTTGCTATATAAGGGCTTATCACTAAATCATCTCCTTGCTATATAAGGGCTTATCATTAAATCATCTCCTTGCTATATCAGGGCTTATCACTAAACCACCTCCTTGCTATATAAGGGCTCATCACTAAATCATCTCCTTGCTATATAAGGGCTTATCATTAAATCATCTCCTTGCTATATAAGGGCTTATCATTAAATCATCTCCTTGCTATATAAGGGCTTATCATTAAATCATCTCCTTGCTATATAAGGGCTTATCATTAAATCATCTTGTTCCTGTATAAGGGCTTATCATTAAATCATCTCCTTGCTATATAAGGGCTTATCATTAAATCATCTCCTTTCTATATAAGGGCTTATCATTAAATCATCTCCTTGCTATATAAGGGCTTATCATTAAACCATCTTCTTCCTGTATAAGGGCTTATCATTAAATCATCTCCTTGCTATATCATGGCTTATCATTAAATCATCTCCTTGCTATATAAGGGCTTATCATTAAATCATCTCCTTGTATATAAGGGCTTATCACTTAACCATCTCCTTGCTATATAAGGGCTTATCACTAAACCACCTCCTTGCTATATAAGGGTTTATCATGAAATCATCTCCTTGCTATATAAGGGCTTATCATTAAACCATCTCCTTGTATATAAGGGTTTATCATTTAACTATCTCCTTGCTATATAAGGGCTTATCACTTAATCATATCCTTGCTATATAAGGGCTCATCACTAAATCATCTCCTTGCTATATAAGGGCTCATCAATAAATCATCTCCTTGCTATATAAGGGCTTATCATTAAATCATCTCCTTGCTATATAAGGGCTTATCACTAAATCATCTCCTTGCTATATAAGGGCTTATCACTAAACCACCTCCTTGCTATATAAGGGCTCATCACTAAATTATCTCCTTGCTATATAAGGGCTTATCACTAAACCACCTCCTTGCTATATAAGGGCTTATCATTAAACCATCTTGTATATAAGGGTTTATCATTAAATTATCTTCTTAAGATTTTCATTTTATTTTTGATAAAGTACACAGTTACTTTTAAGATAATTCTTTTTTATACAATGATATACTGGTCTCAATAAAAATGTTTTTATATAGCAGATAAGCAATAACCTTTTACGATAGGTATTCATGTTCTAAAGATTGATATTTTGTGAATGAATATACATTTATTAGATGAAAATGTCCCAAAGTGATACCTTGATTTATTTAAAGTCAAATTACCTGTCACATTAGAACTCCTAGTCCAGTAACTTTATTATTAAAAAAGTGTGAAGAGCCCTATAATTTTTTCCCTAAAGTAAAGGTCATGGTCAGTAATCTGGACATGGGAATATTTTCATTAGTCCTTGTTATGTCACGAGTCTCAAATGGCCTTTATTTTGTGCAAATGGAAAAAGAAAATTGATTTTAACAATTAAATTGCTGGATACACCATAAGGGTAGGGAATGTTTTAGGTTAACACTTTTCTTTCTGGAAACAGCGTTAGGGTGGGGTATGTTTTATGTTAACCCTTTACTTGCTGGAAACACTATTAGGGTGGGGTATGTTTTATGTTAACCATTGATTGCTGGAAACACCATTAGGATGGGGTATGTTTTATTTAATTCGTGTGCATAGTTTTTTTACAGCAATAGAAAGGGTTTATATAGTCACTGAGTCCTTGAAATAAATTTTTATGGTGAAAGTATAAACTAGGCAAAATTGTATTTTTGTTACTCCTTCCTGTATCTTAAGAATTGCCTGATGCCCGTAATATAAAGTCGTTGTGAGATAATAACATTGTTTCTTCATACTCTTCTTAGCATGAATTGATCAGGATTGGGCAAATAGTGTAAATCCAGATCATCCACTTCCCTCAGTCTCTGATTAGAACACTTCTATTCATAGCTGAGCTTCTAGCAAAGGAATTGTTAAATTTTTATTTTCTTGTAGGCCCAAAACCAAGAATTTCAAATGGTTATAAACAAATATAGTATGGTCAGGGGTAATGTATACCAGTGAAGCCTGGAAAGGAGTGTCTGGGCACAATTGTGGTATAAAGATTGTCTCACTAGCTGTAAATGCTTTGTGGCTCTAGGGAGTGGTATAATCTCCATAATAGCAAGCAAATGAAGTATAATTAGTTCTAACCGCCAATCATTATCACAAATAAAGGTCGTGCTATATATTTCTGGACAAAGGTTTATCATCATGACGTCATTTTGATCCAGGGAGTGTAAGAACTAACTATTAGTTGAAGTAACTGTATTATTATTTGAACAAAACATAAATATTTGGAAATTGAAGCAGTGGTCAATATTTCTGCTCAAGGGTTTGTTAATTATATTTTCTTTACTGTAAAGGTGTGAAAATACACAAAATCTTGAGTGAATATACACTAAAATTTTGATTCCTTTGATAGCAAAGTTTATTTGAAGACCTGTATCTTTTTTGCGCCAATATCCATACGACATAATACAGGGGACATGAAAAACTGGCTACATCTTGTGAAAAGTCGAAACCTGTTCTTGAGAACATAACATCCCAAAACACAAAAAGATGGAAAAAAAATTATGTTCTTTTAATAAAATTTGTGTCAATGGAATGTTCTTTTGCCCATAATTTTTAATCTATTATAAATCCCAAGCCACTGCTTAATGGTGCAAGGATTGTGCCAGTAGTTAGGCAAGGAAGTATCTTTGAAACCTCGTTTGTATTCACTGTGTTAAAAGTATACAACAGTTTATCTACACCCAACAATATCAGACTCAAGCTCATAATTTTATAAACTCAAGCCTGATCTCAATGCCCTAAGTTCTTTTTATTAAGGCAGCTTTATATTGCTTTACAAAAATAACTTTGATTATATTTTTATATTTTAAAGTTTCAGTTAGAAAATTTCATGCTATTTTTGAAAATCTGAAAAGGCCTATCATTTGGACATTTTCATGAAGTAATTTTATCACTAGAGTCAAGATAGTCCTCCCCCCCCCAAAAAAAAAAAAATAAATAAATAAATAAAATAAATAATTCAGTACCAGTTCTTTAACATAATGTCAGCATTATCTCTCTGGAGGTTTAAAACACTAAAACATTTCCCTGGTACCTCTTAAATATATGGATAAATCTCTTAATTCTTATTGCTTGTAGTTACTGCTGTTAAAAAGTGCCAGCCTCCCCCCATAAACTGTTCGCAAATAACATTGTTTAATTCTCCAGTACATAACCTTTTTTAAGAAGGTAAGAGTTAAAAAAAAAAAAATGTAATTTTAAAAAGTCACCAGGTATTTTTTACCATACCAAACTGGTATTAAAAACAATCTTTTTAAAGCACTAATGATGTTATCTGACATTTTCATGTTCTTACTTTTCCTCGCCTCTTTCATCATCAGATCATTTTTTTCAACCAATCATTATGCTGTATATTTTGTTGCTTTGCTTGATTGTAAAATAAGTTGATGCATTTTTATATTTGTGTTCTGCAGACTTTAGGTCGTGTTCATTTTGGTCATCAGTTTAAGGTACCAGAATCATATATATTGTTATAGATATACGTCACTAAGTTGTATACCACACAACTTAAATGTTTAATTTGATCCCTTCGTAAGATATTGTATATTAAAACTGATTGATAGAAACTCAAAGTTTCTTAATTTATAATGGTAAGCAATACCTTGTGTGTAATTGTTTCATTAATTTTTATTTACTTTCAGCTTTCAAAACATTTTATTCTACATAATCATCTGTCAGCATTTGAGAAAATTCTATTTTAAGTCTTTTTTTTTTTTATATAATAATGGTATAAAATGTGTGACATATATCTTAAAGCTATTGTCTTTATTGTTGTCATAGTGTTGTTAATTTATATTACTGTGTAGAGATTTAAAGTCATACTAACACCCCTGAAACAATGTCATTAATATAAAGCATTTTAAAACAAGTCTATGGCATAGAACACTGACTTGAACAATTGTAATTGACCTTGGACCTGACAATAGTCCAAATAAATTGATAGGAAATCGGTTAAAATGATCACCTAGGTTGAATGTTTTTTGTAAACATTGCCTTGGTTTCAATGTATTATAAAACTACAGAAAATATGCATGAAGCAAGGTTCAGTGGTGCAGTCAGTAGCTGTCATACAAGGGGTCCAGGGTTTGACTCATACAAAACCAAGCCTTTTTTCAATTTGACTTCTGTCGCATTTCCTCATTTTCATTTTCCTGAGTAGTTGAAATTGACAGCCCTTAAATTTGTCAGCAACTACATTTTTTTGGGGGGGAGTGGGTTGGGGGGGGTGTATTATTGTTAAACCACATGTCATTGTCATTAAAAAACTATTTGTCTGTGAGTGTTATAATGGCTTTAATGAATATTATTGTTTACTATTGCTGTTTTGAATCAGAGAAAAAAGAAATGAAAAAAATCCTTTAATTTCACATTTATTTGTTTTCTTATTTCTGTATTGTGAGTTGATACAATTATGCTGATTACATGAAGATCTACTATTTTCTGATTACCTGGATGATTACAAATGATTTTTTCACATTTTATATTGAAAGAGTGTGAACTGGATGTTTTTTTTATTCCTTTTAAGTTAATTTTAGGAAATTCAAAAACACTGAATTTTATATATATGTTTATTTCACATAAAAATATAAGCACAGTGCTCTTTTATCTGTTACTTGAGTTTGTACACAAGAAACATTTAATAGAAAAAATAATCGATGTAGAAAACAGAACAATGTTAGTGTGATGTAAAGGGGGTTAACTGTATATGTTCTCTTCTAAAGTACAAAATCAATTTGAGTTATTTCCCTTCTCTGCAGATCTCAATAAGTTGATGAAAGGTACACAAAATTGAGAACAATTTTCTACTCTTTTGTACTTAAGATAAACTAAAGCTCAGCAATATTTTAAGAGAAATTAAAGGCATACATGTACACCCCTTTTTTCTTATAAATATAATGGTCAAACATCTAAAAACAAAAATTGAAGATATTTAATTGAGAATCAAACTTAAATGTATATAAGTTGATAGTGCTTGAAACTTTTTTGTAAAACTAACCTTAACTCCATATATGAGAAAAGATAGAAGATTTTTCAATTGTTAAATTGCTAGTATTTCCCTATTGGACAGAGTAGAGGGATTATTTAAATAAGCCAAATGAGAAATGTGTTGTCTTTAATCTTGTGGAGTGTGTGATAGAAAGAATACTCTCTAAATGTCTAATCTTTTAGCTATTATAAATTTTTAGATAAGTCTGTGGTCATTGTTTACAGGAATTGTTAATCTTGTATGGCTCAATGAAATTTAAAGTATTTTTATTTTGATATTTTATTATTAATAAACGATTCACTGCATACTTACAGAAAAATGGTCAAAGAACCATAAAATAGAGCATATCGTACTATCAAAATATGGTTTGCACATATTGTGATGATGAAAACTCATCAATATCATGCTATATAAATAAAGCCTTAAATAACAAAAACAAGTAAATATCCATGACAAATAAGTTGAAACAAGAAGTCATCCATTGCTGTAGCCTTCAGAAGATAGGAGCCTAGTTTGAACTGTTTCTGCTCATTGTCATGCTGTATGGTTTTGTTAGTGAATTTGTCTGCCTCCCCATCACCCAGGCTTATATCTTTTCTGTATAAGGTTACTCTATGCTGTTTATAAATCAAAGAAAGCAGTGGTCTCAGCATGTTGTTTATAATGGCTAAGACCTGTGGTCACATTCAGCATGTTGTTGATAATGGCTTAGACCCAAGGTGATATACAGCATGTTGTTGGTAATGGCTCAGACCCATGGTCACACACAGTATGTTGTTGGTAATGGCTCAGACCTGTGATCACATTAAGTATGTTGTTGATAATGGCTAAGACCTGTGGACACATACAGCATGTTGTTGATAATGGCTCAGACCCATGGTCATATACAGCATGTTGTTGATAATGGCTAAGACCTGTGGTCACATACAGCATGTTGTTGGTTATGGCTCAAACCCATGGTCACACACAGTATGTTGTTGGTAATGGTTAAGAGGGTAAGACCTGTGGTCACATACAGCATGTTGTTATACCCCCACCACAAAATTGGTGGGGGGGGGGGGGCTATAATGGATTCTATTTGTCCGTCCGTCCATCTCCATTTTCGTGTCCGCTCTATAAATCCTATACCAATTGAAGGATTTTCTTCAAACTTGGCTGAAATGTTCACCTCAACAATGGAATATGCAGAACCCATGTTGCCCATGTGTCAGCTCAAGGTCAAGGTCACAATTGAAGGTCAAATATCAAACAATCAAATATTAGACATTATGTCATGTCCGCTCTGTAAGTCCTACACTAATTGAAAGATTTTCTTTAATCTTGGCTAAAATGTTCACCTCAACAAGGGGATGTGCAGAACCCATGTTACTCTTTTGCCGTCTTAAGGTCAAGGTCACACTTGAAGGTCAAAAATTGACTTAGAAAATATTCTTAAATTTTAACATGTATTTGAATATTCCTGAAACTAGAAAAAGTATTTGCTTGAAACTTAAAATATATATGAAGTGTCACAATTAGGATATGCAGGTCAAGTTTCATAACTCTGTATTGCATTTTGACAAAGTTATGCCCCTTTTAAGTCTTCAAATTTACATACAATCAAGTATTAGACAATATGTCATGTCCGCTCTGTAAGTCCTGCACTAATTGAAAGATTTTCTTTAATCTTGGCTCAAATGTTCACCTCAACAAGGGGATGTGCAGAACCCATGTTACTCTTTTGCTGGCTTAAGGTCAAGGTCACACTTGAAGGTAAAAAATTGACTTAGAAAATATTCTTAAATTTTAACATGTATATGAATATTTCTAAAACTAGAAAAAGTATTTGCTTGAAACTTAAAATATATATGAAGTGTCACAATTAGGATATGCAGGTCAAGTTTCATAACTCTGTATTGCATTTTGACAAAGTTATGCCCCGTTCAAGTCTTCAAATTTACATAAAATCAAGTATTAGACAATATGTCGTGTCCGCTCTATAAATCCTATACTAATGGAAGAATTTTCTTCAAACTTTTCTCAAATGTTCACCTCAACAAGGGGATGTGCAGAACCCATGTTACCTTTGTGCCGGCTTAAAGTCAAGGTCACACTTGAAGGTCAAAATTGACTTAGAATATGTTCTTAAATTTTTACATGTACTTGAATATTTCTGAAATTAGCACAGGTATTTGCTTGAAACTTAAAAGATATATGACGTATCACAAGTAAGACATGCAGGTCAAGCTTCATAACTCTGTATTGCATTTTGACAAAGTTATGCCCCTTTTTAAGTCTTTTAATTTACTTACAATCAATACTAGACAATATGTCGGGTCTGCTCTATAAATTCTATACAAATCTAAGGATTTTCTTCAAACTTGACTCAAATGTTCACCCCAACTGGGCAATGTGCAGAACCCATCTTACCCTTGTACCAGCTTTGTCAAGGACATTGGTTGGGGTATAAATCGCATTCAGCTATAGTTCTAGTTGGTAATGGCTCAGACCCATGGTCACACACAGTGTGTTGTTGGTAATGTCTCAGACCTGTGGTCACATACAGCATGTTGTTGGTAATGGCTCAGACCCATGGTCACACACAGTGTGTTGTTGGTAATGTCTCAGACCTGTGGTCACATACAGTATGTTGTTGGTAATGGCTCAGACCCATGGTCACATACAGCATGTTGTTGATAATGGCTAAGACCTGTGGTCACATATCATATGTTGTTGATAATGGCTAAGACCTTTGGTCACATACAGTATGTTGTTGATAATGGCCCAGACCCATGGTCATATACAGCATGTTGTTGATAATGGCTAAGACCTGTGGTCACATACAGCATGTTGTTGATAATGGCTAAGACCTGTTATTCACATACAGCATGTTGTTGATAATGGCTAAGACCTGTGGTCACATACAATATGTTGTTGGTAATGACTAAGACCTGTGGTCACACACAGCATGTTGTTCATATTAGCTAAGACCTGTGGTCACATACAGCATGTTGTTGGTAATGGTTAAGACCTGTGGTCACACACAGCATGTTGCTGGTAATGGCTAAGACCTGTGGTCACACACAGCATGTTGTTCATATTAGCTAAGACCTGTGGTCACACACAGCATGTTGCTGGTAATGGCTAAGACCTGTGGTCACACACAGCATGTTGTTCATATTAGCTAAGACCTGTGGTCACATACAGCATGTTGCTGGTAATGGCTAAGACCTGTGGTCACACACAGCATGTTGTTCATATTAGCAAAGACCTGTGGTCACACACAGCATGTTGTTGGTAATGGCTAAGACCTGTGGTCACACACAGCATGTTGTTCATATTAGCTAAGACCTGTGGTCACACACAGCATGTTGCTGGTAATGGCTAAGACCTGTGGTCACACACAGCATGTTGTTCATATTAGCTAAGACCTGTGGTCACATACAGCATGTTGCTGGTAATGGCTAAGACCTGTGGTCACACACAGCATGTTGTTCATATTAGCTAAGACCTGTGGTCACACACAGCATGTTGTTCATATTAGCTAAGACCTGTGGTCACACACAGCATGTTGTTCATACTAGCTAAGACCTGTGGTCACACACAGCATGTTGTTGGTAATGGCTAAGACCTGTGGTCACACACAGCATGTTGTTCATATTAGCTAAGACCTGTGGTCACACACAGCATGTTGCTGGTAATGGCTAAGACCTGTGGTCACACACAGCATGTTGTTCATATTAGCTAAGACCTGTGGTCACATACAGCATGTTGCTGGTAATGGCTAAGACCTGTGGTCACACACAGCATGTTGTTCATATTAGCTAAGACCTGTGGTCACACACAGCATGTTGTTCATATTAGCTAAGACCTGTGGTCACACACAGCATGTTGTTCATATTAGCTAAGACCTGTGGTCACATACAGCATGTTGTTGGGAATGGCTAAGACCTGTGGTCACATACAGCATGTTGTTGGTAATGGCTAAGACCTTAAGTCACATACAGTCATTAAACAGACTTTATTTTTGTTGACATGACAACTCATGTAGATCTTTCTTTTAAATTGCAGATTCGTCTTTTATTTAGGGCATGGCATGACTGAACTTCTAGATATTACTTTCTTGATCTTATAAGTGTATATAAGTATCCTTAGATTTTGTAAAACAAAATTATTCTCCTCCTTCTCCTTATCATCACAATCCTCATCAATGTCCTGATCATTTTCATGTTTCTTATTCCTACCTCCAGCCTCACAGTATTATTACTACATTCTCTAAGCTTGTTGATTTCTTTCCCAATCATTGCAGGTTCACAAAATTGATACTGCTATGCACTTGTATTGACTGATTGCTTTGTCTTAGGAGTTGCTTCATTTTACTAAGGCCTTGAAATGCAGCAGTTTCTAAGGGCAATGCATCTTTTAAATCATGCAAGAATATAGATGAGTTAAGATACATATACAAAATGATGATGGATTTTGTTTGCATGCTGTGATAGTT
Source organism: Sinonovacula constricta (assembly GCA_007844125.1). Lineage (NCBI taxonomy): Eukaryota > Metazoa > Mollusca > Bivalvia > Cardiida > Solecurtidae > Sinonovacula > Sinonovacula constricta. Next base: position 16,099,790 of record CM017559.1, read on the forward strand.
CCAATGAAACACTAACCCTAAACTGATTTGTCTCCCAGTTGGCTGCTAAAGGATGTGATGAACAACATAGTGACGACCCAGACCTGGTACACTATTGTGTTGTGTTTACACTTTTGCCTAACACATTAATAATATGTTGCCTAGCAACAATCTGCTGCTTCTTGTTGCTATGCAACCATTGCTTGGGGTTATAAAAGTCTAAGCTTGATTTGAGACCAACCTCACCTATCTGGGATTACGGTTTAACGATGCCAGTTCTAGTCCCATTGAGAGATCTTATCCCCAAGCACCTGCTAAATGCTTTTTCATAGCCTTAATTTACCAGCTTTTGGTTGTGGGCAACAGTATAGAAGTTATTGACTGTTTTTCTATGCAGATATTTGGTAAATCACAGTAGAAATATCAGTTTTGTAAGGGTTTTTATAACTGTTAGTGTTAGCTCTAGCTATTTATCACAGATGTGTGACAAGTCAGAAGATTTAGATCGGTCTCACGACTCAATATTGTACATGTATTTTATATTGTTTGGCCCTGATTGGTCACAATTGACTGGCTGTCTTTGACCAGTCAGGAACATACAAAGGGTCTCAAACTTATGCTGAAGATTTGATATCCTCATATATTTATTTATTCTTATGTGGCTTTTAGCTTTCTGCTACATACCATGCAGCCATACAATATAAATTTCTGTTGTTGGATATGCCTTATTTTATTTTTCAGTATTGCAAATCCCAACATTTTGTCTTTTCACTGTTTCATGTTGTTATAGGGAGCTTTAATGTTGTTAGCCTTCCGTTAGCAGGCAAAACTTTCTTTAGATGATTTTGTAAGTCAGTGGGGATGTTTTTTTATGGCAGTGTGTATTTTATATGCATGTGGTAAAAATGTTGTTATATTTTATAAGACATATTGGTGATTCAAGTCATATTTATATATACTTGTCTAACATTTTCAAAAGGAATATTATTTAAAATGCTTTTGTTTACTCTCCTAATCATGTCTAATTGAGAAACGAAAAAAATATAATTGGGTGTTGATAGAGTTACAATAAATAGTCATACTTTTAGCCTGCTTATCATGTACTGATAAACTTAGTCAAAAAGTGTAGATCCAGATCATCCAAATCTTGGAGCTCTTTAATTAGGATCTGCACTTTAGGCTGCTGAGTGTCCCCAATTATTTTGACACTGCATGATGTTACATGCAAAAAAAAAAAATCATGTGACCAATCATGTGACATGACATTAAAAAGCAGGGGCATTTATATTATTCTAGATTTTTTAATTTTTTTTTGCTAGCTTGAAAAACATAAACAAAAACAAAATGCTCATTATTTAAAAAAGTGTTGTCTATTATTTTCCATTATATCAAAATTTTATATTCCACAGCCTTTTTGTTATTGACAACAGTAACTGCTTTACATGTTGTATTGACTGTTCACCCCAATTATACTAATTTTGTAAATAAATGTGAAGAAAATCCCCCTTGTACAGACAGTCATTTTGTTGTTTAACATAAATAAACTGTTCACAATTCTTTTTTAAACTCATATTTAAAACAAAGAAATTTGATTGACAATTTACAAACCTAAATATCTAATATATATCTTGTAGCTAACTTACTTTGGGTTTTTTAACTGATTAAGTTTTAAACACATTGTTGTTGTTTTTTCTTCATGTGGCTTTAGTTTAAATAAAGTCAGGAAAATTACCAAATGTAAATAAAACAATATTGAAAATGGACAAAGTGAGGCCAAAGTTTTTTCACAAAGAGACTTTGTGCTTTGATGTATAACACTGCAGAATTAGTCCCTTATTTTAAATGACAATTAACAACAAAAGTCTTCTATTTTTTAACATTTGTTATATTGGTTTTCTGTTCCAGGTAACTTTAAATTACAGTAAATGAACTAATTGAAATTTGCATTTTACATTAATTGATGTTAATCATTGCACTTTGACAGAAAAACTAATTGGATTTGGCAATTCTGGCAGTAGCAAATGCAGGTTATTTCCAGCTTTCCCAGATAAACTCCTTCTTAATTGAGTCCAATTACTTTCTCTCAGTTTCCTGCAGTTAGATGTCCATGTTTCCTCGATTCTTGATTATAAAGCTGCAATTATTCCTGTATAATTAAAATGTACAAACGTAATACCCTGGCATTGTTGTCAACTTTCTTCCATTAAGGTAGTACATAAAACAATGCTTGCTGGCAATTAAAAAGCACATTTGGTTGAGGTTATAAACTTGATGCCTATTTATGTTGTTGTCCAGGTAATGTAGAATGATTTGAAATTAACAATGGAAACATCTTTAATCAATAGGAATTTTGTTTCAAGTTTATAAATTGCAATTAAAAGTCACAAAAGTATCAGATTTCCTGAAACAAAAACAACATTTACACAAATCAGCTTCTTTTCAGGAATTGAAATAGTTAATTTGTTAAGCACACATCAGATTTGGTTTAGGAACATTCTGAATACTTGTTTAGTCACATACTGAATACAAGTTTAGTCACATACTGAATACATGTTTAGTCATATACCGAATACTTGTTTAGTCACATACTGAATACAAGTTTAGTCACATACCGAATACATGTTTAGTCACATACTGAATACAAGTTTAGTCACATACCGAATACTTGTTTAGTCACATACTGAATACTTGTTAAGTCACATACTGAATACAAGTTTAGTCATATACCGAATACTTGTTTAGTCACATACTGAATACAAGTTTAGTCATATACCGAATACTTGTTTAGTCACATACTGAATACAAGTTTAGTCACATACCGAATAATTGTTTAGTCACATACTGAATACAAGTTTAGTCACATACTGAATACAAGTTTAGTCACATACCGAATAATTGTTTAGTCACATACTGAATACAAGTTTAGTCACATACTGAATACAAGTTTAGTCACATACCGAATAATTGTTTAGTCACATACTGAATACAAGTTTAGTCACATACTGAATACAAGTTTAGTCACATACCGAATACTTGTTTAGTCACATACTGAATACAAGTTTAGTCACATACTGAATACTTGTTAAGTCACATACTGAATACTTGTTTAGTCACATACTGAATACTTGTTAAGTCACATACTGAATACATGTTTAGTCACATACCGAATACAAGTTTAGTCATATACCGAATACTTGTTTAGTCACATACTGAATACAAGTTTAGTCATATACCGAATACTTGTTTAGTCACATACTGAATACAAGTTTAGTCACATACTGAATACTTGTTAAGTCACATACTGAATACTTGTTTAGTCACATACCGAATACAAGTTTAGTCATATACCGAATACTTGTTTAGTCACATACTGAATACAAGTTTAGTCATATACCGAATACTTGTTTAGTCACATACTGAATACAAGTTTAGTCACATACCGAATACTTGTTTAGTCACATACTGAATACAAGTTTAGTCATATACCGAATACTTGTTTAGTCACATACTGAATGCAAGTTTAGTCACATACCGAATACTTGTTTAGTCACATACTGAATACAAGTTTAGTCACATACTGAATTCTTGTTTAGTCACATACTGAATACTTGTTAAGTCACATACTGAATACTTGTTAAGTCACATACTGAATACTTGTTAAGTCACATACTGAATACTTGTTAAGTCACATACCGAATACTTGTTTAGTCACATACCGAATACATGTTTAGTCACATACTGAATACAAGTTTAGTCACATACTGAATAGTTTAGTCACATACTGAATAGTTTAGTCACATACTGAATACATGTTTAGTCACATACTAAATACTTGTTTAGTCACATACTAAATACTTGTTTAGTCACATACTAAATACTTGTTTAGTCACATACTGAATACTTGTTTAGTCACATACTGAATACTTGTTTAGTCACATACTGAATACTTGTTTAGTCACATACTAAATACTTGTTTAGTCACATACTAAATACTTGTTTAGTCACATACTAAATACTTGTTTAGTCACATACTGAATACTTGTTTAGTCACATACTAAATACTTGTTTAGTCACATACTGAATACTTGTTTAGTCACATACTAAATACTTGTTTAGTCACATACTAAATACTTGTTTAGTCACATACCGAATACATGTTTAGTCACATACTGAATACAAGTTTAGTCACATACTGAATAGTTTAGTCACATACTGAATACATGTTTAGTCACATACTGAATACATGTTTAGTCACATACTGAATACAAGTTTTGTCACATACTGAATACTTACTTAGTCACATACCGAATACTTGTTTAGTCACATTCTGAATACTTGTTTAGTCACATACTAAATACTTGTTTAGTCACATACTGAATACAAGTTTAGTCACATACTGAATAGTTTAGTCACATACTGAATTCTTGTTTAGTCACATACTGAATAATTGTTTAGTCACATACTGAATACAAGTTTAGTCACATACTGAATACTTATTTAGTCACATACTGAATACAAGTTTAGTCACATACTGAATAGTTTAGTCACATACTGAATTCTTGTTTAGTCACATACTGAATAATTGTTTAGTCACATACTGAATACAAGTTTAGTCACATACTGAATAATTGTTTAGTCACATACTGAATACAAGTTTAGTCACATACTGAATACAAGTTTAGTCACATACTGAATAGTTTAGTCACATACTGAATACTTGTTTAGTTACTGAATACTTGTTTAGTCACATACCGAATACTTGTTTAGTCACATACCGAATACTTGTTTAGTCACATACTGAATACTTGTTTAGTCACATACTGAATACTTGTTTAGTCACATACCGAATACTTACTTAGTCACATACCGAATACTTGTTTAGTCACATACTGAATTCTTGTTTAGTCACATACTGAATACTTGTTTAGTCACATACTAAATACTTGTTTAGTCACATACTAAATACTTGTTTAGTCACATACTGAATACTTGTTTAGTCACATACCGAATACTTGTTTAGTCACATACTGAATACTTGTTTAGTCACATACCGAATACTTGTTTAGTCACATACTAAATACTTGTTTAGTCACATACTAAATACTTGTTTAGTCACATACTAAATACTTGTTTAGTCACATACCGAATACTTACTTAGTCACATACCGAATACTTGTTTAGTCACATACTGAATACTTACTTAGTCACATACTGAATACAAGTTTAGTCACATACTGAATACAAGTTTAGTCACATACTGAATACAAGTTTAGTCACATACTGAATACAAGTTTTGTCACATACTGAATACAAGTTTAGTCACATACCGAATAGTTTAGTCACATACCGAATACATGTTTAGTCACATACCGAATACTTGTTTAGTCACATACTGAATACTTACTTAGTCACATACTGAATACTTGTTTAGTCACATACTGAATACAAGTTTAGTCACATACTGAATAGTTTAGTCACATACCGAATACATGTTTAGTCACATACCGAATACAAGTTTAGTCACATACTGAATACTTATTTAGTCACATACTGAATACATGTTTAGTCACATATCGAATACATGTTTAGTCACATACTGAATACATGTTTAGTCACATACTGAATAGTTTAGTCACATACTGAATAGTTTAGTCACATACCGAATACATGTTTAGTCACATACCGAATACAAGTTTAGTCACATACTGGATACTTATTTAGTCACATACTGAATAATTGTTTAGTCACATACTGAATACAAGTTTAGTCACATACTGAATAGTTTAGTCACATACTGAATATTTGTTTAGTCACATACTGAATACAAGTTTAGTCACATACTAAATACTTGTTTAGTCACATACTAAATACTTGTTTAGTCACATACTGAATACTTGTTTAGTCACATACTGAATATTTGTTTAGTCACATACTGAATACAAGTTTAGTCACATACTGAATTCTTGTTTAGTCACATACTAAATACTTGTTTAGTCACATACTGAATACTTGTTTAGTCACATACTAAATACTTGTTTAGTCACATACTGAATTCTTGTTTAGTCACATACTGAATACTTGTTTAGTCACATACTGAATACAAGTTTAGTCGCATACTGAATTCACGTTAAGTCGCATACTAAATAATTGTTTAGTCACATACTGAATGCTTGTTTAGTCACATACCGAATACATGTTTAGTCACAAACTGAATACAAGTTTAGTCACATACTGAATACTTGTTTAGTCACATACTGAATACAAGTTTAGTCACATACTGAATAGTTTATTCACATACTGAATACTTGTTTAGTCACATACTGAATACAAGTTTAGTCGCATACTGAATTCACGTTAAGTCGCATACTAAATAATTGTTTAGTCACATACTGAATGCTTGTTTAGTCACATACCGAATACAAGTTTAGTCACATACCGAATACATGTTTAGTCACATACCGAATACAAGTTTAGTCACATACTGAATACAAGTTTAGTCACATACTGAATACTTGTTTAGTCACATACTAAATACTTGTTTAGTCACATACTGAATACTTGTTTAGTCACATACTAAATACATGTTAAGTCACATACTGAATACAAGTTTAGTCACATACTGAATACAAGTTTAGTCACATACTGAATTCTTGTTTAGTCACATACTGAATACAAGTTTAGTCACATACTGAATACAAGTTTAGTCACATACTGAATACTTATTTAGTCACATACCGAAAACTTGTTTAGTCACATTCTGAATACTTGTTTAGTCACATTCTGAAACATTCTGAATACTTGTTTAGTCACATACTGAATGCTTGTTTAGTCACATACCGAATACAAGTTTAGTCACATACCGAATACTTGTTTAGTCACATACTGAATACTTGTTTAGTCACATACTGAATACTTGTTTAGTCACATACTAAATACTTGTTTAGTCACATACTAAATACTTGTTTAGTCACATACTGAATACTTGTTTAGTCACATACTAAATACTTGTTTAGTCACATACTAAATACTTGTTTAGTCACATACTGAATACTTGTTTAGTCACATACTAAATACTTGTTTAGTCACATACTGAATACTTGTTTAGTCACATACTAAATACTTGTTTAGTCACATATTGAATACTTATTTAGTTTAGTTACATATTGAACCACCTTTTGAGATAGACTGTTCTAAATGCTATATGCAGTCTTTTAGTTAAGTGTACATAAATACATCCCAATTGTATCCTTTAATATAAACTTTTAAATAAAATCTTGGGTACACAATGTCATTCATTGTGCAAATTTAAGCTGAATTCTGAGTTAACCTTTCAATACATGATCTTCAATTTAAATCTTAGCCTGATGCATTTGTCAGTTTCCTACAGCAACTTCTCCATTTTTGGGTGTAGAACTACAGCTATATATAAACATACTCAGTCTTTTACAGAAGGTATAGGGTAGAGATTTAACAGCATATACTGCTCCCCAAATCATACAACTTTAAGCAGTGCACTGGCTGATCTGGATCTACACTATTTGACTAAGCCTGACCAACTTGCACAAAACAGGCTAAGAGTTATGTGCCAAGTTATTTTACAGGTTGTTGATTGAGATAAATACAATAAATCCATGCTCAACTTCCTGCTAACCAGGAATTGCCTTTTTGAAGTTCTATTGATCTTCCTGATGGATTGTCCCTCTGAATCAATATTGGCACAGAATCTTGTTACAAATCAATCAGATAACAATGACTGGACCAAGCCAACCTAGAAATAATGCAGGCATTATGTCTATCTATAGGTCATTAAAAAAGAGGACACCGCCACATACATACATTCATTAGCTTGTTTCGTTGAAACAAAATTTCAATATTCAAATATTCACTAATCTGTTAATTATGCTAATTAGAGCTGAAAATTGTAAACAACATGTTGTTTTATTATAAGGCCATGCCAAATTGGAATTTTGTTAAGCGTCAACTCAAGTTTGACAAACCTAGGTACCTATTCACAAAAACACACAAACCGAAAACGAAAACACAAATATTTAACGACAAAAAAACAATGCATTATATATATTTTTAATGGAAAAACATAATATGAAACAATGGTCTGAATTACTTAAGAAATGACAAGTGTAAGCACAGACATAAAATATATGGTTTAATATAAAATGACTAGTGTTTTTTACATAAAATTTATATTGTAATAATGGCACCACTATGGAAATATTGTCACAACATATTAGTAAGTAAGAAGGAATGTGGAGTAATGTGTCATGTACAATGAACCAATGCATGAACTATATTATACTTGTAATACTTTCACAATAGATTTAAACAATATATAAATGGCACACTTTAGACAAAATACTTTGGAGATCTATGTTTCAAAATTTTATAAATTTAAGGGCATGTAATATTAAAATGTCCATCCTAGCTAGTATTCACACAATTAAGTAATTGGTAATACATGAATGATGATCACATTAATCTGAGATTCCACATTGTCAGAATTACAGACAATTTCACACCTGGTGTTGGTTGTATTTTTTAAGATAATAGGGTGTTAAAACCTGTTCCCTGGTGTTGATTCTTCACTACCATTGACGACAGGGGCGTGCCTGGGCTTACGCACTTACGCACGTGCGTACAGTTGCTTCCAAACATTGAAAAAATAAAAACGTCAAAAAGCAAATAAAAATCGTACATAACCTGTGTTTGGCACTTGTTGATAGCTGTTTCGTTTTTAAAATTAGAGTTCTTTAACCCTTTTCCAAATTCTACAAATACTTCTGCAATCCTACCTGATGTATTTCTGTCCCTTCCTGCTCGTTGTACTGTGACTTAGTTTCTCCCCAGAATGTATCTACGGCGTTATAAGGAAAAAAAATCCCCCCCCACCTCCCCCCACGGTCAGAGCGTACTATTCTAATACGTTTTGGTCATTTTCCTGAACCCTGACCGCTATAATTTTGCTTGCCATGAGGACTGTTACTCACCAAAACATGTTATTCACGAGCGAATTAATAAATTTGAATTTATTTTTGACAGAAACCCAAAGAGAAAAGAAAAGAAAAGAAAACATCATTGTTCCAACGAACAGTTTGACTGGATTAGTATCTCTGAACGCTTGAATTTCGCGTTATTCTCTTATTATCAAGCGTCTACATGATTACGGTTATGATAAATTGCTTCTTCTCATTCTATACATAGCGTGACGTCACTACGTTCAAGTCATCTCTATACTACGACTCGTAACTCACCCAAAATTTGAGATTTGTGACTACATAAAAATAGCTCCGCGTAGGAAATACGTTCGATTATAATATTCATTGAATTAAGATAAATGACTAAACAACCATATTCTAAGGCCTTATTCTATGTCCAGAAACTTTTAAAGTCTTGATATTTATAGATAAATGGAAAAAAATACGATGAGCAAGTTTTGCTACTTTCGCTTTCGTTAAACAGTAATATGTCCATTATACATAGCGTGTGACGTCACTACGTTAAAGTCTGGACCGTTTACAAAATTAAGTTCAAAATTTTTGCATGAAACATATTTTAACTATTAGAATGTATAAAAAAATGCCAAAATAATCTGTTGTATACCTCTTCGTACTTGTTTTGTTCATTTTAGTAATCACTTCCGTATTCATAACAGCCCTGTTGAAGAACTACTTTACCCACAATACAGCGAGTGCAATCACACAGGTCATTTTGACCGTGTGTTGACGCAACGGCTTCTTCTTCTTCTTCCAAATTACGAATAATATACGTCGTTACCAACACATTTTCCCTTAACGAAATTGTCGTTATCGATTTACGGTACATTGGAATTATTTAAGAAAATTTCAATAACAAATTTGTTTTGTTTTTGGATTGGGGACTCCAAAACCTACGCGCACGCGGACGCTTAACAGAATTCCGATTTTGCATGGCCTAAAGTCTTTACCATTAAAAAATAATGTCCCTGTCAACCATAAAAAATGTCCCCAAGCCCTTTATTACTTATAATCCATCTAATCAGATGATCTAGAAAACACTTGCGCACTCACACAACACAATATTGCATGTTTCCAAGCTTAGCTATGACTTTATCATTTCTAGTTCTTGCCAATCTTTCTATTATGAATTATGTTTTCTCATACAAAATATCTATTTAAATTCTGAAATATGATAAAACTGGAGCATACAGATTTCTTTTGTTCCATTTTTAAAATAAGATTCCTTTTTTTCAAACAGTTTTAACTTATGGTATATATGACCATTTTTTTACTTTTGATTATATGAAATGAGAAAATATGGAGAGTTTATTAATGAAATAAGAGAAGGATTGTCCTATGTAATGTCTATAAATATTCCCACTTTGTTAAATTGCCTATCTTTTCTCCTATTGAATGTAGTTAAACTGGTCTGATATTCAAAGTACTTCAGTTTTTATCTATTACTGAATGTAATATTGAAATATATGTCAAAATTGTAACAACAATTTACTCTGTTCTAGCATTTATCTGTGATACTTAACTTTGAAATGAATAGAAATTATTGGTAAACTCAGTGAAAACACCACCTGTAGCACTAATGAACCACATTTAGGAAAATAGTGTAGATTCAAATCAGTAGGTTCCCAGGACCTACACTAGTAGCTGCTTAGTCTTTTTATTTCTTTCTATTTATACATTACATTGTGAACAAAATAAATAAGAACTAAGTATTGGTGTAGTAGACAAATGTAGTAGCCTACATGGAAAGGATATTGCTCCTTCTTGGAAATGATGGTTGACCCTGTGTCCGAAAATGAGACTGGGTGTAGACTCATGTCTCGTGTTCACAGTCTTGTGTTCACAGTCTCATGTTCACAGTGTTCACAGTTAAGTGTTGAAATGTTCACAGTGTTAATGTTCACATTATAGTGTTCACAGTTATGTTCTCTGTCTAGTGTTCATAATGTTCACAGTGTTCATAGTCTAGTGTTCACATTTTCACAGTCTTGTGTTCACAGTCTTGTGTTCACTTGTTTACAGTCAAGTGTTCTTAGAAAAGGAAACATATGCTCTGTCCAATTGTTCTAGTAAAGAAGATAGGTGGCACACAGCCAAACCACTGGGTTCTTGTCCCAGCTGAAAATTCCAAGGCAGTAACTTTAGGGTTAACTCTATTTTTATGTATTGTCTTGTCAGTATGCTTTTGGCACATCTACATTTAGCTGGTATGTGTGTTCATTTTCTAGTGCTTTTGCTGAGTTTAATATAAAGTGGAAATATCAATAGGACCTGGTCATATGTTTGTGTACTAACAGGATATTATCTGTTTGTCATATCACCTTTGGGCATCTTGTGTGTTAAAAATTATTTGAGAGGTAGCAGGTGGAAAAAAAATGTTTCTCATTACCTTTTTTTAATTAAAATGTTTTGTTTACCAAAATCACAAAGCTACAGGAGACAATGGTACTGTTTTAAAAACATATGATCTTAATCATGTTTTTGTTTTTTTGTAACAAATAATATGTCATTCAGCACAAGAAGGAATACACCTCACACAATAATATCTGATCATTTTTTTTGATTCAGCAACATGTTTATTCAAAATATTCAACAGCTTTAAAGACATGAATTATTTCTAATGCATTTTTTTGTGTGGTTTATTATGAGATTGGGTTTGCATTTCGGATATGTCTAACACCAATATTTGAAAGAAAGGAGTAAAACAGATGGAAAGGAGCAATAGTTTATTGCCCTCAATAAAATTCAGTTTAAAGTTCTTATAATTGGATGATAAACTATGCTTTGTGACTTTAATATTCTAAGGCAAATAGTGTAGATCTAGATCAGGGTACATATTCACTTTAATGGACTTGGACTGTCATCCAATCAAGCATGGCAGTACAGTGTGTACATTCCATCGTGATCCAAACGATCATAAATTTTCTACATAAGTCTCTAAAAGTAGACTAATAGAACAACCCATTGTATCTCTTATAGCCTATGCATGACTAAATTGTGAAAGTGTCTAAAAATTCAATGTCACAATTGACTGATAGCTTAAGTTAAATAAGATCACAATAAGTAAAAGTTTAATAATTTATCTATTACTCATTGTGGATCAACAGTTTTTTGTATGCAAATGTTAAAAAAATGCAAGCAACATAAATATTTATAAAGTACAGTTTCATTTTACTCGTTATAGAAAAAGTCAAATTAGTTGGAGGTTGTTAACAATTCCCAGAAGTCACTCAATTTTTAGGTCCTCTTTTTAAAGAAAACATGTTAATAAACTGAAATGCTTTATCAAATGCGCATTGTTGTGTAAATCGAAATGCATGTCACACATTTGTAATGACTGATATCTTGTATATTTGCATTAAAAGTATTTTTAATTTATTTTTTCTTTCTATCAAGATTTGTCATATTTTGTTAAATACCTATTTCAAAGATACTAAAAACTGTTGAATAGATTAGTTTAGACAGTGGGTCTTTCTGTACAATCTGGAAGAAAAGATGTCAGCACTTGCACCTGAATTACTGATTAATGAAAAATAGAATCCTTGAATTCATATACCAGTTTTACTGGTACTTGTCAAACTATAGACTAAGTATAATTTTGTTGGCTCCGAACTTTTCTGATTATTTTCCTCACATCACATTTTGTATAATTTTATTTTTAAGTTATTTTTTTGCAGGAAGATTTTGAATTTTAATTTCCTGTTGCAAGCTAAGCCATGAAAGAAAAACCAGAAAGACTCAATTTCAGTGAATTTTAAGCTGTTTTTTTCCTTTTTGTTGTTTCCTTATAATGTGTGTATACTGTTAGACTGCTTATCCTACTAAAGTTTATTTAGAGGCGGTTAACTGTTCATCCCTAATAAAAACATGCAACAAATATTTTTAGCATCAGTACTTTTCTTTTATGTCAATTTTCGCCCTGCAATCATTAAGAAAACATTTGTTTGTACATATTAATATACAATTATTCACTTTCATAACATTTGATTTTTTTGTCATAGGTCCTTTTTTTTGTGCAATTTTTTACTACTCGCTACTAACAGTAACTAAGATTACAAGTTATTGAGATATAAAGATAGATGTTAGTAGATGACATTGATAAGTACATTGGTAATTTTTTTTAACAAAATAAAAAGTTGATGGTACTACTTTCTCTCTAAAAACATTCCAACCTGACAAATCCACATGGTGAATGGTAGTAATTAATGTTTAAATCATTAGTCCCACCTATCTTTGTTACACTGCATGCAAATGTCAATATAGTTTTTGTCTGAAACATTTCCCAGAGCTGACCTTAGCATGTAAATATATTTGTTATTACAGATCCATCATATCTCCTATTTGCATTGTACTCATCTTTTTAGCTTCACATCCTGTTGTTTTCAAACCTAAGAAGAATCTGTACCTTCTCTTAAATGCCAAGCTTCATTTAAAGATTTCCTTGTTTATAAATGGCTAAGTAGCATGCTAAAGGTCTTGACATTTAAGAGATTGTTAACTACAAGGTATTAGATATCCTGATGTTCTACCTACAAGCACAATAGAACATGAAAATATTTTTATTTCATAATACTGTACATGCACATTGTTCTTTGTTTATTAAAGGCCAACAAAAAAACACAGAAAAAAAAGTCTTGTTGAAACTTTATTTTATCAGTTTAAGAATGGCATAACTATTAGATCTTAATGTACAAAAAAAAATAAGAATTTAAAAAGAAAACAAAGTTAAGTAACATTGTAGGAATGCAGAGATTAATAAATTCTGCCTCATACAAATAAAATGGGTGCCATTTCTAGCTATGGTTACTTATTTTCTTATTTCATTATAACAATTCTTCTGGCAAATTGTGTCAGATTATGCATGTATACCAGTTGTAACCATTGGAAGACAAAACCAGAGGGATATTTTCTTGGCTAGAAGTTACACCTTAAATTTCCTAACTCTTTATTTACAATTATAACAGCTATAGATATATTTTTTGTAGCTTCTAGACATTTTCTCTTTGTAAATAAGACATGATATTAGTTGTGCTAATTTGCATTTTTAGCTCATCTGAGCAAAAGGTGCTTTTCTGATACCCCTTTGTTTGTCATGCAGTGTCAACAATTTGCTTGTGAACATGTTAGGGGGAACAGTTTTTATCCCATCTTAATTAAACTTGCTCAGAATGTTTGATTGCAAGAAATCTTGGATGACTTTGTAACTAGGTCTAGTGGGATCACGAAGTTTACTAGGACATATCTTGTGAAGATGCTAGTCAAAACTAGGTCACTTGGTCAAATTTTAGAACAATAAACAGTTACTATCACCTTTCTGTTTGTCTTCATTTCCTCTTCAATAACTCATAACTACTATTCAATAATAAGTACCCTGACTATGTGCAAGTACTTCTTAAAAAATAACTGCTAATCACATGATGCCTGGAAATTTACCTACTGAAAGTGTGAGTCTTCATGTGAGCTATGTAGGGCCATAATAGCTCTCTTGCTTATATTCTTTGATAATAAAGCACAACTTTATTTAATCACAATTCTTTGCTTTAAATATTGTTTTTGATTACTAGTTTTTATGTGAAGATGTTAAATATTTCTCATCTGCAAATGCAGTTCTATACATGTGTATACAAGTCATTCATATATATAACATTGATTGGCTAGTTAATGACAAAAAACCCAACTTAACAAGATGTGCAGATCATGCGATTTAATGTAACATATACCAAGGCTGAATTGGGTCCATGTGATTTTAATGTAACATATACCAAGGCTGAATTGGGTCCATGTGATTTTAATGTAACATATACCAAGGCTGCATTGGGTCCATATGATTTAATGTAACATATACCAAGGCTGCATTAGGTCCATGTGATTTAATGTAACATATACCAAGGTTGCATTGGGCCCATGTGATTTTAATGAAACATACCAAGGCTGCATTGGGTCCATGTGATTGAATGTAACATACACCGAGGCTGCATTGGGTCCATGTGATTTAATATAGTATATACCAAGGCTGCATACCGGACCTCGTAGTGCAATCAGTAGAGCGTTGGCTCCAGGTACGGGAGGCCCCGGCTTCGATCCTGTGCCACGACATACCAAAGTCGTTAAAAATAGTATTGGTATAGCTCCCTTGCTAACGCTCAAGCAAATATAAGGGTAGTTTCATGACTGGTTGGCCCGGTGTTAGGATAATGTGACCGGATGTGGTATCATGCCAGGTGTTCACAGCATGCTATACCCAGTGAAGGCAGCACTATATCTGCTTCAAGTGGACTCCGTCTCCAGAGAACTGAAATACTTTTGGTGGGACGATAAACCCAATAAACAAACAAACCAAGGCTGCATTGGGTTCATGTGATTTAATGTAACATACACCAAGGCTGCATTGGGTCCATGTGATTTAATGTAACATATACCAAGGTTGCATGGGATCCATGTGATTTAATGTAACATATACCAAGGTTGCATTGGGTCCATGTGATTTAATGTACCATACCAAGACTGCATTGGGTCCATGTGATTTAATGTAACATACCAAGACTGCATTGGGTCCATGTGATTTAATGTAACATACCAAGACTGCATTGGGTCCATGTGATTTAATGTAACATACCAAGACTGCATTGGGTCCATGTGATTTAATGTAGCATGTACCAAGGCTGCATTGGGTCCATGTGATTTAATATAGCATGTACCAAGTCTGCATTGGGTCCATGTGATTTAATATAGCATGTACCAAGTCTGCATTGGGTCTATGTGATGTCACTTCAATATGCAAACATGCTCTCTGAGACAAGAAATGTAAGGTATTCTGTAACACGTTTTAAACTATGAAAGCTCTTTATCCTGAACATAAAAGCTATTTATACTAGACATAAAAGTAATCAGACATTTTAACCCTTCTTTATGACAGTCTGGATAGATGAATCACAATTCAACATTTATAAGCTCGTCTGGATCTTTGGGCTGTTGGGTGTTTTTTTTATCTAGGCTTTCAAACAGAGAACCAGTTTTCTTGGCAATTTAGATTGTCTTAAAATTTAATCCATTTCATATTCGACTTTTTATCCATGTTTTATAATATATTGTCTGGGTTTACAGATATTTTTCTGTGCTTATCCATGTTTTTATTTTCAGACAGCAGACATAAGAAAAATGATTTGACATGTCCTTCTAGGATTTAGAATGTATTTTTTCTTATAAATCATAGCACTCCATGTTTGGAATAACAATACTTGGTGCAAGAGTTTGAATTTAAGATATAGAAACAATGCAGTATGTACAGAAATATGTAAAGCATGTCTTAAAAAACTTTATAGCAAGTTTAAACCTGTTTGTACATCTCAACTCATAGTGAACATGAAGACAAAAAGTAAAGTTCTGACATTTATCCTAAATAACTGCTTAATACTTATAATATTTTCTTCTATCTTAAAGTTTATTTATATTCAGCAAAATATGTCAGTAAAAATTACAGCTAAAAATTTGAAGGTTTCCAAATGATAGAAAAGAGAGGTAACTTTGGTTTTGTTGTGAAGTATATGTTCTATTTTGGTGTTACAGGCTCCAGAAGGAGAGAACCAGCCCAGTACTGAGGTGGATCTGTTTGTGTCCACAGAAAAGATTATGGTTCTCAATACAGATCTACAGGTAACCCACTATATAACATTTTGGTGACCTAATCTGGTAGTACAGTTAGTAGAGTGCATGCTGTAGGTGTGAGAGGCCGCGGTTCGATCAAGGGCAGCGACTTATCAACGTTGTTAAAAATGGTAGTGGTATAGCTACCTTGCTAATGTTCAAGCAAATATAAGGGAAATTCCATAACTGGTTGGTTCGATGTCTGGATAATATGACAGGCTGTTGTATCATGCCAGGTTTTCACAGCATGCTATATACAATAAGGCAGTACTTTATCTGCTTCAAGAAGACACCGTCTTAAGAAAATTACTGTTGGTGGGACAATAAACCAAACAAAGAAACAAAATGTTCAGGTGAACATTCAGGTGGGTAAATTAAATAATGTCTGCAGGTACTGAACTGAAATGCTCTACCATGTCTCAACCAATAGCTTGCTATTTTTCTAAACAATGAAATTTATTAATGCGAAACTTTAAAGGCATTGCAGAAAAGGAGCAGATTAATGTAATATGGGAACAAGTAAATAAAACATAATTAAAAAGTTATGTTTTTATTTTATCTGAAATTGTTCAGTAACTATAAATCGAGAAAAAGTATGCATACATGTAGTGTATTTTCCATATAATTGTTTTATCAAAAGTGTTATTACATATTTAGAAGAAACAAAGTTGTTTTGTGCAGACTCTATACAGATTTTACCCATACTACAATAATGAGATTTTACACTATTTAAACTTTGATAATGCCGAAAACTTGGTTTTAATTTTTAAGGAATTTTTAAAAACAATTGAGTTTTTTTTAACAAATTCTCTAATTAAGGGAGCAAAGAAAACAATTATAAATTGAAAAAAAAAGCCTAAAATTGTGGAAAACATATAATAATATAATAGAAGAGGATGCAAAGAATGACCAGCATCATTATTATTGTAACGTTTTTTTAATTATCTGCTAGTTTCAACCCAGATCAGGGTCTTCATCAGGATAAACAAATAGTAATCTTTTATCACTGAAGTACATTAATTCAGATTCTTTGTGGAAAACAATTAGATCAGTTGGATACATAAGGACACTTCTAGGAAGTAATAAGACATTTTAAATTTGTTTTATTTAACGATTATCACCAAACACCCATGAAATAACTGTTTTATTACCTAATGTAATCAAATTAATATTACTTCCATATTTATTGCAACAACATTTTTTAACTTCTTTAATTCTTTAAGTGTAATATATTAAGCTCCCACACATTGAACCCAATTTCATTCAGAAGTAAAAAAACCTTACGTCAGAGGGTGCAACAGTTAAAATTGTTAACCGGTTAACAGTTCAGTGCTTAATTGCGCATGCTCTTGAATTAAATAATTAAATAAAACAGATGAAAATAACTAATTCGTATTTATATAAGGCATTAGGTAATAAAATTAAATGTAACTAACGGTTTTTAAATAATCTTGCCCCTGTATTCACCAAGCATTTATAATCCCATGTCATAACTAGCTCAAGTCACCACTTTTATACCAAAAAAAGTAAGCTTTTGTGTTTTGTTAAAATGTGGCTTTATGCTAAACATAGCTAAGATAAAGTTTCATGCAGCATTTAAGACATGTAGCTGAATATACTTTGAAGATATTCTTTATTAAAATCCATGACTTTATCAATTCTTACTTAAGACTAGTTGGTGAAAATGGGTCTTAATTACTAATAGTAATTTATTTATGACATGTAATTAACTTGTAGGTTTTCCTATACAATAAAAAAATGAAATATATTGTTGAATTTGACAGAATAATCATTTAAAATCTGACAAAGAAAATCTGTAGACAAACCATCTGACCATCCCATACATCAGTCTTCAGTTATACCGTGAAGCTTTGATCCTTCGAAACACTGTTCAACTGTTAGCATTTTGAGACATTTTTGCAACAAAGGAGATAAAATACTGTTAAAAAGAGATGAGAATTTGTCATGAAAATTGGACAGGATCTTTCAGTGGGCGTCTTGACAGCTTAAACTAAGAAACATCATGAATAGCGAACAAATGGTGTTAAATCTTATGGATTTTAATTTAAACTTGTAGTGATCACTTGTCAAAGATTCTAATTTTAATTAATCATGTATCAAATTTTACAGTCTCATACAAACTATCTTTAATTTGTAATAGAACCAAACTTCATTCTGTCATAGGTCCTATTTTTAAATTCTTATTGTATCAGTTTTAATTTGTCATAGTTTTTAACTTTATTTGACATAGAACCCATCTTTAAATGTTCATAGATACTAAATTCAATTTTTTAAAGAATGCAACTTTAAATTGTCAAAGCAAACAACTTTACATTGACAGAACCTTACTTAAAATTGTCAAAGCAAACAACTTTACATTGACAGAACCTTACTTAAAATTGTCAAAGCAAACAACTTTACATTGACAGAGCCTTACTTAAAATTGTCAAAGCAAACAACTTTACATTGACAGAACCTTACTTAAAATTGTCAAAGCAAACAACTTTACATTGACAGAGCCTTACTTAAAATTGTCAAAGCAAACAACTTTACATTGACAGAACCTTACTTAAAATTGTCAAAGCAAACAACTTTACATTGACAGAACCTTACTTAAAATTGTCAAAGCAAACAACTTTACATTGACAGAACCTTACTTAAAATTGTCAAAGCAAACAACTTTACATTGACAGAACCTTACTTAAAATTGTCAAAGCAAACAACTTTACATTGACAGAACCTTACTTAAAATTGTCAAAGCAAACAACTTTACATTGACAGAGCCTTACTTAAAATTGTCAAAGCAAACAACTTAACATTTACAGAGCAGTGGCCGCAATAGCTCAGGTGGTAGAGCGTCGGCTTGCGGTTAAACCAAAGACTTTAAAGTTGGTAGTAGTGGCTTCTCTCCTAACACTTGGGGCTAACCTTACTTAAAATTGTCAAAGCAGCCAACTTTACATTGACAGAACCTTATTTAAACTTGTCAAAGCAACAAACTTTACATTGACAGAACTTTACTTAAAATTGTCAAAGAACTCAACTTTAAAATGACATATAACCGAACATGATATTGTCATATTTAATTATTTAATTTATTGATAAGAGACAGGGAACAAAAATAATAACAAAGATATTGCAATTTAAGTAATAGATTCTTAGAATATATGCAAACATATTCGAAGTTATTGATTGTTTTATTATATAGGCATTTATAGTTAAAAGGTTATTAATCTTACAAGGTAAAAACAACTGACATTTAACATTCCTTTCAATGAATTTGATGCATACATTTTAGATCAAGTTTTATCTATTTAATGTCATATAACTCATATCTAATCAAATATATGAAAACTGATTGATAAGCATGAAAATTGCTGTCTTTGTAATAAATTTGTAGTAGAAGGTTACTGAACTGATTTCTTTAGGGAGTGATCTTCCCTAGATAGCTCATCCTTTGTTCACAATAATACAAGATATGATTTATGGTCCTCTCGGTGCATCCATGTGGAGCAGTAGTACTATAGCACCATTGCAGTACCTCTTATCCTGCTTCAAAAACCAAGATTCATTCCTAGTCGTATTACAAGTTTATAATAAATAAATTCAAAAGCTCACAAGACAGATTGCTAATGTCTAAGAATCAAATAGTTTAGATCCAAATTAACCAGCTCCCTACACTGTTTGAGTCTGATCAATTTGTTATTGAAAGGCTTAGAGATGCTGTTACATAGCAACTTGCAGTTGCCAAGACTGCAGTAATGAGTCTGCTTTATTTGTTGTTTTAACAAGCCCGTTACATGCAACCAGTGCATTATATTTCCCTTTTGAGTATGATTAGTCCAAATCATGATCGTCTTATCCTATTAAATCTAATTATGCAAGTATTAGTCTAGCATGCCAATTTGTACTTTTTTGCTCTTGTGTCCTCTACTTTAGCTTTGAACCCATCAAACACAAAATGATCAAGCAGAGGCTAAACACTTGCATCCATATTAGCTTAGCAGGTCTGAATTTTTTGTCTTCAGATAGATGTGCATGTAATTGTTGAGAAATACAAACTCAGATTGTGTAGTGATTATTAACAAATGCAGTAGGCTAGGGGTTAAGACCAGTTGACTGCAAGTCTCCCTAAACATGGAACTGTAGAATTTGTGACCATTATGCAGATTTGATGGCAATCTTCTGATATTGCTTGCTGTTAAATTAAATGGAAAATATCAGTGAAAATCATGTGAACATTTCTGCCTCACACTTTAGCCAAGTTAAACTAACAGTTCTCTAAAAAAACACATTTTGTCACATATTCCTTCAGATATATCATCTTATATTTCGCACTGCATGAACCGTTTAGCTAATATTAACTGAAGATCAAATCTACCAAAGCCTGATTGCTATTTGCATACTGATGCAATTATATGCCAATAACATTTTGATTAGGGTATATGTAAGCTGTAAAAACAAAACCAAATGTTAAGCTGATATTTTATAGACATGATCAGTAAAAACTTAAAATCTGTTTCTATTTTCATTTTATATTAAAGCATCATGTTCCAATTAGGTCTGTTTCTTTTGCTTATCCAATAGCTTGTTGAACACACTTGGATTATGCTTAGACAGAAAATGAAACTGGGAGCTGTCTGATCGAGATCTACACTTTTTATTTCAGAGTCTCTAGCTATTTCCGTTTCCCTCTTGCATTCAGGTATTATCAATTATTGAAGATTGTGTGTTTCTTGTATTCAGTGATTGTACCATACATGTACTAATGGCCAATAAAACAACACCAAAAAGTGTCAGTGTATCATATCATAACTCAAACCAACATGTGTTGTACTTGTAGGAGATCATGATGGACCACTCTCTGCGAACCATCTCATACATTGCTGATATTGGTGAGATTCTGGTGATCATGGCACGGAGACGTTTGATGGGCAGTCCAGGTGATACTGACTCCATGAGGAGACGAAAACAAGCCAAAATTATATGTCATGTCTTCGAAACTGAGGAGGTAAGATTTGCCCCTGCCCAGATTTGTCCCTGCCTAATTATGGGTCTTGTTCTGTGATTATATAGTGATTGTGTGTTATATCGCTCAAAATGGAAAGTCTGGACAGTCTCCAGGGAACATATGGAACCATTTGGGCCATGGTCAGCATGGCTCAAGATGCTGAACCACAACTTTATTTGTCCATCAATGGAACTTACAGGCTTGGAGTATATAATTTTTTCAATAAGTTGAACATTTTGGGGCTGTGTGATGATTGCAGTAAATGTGGCCAGTGTTGGAAAGAAACACTCTGAACTATTACCATTTGGTGGCACTGAATTTGTACTGGTATATTTAGTATGAATATGTTAACTTTGTAGGAAGCCATTTGTTACCAAGTAAATGAGGCCTATTGTTGTCTAGATACTAACTGCAATCTTTAGCCTTTGGTAGTACTTGGCTTTGTTCTGGTGTTCTTTGTTATGAATATCTTCACCTGACAAAACTGTACTCATCAAAGTTTTATCGGCATTAAAGAGATGAGTCTGTAAAGTAAGTGCAATCTATGAAGTTCTTGAAATTTATGTTCATCTATATTTTACAATTTCTGAAATATTTCAACATTACAACATACAAAACTGCCTCTAAAAACATTTTAACCTGCGTTAAGGCTTTTAGCATTGAACAATTCAATAATTTATTTAAAAAGCGCAGTAATGCATGTCACAAAGTTCTGCAGATTTCATGCAAGTTATATCTGAATTTACTGTGTTTTCTAGAATTCTTTCCTCTGTTTTTTTTCTTTCACTATGCAATAGGTTTGATATAATGCAAGATACATTAGCTTAAAAATGCTAACTGAGGTGTAGTTCACACAAAGAAGAAAACAGTTAAACTTGTACATAACAACTATCAAGCTTTTAATTAGGTTGGTATGAATGTAGTACAAAATTATTAGACTACTTAGACTTCCTACTCAATATTAGGATGTGAATTTCACAAGCATAATAGTTCACCTTCCCTTACAGCAAAAATATTAATCATCTTCATCCCTGATATGTAGATTCCTATAATTAGGTACTTGTTAGGAAAGCCCACTTTAGAGACATTAGCTAAAACTCTTTTTAAGTCATGATTAAGCAACATGACGGGGGTCACTATAAATTGTCCAGTTAGATGTTGTGACACTTAAATAAACCAGATCTAAGATTGAGCAACATAACGAGGTCAATATAAAATTCAGATGGATATGTTGACCCTTAAAAAACCCACATCTAAGATTGAGCAACATAACGAGGTCAATATAAAATTCAGATGGATATGCTGACCCTTAAAAAACCCAGATCTAAGATTGCACAACATGACTGGGGTAACTATAAATTGTCCAGGTAGATGTTGTGGCACTTAAATGAACCAGATCTGAGATTGGGCAACATGACTGGGGTCACTATAAATTGTCCAGGTAGATGTTGTGGCCTTAAATAAACCAGATTTGAGATTGGGCAACATAAAATCCAGTTGGATATGCTGGGGTGCGTTGTGCCAATTCGTATAATTTTCATGAAACGCACCCCTGACCCTTAAATAAACCAGATCTAAGTAAGTAGACTACTCAATATTGTAAAAGCATATTTATTTTTTTTGCTTTTCAAACAAATTGATCTGTTCTGTGTCATAACATTGTGCATAAAATCAGAAATTAAAGCAGAAAGTTTATAAACTAATTGTGTCATGCCATACAGTTGTTATGTTTAAATATTGAAACAATCTATGATGCGGAGATCAAGATCCACTAAACTGGTTGTCAGAATACACAGCCATGAAGTCAGGTTAGGCCAATAATTTGTCCCTGTTGTATCATTTAAATGACTTTACCCACATGTTTTGTACCATTCCACAAAAGTGTTAAAAGTTCATTTAATAATTTTTTCTGTATCATGATTAATCATCAGCAGCGTTTTCTTATATTGTAAGGCACCTAAAATTTTTATTTAAATGTTGTTGAAGTCACTACCTAACCAAGTTCATCTTAGTTCTAAACTTTTAATTACAATTGAAAAATAATTGCTTGTCAGTTGATTTTATGAATAAAAGAAGCAAAAGGCAGTCCATCATTTATATTAAGATTCTGCTCAGAGATATAATGGAAACCATTTCTTAGTTTCCAAATATATCATATTATTAGATATTCCAAGTAATAAATGCAAGACTTTCCTAAAATTTTATGGGGTGTGTACAAAATATTGAAAATACTGAAAAATACATTTTGTCCTGGAATTAGGACAACATGCAGTTGTGATGATTACCATAGCAACTTCTGTGCTGTCTTTCCTTTGAAAACCTATCTACATTATCAGTTGCAAACACGCTATCCATCCAAAGAGTTTTATTTAGCACTTGATCTGCTTGACCTGTCAATATACCTTCAAGTTCATCTTTTAGCAGCCCTTTAAGTAGCTCTATTGCACTGTGCCATTGTGGCTTTTCTAGGTTTTGACTTTTAACAATTTATTCTTCTTCTATGCCAAAGGAACATTTAAAAGAGATTTGCACTATTTAACATCCATGATAATGATTTGTTAATGTTATCTTTGAAGAGATAAGCAACTGTCATTAAGACAAGAGCTTTTTAAGCCAAAGCAACATTACCTGAAGGAAGATTCACTTCATTGAGATAAAAGCCAACACGATTAAGGCCATACTTATTAATCACATGTGTCAGCTATCTGGTTTGATTGATTCTGTAAGTCCAGTGGCAGCATGACATTTCATTGAGAAGATAATGTAATTTTTGCGATAACACAATATAGAAATATATGTAATATAATCTCAATATTTTATTATTTTTATTCCAAATAATAGTGTCACAAATATATTATTTATACATTTAGTCTTCATTGCGATAACTTTTACTTTGAATTACTATTTTTCATCTACAATTTTGTAGTATTACTAGATTTGTATAAGTTATGAAAAGACCGCAATCAGCTTTTTATACATACTTAGCTTTTGATGATTGTCTATCAAAGATACATTTTTTGTATGTTTAAGCCACTTTTCGGGCATTATTTTGATTGTCATCGTATCTTTGTTTAAAGAAGTAATTAAGGTTGTTTCATTTTCCATTGTTACATTACTGAGTCTGCTTGCTTCTCTTTCTTCTTGTTAAGATTCTTTTGTCTATGTTTTTTATTGCACCAGCTGTCTGTCAAGGCAGTGTTTACTTGCTGCAGTATGTCTGGCTCTCCTTTACATGTATTGTTTTGGCTTACAGTTGTTGCGTTTGATGTGTTATAAATATTTCCCCAAATGGACTATTGTCATTGGTCAAGGCCCTGCTACCCTTTCTCGAAACCATATAAAAAAAAGTGACTATAATATCTACAAGCAAGGCTATTGCGTCGTGTCTGAGACATTCTGAAGGCTGTCTCCGAGAAATGTATAACACATATATACACATTGTTAGTGCCATTATTGCCCAATGTTACGACAGGAAACTGCCCTGGATGAGTTATGCCTGACAATGATTAATGTCACAGAACATCCTGAAGACTAGAACTTACTTCCTGTGCTCCGTCATTCTAACTTACCTCCTAACCTACTTAGCCTGAATTGATCAGTCTAAATTAATTGAGCCAAAATCTCGATCAGTCTTCACATGCTGGCAGCTGTCTGATCAGTATCTATACTATTTTCTGCTGATTCTTTGTAATATATCTGGAATTATTTACCTATGTTGGCAAATAACTTAGACTTTGTAAACACATGAAGAAGAAGATTAAGGGCTGTCTGTATGTATTTTTGTCTTCTCTTTTTGGCTTGTCCTAGGAAGGACACAGTGGTGTAAACATAAAGCTTATCTAAATGATGTATCAAAAAAATCTTTGTGAAAATATGGCTCAGTTGATAAAAATGTGTTGATAATTATCACATTGAAGGAAGAGTTGGTGGTTATAAACTTTGGTGGCCACCCGTAGCCAAGTGTTAAAAGTCACCTACATGTAACTCCTGAAGTCCCTCAGTGTTAAGGTTTGAGGTCCCTGTTGGGGCAAGAACTTTTATGTCGGAAGGTCTTCCTGCTGACCATGATAGCTTCAGTGGCTGTTTCCTAGGCATTTTTATAGGGTCATCCTGCAACAAACATCATTGTTCATATCTAGTATAATTGTGTTAGTGTAATGTAACAAAAGAACAACACAAAAACACACAAAACAACCTTAAAGCTTCCTAAAGAAAAAATATTGAAGTAAGAAATTCGAAAGTTTTCCTACTTTTTTCCATACTCATGTCTTAACTATTTCTTGGTCATGTTGCTTAATAATCATGGATGGTTTACATAAACTGGTTCTGTTGTTTATTAGATGGTATTAGTTGACATCCATGTGTAACATTTACTTGAGGGGTGCCCATGGCCAAGCAGTTATAGTTGCTGACTTGTGACTCCTCATCCCCTCACTGTGTGGGTTCAAGTCCCAGTTGAGAAGATAGGTTTCATGTGGGGAAGGTTTTCCAGCTGATCTGCGGTGTGCTGGTGGTTCTACACAGACATATATTTGGGATTTAACTTCACTTATACTTAGCTGGACATCCCCAATATGACCATAATAGTGGTAATGTTATGTAAGAAACATTTACTTGATACATGTAACACATTGCCAGAAACTTGGCAGCAAATAGTGCATATCCTGACAGCTCCCTGGTATTTGCTTAAGCCTGTTCAGTTCATACTAAGTTAGTTTAGAGTTACAACACTCTCGTGAACATAATGCATTCATTGCATGGACTCTGCTCTATTAGTTCATTCAGTGAATTTGGTCTGAAACAAGCCATATGCCAAGCTGGAGTCTGTCAAGTTTAGTGTCTTCTTTGATGTTAATTGCGTGTATTGAGTTTTGAAGATGAAGGCCAAATGGTCTGAAAAATATGTGATTAGCCAAAGGTTAAGTAAAGCTTTTTTGTGCTCTTCATTATCTTGCATCATTCAATTTAAGAAATTATTGACAGTTAATTTAAAATGCATGATAAGTCTTTTTAAGTATTATACATGTCAGATCTTTCATAAATCTATTAGAACTTGATTTTTTTCATATTTATAAAAGATACAAATAACTGATACATTATACCATCAGTCAGAAGTAGGTTTAGTTTTGTTTATTCTCTGCACTGAGCACTGGATTGTGTGGTTTTTTATTTTTTTATGAAAAACTAAAATTTGTTTTATTGTGTAACATTTTTCAGCTAGTATTGTCATTAAAAACAGTTTGATAATAAAGTACTGTGTTAGGAACATTGCTTTATGTCAGTACTGTATGTGGTATTTTCCTTTGTGATACTTATCCTGATTAGTAATAAATTGAAATGTAATAACTTTTTAAGTTGAAGTTTTTTTTCAGAACCATTGGATTAAAAAGTTATTACAGATAGGAAAACTTAAAAATAATAAAAATATGTTGTTAATTATTTTCCACTTCTAATCTTGTATTAATTTAAAAAAAAATGTTTAGCTTTATAAAGTAAAGCTCAGTTCAGTATATGTTAAAATGAATGAATGATAAATTACAGATATTTCAGATTAGAGTATTTTTAACCTTGTATTTGTTGCATGTCACTGGTGCATGTTGCAGAAAACCTTAGACTGTCGAGTGATTAACTGTGATGAATAATTCATGAGACAGGACACATGCTTGGCTAGGGGGTGTCTTTGGTTCTTAGCAGGAGGCGTCCTTCTGTTGATAAAATGCTGAGCTCAGCTTTGTCAACAGTCATAGGGTCATAATGTTAGCTCAGTCACAATGGCTGTCTCCAGAGAGAGATTATTGTAAGAAATCAGAGAAAGACCGTGGTGAAAAATAATAAGGAACAAAACAACAGACACACTTGGTACATGTAATGATATCATAGTTTTGTGTTTAGGCACAGTATGACCTATCAAGTATCAGTTAAACCCAAAATGCAAAACCAAACTGTGACTTTTTTCTACAGTGAATTAAACTTCATAGAAACATTTAAATGGATAGAACAATTACATAGTCTGGGGTCATATTCATAAAGAAGCTATGTTAGTTTTTCTTACTTAATTTTCTTAAATTTGAAAAAAGACCCCTAAGAATACTGGTATATTTTATATTTTATGAATGAAATTTATGTAAGTTTCATGCATCAAAAGAAAATATTTTAAAAATTTAAGACAGTTTCTTTGCTTATGTCAGAAAAAAACAAACTTGAATAATCTCTCATAGCAACATATAAATCTAGTCAGTATGGTTTGGTGTTGTGATGTAGTGTATAATTGACTTTAAGGCTGTATTTGTTGAGTTCTTACAAAAACCTTTTAATCAAAAGGAAAATGGCTTATTAAATTGGCAAATCTTTGATAGTCAGGTGTCAAACTTTTTATTCCCCATGCCTTACTCCTACATAAATGTATATCAATAAAACTGGCGTAATTCATCATTGTTCATGGTCACTGTCATTAAGATGTATTTTTTGTGTATCTGTGATATAAACTTTTATTAGAAATGAGTTACTGTGATCAGGTGTTTTAGAGCTACCATCTTGAAAGTGTTTTGTTTTTTGTTACATCACACTGACACAATTATGGTCACAGTGTCGACGTCCATCTAATGATTGGTGGAGAAAGACCCCAGACTTATATCTGAACAGAACCATAGGTGCACAGCAGGTTAGCTGGAAAACTTCCACACATGAAACTTTCTACCCAATCCGGGACTCGAGCCCATGTGGTGATAATCTAAGAAGTTACAAGTCGGTGACTTTACCACATGAAAGTTTCTACCCAATCCAGGACTCGAGCCCATGTGGTGATAAGCTAAGAAGTTACAAGTTGGTGACTTTACCACATGAAAGTTTTCACCCCAACTGGGACTGAAACCAATGCAGAAAGATTGGGATTGAATTTAAGGTCAGTATGGTCAAGATTAAGGTAAGTATAACAAAAAACAAGGTTTTTATGTGGTTCAGCCAGTTAGTGGAATTCTGCAACATTTAATATGTTTTAAAAAAGACGTAAATTTTTATAAAGTGAAAATGCGGAATTATTAACTAAATGCAAGGTAAAAAACATGTTTCAATGCACCAAACTAGATTGCAAACTTTAAGTCATCCAACTCTGTTAATGTTTTGAATATTTTTTATTCTCTAATAGTTATTAATAACCACCCTGTTACAGACTTTCATGCTCAGTCACATCACGTTTCAGATGATGTTCTTCTAAGCAGAAATAAAATCTTGGTACTGAATATTATTGTTAGTGCTAAATAAAACATTTACGATCAGGTCTTCAGCCTTAGATTGTCTGAGAGATTGTGTCAGGTATCACAATAATGTATCACAACATGCAATCTACTTGTCTGTTGTCTGTGCTTAGTCAAAGTCCAAACAGTGTCTTGTAATATTTTTAGAATACTGGCAATTTCTTAGACCAAAGTCTCAGACAAAATTTGCTATATTTTTTTTGTAAAAATAAATAATAGAGGAATTAATAAGAGAGTGTTACAATGTTTTGTCTTATGTCAAATTATCAATGGTGTACTGTCACAGTGAAGACATATGTTGATGGCTTAGACTGTTGATTGGTTTTAAAAAAAAAACTCCAGAAAGTAATTAAGTGATGATTTCCTGATTATGTTTTATTTGTTATTGTAGTCATTTCCTGTGTCCAAGGTGACTTTAAGTTCCTTATGATTTGCAGTTTTTAGACTTCCCATGTAATTTCTCAAACTCTCTGGTCAGGTCAGGATCGTGTTGTTTGATGGTTCTATTATCTTGTCACAGACAATCAATTACCTGAAGAGATGTTATTTCTATAACTGTTACTTAGTTTCCTCATATCTTTGATCACCCCAAAATTAGTTCAGTTGATGTACTACACAATCCTAGAAACCCCTGCTTAGTTACATGACAAAGAACCTGTTGACCTCCGACCTTGACATTAAACATACAGATAGATTAAGTAATATGACCGTTCTACCAAGCAACTCTGATAAAGGTCAGCCATAGTTAAAGTTTGAGAATTCCTTGACAAAATAATTAATCATTATTGAATAAACAAGAACTTTCTCTCCTCATAAGCTATAATTTCCTAAATACAGTAAACAATCACTTGTTAAATTAATACTTACCAACCAATGTTTGGTTCAGTTATAATGTAAGAATAGAAAGCCTCCTGTCATTATTCTCTCCATTAACAATGCTGTTCCCTGTTGATATTATTAATGCTACGAAATAAAAAACAATATAATCAGACCTGGTAGCTCAAATGCTAAAGCGTCACTTCCAGGTACGGAAGGCTCCAGGTTTGGCTGCGACATACTTAAGTTGTTAAAAATGGTAGTTGTATAGCTCCCTTGCTAATGCTCAATCAAATATAAGAAAAGTTCCACAACTTGTGGACTCTGTGACAGGATAATGAGACAGGGCATCTTATCATGCCAGGTGTTAATGGCATGCTATTCACAGTGAAGGCAGCACTATATCTGCTTCAAGCGGACACCTTCTCAAGATAACTGATTGGTTGGATGATAAACCCAATAAACAAACATAAAAAGCAATATAAAAATATGTTCTTGTACCTATAAGAATTACATTATAAGAATTAAATCTTTTTTACGAAGTCTAATTTAAGCAATGAAGCCAAACCAATCCTGCTTCAGGCAGGCATCTGCATTTAAACTTTAAAAAAAATACAGTCTATGATGAAAAGAATTGAGAATTTGTCAATACTATTAACAACCTGCAGAAGTGCAAAGCAGATAAAAGAGGAAACAAGTAATTCAGAAAATACAGCTTGCCCCATCTGAGGCTGTGATGTTTTGCAACCCAATTATGTTGCCACTATGTAAGAAGGTCCACATTGCTTTGTGGTTAATCAGACTTTATGTTGAAAGTGTTATGCTGATTTGTTTATAATCAAATCCTACAGGATCTCTATGCAGAAAAGATGGAAATTAATTATGAATCAATCACTTGGTTTCTATTTCTTGTTTCATAGCAAGTTATTTCCCACTATCTCACCTTATGAAAAGCCGTTTTCAGTGTAATAGGATGCACAATGCCTAAGATTGCATTCATGCATAATTAGAAGGCATTTTAATATTAAACATGCATGCATCCATTTCTAATTTAGTTTGTTAACAGCATATTTTATCTCTTTTAATCTGGATATTATCACATGAAAGCAAAGAGCAGCTGCTTCTAGTTAGCGCATAATAATTGAACCAGGAAGGAGAATATATTTCTGAAAAAGAGAAAGCAGTATATGCACCAAAAAATATTTTATCTGTATAATTATAATGTACACTGTATTGTAGAAAAGTGGTCCTGCTGACATGACCCATTGGTTAACATTTTTATTAAGGTCCTTTTCTTAAAAATGGTCAGTGATTTTTTAAATTCATATTTGGAATATTTCTTAACAGTCAAAGAGGAACCCATTAAAAAGGGCATGTAACACTGTACTTTGCACTTTGCCTCTTTTCTTGACATAAACTTTTCTGTGTTGATAATGGTTTTTGGTCCATTTCTCAAAAACAGTCATATTCACTACAAAGTTAACCCTTTCCTACGTGTATTCACCATTTTATGCCTACAAACCATTCACACTCATCAGCAGCATCTGCATGACTAAATTTTTATGTATAGACTGGTTCAGCCTTAAATCTGTTATTTGAAGTTTAACATTTATTTATTAAAATCCTTTTATCTCTTTGAAAGAAAAACAAGAGTAAGGTAAATTTTCAAAATTGTAGATGAGCTATGAATGAAAGGGTTAAAATAGTTGTTCACTGTCAAAAGATGAACCCATCTCAAGAAGATAGATAGTCCTATTGTTTTTTGGCAAAGTTATGCACCTATTTTTTTACTTAGAATTTTCTGTATTTTGGTTAAGGTTTATTACAGCCCACATTATGCTATCCATTACTGGCAGAAGCAGGGTGCATTGTCTGCAGACAGCTCTAATTTATAGCATCTGAAGCATTAAAAAGATATTACACTGTTGTAGAATGTTACAATAATTGTAATATGGATGATATATAGGAATTTGTAGTGAATGTTTTTAACTATGAAAAGGTTTTACCCTAACAGTGCATGTAAATAAATTACCTATATCTTGAGAAGTACAGTTATTCTGTATAGCAAGCTATTGAAAGAGCCACCTTGGCACTTAATCACAATGTGTGCTTTTAGTTTCCTTTGATTGGGGCTGTTTCCATTTTTCAAAGAGAGATTTTATGTTATTTTCTTCTGTTAGGATATTTGTTTGACTGCTAAACTTTTATGAAGGGCAACTTTTGTAAAAAGTAAGCTGACATATTATATACTTTAGTGCCATTTTTAATTCAGTAGCTGTGAAGCATTGCTGGTATACAAGTAGACAATTAAATGACAAAGACCAAACAGTCCCTTTGGTTCTTCTTGGTAATAAGAAGACAGCAATCAGACAAAAATACACAGGGGGCAATGTTTGCATTAAATTCTTATTTATAACCAACCTTAAGTTGAATATTCTTTATTGATATAGGCCAAGTATGGAAGTTTATTTTTGTTTTGCTAGAGAGAATTAGGTTGTGCCAATTTCCATAATTTGATTTCCTATTTTATTGAGTAATACATGATTTAAGTGAGTAGCCATTTGTCAGTGATGGTCCCAATGTTTCTGGAGTATTTGACCCAGAAGTCCTTCCTCAATGGACAGTGGATTGGAGATGAAAACATGATGAGAAAATTGTCTTCCATTTCTCATCAGTGGCAAGCCCAGGAATAGCTTTCTATTGGAGATTTGCCAGTTGTCATTACAGATTACCGTGGCAATAGAGCTGTCGCAGAGATCCATTTCCTGTAAGTGACTGAAGAATGGGGAGGCTGCAGGATTGAGAGAGGTCATAAGCTTTCTTTGCAGTTGTCTAACAATGACACATACCTGCACTCTTGTTGTTATGAATCTTTATCTTTAAAGAGTTAGAAATACCTTCAGCATGACTGTAAGATACATGTTCAGTATTGTGGCTCTGAATAGGGGATTAACAAAGATCAAAGAAAGTCTTTTTCATTGATTGCTATCAAAGATAACAAGAGCTTATTAGAAAAAAGACATTTACAACTGAAAATCTTTATTTCACAGAAAGAATAAATATAACATTATTGAGTAGCCAACAAGTGGTGCTTGTTTATGCAGCTGTTGAGATACAATCAGGCCATCTCTGCTACTATGCTATGAGTCTCTGTGTACAGACATCAATCACTTGTTTGATAATTAACAAAAAATGTTTGTTTTAATTATTTTATAAAAAGCTAAAAGACTCCTGATACTTTTTCTCTTTCTTAACAATTCTGTTTGCAATCAGTACTGGTTAAATTTAAAAGGCTCGGTGAAAGCATATGCAGTTCTTTATTTCTAAATTGCATGCTTTGATTAATCATTCTTGCCATGCTCTAGGAAGTCTTAACAGACATGTGAAATTTGATTTTTCTTTGAAACTAATCATTGTGTCAATACTTGGTAAAAACAGGACTTTGGCCAATTGGCCTGACTTACTATCGGGCAATCATTTGTTAAAGAGTATGAACAAGCTGTACCTATTGACAAAAGCATCACCATATTTTTAGAGTTATAAATATTCATATATATATAAAGGAACTAATTGTATTGTTTTTAAAATGTTAGGAAGGAAAAGCAATGTGTAAAAAGACAGGTATAAAACTTATAGCAACATTTTTAGATATTTTTAGGACAAAATAGGGTCTAGTTATCAGAAGATGTGATTAACTTACAATTAAAAGAACCACCTATAAGATGTTTTAAAAAGTTTGATGTAACAAAAATGTTTTGCTAATTAATTGATGGACTGATTTGTTATTTTGACCCTTTCAAATTTGGTATTATTTAAAATGAAAACTTTTAACTAGGATCTAATAGTCGTGAAACTTGTTAAAATTATAACCTTCACAGATTAATTGGAGTCAAGATGTTTTCAATTGGACATGATAACTCAATCAGTAGAGCATTGGCTCCAAGTAAGGGTGGTACTTAATTTGATCCTGGGCCATGACATACCGAAGTCATTAAAAATTGTAGTGGTATACCTGTAGCTCTCTCTAACCTTCAAGCAAATATAAGGGTAGTTCCATGACTGGTTGGCCCGATGCTAGGATAATGTGACTGGGTGTGGTATCATGCCAGGTGTTCATGGCATGCTTTACACAGTGAAGGAAGCACTATATTTGCTTCAAGTGAACGCTGTCTCCAGATAACTGAAATACTTTTGGTGGGACGATAAACCCAATAAACAATAATGAGAATGCCAACTATTTCTCAGCCCAAATTGTCAGACCAAAATATGCTTAAATAGTGTAAAATAAGTACTATTAATGAGACATTGTAACAGGGTTTTGTATTATGTGAAATCTTCATGGGCTTACTATCACAGAAGACATATGTTGATAACTTCGAATATGTTGGATGGATTAAAAACCCCACCAAATAGCTATAAAGTGCTGTTTGTCTGATTTATGTTTTGTTTCTTTTTGGCAGTACTCAGTCATTTTTACTTTAGACCTATTTTTGTCCCATTTTGGATTTTGGCCATTAATAAATTGAAGCCATCTATGTTGTTGTTTAAAGATAATGTTATCTCGTCTCTGATAATCAATTATCTTGAGAGATTTTATTTCCATTACTGTAGCTTTGTTTTCTCATTTTCTTGATTGATCCAGATTGATTCCAATTATCAGCCAATTGTCTCGACGAGATTGAGTTAACTCTGTGAGACCAGTAATTGTAATTTTATTATTGGATAAGGGCAATATGTGTAAAATGTGAGCTTTGTTTAACTTTGGCTGTTGATCACAACTCATTCAGAAGTCAAAAACATTGCTTGAAGTTTAAAGATCATTTTATATCGCTGGCATATATCACTGGCATTAGACAAATCTAAGTAATAAAAAATCTCTATTATCTTCTGAAATAATTAACTGTTACAAGGAAATACAAATCAGGGCAGGGTCGTAGCATCTGTTTTTTATGCTGAAAGCCTTTTTTTCTTACACAAAATATAACACAAAAATATATGTTAATACATACTGGTTCTCCAGTCATTCTGTTCTTATATTATGATGTTGTGTCATAATATTTTTCCACAGTTAAGACAATTAGGTATGCAGTTTATATATTTGTCTGCAGCCTGTAAGTAACTAATATTGTTTAAAAATATATTTTAGTATTTTTATAGCATTTTTATTGGAACAAATGTTTTGTATACTTATCTAATAGGAATCTGACAGCCACCTGCCATTTTCCCCTGCTTAACACTTCTGCTCTTTGTTTGTACAGAAAATTGATACAAAAAAGGACTAAGTCCTACAAGAATAACATTATAATAATTTTTTTTGAATATGCAATGTCCATAAAGCCAAACCCATTCCGCTTTGAACAAGCATCTTCATTGATACCCATAAAAAGCAATTCCGGCTAAACAAATCGTAAGGAATTCTTCAAGGCTGTTAAAAACAAAGCAAGTGCAAAACAGATACTTTAAAAAAAAAATAAAAAAATAATAATAATTCAGAAATAATGGCTTGCTCCATCTGAGGCTGTGTTGTTTTTGCAACACATTTATGTTGTCATTATGTAACTAGGTCCAAATTGTTATGTTGTTTCAGACTTGTGAAAGGGTTCTGCAGATTTGTTTATAATTAAATTCAACAGAATCTCTTTGCAGATAAGATGGAAATGAATTATGAATTAGTCATTTTGGATGCTATTTTCCTTTTTTTCTTATCTTGTTATATGCCTACTTTAGTGTTACAGAATGCACAATGCCTAAGAGTGCTTCCATGCATAATTAGAGGGCACTTTAATATAAAGCATACATTGTAAAGAAGTTAAGTTAACAGCATCTTCTTTCTTGTTTAATTTAGATTAAAATACAGTGAATAAAAAAACAACAGCTAAAAGTTGAAATCATAAATCCCAAATAAGTTGGCCTTTTAAGTTAAGCAGTTTTTCTCTATGGTTGGCATATATTTGACTTTTTTAATGAATGTTAAATGAAAAATCTTCTACTTCACTTACATAATATGAACCTGAGTAAGGTAATTTATTGCTCTTGAACAATGTAGTTGGAAGAAATTGAGAATTGACATATTCTGTCAACATGTAGTTATAAAAATTAATGACCGGAATATGCTGTCCAGTATAAAGTAATATATTCCTTGATTTTTTTTTTTTCATCCACATTTGTTCATTGATTCTGTAATCTAAAGTGTTATATTAATATTATAAAAATGTGTAGCATAACACTCATTTTTCATTTGTCAAATATTTAAATGTGTTAAAGGGTGTTCTGGCATTGAAATGTTCTCCATCAAGAACATGTACATAAATAATACATTTCTGGAGATGTCAAGTATCCTTATATACAAAGCCTGTGAAAGATACATGTTATGGATTTTTATCACAGTGTTTGCTGTTGAATTCACTTGTTAGGACAGTTTTCTTTTTAAAAACAATGAGATTTTTATATTCGTTTTTTCTCTGAGGACTTTTGTTAACTTTTGTTTTATTAAACTATTCTTAATAGCAATTGATTTAAAAAGAAGCTAACAACTTTTAAATGCCACTTAGTGAATAAAGAAGCTGTGAAAAAATGCTGGCAGGCAAATTTACAATTAGATTATAGAAGACCAAACTCACTCCCTGCAATTGTGCTTGGTAAAGAGTAGAAAGCAATCAGACAAAAATACAAAAACAGGGCAATGTTTGCGTAAATTTCTTATTTCCAACTAATCAAATGCTCAATGTTCTGCAAAGGCCAAGTATAGAAGTTTATTTTTGTTTTGCAAGCAGAGAATTAAGTTGTGCCAATTTCCATAATTTGATTTCCCATGTTATTGAGTAATACAGAATTAAAGTGAGTAGACATTTGTCAGTGATGGTCCCAATGTTTCTTGAGTATTTGACCCAGAATTCCTTCCTCAATGGACAGTGGATTGGAAATGAAAACATGATGAGAAAATTGTCTCCATTTCTCATCAGTGGCAAGCCCAGGAATAGCTTTCTATTGGAGATTTGCCAGTTGTCATTACAGATTAACGTGGCAATAGAGCTGTCGCAGAGATCCATTTCCTGTAAGTGACTGGAGGATGGGGTGGTTTGAATACATCAGTTAGCGCCATGCTGGTTGCTTGGCTGCAGGAGGCCAAATAGTGGCTTTGTCACTGCCCACATTAACACCACCTGCACTTTTGTCTTTTTGAAACCAAGTCCTTTAATTGTCAGAAGGAGTTGTTTTTTTAGACAGGAAAATGCATTTGCATGTTACTAATGGAGATATACATAGGCAAAGGGAGTCTTTGTCATTAATTACTGTAAAAAGCACCACCTGCAGCTATTCCTTTTCAGAAACCAAGTCTATTTTATAGTAAAAAAGTGCTTATAAGGCAAGGAGATCCACATGGAGTTCTGTTTTCATTAAGACCACTATTGTTTTGACAGATTTAAAAAATCTCCTGGACACTATGTGCTTCAGTTCTTTTTCTGAACTGCATCTTTCATTCTTTGGGTAACTTTTCTTATCATGTGCTTCATTTCTTTTTCTGAACTGCATCTTTCATTCTTTGGGTAACTTTTCTTGTCATGTGCTTTATTTCTTTTTCTGAACTGCATCTTTCATGCTTTGGGTAACTTTTCTTATCATGTGCTTTATTTCTTTTTCTGAACTGCATCTTTCATGCTTTGGGTAACTTTACTTTTCATGCATGTAAAAGCTTTACCAAAACATATTGAGTATGATTTCATAAAAAACAATGATTGTGCATTTTGCTAGATTAATTACTGACAATTATTTTGCTAGTTACTAATGGTTAATACATTACATATTACAAGTTTTGAGAAGGGTAGACATACATTAGTTAAACAGTAAAAAAGAGGTTTTGCAATGTCTCTCTAGGGCTAAAAGCAGCACAATAATTACCTAGTTGTTCAGGATTTTTTTTTTTTGGTCTTTCTTTTATCTAGAAAACAAATAGCAATTATATCATAAAAATCATAAAACGAACCTTTATTTTGTAAGATAAAAGCTGTGCCAGCATAATATAACTGCAAAGGTAGAATTGATACCTATTACATGGGTAATTGACTGATCAATTGAACCAATTAACTGGCTCTGTCAGGTCATGGGTCAACTCTCACAAACATTGAACAGCCTAATGTATCATATTGTTTCGCATTGCTAATAATTACATGCAGTTTTTTCAGTGACAAAGTATATTGCTAGGTTTTTAGTGTAAAGCAATAAAAAACTAAAGACAGTATATGCACAGATACCATGTAACAAACAAATGGTACATAATGTGTCATGAAATATATACTAATATTCTTACAACTGTCTAACCTAGCACTGAACAATGCAAGAACGTAAAGTTGTATGGCAATCTGGCTATCTAATTGGCTAAAAGGGCCAGTCAGATATCAGAGAAAGGGTCAATTACATCTTATAAACACGAGAAACTTTCACTTAATTAAGTCATTTATTGCTTGAGTAATTTTTAGGATTGCTGTAAAAATGTAGCCCCTATATCCCCCATCCAACCCCCTAAAAAGTTATAACATTCCAACATTACAGTTAATTATCAAGAAGAGAAACACTTTTTATCTAACACAACACAGAGAAGTACCTCCAGACAATTCCTTCTTTTGAGTGTTTAAATGCTACAAATAAAATATTATAATATGTTACTATCCTTCAGACACTTTGTAACTTTTGACATTTATCATGTCCAAATTTTGATGATATAATTTCATGTTCATGTTGCAGATTTAATATTGTGGCTTCTGATGGTGTTTTTCAGTTGTTGTTGTTTTTTTCTTTACTTTTTGCTTTGTTTAACATTTGATTACGTGCACATACATAAACTGACAGCTGAAGGAGTATGCTGTCAATCTGCTAGGAGAGAAAGAAATACAAATTGTTTGCTTTGAGATCAAGCTTATCTGTCATAGCAGGCTAAGCATGTATTCATTAGGCATAGGCAAATAGTCTAGATAGCTGGGTGCTGTCTGATCAGGATTTACACTATTTGCTTCTTAGAACCTATAAATATATTTCACGTTACTATTGCATAAGATTGTAAGTAAGTAGCTAAGAATTTAGTATGAAATAATAATTAAACTTAAATGCTTATTGCTAGTCCTTGTCATGCTAAGTTTGTTTATAATATGAAAATGTCTAATTCCTTACACTTTTGTGCCTATATGATAAAGATTAAGCAGCTATTATTGTAGATCCTGAGCAAAAATATCTCAATGATAGCTGGCGAATCAAGATCTGTACTGTTTTCCCAACCCTGGTCAATATGTACTTAGAAATTCTTGATTTAGCTATAAGGAAGATGGTGCATGATATGCCTGTCATATTGCATGTGATATCTCACTCATATTCCTTTGATTATTTATCAAATGCAGACAGTTTCAACATGAACTGTTTTCTCATGTCTGTTTTTCTTTACTTTACTCGTCATTTACAGAAGTTTTACTCACTAGCTTGGTGGTCAGAATGTTGTTTGATATCAATAGTAAAAATAACCAGTGTCATATGACATATCAAGTGTTGGTGTGTTTTATAACCCAAACCACAAATAAGGGTTTAGCAGCTGGCCTCATGAGGTTGTGGTTTAGTTATCTGACTTAAAAGTTTGTAATCTTTAGCCTGGTTATCACAAATTGACCTGGGATTGGGGATTAGCCGGAATTTTTGCCGATACTGCGCAGCAACATTTCTATTATTATAGCACAGGGGCACTTAATGAGGTGCCCAGGGACTGAAACCTGGCCGGTCCATTATACTGATACCGACGAGACAGGCGTAATGCTGTCCCCTTAGCCCCGAGTGTTAGGAGGGAAGCCACTACTACCAACTTTAAAGTCTTTGGTTTGACCCGCCCGGGATTCGAACCCATGACCTCCCGATCCGCAAGCCAACGCTCTACCACCTGAGCTATTGCGGCCGGTCAATTGACCTGGCTGTGGCAAATAGTGTACAGCCCTATCAGCCAGCTCTACTGGTATTGTATCAGAATCTGTACAATTGGCTGCTAAGTCTTTAGTAATATAACTAGTACCTTTGCATGTAAGATGTAAGCAAATAATTTAAATAGTATTGGCTTTAAACATAATTCATAATCTTTAACCAACCTCCTTCCAATTTATTATAAAAATATCTCTGCAGTCAGATGATATAATTCTAAAGTTTATAGCTGCATTTTAATGGATGATATTAATGTTACATGTTTATAGCTAAATGGCAGCCACTGGCACATAATTATTGAGAAGATGCCATAGCTTATCACTATAACAAGTAATTACAAATAATGACCATCCATTAACTGCAGCAAATACTTAGCCTTCCGAAACTTATCCAATGTTAAGCGGTAGTACCGTATATACTAGCTTTTGCTCAGCAGGAATTGATTTAACTGATCCAGCTGTCTGATCAGGGTCTATACTATTTGCTTTGATGTTTTAATCAATAATAAATTCACCTTTGTATACAAAGGCTTGCAAAAAATAAGAATTTTGGATCATTATTATCAATAGTAGCATGGTAAGGGTGAAGTGGTTACTTCCCCTGAAAGTATGAACGCAACAAACTTTTATATATCACTATGTTTGGGAAAAAGTCACTGAATTCTAGCCATATTTTTGTGACTAAGTGTTGTTAAAAATTGTTAAAAGCTTTTAGAATGTTCTTAACATTTATGAAGAGTAATATAATATTCAAAGCAACAGTGGTATTATACTGCAGAAGCTTTTCACTCCTTACCAGAGAAAACCATATACATACTTATGAACTCTTACATTTTTGTAGGGTGACTCACTTATTTAAGGTTCAAACTTATTTGAAAATGAGGGGTGATTTATGCATTTTCAGAAATCTCCCTACTTGGAAACAGATAACTTTCTTCTTTAATTTTATATGAAAATAACAAATCTCCCACTTTGCAAGTGAAAATCTCCACTTTGTCCTCAGGAAAAGTTCACATGTATGCATATACATTCTAAAATAATTATGATTGGTTTTCTTGGACTGTTATTGAACATAACTTCAGTGGTTGATCAGATGATGATTCATATCATTTACAGTGGCCATTACTGACAAAATTATGGACCTGGTAGTGCAATTGGTTGAGTTTTGGCTCCAAGTCTGGAAGTCTCCATGTTCTAAACCCAGGCCATGTTGATGGTAACACTGAAAATATTAAGGGTAGTTCAATGACTGGCTGGCCTCATATTGTGACTGGATGTGACATACAAGGCATTAAGCTTGTTGCATACACAGGAAAAAGCAATACCATATCTGCTTCAAACAGAGACTTTCTCAAGATAAGTCAAAGATTGTTGGTGGGATGATAAGTGCAACAATAAACAATATTTTTAGCAAACTGACTTATAGAATGGTCTGCTTATGAGGTTCAACACATTAGATACAAATGCATTATTGTTAAATTATAAAACAAATCCTTCTTGCTCTTCTTATGTGCTCTTTACCTTTCTTGCCTCAATACATTTAAATAAATTTGCATTGTTTCGTAGGATTTTTAAACAAGTTACATTATATAGGAAAAGTTTAGGTAGAAAAAATGGTAAGAGGGTTTCGTGCAGGTAAGGTTATATAATGGAGAATTTTAATGAAAATAGGAAAAATGATGTGAGAGGTTGTTTGAAGGAAAAATAAATAATGGAATGCCTTTTTTGTGCTTGTTTGAAAGATAATGGGAAAGGGTTTGGATAACAGGAGGGACTTTGTCCAGAAAATTGACATGAGTGGTTTTATGCATGTGGGAAAAAGGATGGACATGACACTGAGCATTTTTCTACATGGAGGAAAAGTGTTTGTATGGGTAAAATAATAAATGGGGGTGTTGGTCAAGGTAGAAAAATTGACAGGAGGGTTTTATGCAGGTAGAAAAATCACAGGAGGATCTTTATGCAGGTAGAACAATTGACAGGAGGGTTTTTGTGCAGGTAGAACAATTGACAGAGGGTCTTTATGCAGGTAGAACAATTGACAGGAGGGTCTTTATGCAGGTAGAAAAATTGACAGGAGGGTCTTAATGCAGGTAGAAAAATTGACAGGAGGGTCTTTATGCAGGTAGAACAATTGACAGGAGGGTTTTTGTGCAGGTAGAACAATTGACAGAGGGTCTTTATGCAGGTAGAACAATTGACAGGAGGGTCTTTATGCAGTTAGAAAAATTGACAGGAGGGTCTTAATGCAGGTAGAACAATTGACAGAGGGTCTTTATGCAGGTAGAAAAATTGACAGGAGGGTCTTAATGCAGGTAGAAAAATTGACAGGAGGGTCTTTATGCAGGTAGAACAATTGACAGGAGGGTCTTAATGCAGGTAGAACAATTGACAGGAGGGTCTTTATGCAGGTAGAACAATTGACAGGAGGGTCTTAATGCAGGTAGAACAATTGACAGGAGGGTCTTTATGCAGGTAGAAAAATTGACAGGAGGGTCTTAATGCAGGTAGAAAAATTGACAGGAGGGTCTTTATGCAGGTAGAAAAATTGATAGGAGGGTCTTTATGCAGGTAGAACAATTGACAGGAGGGTCTTTATGCAGGTAGAACAATTGACAGGAGGGTCTTTATGCAGGTAGAACAATTGACAGGAGGGTCTTTATGCAGGTAGAACAATTGTTAGGAGGGTCTTTATGCAGGTAGAACAATTGACAGGCAGGTCTTTATGCAGGTAGAACAATTGACAGGAGGGTTTTTATGCAGGTAGAACAATTGACAGAAGGGTTTTTATGCAGGTAGAAAAAAAATGACAGGAGGGTCTTAATGCAGGTAGAACAATTGACAGGAGGGTTTTTATGCAGGTAGAAAAAATTGACAGGAGGGTCTTAATGCAGGTAGAACAATTGACAGGAGGGGTTTTGTGCAGGTAGTAAAATGACTGGAGGGTCTTTATGCAGGTAGAAAAATTGAACAGGAGGGTTTTTGTGCTGGTAGGGAAAATGATGGAAGGAGTTTTGTTCTGCCCTTCTAAAATAGTGGGAGGGGTTTTGTCTGAGTGTGTTTTTGGCCTATCGAAGTTATGAAGTGGAATGTTTATATGTGGTTTATTTTTTATTTTATAATTTTATATTTTAAAGCCTTTTTTTCAGGAATAAATGGATAAGTTTCATGTACTTCTCATTTGTAGTTGTCTTTAATTGTTTTTACTGGTGAAATGAAATTTTTACACCAGTGGTTCAGTAAGTAGCTTGCGATCTTTGAAAGCATTTTAAGACATTTTCTTCCTTCAATTATTGTCTGAAACAGTGTCATCCTTCTTGTTATCATGTATCCTTAGATCTGAGACAGTCAATACGTATATTCCCATTTAAATGAGATGCGTTTCATTTGCATAAATTCCCCATTAGTTGCGAACATCCAAACATACAAATGCAGAATATTGGCTTTGTTTTCACACATTTCTCCAAGTTTATCTTGCTTTGGATTTTTTTATCCCTGGAACATACTGTATGAGACCTTAAGGAGAACAAAAGAAGTCAATCTTAAGACTGTTTAATATTAGAAGATATTGTATTAAGTGAACTATTTTTTAAATTGAGGATTTTTTTCTCATTTTTGTAGTTGTGCATTTATTTATTTTATATTTTTATTAGAAGCTGGAAAGGCTCCTCAGCATTTATAGTAAGGTTTCTTCTGGTATATTGTTAAGGCATTCTGATTTTTGTGTCGCCTGAATAGGCGACATATAGGGTTTACTTTGTCGGCGGCGGCGGCGTCACTGTAGGTCCAAATGACTCCAAACTTGGTATGCATGTTTCTAGCAATGACTCAAAGTAGAGCGCACAAGAACCATAACTCTACCTTGTTCGTTTTTTAATTATTCCCCTTTGATTGATTTTATAGAGCATTTCTTGTTCGGAGCCTTACTTTGTCACCGTAGGTCCAAACGACTCCAAACTTGGAATGCATGTTTCTGACAATGACTCGAAGTGCAGCGAAACAAGAACCTTAACTCTGTCTTGTTCCGTTTTTGAATTATTCCCCTTTGATTGATTTTTATAGAGCATTTTTCGTCCGGAGTGTAACTTTGTCACCGTAGGTCCAAATGACTCCAAACTTGGTATGCATGTTTCTGGCAATGACTCAAAGTGCAGTGCACAAGAACGGTAACTCTACCTTCTTCCGTTTTTAAGTTATTTGATTGATTTTTAGTGCTATTTCTTGTGCAAGGGCATAACTTGTTGTGCATGTTTTTTGTAATGAGACAATTAAAAGGTTATTTTGTATATGTGAATTTTTGTAAATACATTGCTAATATCTGTACAACAAAAAACTAATTAACATTTTTTATGTTAACTAACAAAATTTTCGTCAGGCAACATCCGACTCTTGGAGTTCTAGTGTTGTCTACTACATAACACTGGCAGGCATGTACATGTAAGGATTGCTTTGTCCTTTGGTGGCTGCAGTGGTAGTGTTGTTTTT
Source organism: Sinonovacula constricta (assembly GCA_007844125.1). Classification (NCBI taxonomy): domain Eukaryota; kingdom Metazoa; phylum Mollusca; class Bivalvia; order Cardiida; family Solecurtidae; genus Sinonovacula; species Sinonovacula constricta. Next base: position 16,143,936 of record CM017559.1, read on the forward strand.
TTGTGTGTGTATGGCTTCATCACACCTTTTTGTCCTGAATAACATTTTTAACACTACTTCATATTTTTACTCAGAACTTAAAGCCTAGGTAGTTTTTCAGGTGTAGAATTTGAATACACAAGAAATGTAAATCTAGCATATCTAATTATTGTGTTACCCCACTAAGTAGATTAGTAACAACAACAGTCTACTTCAGAGAATAACTTAAACACTATTGCATATAATTCACTACGAAACTAGAACATGGTGTAGATGTACAGTGGAAAATTAAAACACTACAGTACTGTGGTATTTGCTGATTAGGAAAAGTAGTCCCAATTTTAGAAAATGACAAAGGATGTGATAGAAAACTGTTGTACATAATTTTGGTGTAAGATGATGCCTTCTTTCTCAAATTATACTCGGCTTTCAATGTAGTGGACACTAGCAGATAGTAATGTGTCAATAACCAAGACAGCATGACCCACTTTAACATGGGAGAGGTGGTCACTATTGTCCGATGATTGTTACTGCACATGTAACTAGTAACACTTACTAGTTTCACTGAAAGCTGTATTTCTTTCCCCTTTCGAGGATGGAAAATGTATACATTCAAAGCTCATTCATTGTTTCATTTTAACATCACATTTGCATCTAGTTTAAATAGGTTGGTCATACTAATGTAAACATTTTAACATTTTGTACAGCTACAGAATGTTAACTGTGTGACTCTACCTTCCCTTTCACATTCTGTCATGGCATGGAAATATATAAAAATATGAAAGGTCTGCAGCTTTCTGTGTGAAGTAGCAGTTACTCAGCAGTGAATAAAAAAATCATACATTTAGCATACATGTGAACGATTTTGGTGGGAGACTCCTCCATTTTAAGGTTCAAAATTATTTGAAAGTGAGGGGTGTTTTATACATTTTCAGAAATCTCCCTACTTGGAAACAGATAACTTCCTTCTTTGTTTATCTAAAAATAACAAATCTCCCACTTTGTATGTAAAAATTTCCCACTTTGGCTCACATGTATGCTTTAGCTTATCTTACTTTTCAATTTTTTTTTTTTTTTTTTGACTTTGCCAATGGTTTAGTTAAATTCAGTGTTGAAAGTTTACATTTGAGGAAAAGACCATTAATTTAAACTGTCTCTGGGAAACTCTGGCCACAGGTGTTTGATGTCTAAACACAATTATGAATCTATTTTGAGACTGCAGGTTGTGGAATACAGGGTCTTTCAAGTACTTTCAGTGGACAGCATTGAATTATCAGATCTTATAATGCTACATATTTAATAACCAATGTAAAATTCTCAAGTTTTTACAACTTTATACATAGGTAACAGAATATACTGCTACAGGCATAGCAGAAAAACATAGTGTAGATCCATATCACATGGTTCCCATCTGAACTGGATCTATGCTATTTGCATAAGCCTGATCTTCATGTATTTAGCTTGTTAAGAGTTTCAAAATATTTTCTGACTGCAGGTAAGGTATCAGTTGTTCGGGCCTTCAAGCAGTGATTGATGGAAGATTCTATTATATCCTAATGGTTCAGGCAACATTCAAAACCTAAAACACTGCCAATGAATAGAAACAGATAGGTGATGTATTTATAATACACGTCCACCCATATGCGCTAGGCAAACCAAGAAAATTGTGGATAGAGACCATCTCTGGAGACATGGAGGCTGCAAGCACCACCTCCAAGCTTACCCAGAATAATTTAATTGCAGCCTTAACAATGATGGTGACATACAAAATGTCAAATTGAAATAAAAGATGTGACATGAGTTGTCATTTAATACAAACATTTATTAAATGAGTTCAGCAAAAGTGATAGTAACTTAAGTAAGCCTGTGGTAACCTAACTGTCCTTTTTTCCTGGGTGGGTTTATAAATGTTTGTTTTAAGAGAGAACAAGTGTCAGATTCTTTTTATCACATGACTTTAATTGCCAATACATGATTTTACAGAATTTTAACAACAATACTTGGTGAAATAGTGGTATAAGTATCCAGCGATTCATCAGTTTACATCATCACTGTCTTACTTCATAGCTTGCTAAGCATAATTTGATCAGGTTTTGGCAAATAGTGTAGATCAAAATGTGTCGGCTCCCACTCAGAGTTGCTCTGACCAGAATTTACATGATTTGCTGATAAATCTCCAGCAACATGCATTGCTATCTGTGTTTTTATATATAAGTTATTAATAGTTGTTGTGCAAGAAGGGTTTAATCTCGGTTGACATTAGTCTCCCTATGTCTATTTTGGCTGTTATCTGAAATTGTGTTGCCCTTAAGAAGTCTGGGAATTGATTTTAGCAACGCTTTTATCCACAGTAATTTTCAGTGTGTGTTGAAGATTTGCATAAGGGCTCAATTATTAACAGTGTACAAGGAATAGAAGCATTTCTCAGAACACCAAATCTGTGGTGGTTTAAGACAAGTATTTGTTGGTCTGAGTCAAACAAATCATAATGGTTCTTCATGTTAAATGATCATTTAAAATTAATGTTTTTTCTCTGATTTTACACAGATTTGTTTTTTCATTGTTCAGAATTTTGTGACCCTACTTGTACTCTATGCCTTCTCTTCTGTTAATTTACTTTACAAACATTATAATTAATTATCAACCAAAGTTTTATGTGCTCTTTGCAAATCTCTGTGTAACATCTTTGTAATTTATTTCTACTGAAAATGACAATATGGAAAACCACATAGCTGTATTATTGTTTAAATGATTTATTTATGGTTAGAAATAACTGTTCTGACATAATGTATTGGCAAGAAATGCAATTTCATATTATGGCAAAAGCTAGGAAAATTTACCACTTTGAGAAGAGCTGTAGTTTATATCATATATAATGATTCATGGTTTTAGAATGTGGAGCATTCCAATTTTACAGTAATTTAATTATTAAACAACTGCCACTGATGCTCCAATTTGTGCACAGGAAAATCACTGTCATGTAACATATTTATACTATTATATATTAAAATATTTGGCTGCTGAAAGGTTATAATTACTCCCTGCCTTAAGAGTAGTTTTCTGTAATGCTGCTGTTGTCTTCATTGGAATTTGAAGTGAACTAATAATGTTACAGTGCATGAGAAACGCCAATTGATTGCAACTGACACTTAAAGACATAAGATAACACAGGGCTGTTAGAGACCCAAATCCTCAGTTGCTTTTGTTTGCCTTCTTTCAACTTTGTATAATCTTCTTGTGTTGTGAGTATGGCAGCTTTCCTCGATTTCCTTGATCAGATATTGTGCAACCAAATATTGGATCTCAAATGATAATGAAAGGTTTCTGGTAAACATGCCAGAGCCTTATTGCAATGATTATACCCCCTAGATGGTTATCATTTCGCTGCAACAATGGTCTGATTTTGATGAAACTTTACAGAACTGTTGAGTTCCAAGCAGTGGTGTCCATATCAGTGGATTTTTTTTATAAGTTATGACCCTTTGCTATCTTTACAGTATTGTGGCAAGGCAGTACCTGTGAGTATTCATAATCTTCAATGATAATTCCTAATCTTTATAAAACTGTATATTATACTTATACTAAACTTGTCACTTTGAGATTATTCAAGTACTTCAAAACTGCATAACTATATGGCATGGAGAACAAAAAAGTATTTAAGTTTAAAACAATGGATTTAGATTTGTTTAACAAATTGAAGGTTTGTCATATAAATATAATACTGATCTTCATTTGAAGCTTAATTGTGGTATTTTGTTTCTTTTCTGTTTATTTTCCTCCTTTCTAAAATCCCAGCATTTTACAATCTATCTTGGCAGCGTAGAAGAAAGGAAAATGCCCCCATGGGGTTTATTGCAGCTCTGTAGACACTGAAGGAACATATAGTGCAGCTCTGTAGACACGGAAGGAACATATAGTGCAGCTCTGTAGACACTGAAGGAACATATAGTGCAGCTCTGTAGACACTGAAGGAACATATAGTGCAGCTCTGCAGACACTGTAGACAAGTATAGTGCAGATCTGTAGACACTGTAGGTAGCTATGGTGCAGCTTTGTAGACAAAGTAGGAAAGTAAAGTGCAGCTCTGTAGACACTGCAGGCAAGTATAGTGCAGATCTGTAGACACTGTAGGTAGCTATGGTGCAGCTTTGTAGACAAAGTAGGAAAGTAAAGTGCAGATCTGTAGACACTATAGATAGCTATGGTGCAGATCTGTAGACTTTGTAGGCAAGTATAGTGCAGCTCTGTAGACACTACACAGCTATGGTGCAGCTCTGTAGACACTGTCTGCAGCTATGGTTTAGCCCTGTAGACACTGTAGGAAGCTATGGTGCAGCTCTGTAGACACTGTAGGTAGCTATGGTGCAGCTCTGTAGACACTGTACGCAGCTATGGTTCAGCTCTGTAGACCCTTTAGGTAGCTATGGTTCAGCCCTGTAGACACTTTAGGTGGCTATGGTGCAGCTCTGTAGACACTGTACGCAGCTATGGTTCAGCCCTGTAGACACTGTAGGAAGCTATGGTGCAGCTCTGTAGACACTGTAGGCAGCTATGGTTCAGCTCTGTAGACCCTTTAGGTTTCTATAATGGTTCAGCCCTGTAGACACTGTAGGAAGCTATGGTTCAGCTCTGTAGACACTGTAGGCAGCTATGGTTCAGCTCTGTAGACACTGTAGGTGGCTATGGTGCAGCTCTGTAGACACTGTAGGCAGCTATGGTTCAGCTCTGTAGACACTGTAGATAGCTATGGTTCAGCCCTGTAGACACTGTAGGTGGCTATGGTGCAGCTCTGTAGACACTGTAGGCAGCTATGGTTCAGCTCTGTAGACACTGTAGGCAGCTATGGTGCAGCTCTGTAGACACTGTAGGTAGCTATGGTGCAGCTCTGTAGACACTGTAGGTAGCTATGGTTCAGCTCTGTAGACACTGTAGGCAGCTATGGTTCAGCTCTGTAGACACTGTAGGCAGCTATGGTTCAGCTCTGTAGACACTGTAGGTAGCTATGGTGTAGAGACTGTAAGCAGCTTTTGTGTAGCTCTGTAGACTTTAAACAGCTATGGCACAGCTCTCTAGACACTATAGGCAGCTTACCCTTTTCAATCTTTACCAACCAATACCAAATTCTATTTATTTTTAACAACTACATGCATTTGTAGCTAGAGACTAAGAAATAAACAGTGCAGATTCTGATCAGACAGACACCTCCCAACAGGAGCTGGTGGATCTGAATCTTCAATATTTACCTTAACTTGATCAATTTGTTTTAGCGGGCTAAGAGTTAAGACGGCTCACTGGATGGCAGAAATCTGTTATTGTATTGGTCTAGAGTTCTTGTACCTCAAGTAGCTCTCTCGATGTATCACACATCATGCAGTCACTGTAGATTGCAACACTGTTTTCTCACAGCGGGACACTACTGTTCAGTTACAGGGCAGATTGCCAGTGTGTAGTGTTGCAAAGTATTGCACACCAGCCATGAGACCATGAGACATGTTTCTGCCAATGTCAGTTCTGTGTGAAGTGGTAAAATGCCTTGTGATTCAGGATAGTACTGCGATGGTTCCAAGAGTGTTGGGTTTCTTTTAAAGTTGAATTATTCTGGGATTGATAAAAATCATTTTAATAAGTGAATATCTAACATTTACTTGTTTTCATTAGAATTAACTATTAAATAAATATTTAAGTCTGAAAGTGATTTTTGTATGAACATTTTCTTATTTACTTTGTTGAAAGTAAATGTCACATAATATTGATGTAAAGGGAATAAAGTAATGTGCTTAATGGGCCACTGGTGATTTTGAGACACTGGATGTATCATGTCTTTCTTATCAAAGGATAAAATTTTACACTTGTGTTAAAACTTAATTTTTTAATGATGATATGATTTTTGTTTGGAGTACAAAATGGGAAAAGGTGCAATATTATGTATTTCTGTCATACCGTGAGTTAAATAATGAAAGATTTTAGTGTATGAAATGAAGTAGAACATAAGAATTTTCAATGGGACTTTGATATGTTGGTCAACAAATCTGTCATTGTGTTAAAATTTTGTATTTCGTCTTGATAATACTGCTATTGCAAATTTTGTAATCTGTACTTGATTTTAATATCCAGAAAATAATAATAAAAATCTTACTGATGATATCATCTGAAGAATTATTTAAGAAAATAGCATAACATGTGTCTATTATGATTTTTATGGGAATAAACAAATACAATAGATCTGACATTGTGCAGTTACTCAAAATCAGCCTATAATAGACTTGCTATTTGTATATTTTATGTCAGTTATATTGGTTCACAAGTTTCAGTCTTCTTCAATTCAGTATAAGTGGGTCAGGGTCCAGGTGGGCAGTGTCACCAGCATATAACTCCTCAGCCCATCTCCATGTGGTTTGAAGTCTAAATCACAGTGAGACCTCTCATAATGAGAGGTCTTCCAGCTTACCTGTGAAGCAGCACTGGTTCTTCCAAGGCATAAGTCAGGCGTCTTCTATCATCAAAAATTAGCTGGACGTTGAAAATGTTACTTAGATTGTGTCGACAAAGTAAAAAATACTTGCAGTTCAGTTGGTCAGTAATGAGACTTCCAGCATTTGCCTTGTTAGTGTCCTCAGCATTAAGTTCTGTTCATTCATTTACTTGTATTACTGCAAGAGGTATAGTCCCAGTTATATCTGTTATAATTAAGGGTGCTAATTGTTCATCTTTTGCTAACAATTTTATAAAATGACATCAAATGCTTTAAGCAGGTTCAAAAATATCTACCACATTAATTGACAGATTTCAGGTGGGTTTCAATAAACAGGCAGACAACAGATTGTTGATTAAATTTATTGATTAAATTTACTTGTTTTGATATTTCAATTTGCAAATGTTTTCCAAGCCTTTGTGTCACTGTGGTTGTTGGCACAACAGTGTAAGATGCTATGACAGAGCTAGGTTATTGTCAGCTTTTTTTTAATTCACCTGAGCTTATTCTCAGGTTGAGCTATTGTGATGGCCCAGCATCCGGATTCAAGCGTCCATCAACATTTTTAAATGACATCACCTCAGGAACCACTGAGCCAAATTCAGTCAAACTTTTACAGAAGCTTAAGTAAGCAGGGTGGAAGAAAAACTTTTCAAATAAATTTGATCCATCAAAAAACCTGCCGGAATCTTGGCAATTTTTCATATATGGCTATACATGAAAACTTAAAAAATATTTTTGTCTGAAACGGCAAGAACTTAAGAGCCTTATTATTTGGTATACCTGTTTATTGGGTGGCCCAGTATAAAGATTGTTAAAATAATTCTGATCTATTAAAAAGCATGGCTCCCAGGACAAAGGCCATTTCCATATAAGGTTATATATGAAAACTTTTTTTTTTTCGAAAACTGCAAGAGCTAGAGCCTTGATGTTTAGTACAGATGTGCTTTGTGTGGTCCTGTATGAAGATTTTTCAAATAATTCTGATCCATCAAAAAAAAAACATGGCTGACCAGGATATGGCAATTTTCCATATTAGGCTCTCTATGAAAACTTAGAAAATGTAGGTTTTTTTTTCCAGAAACTGCAAGGGCTGGAGCCTTGATATCCCCGGTGAAAAAAGTTCATGAAATTCATGAATAAATACATGAAAAAGTTCATGAATTTATTCATGAATAAATAAATCGTGAAAAATAAAATTTAGGTTTCATGAACTTTGATCATTCATGAATTAAGTCATGAATAAGTTCATGAATAAAAAATCATAATAAAGTTAAAACTAGATTTCATGAACTTTGCTAATTCATGAATTTATGCATGAACATATTCATGAGAAAAAACATGAACCTTTGAGCATAAACTTCATGAACAAATTCATGAAGATGTAAAATCGTAGCTAGAAAAGTATGGCACTGACAGATGACCAAGTTCATCACATGTCTATTAAAAAAGAAAATCTAATAACATGGGTGAAAGTTTAATGTATTTACTAGAATACCACGAGTCTGATGTGTGTCAGCCCACACCAAAACCGCAAGCTTAAATAAGCTTGCGACAAGTTTGCGACAAGATTGCGGTAAGATTGCAACCAAGCGTGTTGCAATCTTATTTAAGCTTGCGGTAAGATTGCGATAAGAAAGCCGCAATCTTAAAAGTAAGCTTGCAAGTTTGCGATAGGAACCATTACGATCTTGATTGCTCGCTTGCGCGATCATGCCAAGCGAGCGGTTTGGCTCGCTTAGAAGCTCGCTTGCACGCTTGGTAAGCTTGCAAGTTTGCGATAGGAACCATTACGATCTTAATTGCTCGCTTGCAAGCTTGCGCGATCATGTCAAGCGAGCGGTTTGGCTCGCTCAGAAGCTCGCTTGCAAGGTTGCGATAGGAACCTTTACGAGCTTGATTGCTCGCTTGCAAGCATGCGCAATCATGCCAAGCGAGCGGTTTGACTCGCTTGCTCACTTATCCCATGCGTGCGGTTTGGCACGCTTGCAAGCTTGCGCTATCATCCCAAGCTTGCAGGATTGTTCACTTAATAGCTTGATCATCCCAAGCTTGTGGGTTGTTTTTTTCTTGGCTTGATCAAATTCGTTGAGTGGATAAGGTTGTGGATAGATTGACATAAATAAAATCACTAGATAACATTTGTGGTTTTCACCTAAAAATCTGATACAACAAAAAATTTACAGGGAAAATAACACAACAGAGAGATATCACTAGATAACATTTGTGGTTTCACCTAAAAATCTGATACAACAAAAAATTTATAGGGAAAATAACACAACAGAAAGATACTAAATATATTCCACTTTAATTAAAGACAATGGCAAAAAACACAAAGAACAAGTGGTCATTTATTAAAGGAAACAAATAAAAGATGCTTATCAATTAATTTATATTCTTAACCCATATCTCGCTAAGCACTTATTATTAATATGAGAAAGCATGACAAGCCATTTTCGGGAGTCTAGCAAATAGGATTTTAACTGATTAAATCAAACTTAAGTATCTATTTATCATTAAGAATAAAATACATACAATGCACTCAAGAAATAGTACCACAGGTATTGTGTTCAAAAACAGTTCATAGTCAGTTCTTGTTGATTTCTCAGATGACAACTCCAGTTCTGCTTGAGAGGATCTTGCATCCTTCCTCTCACCTGCACAGCAAATGTATTTTTTCGCCAATTACATCTGAAAAAGAAAAAAAAATCCAACATTATGCATTATTTAAATTTATTTTTTTATTACCTGATTTTTTTATTTAGCAATGTTAGACCTATTTAGTATGTGAGGGTCTTGTGTTATTTGCACCACACAGGCACCTTATGATTTTTCTGTCAAATTATGATACAGAATAAGTGTTCAAAGATTGAAAGAAATAGATTGGAAATTTTACCAAAAAACGGAAATAAACAAAAAACAAATTTAGATGCTGACACAAACTTTTACAGCTCTGGTCATGATGCAAACTTGCCTATTCTTTAAAACAGCAATTTGAAAACAGCAGCAAATAACAGGAGCTATAGGCAAAAGCACCCCCATATTTTCTATGTTTAAAGCCTGAGCTGAGAAATGCTGAACTATCAAGTACAGCTTAACGAAATACTATCTTGGTTACTTTATAAGCATTAATATGCACAAAGGGGTAAAAGTAAAACACCAGACCTGGTAGCGCAATCAGTAGAGTGCTGGCTCCTGGTACTAGAGGCATCGGGTTCAGTCTGGGCTGCAACATACCAAAGTCATGTTAAATGGTAGTGTTATTGCTCCCTGGCTAATACTCAAGCAAATAGACAGGTAATTCTATGACTGGTCAGTCAGGTGTCAGGATAATGTGACTGGGTGTATCATGCCAGGTGTTCATGGCATGCTATAATCAGTAAAGACAGCTCTATATTGATTTCGATTGAGCACTGTCTTCAAATAAATTAAATATTGTTGGTGGTTTGATTGTTTATTGGGTTCATTGTGCCACCAACAGTAGTATTTCAGTTATCTGGAGACGGTGTTCACTTGAAGCCGATATAGTGCTGCCTTCACTGTGTATAGTATGCCGTGAACAACTGACATGATACCACACGCAGTCACATTATCCTGACACCAGGCCAACCATAAACACACAGATAAAGCCAGTAAAATCAAAATGTAAGTTATTACAGCAAGATTTTTTTTTATTAATGTAAGTGAATACAGAGAACAAAGGAAATTGAAATTTAAAATATACTAATTAATTTTAATATTATAATATTGCAATCAAAACAGACTTGCTGACTTGAAGCTCCTCAGCCCTTCACCGCGTGGGTTCGAGTCCTGGTAGGGGTGAGAACTTTCATTTAGGGAGGTTTTCCTCCACCAATAATTACCTGGACGTCACCAATATGGCCATAAATGTGTCAGTGCGATGTAACAATAAATATTTACAAAATCAAAACAACATGCTTTCCCAACAATGACAACTTCATGTACAAACAGCTGTGCCATGCAATTAATGATTAACACTGTAAATGCTAAAAAATAGCAAATGCATTTATACAATAACTGGTACAAATGGTCAAAATGCTGCATAGTTATCTTTGTACCTTTTCAACTTTTGTCTGTCATCCATGCGTTGCTCTTCACTGACTTCCTTATTGACATCAGTCTGCAATTCCGATTCTTTTTTGTTCACTTGCATCTGGCTGTTTCAAACTATTACAGAAAATAAAATACTTTACATGAGTGGCAATACCATACAAGCAAACACAGTTTATGATGTGCTCAACCATCATGTACAAGTTATCTTGGATATCTATTACAGGTGACCTAAATTTATTTTTTAACACAACAATGTAATCAACAACAAAAATATTGTGTTGCCACTTGAAACCGTTTTATGTGCCTTTATTCCTATAGTATAAAATGTATCCTTGTGTAAACTCAGAAATATCCGGTAACTGGATATTACCGTTAATCGGGTCACTCTAAAAAAAACAATATTACAAAAATGTCTTACGTTCGAACTTGTCAGAACCTTATCAACTCTAACTGAAGCATAAATTAAATATACAGTAGATAACAAATGTTTATGGAAAAGTCAACGGTTTCAGAAAACGTTTGTGATAAGAAAAAACTAAAGTGAAATGTCGGAACTGAAAAAAAAATGGCGAAAATATTTGACACGTTAATTTTGCATTCTAAACAGTTAATGTACTAAACTCACTACGTTAAGAAAACCTGATTTAAAATATGTTGCTTCTTATACTTGTTTAAGTAGATCAATGTCTCACCTCTGCTTAGCAGTCCAGTGAAGGAAAGTCGATTTCTTCATCTTTTTCATCACATTTTTTGCATCTCGTTGAAAATTGGCGCGGCCGGAAGTGTAGACTGTGCTGTTGTAAATCGGGACCCCTCGGCGATTTCTTCAGTTATTTTCCGAAAGTTACGATTGACTTTTACTGAATCACCGTAAAAGCGACTTTCAAACTTGTATTATTAAATGGTGTTTATTCACATTCCCAATAAAGTGAGAGTGGTTTTAACATGATACTCTACTGTCTGTTCTGTAATTTTTTTTGTCCTACTAGATATTAGACTGTAGATCTGCTTGACCAGGTTTTCGAAAGACAACAACAACAACAAAAAGTTATAAAAAAACTGACTTCTTTGGAATTGGATCATTTTTTTACTGAGCTATTATTACCAAATGTTTTGTAGCTGTCTTAAATGATAACATAGTTAAATATTGCTTTTGTGATCAGTCAGGTCAAGGTCACTGTAACTTAATTAGCAGTTTGCTTTCCATGTCTAGGCAGGATATATATTGATATCAGATGTAGATATTGATATCAAATTTGGTAGTTAGCTTGTTTATGGGATACCCAAGTTTGGAATTGTTTTTGTTGTCCATTAGTTTGATGGACTGAGTCACTGTTACTAATTAAATTTTATTTTGTTCCTGTTCATTATCTTCTTTTTTGAGGATTGATCAAGTTAAGTAGGTAACTAGCTATCTCATGGGAAGAATTAATATGTTTAGAATTGCTTAAGGGATCAATTGTCGTCAAGACAAGTTATAAAATATATTTTTGGATTTTCTATAAATAACTCAAGACAGGAGTAAAGTAGTGTTACCAAATTACTTTCTAGGGAGAGTAAGTCTGGGACTGTATTGTATATGGTTGTGTGATCTCTGTTTAATAATAAATAATGACAAAATAAAGTTTAAAAAATTGGCAATTAGTACAATGTATTTGGAGCTATTTTATGTCACATTCAGCCGAGCTTTTCTCATAACCAACTGTCCATCTAGCTGCATCAACAGTTTGCTCGTAATCACTTTAAAGGCTACCGTTTTGATCCTATCTTAACCAACGCTGGTCAGAATGTCATTAAATGTTTGTCTGTATAAAATCTTGGATGAGTTAATAAATAGGTCACATGATCAAAAAGTAGGTGACTTAGTCAAATCTATAAAAACCTTGAGAACAAGACTTTTTGGGGGCCTAATCTTCACAGAACTTGACCATGTTTCATGTCTCTTTCAATGTTATTTATTTAAAGAAATACAAAATAAATTTCTTAATGTCTTGGAATAATTTTATGCTTGCAAGACCACAACCTATCTGCAATCCTTATGTTAATTAATTTTAAGCTTGCAAGACCGCAAGCTTATCGCAATCTTTAATGGAATAGAAGATTACAAGCTTGCAAGGCTGCAAGCTTCTCGCAATCTTAATGGTATTTAAGATTGCGAGAAGTGTGCGAACAAAACCAAACCGCAACCTTAATTTCCAAGCAAGCGAGCGTGCTCGCATCCGCAACCATAGAATTTAAGAAATGCAATCCTATTAAGATTGCGGCAAGCTTGCGCAAACTTGTCGTAAACTTGTGACGAGCTTGTCGCAAGCGAGCGTTTTGGTGTGGGAGATGTGTCAATGAAAACAATGCTGCCAGGAAGCTGAAAAAATGGCAACTAAATAACAACATTGTTACAACTAGGTATTTCAGTATCACAGAGTCCAAATATGGAAAAACCTTGTTAACATTCTAAAGGTAGCATTTTCAGTCCAAATAACCTGGAAATTTGTCAGAAAGGTCCATCGATGATTTCTAGCTCAGTTTTGAATATAGGTTTTCTGGGGTCAAAAACTAGGTCACAGAGCCTGAAAGTAGAAAAACCTTGATAATGCTCTAGAGGTTACATTTTTAGTCCAAATGTCCTTGAAATTTGTCAGAAAGGTCGTTTCAAGGAATTCTAGCTCAGATTTGGATATGGATCATCCGGGATCAAAAACTAGGTAACATGGTCCAAATATGTAAAAAACTTTTTAACACTCCAGAGGTTACATTTTCAGTCCAAATATTCTGGAAATTTGTCAGACAGGTTTTTTTATTTTGATGATTTCTAGCTCAAGTTGGAGTATGGGTCATCTTGGGTCAAAAACTAGGTCACAGAGCCCAAATATGGAAAAACCTTGTTAACACTCTAGAAGTAACATTTTAATTCCAAATAACCTGGAAATTTGTCAGAAAGCTTAATTCTATGGTTTCTAGCTCAAGTTTGAATATGGATCATCTGGAGTTGAAACATCTAGGTCACAGAGCCCAAATATCGAAAAACTTTGTAAACACTCTAGAGGCTACATTTTAAGTCCAAATGTCCTGGAAGTTTGTCAGAAAGGTTGTTTTGATGATTTGTATCTCAAGTTTGAATATGGGTTATCTGGGGTCAAAAACTAGGCCACAGAGCCTAAATATCGAAAAACCTTGTTAACACTCTAGAGGCTACTTTTTCAGTCCAAATATCCTGGAAATTTGTCAGAGAGATTGTTTCGTTAATTTGTAGCTCAAGTTAGAATATGGGACATCTAGGTTAAAAAACTAGGTCATAGAGCCCAAATATGGAAAAACCTTGTTAACACTCTAGAGGTAACATTTTCAGTACAAATAACCTTGAAATTTTTCAAAGAGATTGTTTCAATAATTTCTAGGTCAAGTTCGAATATGGGTCATCTGGGTTCAATTAACAAGGTCCATAGCAACTTTGTTAAAAGCAGTCATACTCAGGTGAGCAATACTGGGCCATCATGGCCCTCTTGTTAAGTCAGTAGTTGATAAAATTCATATTTTTTTAACTCCTAGGGATTGTGTTAGTTTTAAACCAATTTAACATGATGTTTTTTGTATCAGTTAGCTCTAAACACATGATATTTATTGAATTTATCTTATGCAGAACTGGAGTTGTTATTGCAATCATAATTATTTTTCAAATGTTATCTAACACATCTATATGTCTACAAGGAAGATATTGGTCTTTCAGCATTGTCAAGCAAAATCTAATTAATTAAAACAGTGTGCAATTACAAGCAGACAAATCACAGTGAAAGTATTTCTGTTTACTTTATTTAACCCAGTTCAGTTTGTAAGTTCTGGTTCATGAATATTCAGTTCATGAAGTCACTAACATTGAAAATTTCTCAATTGTCATTTAAAGTTTAAATTTTAAGTTTCATCACCACATTTTTCATGAACCATTTCCTGACATTCATGAACCCTTCCTTACGTTCATGAACCATTCCCTTGCATTCATGAACTCTTCCTGACATTCATGAACCCTTTCAACAATTCTTAAACTAGTTCTTGATTTTCAACATATTCATGAATAAACACTTGTTCATGAATCTAAAATTGATGAACATTTTTTGGTATTCATGAACCAGTTCATGAAGTTCATGAAGTTCTTGAATAAGTTCATGAAATTCATGAACCCATTTCGCAGGGGATTTAGTACACATGTTTCTTGTGTGGCCCTGTATGAAGAATGTTCAAATAATTTTGATCAGTCAAAAAACTGACCGCCAGGGCCATGGCCATTTTCCATATAAGGTTGTATACAAGAGCTACAGCTTTACAGATTTAGTTTGTGTATTCCTTTGGTGACCTTGTATCAAGATTGTTCAAAGAATTTTGATCTGTCAGAAAGAGGTAACCATCTTTTTAGGTCAATGCAGAGACAAATTTTATCAATCTGATGGGCCAGATTTTTATTCCATTAAAAATCCAAGCAGTAAAATCCTTGAGAATGGCCTCAAACCTCTGGTCACTTCTTGGAGCTGTCTGATCAGGAATTACGCTATTTGCTGCCATTCTCGAGCAATAAGTCTTGTTTCTTTGGTTAGTGAATTTAGGTGGTTCATAAAATATCATGGGCTCATGACATCTAAATTGCTCCAAGTCAACCTAACAATTTACCAACTGGCTTGAATTGTTAATGTCTGTTTGAATTGCAACCTGTGTTGTAAAAGCTTCATGCACATGCACTAACATGACTTTTAGTCCACATTTTTAAATTAAGTTAAAGCATAATACAGTTTTATTCAAAATTATACTGCATGATTAATATATTTGAAAGGCAGTTACTGTTAAAAAAGGATTTTATGAAATATGGATGCATATATTTATTATCTTAAATTTCTATAATGTGCTGTTCAAATAAATAATAAGTAAGATAAATTGCAAAGAAAGAAATTGTCGATATATCAGTCATATTTAGAAATAATTAAACCAGTGCATTACAAAACAATTTATTCATAAAGATGTTAAATGATATTGACAAATTACATGTCATTCTGTAAATGAGCATGTTCTGTAATATTTACAGACCTCAATATATTTGATAAACAGTCATATCAATAATATTTCTTTATAATTAATATACTTAATAATCTATAGATGATAACACTTTGAAATATGTATGTTCTAAGTACACTGACAATTTATCAAAGAAAGATTAGAATATTTCTTACAAATATTAGCATCTCACCTGCTTAAACCGAAGTTCAGGCTTGGGTAAATAATGTAGGTCGAGTTGGGAGCTGTCTGATCAGGATCTGCACTATCTGCTGCCATGTATCTAGCAATATGTCTGGTTACCTTGGTATAAGTTCTAAACAAATACTTAAGATCTCTAATGCCTATTATTCATTGTAGCAAGATAAGTGTTAATAGCAGCAATAAAATGGACTGTACTCATATAAGTTGACATTTCGTATTAACTTAGATACAGTCAAAAGTTATGATAAAGTTTTGTTTCCTTTCTGTATATCCATTAAGCCTTATACAAGATTTCACCACTACCAATCAATTCAGCTTCAGGGCTACAAATTCATTATTTACCATCCAATGTACAATTGTTCTCAGAACAGAGGGCCCACATTACTTCAGCATAGATGTCTTTAAATGAAGATAAATGCTGCTGGGATATAGATAGGATTATAATTGTATCAGAACATGGAATAAAGGTCTGTAGGGGAGTCGTGAATGTGATTCTTATAAATTAGATTGTATTAGCTGTAATATGTGTCAGGTTAAAGCTTCTTGTGGTAATACAGGCCTGTCAATGTCACAGATTATCATCATATGAAAGGAGTGTTTATGACAGGAGTGTTGTAAGAAATTAAAGGTCCCGTCCTACCTCTTGTTTTATGCAGAAAAACTAATTTTAATCAAGAAACCACCCTGATCATGTACCAGAGTTTAAGATATTTAATATTAAATAATTTTGTTGTTTTTTTATTAAATTTGCTTCTTCTTTTGTACTGACAGGTTGATAGTTATATAGATTTAACATGGACCCTAATTAAGGTATTGAAGTGTTTAAAAATTAAAATCATTGTAAATAGCACTGTTGTACTGTAATGAGAGTAAATTTAGGACATGAAATGAAGGCTTGCCAATGGCCACTCAGTACTAGTTGCAATATGTAACTCCTCAACCCCTCACCTTGTGGATTCAAGTCGTGGTCCAGACGAGAATTTTTCAGATCTTCGAACTGAAATATGGTGCACTGTTGGTTCTACTGAGGCATGTCTGGGGCCTTTCCCTCTCACCATGCAAAGCTTAAATAGAGAGGACAAAACTGTTTGTGTTTATTTGCATTTTTATTTTATCAAATCACAGTTATAAAGGTGTACTTGCACTGATAAACAGGACAAACTTTTAAATAAATTGTGAAAATATTTTTCCTTATATATTTCAGAGATTAATTATGTTCACTTTTAAAGAAAATGCACGAGGGATTTTGTCCTTGCTGACAAATCTACTGCAAGTTTTTTGTCTGACAATGCTTAAATAAACAGGATGGTTTTTATTCCATGAAGACTTTCAAGCAAATATTATAGATCCTGATCGTAAGTCGCTGAAAGACAGTTAACAGTAGATCTGGATCTACTCTGTTTGGTAAAGGTTGATAAATTTGTTTTTATTAGGTTAAGAATAGAGCTCTTATTGTAAAGTGCAACCAAGCATCCTGGTTATTCCCTGCATTATTTACTAGATATATATTGTTAGAATGACAACCTCTTGTTTATGTTGGCAGAAATGAAAAATTCATATCTCAGAGACTTGCTGGGAATAAAAGTAGGCGCCAGAGAGTTTTCTCTGGGCGGTTGGTCAGTCAAGAGTTCAGCCATGTGATCAGTGAAATGAGAATTGCCATTGAGAGTTGCCATTAAGTGGTCAGTCGGTTATTGGTCTAGTGGAACTACAAGCATGCTTTAGTTATTGCTGCCCTTGGCAACTGCATTCAATATCATAAGCCTCAGTGCCAGTATGGAATGATGCTGAAATTAAATTTTGTTAAAGGGCTGTTGTTATGAGATGATTGACACCTTGTTCCTGTTAACTTTTGCGGACAGGATCTATGTACCTGTATATTTGAAACGTGTTATTAGTGCTAGATCACAGAGACAAAGTGATGGACACTATAGCTGCATCCAGCTGTGAGTCCAAAATAAACATGAGAATTTCATTTCACATTGAATAGTCATTGTTGTCATGCATCAGATAATTTTATTTATTGTTCAAAACATCATAGTTTGAATGCTCTTTGATGCTTTAATCAACGATGTTTTTCTTGTACCAATTTCAGGGTGGAAGAGGCCCATTGTAAAAAATGATGATTTTAAACCCCTTAGCTCCTCTCTGTATGGGTTTGAGTACTGCTCAGGACAAGAACTTAACATGTGGGGAGGCTTTCCAGCTGACCTGCAGTAAGCCAGTGGTTATATCCAGATATATGTCTGGGAGCTTCCTTAACCAATAGTTGGCTGAATGTTGTCAATATGTTCATAATTGTGTTGGTGTGATGTAATGAAAAAAATCAGTAGATATGGTATTGGCTTATCTAGCCATCAGCCAGATTTAAATCTAGCAGACTGGCAAAAAAGATTTCTACCTTTACTTTGTTACTGCTATCTTTTGTAAAATTAGGCTCATCAGAGATAAGAGGCTAAACCAAGACTAACCATAATTGTCTACAAATTCACTTTGCTTGCATTATTTCACCATAAATGATGATTTTTCAAAAGAGAGAAATTGTTAAAGGCATTACTTACCCCTTCATGTGCATAGATTCTATAACCAACACCATGCAACTGTGTTAAGCAATCATCCTTTTAACTTATTTGTTATGCTATTGGCTACTCTTTCTGTTGACCCAGGTTTAAATCGTGCTGTTTGAGAAGAAATGTTTCTGGTTATGCTTTGTTGCATTCAAAGAAATCACTTTCGTAGACAAAAATGCACTTAATATATTTTTGTAAAGAAGTCCTAATTAAAGCAGGGTTTGATTAAATAAGCAAACAGTCTTCCAAGCTTGCAAGGTCAAAAGTGAAAAAAAACACACACACAGAAACACCATTTCATTAGCAGAGCAATACAATGCTTAAAGTGCTACTTTTTTCTTAATAAATTCATTACTTACTTTTTCTCTTTAATTATTATCATATATCATATTAATAATATATTAGCATTTTATTTTTAAAGTAAAAATGCAACTCCTGACTTTATTTTAATGGCTCATTGTAAAACCACCTACTCTAATTTATGGAAAAAATGATGTTACTCAATGATTATTATATTCGGGTGTTTATTAAAGACGACATGGTAACTTAGTTACTTGAGTATTTCAGTGGTAACTAGGTTAAGCATGTCTAAGAGTATCTTTTCAATATTTTGGCACATCTAATGGTATATGTCAATTACATTAACACTAGCAGCGATATGCAAAATAATATAAACACGTCTAACAGAACTTGCAAAATGTTTTTAGGCATCTAATGGTCTATGTAAACTATATTTTACACATTTAATAACTTAATGCAAAGTACATAAACATGCTATTTTTAAAGTTTTTAAGGTTAAATGGTCAAACTATTTTAAAAGGTTTTTGTTGTAAAAACTGTCTATATTGCAGTAAGGGTTTTAACTAGACTGCATTGTTTCATTATTGTTGTAGTCCTGACATCAATATAATCAGTACTTAGCCATTAACAGCCATCCTATTTAGTACAATGATTCTCTTTGAAGACTTTTTTCAGCTGATTTAAAAAAAATATATTTGTTGTTGCTTCGTTAGGAGTGTAGTTTAGGACCAAATAGAATTGATCTACATAGAACAAGGACCATATATCCTGCCAGGTGAATCCAGCCATGTCATGACAGATTAAACATTACACCTATGTTCAATTATATTTTTTTGCTAACAAGAATTATTATCAGTAATCAAAGCCATACGAGACATAGGTTACCTTTTTTTCTGTTACTGTAAAAGTTCCCTTGCTTTAAAAGCAGTCAATAGCACGTGTGGCATTACTGATATTTCATTGTAATGCATGTCAGTTTAAATGGTATCTAATATAAGAGTTACCCCTTCTGATTTCATTTTCCAGAATCTTCTGTCTGCCTGAAATCTCAATGCCATACATATTTTTAACCTGCTATATGCACCAATCAGTCAGGCAAAGGCAAATTGTGTAGGTTGTAATCAGTTAGCTAATGCTAGAAGCTGTCTGATCAGGACCTTAATTACTTATTTACTTTAAACTAATAATGTAATGCACACCCTGACCTGACAGCTCTACGTATTGTTACGATTGCCATGAAGTTTTGATTAAAAAAAAATGAACAAAAGGTAACCAGTGTGGCAGGTTCTGGGTTAAAATTAGTTCTGATTGATGAATATTTTAATTCCCCGTCTCAATCTTGTGACTTCCTCTCAGGAAAATATCACAGAATAACTTGTCTGTTATATGCTGGCAGAAATTAATGGAAAATTTCAACTTCATCTGAAAGTTAAATTTAACTAACAATTTATCGACCCAGAACAAGATGGAGTGTTGGCCTTTTTGGACAAAGTAATCGGATTTAGAGTCACTTAACTGAACTTACTCTGCCATTTTATATCATAAATAGTTCAAATTGCACATTTATTGTTAGTTATTTCAGCTGTCTGATTCACTCAACTTAATTAAGTTAAAAATGTGTAAAGACTAGTGAGGGTAATTGTTGGTTGAATTTTGTGATTTTGTATAAACTAAGCCTATTGCAATTTTGGGGGATTTTTTTTTCTTCATACTGTCATACATTTGTTTTTGCATTAGTAAACCCTTTGACCTGCAGATATACATTGTTTAAGTTGCTTTCGTCATTTATTGTGTAATCTGAAATGTATTAGATGTTCCTGATAAACTACTTACTTTAAAAAGCTGTAACCAAATTAAATATAACAGCAAAAACATTTTCATTTTGTATTTGTTATCTCCAAGTCAGTCATATCAGGAATTTTTAATTTATGTACAATGAAGAATTATTCACACAAGTCTTTGCTGATGAACATATTCAGAGATGATTCATTTCTTTTGTGAAAGCTTTCGCTAAAAATACAGAAAATCAATAGAATGTTGATTTCAATTCTTTAGCTGTCATTTCAATTGTAAATTAAACTTTCTTCTTCAAAAAGTCTATTCTTCAGACAAATCAGGATAAGGCAGACTTGAAATTATTCTGACATCCAGATAATACTTGTCCATATCTGAGCGTTAGACTCACTTAAAGTATGACATATTCCGAGCTGTTTATGTCAGTTGAGGGTAATCTCTCACTCATCAGTGTTATTCTTTATTCCTAACCCTTAGCTTGCTACATTTTGTTAAAAACCCATGCTAAATTTTAAGTTGTTTTTTTTTGCTTTATTATTATGTAAGTAACACTTATAAACAGAGCAGCAAAAGTGTAGATCCTGATCAGACAGACAGCTTCCAGCTTGCTACATGTTGTTAAAAAAAACAACATTTTGAATTCTCTGGGATTTTCTTTTTAATGGTATATATGTTGCATTTCAGGGTTGATAAAAGGGGGGCATTTTAAGGTGTTTTGGTTTCTTGAAAGTTAGTTCTCAAAAACTGCTTGCATATGTAAACATTTATGATATACTCAAGCGTGAAAATTGTATGATTGTTTTATTGATTGAAGTAAGCATTTCTTTCAGATTTAAAACAATTTCAAAATCAAGAGCAGAATGTGTGTTTTTTCAACAGGAAAACAAAACTCGTGCCTTTCTGATGAGATTACATTCGATTTAAAAATTAATTACTGTCTTCTGACTGTATTATGTTAATGCGAATTTTGGAACTGTGATCTAGTTTAAATGCAGCCACATAAATATTAAATTTGACATTCAATGTTTAATATTCAGAAATACTGACAAATATAGAAAGCCAACCTTAAGTGATAATGATATTGAGAATGTAATAAATCTTTGATAATCTAGAAGGAAGTGGGAATTACTTGTGTTGTTTGACCTTACCATGCAAGATTAAGAAACCACCCTTCCCAAAGTTCAAATATTATTACTTAAAAATAGAAGTAATAATAATAATAATAATAATAATTATATATAAATATTCATTATAATAAATAATAAGATATTATGTACAAGTATTCCTAATTGAGAAGCATATTCTTTAAACAAATGAAAAAAGAGTGATCATTTTATCTTTTTTACTGAAGAGTTCACAGGATGCACATTTTCTGAAATAATGGGCCCTGACAAAAACTCATGGGTCCCTATATGTATCATTATATACATCAAGTTACTTGTCACTTATTTTGCAGAAAAATGTTGTCAGCGTTTGCTGTCTGTCATTTAAAGGTAGTAGCCAACTGTTTGGATAAAAGAGTTTTTTCTCAATTATCTAAATAAGTCATCGATACCAGAAAAAGTCCTGCAAAGATGCTGCTGATTAATGTCCTAGCCTAAATCCCCACTAATCATTACAAACAGGAATTTCCTATCCGAACCACACTGCACAGTAAGCTATTTTTAAACTAAGAATACCACATGACCACTTACTCTTAGATGAAACCACATGCTCATGCTCGTAAAAAGCTTTGACACTGATGTATATATTTAGCTAAATCTTGCATCATGCTTTTTAAAGATTCGGAAAGAATAGACATTTAAAATGACTGCATTCACAATTTGTGTTGTTTTACACTTGTGGTTATGTTACAAACAAACTTTGCTTTAAATTAAATGATACATTATGGCACTGATTATTCCTAAATACCACAGAACATGGGGTAAGAAACTGTTACATATATTAGATCTTGGCAGTCTTAGATCTTGGCAACCTTAGATCCTGGCAATCTTAGATCATTGCAGTCTTAGATCTTGGCAACCTTAGATCCTGGCAATCTTAGATTATGGCAATCTTAGATCTTGGCAACCTTAGATCCTGGCAATCTTAGATTATGGCAATCTTAGATATTGGCAGTCTTAGATTTTGGCAATCTTAGATCTTGGCAATCTGACAGATACCAACTTTAACTGTGGACACCTTTTTTTTTATTCAGAGGCAATGCAAAAATATGTTACTGACAGTTCGTTAATGAACAGATAACAGCACATGTTTAATACAACCCATTTAATAGGCCTATGGGTAACCCCTCGGAATCAAACCATTTGATAGATTATTTACAAATGTGTGCAAGTCTATAATGTGGATTTTTGTGAGGATTTTAAATCACATACATTCTTGCAGATGCACATACAGTCAACTCTCGTTATCTCAAATTTCAAGGGACCGTAGAAAAAAGTTTGAGATATCCAAAGTTCGAGTTATCCGAATTTAAGGATAGTTTGTGTAAATCTTAAAAATCTTACCTGCTGCACGATGACTGGTAATGACTGAAATTCCTTGCTCGACACATTCTCGTGTCTGGTCTGTTGCCATAACCAAGCCTTTTTTTTTTTTCAATAATCAGTACGCATATTGTGGTTAGGTAGTGGAAGAATGATAAAATCACTAACGCGACCTCTCATTTTATTTACAAGTTGAGAAGGCCGTTCTCAAAAACTGTTACAACAACAA
Source organism: Sinonovacula constricta (assembly GCA_007844125.1). Classification (NCBI taxonomy): domain Eukaryota; kingdom Metazoa; phylum Mollusca; class Bivalvia; order Cardiida; family Solecurtidae; genus Sinonovacula; species Sinonovacula constricta. Next base: position 16,167,078 of record CM017559.1, read on the forward strand.
GTACAAACTGAAACACTTTAATCAGCGTTAATTGATTAACGAAATCATTGTTTATAAAATCAGCTTATTAAATAATAATCGATTAACCTCTTCTCTAAATTACATGACATCCTGATTGCCGATAATTGGCGATAAAACTTGCGCCCAAATCTTCGCGAGTTTCACGGTAGGTGTGAAAATCACTATTGTTGCTGTTTTGCATGTTATAGCAATTTGAAGTTTGAGATAGACCAACTGATTTCAACAGTTTTATACGTGTGGGGACAAAGAATTTAGATTGATATATCCGATAATTTGACACATTCGAATTTGAGTTAAGTGGAGTCGAACTATATAGAAACTATAGGGAAAAAACGGGACCGTAGAAAACAGTTTGACATAACCGGAAATTTGAGATAACCGATTTTGAGATAACAAGAGTTGAATGTATTTATTTTTCTTGCATCTACATTAAAAATGTGCATCGGGGACACAGAACGCAGGGGTAAAATGATCACTGATCATGTATCATTTTTGTATTGCAACATTCATGGCAAAATTGATGTAATATTTGTCCATTCGTTAGCACAAGAACCACTTAAAGTATTTAACATTCTTGGAGTATTTATATCTGTTGAGAATAATCTTATCTTTATCATTGTCTTTCTACTGAAATAAGATTTAGCTTGACATTTTCATATGTGTTAGTATCTTAGAATTTATTTCACTAAAACTGCCTGCAGATATAATCATTTTAGACATAGTCAAGTGTTTTTATGAAAGTTTTTATTACTCAGACAGCTATTCCTTACATATTAAAAAGAACTTTTTTCTTGAAACTAGATTATTGTCTGCCAATTTAATTTGTTCTCAGGGTTGTCAATGTTTATGTCAAAAAAACAGCTTTCAGAAGTAAATGTTGAATACTTTTTTGTGAAATCTGTGGTAAAAGAGAATTAAAATTTAAAATCTTCCAGCTTTTAAACAGTTTAAAATCCAAGAAAAATATTTTTTCCTGAAATAAAATAAAGATAACAGCTGTTTTGCAGCTTTAAGTTTAAAAAAGAATTTATCAATACTTTAATGAGGGTGGCATTAATTGCCTCTTTAATCAAGCTCAATAATTGTGTTTTAATTCTTTTTTGTTCAACAAGACTATTGTTTGCTATTTAAATTTCTCAGGGTTTGTCAAAGTTAATTTTAAGAAAACATCTTTCAGAAGTGTTGATTTTTTTTTATTGAGTGAAATTTGTAAAATGTATCAATTTAAAGATTCACATATTAAAGGAAAAAAAATGCCTAAAAATACACACAAATAAATGTATTTATCCATGACATTTAAGAATGATGTCTTTGATATTTGCATGACAATATTGAAGTCAAAAGACTCAGAATACTCAAGATGGAGCTACATGCAATGTAATATACAAATATAGTTTTCATTTTACTTGCTTATGGTAAAATAAACATAAAATTATAAACTAAAATTGACCACTTGGCTGTTTAAAAGCAAACCATCTTGTGGGGAGGGCTATGTTAACTTGCAATATACATGTGTCCAGTAACTTATTTCATGACAGGATGGTCATATTCTTTTCATCTTAAAGGTGGTATGCGATCAGCCAGCTGCCAACAATATGGTTCTACATGTAGGTTGACATCCAACCAAGTATCTTGGATCTTCCTTAAAGGTGCAAGGGCTCTGTTGATATTTTGATTAATGTTATTATTTGTCTTAGAATAACTGATTTATCATGAACAGGGAAAGCTAAGTAACTGCTTAATATGATCCATTACTTGCCCTAGCACACCTAATCTTGTTACATAGACCTGATTCTAATGCTGTTGAAGCCACAATATTCTTAAACAGATTTAGTGCAGGACCTTACAGTTTCTCATGTTTTACTGCAATATTAAAACAAATAACTTGTCTGCCCATATCTGGAATGGCAGTTTATGGGTCTGGTTTCTTTCTAAAACAGAGCAAGCTATAAGTCTAGAACACTGGTTCAAACAAAGCTTTCACTGCACATGCTCAGCTTAAATCTTACTTCCTGTCAGACAAATTATGTCAGTGTGCATTGACAAATAGTGTAGATCCAGATAAGATATCTCCCATCGGGATCTGGACAAGCTGCTCTTGAGTCGCAAGCATTATGTCCAATTACATTTGTGTGCATTTTGAAGCAAATAACTAAGAATAACTACAGTTAATTTATGTTACTTACTATCTATTATATGTCAGGTAACTGTTCTACATAAGCACAAAAAGATGCAAGCCGGACCTGGTAGTGCAGTCATTAGTGTTTAGGCTCTAACTACAGTAGTCTCCATTTCAATCCCTGGCCATGAGATGGTAAAAAATAGTAATGGTAAAGTCCCTTGCTGATAATCAAGCAAATGTAAGGGCCAGGTGTCAGGATAATGTGACTGGGTGTGTTGTCATGCTAGGTGTTCATTGCATGCTTTACACAGTGAAGGCAGCACTATATCTGCCTCAATTAAACACAATCTCCAACAAAAAAACTGAAATAACATTGGTTGGAAATAAACTTAACATTGTTGAATGTAGGTATGTCATATCTTTATATTACATATAGTCATCACATTGCTTACTATCTATATCAAGTGTTATTTTGCAAAGGCACAAAAGATAAACACAATAATGAAACAAGTTCAGTTTATCACATCTTTTCCAGGCGCATTTCTCTGGCATTCCTGTACTGTAGATTGCTTTTATTAAGTGTATAAAATCTTAATACTTGTGTAGTTTCTTAATCACTTTCAAAATAACTTTAAGAACCTTTTTTTTCCAATTTCATTAGTCTTAAACTTTCTTTAATTAGTTATTGCTTCTAAGCTCCTTGTTTTACAGTATGGAATTAAACTTTTAATCATATGGAAGTGCATTTGGATGGACATTCCTTGAGGAATGTAAGTCTTATAATTCTATAATTTCCCTCTCTGATTGTATCTATAAAGTCCTGTCTGCCCAAAGATACATTCCATGGGAATGTATTATTGCTCTGGGAAAGAGATGGATAAAACAGCAATTTGCTGGTTGGGAATAGATGGAAGTTTGGGGAAGAGTGGAAAAATGAGCAGAGGTATTGAAAGAGAATATTTTATTGCCACATTAAGATCCAGGAAATGTGCTATAGTTGCTGCAATGACAGTGTAATGGAAGTGAGTTCACAGTTCTTTTAGTACTGCAAGTTTCCTAATTTAGCAGGAAATAACAGTTTAAGTGCTTCCTGTAGGTAGGTAGTTATCGTGGCTCTGACTGATCAGGATTTGCACTTTTGGCTTCCGAGTGCATTGCAATATGTCTTGATACCATTGCATGTAGTTAAACAAACATACTGTTTTGTTTAATAGCACATGGTTACGAATTACCACAGTATTCTGAGGTAGCTTATTTGTATATACATGGGCTGACATAGATGGGGTACTTAATTTTTAGCCTGATAAGCACAATAATCAATCAAGCATAGGTAAAAAATATAGGGTAAGATAAGCCATCTCCCTGCTATAAGCTGTCTGATCGCTGATCTGTCTGATCAGGATCTACAGAATTTGCTTCTATGTCTGTATATACACGTCTTGTTACCTTTTGTACGACATGAAGTTGCAAGCAGAGAACTTAGATTGTAGCATTTTTATTAACAACTGCAGCATTGATAAGGTTTAATAATTGTTGTAGCATTATGTCACATTTATATGACATACCTGCAGATACCATATTTGGGGACTAGAACATCTTGTGTTGTCTGGGCATTTTTTAAAGATTTGTTTATAGTGACTGTCAAGGATGTTGAATGTGGTGTAGAAAAGTTGAAAGTGTAAAAGAAAAGTCTATCTGACAATTTAATACCACGAATTTGTAAGAATTAATTACCTAGTTTTCCACAAATTAAACTTAAACTGTTGCATCTAAGTGGGCTCTTATATGAAATATAGTTTTCAGTGCAACATTGATTATAACATATCAAGTTTACCCATGTATTGCATGCATAGTACAATAATTGAGTTGTATGCATGCCTTCTGCATGCTTTTGGACAAACAAGAGCATAATACAAAGATGACCAACATAGAAAAGATCTTTGATATATAATACTGAAGAATATGGAAGGTCTGAACACTATCTTATAATGTTTCAAGTAAAGTGAATTTGTTGATATTATTGACAAAATAGAGTAATTGATTTCAAGTTGGCCTTGGATCATAGAGTATACAAATATTGAACAATAAGTTATTGAGTTTTATATTGAAACAAGTTAACCTTAATTAAGAAATCAAATATTCTGTGATGTTTAATTAACCATGTCATGTTTTGGCAGCAAGAGGAGAAAAAAAGCTTATAGACATTTTCATGTTAGGATGATTGTATTAGAAAATTGACAAAAGACAAGTTTTAACATGATTTGAAACTAAACAAACATTGCTCATATAGCATCCAAGAAGCCAGTGTGATTCTACTTCGATATAAATCTAGAAAAAAATATTATTTATTTGAAACCAATGATTGCAAGACCGTGACAATAGTGTTAAGTTATGGGTGTGACTAAACAACCTGTTGAAGCATCTATGATTGTCAAATTTGTGACAATGGTGTTGTTGATGTGACAATGTGCACTCTATCAGAGAAGATGTTTTCTATCGGAGGCAATGTCCACCTGCCTACATACAAGGAGACTAAGTATGAGCCCTTGGAGCTCATACTCGAGGCCCAGGAGGAGGTGAGTTAAGTTTTACCTTTCTAATGTTTCATTTCAATGGCTTAAGCAAATGGTGTAAACCACCGGCAGCTGTCTGATTATCATTGGCACTGTTTGCTGTTGATTTGCCAGAAATAATGTCAAGGCACCTTTGCATGTAAGATGGCTAAGAATAAAAGTATAAGTTATTAATAATAAGTACAGTCCAATCATGATACTTTGAATCGCAATTGAACAAAGTTACGGAATAATACTGGTACATTCACTGGCCCCATCAGTATTTCTGTATTTCATGTGGAAAATGTTATGATACTTTGGATCACATAAGTTTGGAATACTATACTCAATCTGAAACTCTCTGCCATGTTTTCACACCTCCGTTGGTGAATGCAGCTCCGTTTGCTTGCTGACATCAGCTTCACTAACTGGCATGGTGATCCTGAGTGCAATTAACAATAAGCATGTTGTTCACTGTTTGGTGTTGACACAGTATAAGTCTTGTATATTTGAAAAGCGAGCAAGTATCTTTCTACACATTACATGTTTTTATCATACAACCAACTACGCAGACCAATGTGTCAATTGTAGTAAAGGAACAAATGAAATTCCAGTTAATTCCAGTGTGCAACCTTTGCCTGGCTGCCATCACCAAGTTGTCAGATGAGGCAAGAAATGATGTGTAATAATGTGTACATTAATGTAATGATATTGGCATTGATGTTGAACTATGTGCTACATTGTGTTGTTAAACATACTCTTATAACATAAAAATAAACAACAAGCTTGGCTGCTTAATTTTATTCACATAATACAATGATGAAAAATAACAATAACAGCAACCGAATTGTGTCAAGTTAAAACTGGTTTACAGAAACAGCAATGGCTGGCAGCTGCAATCAGTCACTTAGGTAGGTTACGCTACTTAATTCAGATTCTACAATTGAACAGATAATTTGCCCGTTCGGATGGACATTTGTAGTATTGTGATAAGACTTATATGTTATGAACACAAGGTAGCTAAATGAGTTAAAAATGTGGTGTTGTTATCTCTTTCTCAACTTAAGGTTTTGCTGACATTTGTCTGTTGTATTATGAAACTATGTGCAAGAAAATCATGAAACCCCCAAAGCAGTTTTTAAATGGGTCCAAGGTTATTAAACTTGGAGTTGGAGTCTGAGGCCAACCTCAACATCTCATTGGTCAGAATTTAAATTAGAACCAAAATCTGACCAATCAGATAAATGAGAAACTCAGAGCATGACATTTCACTAGGCAGTATCTATAAATGCTTTTCTGTCAGTAGATGACTAATTTAACATATAGCTCAATCTGGAGTCTTCCTCCACCAATAATTAGCTGGACATTGGCATAATGACCATAATTATATGTTGCACTGTAAACAAATACAAAAACAACATTTTTTTTTAATTTAAAATATAAATTTGAAAACAACTGTCTGTAAAATGTCATATATATTTTAATAATATGACTCTTCTGTCATCATTTAGATAAAATAATGACATTTTTTTCCCTATTTAAGTATTCTACTAGTGGCAGTAAATGAAGCAAAACCTTGAAATGGGGATTTATTAGGTTGATGAAATAATTGACAATGATAATTCTGTCTATCACATGCTCCCCAGAGTCCAGTATGATAGTATGGAAAGCTGTATCAATAAATAAAATCAGCCATGCCATGAATTTGTAATCAACTTATATTGATTGGGATTTTTTCAAGATGTTGAAATTATAGAAAAAAAATATGTGAAGATTACTGGAAAAGAATTGAATAACCTGGTAGATAAATGTAACTCAGGGTAAGAAGAATCATATTCATGTCAAGGTATAATTATGGTGACTGCTTTTAAAGGTTTATAGGTTGTATGGTGCGTAAGTTAACCCCAATCATCAATACAAACAGATTGATAGATTGAATTAGTAAAATGAGTTAAAGTTTGAATTCTTGAAGAGTTTGATATTTGTATAAGGGAACGTAATAGCATTGTTAGGCTAATGTGCATAGAAATTGAATTCTTTTGTATATGAATTTTCACATTTATTTGACTAAAACAGTGGAGCTATTGTCAGGACCATCTTTTCAGTTTCTGTGTCCATGCATATGGGTATTTCCTATCTAAGCCTATGCCGCAGAGGTAGCTATTTTAAACCTTTGTAAACCACATGCCAGCTTACTTTTGAGGTCATGTTTTATTGTTAACCGGTTTATCTGCTCTGATGTTGATATCTGTTTTTAGCAGAGATCACTGTCATGCTTATCTATAGATTTGGAAAGAACGAACTTTTAGAATGATTATTTTTTTGCAATTTTTCAGTTTTACAAACTAGGTAGTGTTCAAATTCATCTTTACTTAGATTTATGTATGAACATTTGCAGAATTTATGTGTGGGGCACCCATGGCATATTGGTAGAGTCACCAATTTGTAACTCCTCTGACTGCTTAGCCTCACAACACATGGGCTCAAGTCACGTTCGGGCGAAGGACTTAATGTAAGGAGGTCTTCATGCTGACTTGTGTTGTGCCATAGTTCTACCCAGACATGTGTCTGTGGTCTTCCTCCACCAAAAAGCTGGACGTTGCTATAATGACAATGAATGGTGACTGTAGTGTATTTCGAAAACAAAACAAAGAGAATTTATCCCTTAATTCCCCAAAACAGTGGGAAAATAATCTTTCATGCATTGGATATAGGCAAACTGTCAGATGCCATATTTAAGGCTGTTTTTCAAATAATCTCTGTAAATTTCAGACTTGGCATACTTGTTTACTTTCAAATGGGGAAACCCTAAGTTATTATTTCTTTATACAATCCAGCACTAAGAACAAGATGATCTTTCTGTTTATAGACAGCTTTATATAGTTTATACTTTCCAAATCTGGGTGGAACATGGTTTAGCTTGATTGAAGGCAACATTATTGTTGCTTCTAGTGGACACTCCTGCTGGTTAAGTAAGCAATGATTTATAATTTTAACAAAAAACATAGCTAGGAATAAATATAATCCAAGGTTGAAACTCCTCAAACTTAATTATAACAATAGATAATCTAAATATGTAAACTTGCACTTTAATATATTTGTTAAAATCACATTAACCTGATATAAAATAAAAACACTGTCAGGATAAATAATTCTATAGCAATTACTCAAGTAAGAGACAGATGAATAGTAAATGTTTTAATGGAGGTATATTATATTGCAACCCTGTGTAACTAAGTTTGATCTTTCATTTAATGTGGAAACGTTTTGTGTCATGAGTTTTACAAGAGGCTTTTAACAGCCTGTTGGGAAATCAGACTCTTGTTCAGTTAACCGACTGTCTAGAATAAAATCTCAAATTTTTATATAAGAGTTGCAGATCAAATATGGTTCTGTGAAAATGATAAATGATATAATAGCCTTTGCAGATTGAGGTTCATAGAAAAGTGTGGGCAAGTTAAAGTGTGTTCTTAGTAATCATCATTTAATAACAAATGCAATAATCAATGTTTTATTTGTAATAAATGTTTTAACCAATGTATTTGCCATTATTAAATAACTATATGTTATTAGTCCTATATATAAAAAAAGCACCTGGCACATTCAATAACAAGACAGTCTGCTTTAAAACAGTGCCAATATAAATATCACTTTTCTTGGCCATAAAGTGATATTGATAAAAAGCCTGCATTTGAAGTGATTTGATTGGCTAATAAGGCAGTGCTGAAAAATGATAGACATTTCACAAGAAGCTGTGTGTAGATGCCGACAGGTTGCTTAAATTTATAAAACAACATATTCTCAGTTTTCAAACATTCACAGCATGAACTGGTAGTGTTTAACTTAATATGTCATAAATTTACAATGTATACACAAAAACACAAACAAGCATTTTCTGACTTGGATTAATGCAAAATTTAACTAAGTATTAAATGTGAAATCTTAAAAGTACATGTAGTTATTTAACAAAATTGTCAATAAATAAGTGATTTGATATTGGCCCTGTTATTTGTCCTCTGGTCTGTCATGTTGGCCTTCGACCCTGGGCCAATATGTCTGCCCTCGGACACATAACAGGGCCAATATCAATTCACAAATTTATTAACATATTGTATAACCAAGGTAACAACCTATATTATAACCAATATAACAACCACTGTTATTACCAATATAAATAACAAATATAACATATGTAATATACCAGTATGATAACCAATGCTATAACCAATGTAATAATATACCAATCATATAACCAGTGTAACAGCCAATGTTTGAGATGTGCTTTGCTTAAAGCTCTTGTCGGTTTGTTCATTTTTTTTGTTCCATTTTTCCACACAGAATGTCAGAAGTTCTGCTTAACATTTGTTTAAAAGATTTTTAATGCTGAATTTGATATATTTTCTATTTTAGAGATTACCATCCCTTTGGAGTTTTTTTGCAAATAAAAGATATTAATATGTTTCAAATTTATTCCTATAGTTCAAAATGGAAGAGGCTGATGTTTTACGAGTCATGTGTTTTGCCATAATTAAGCCTCTTTTTGGACTTGCCTGACAGGACTTTACTAAATCTAACCTAACATAACAGAATGTCATAAAGATTGTAAGACAGACTTTCATAGACAAGTAGAAGTTTTAAGTAAAACAATTGCCAATTCCTGACTTGAAGTCAAACTAGAAGGGCATGAATAATTCATTTGCTTTTACTAAAGTTAGGGAAACTAAAGTAAACTACTGGGTTAAGTGACACCCAACTGGAGCCATAAACCTGTTAGACAGTTTGTCAGTTCTTAATGCTTAGCTTGCTTTACATGTATTTGTTCGACTTTGGCAACTAGTGAAGATTAATATCAAATATCTTCCTGCTAGGAGCTGTCTGATCAGGATCTGAACTCTTACTGCTGAATCTCCAGCAGTATGTCTAAGCACCTTTGCATATCAATGTTAGAAGATGACTGACTAAAAATTAAAATTAGTCTGGTCTATTAACAAATGTAGAAAGTAAAGTGTTAATACAATTGTTTAAGAACTACATAGGCCTTTATTTTGGTGTGGAGTAAAACACCTTAACAAAATGATCATTTCAAGGGCTTTTATTCAAGTTAATATGTATTAAAATTCATCTTTTAAATAAGGGTTATGTGGTACCTAAAGTTCCGTGTAATAGAGTTTCAGAAGACATAGAAAGTGGAAACATTTTGTGTTATGAGTTTTACAAGAGCTTTATTACAGTTTGTTGGGAAATCAGACTCTTGTAATGTTAACCATCCATATAGAAAACAGTCTTGTCATGCATGGTTTGTATCAGACCAGCAGAGAAATGACTGTGCTGGGAAAACAATAAATGGTAGAATATATCATCATGGATTGGGATCTGAGAGAAATGTAGAGAAACAATAACTGCTGTTAACAATAGATCTATAATGTATAGAATTTGAGGTGCATTGTCATAATCATTATGTTTAAAAGCAAATATTTAAGTTGTGAGTTTCAGCAATCTTTTCGTCATTTATTTCTATCTCTATCTAGTCAGTTATTTATCCCACATCTTGGTGCAGCAGAATGTCAAAGGTTTTGGTTTTACATTGTTTAGCTTTAACAGAGAGTTAATTGGATGTTCAAGGCAGTAATCTGGATCCTTCAAGAGTTTGGTGAATCAGGAAAAAAACGTTTATCATGGTTTTGTAAAATATCAAACATTTATACTTTGTCACTTTCTTTGCTTAATTTTCATCTGAAAAAGTATTATATAACATTGAATCCTAAACATGTTGAACATGTTGATATTTAATTGAATCATTTTAAGAAGATGACCAGCTTGATATATTCATTGGATTTTACCATAATTACACAAACTAATGGCTAAAGATGAGGTTAAGAGATGTACAAAAAATTTTGAAATGGTAATAGATTTTTTATGGAAATTGGGAACATTTTGTGCCATGAGTTTTACCAGTAGCCTGTTGGGAAATCAGCCTCTTATAAAGTTAAACGGCAATCTAAAAGACAATTTTCCTGCATGTTTGTATCAGTCTGGCGGATAAAAGACTGTGTAAGGAAAGTAAGTGGTAGCATATTTCTATCAAGGATTGGGGATCAGAGAGAAATGGCAGGAAACAATAACTGTGTGGTTTAAAAAAAAAATTGTAGCTGAATAATTTTAGTGTGTAATTATTCAACATAAATCATCATGCTAGATCACATAATTAATAGTTGGTGCTCAACAGATTTCTGTTCCTTATTTTATTATTCTTCAAAATTGAGGCAGTAACCTACTGTAAAACCTCACTAGAAGACCACCATATACTAAGTGGAGCATTCTGCTCAACGGGGCACATTTTTCCAGAACCATTTCTTCTTTTTATTTCATTGCACCCAAACCCCTGAAAGACAACCACCTGGCTACTTGGGACACTTATTTCGGAATAAATCAGATTCACACCTTTTTCCAATCCTCACTGAAAGGGACAGTGTTGACAATTTTCACTCTGAATTAATATGTTGTTCACACCAGTGTAGACTGACTTTTGAACTTATAAATGTATGATATTTTGTCTTTAGTAAAGCAACACAGAGCTCCTGTTACTAAACATTGTGGAGAAAGATGTTGCTCCTGAGAATGAAGGCTTAAGTCAATTATTATAACATTCATTTATATTTTATGATAGCTATTATATTTTTATAATAGTCTTCAATAAGATAAATAGTTCCAACATCAAACTACAAAATAATGTATATCATAATAATGCAATGATGTAACATTATGACAAAAATTGGGCCAGCTCACTGAAAGGACCACCTTGCTAAATGGGACAAATTATGGAGAACCACTGGTGGTCCTATTAGCGAGGTTTCAATGTATTAGGGTATAGAGACTTATCTTGTCAACTTTTGATTTCAAGACATTGTGAAGATTACATACCCGTTAAAGATTAATGGTCATTTTAAATTTAAAAAATGGCAGTCAATGCCTTGTACAGCTCTGTAAGTATTGCTTCAAGCCCCTTTGTACAATGACAGCTTTTATTATTTGCTTAAACATACTTTCTCCTTGCTAAAAAATCTCAATCATAAAAATGCTTCAAATTGACTTAATAATCAACAAGCCTGATAAACCAGAATTAGCCCAGTTTGTTTGCCACATTTGTTTATATACCATATAATCCTAAAAACTGAGTAGCAAACAATAAATGTAGATCCAGATCAGCCAGCTCTTGCTAGAAGTTGGCTGATCTTTACTTTCATTTTTTAGCTCACCTGAGCACAACGTGCTCAAGGGGAGCTTTTGTGATACCGCTTCGTCCGTTGTCCGTCGTTCGTCGTTCGTCGTCCGTCGTCAACATTTACCTTGTGAACACACTAGAGGCCACAATTTTTATCCAATCTTCATCAAACTTGGTCAGAATGTTTGTCTGCATGAAATCTTGGATGAGTTCATTATTGGGTCACCTGGGGTCAAAAAGTAGGTCACGAGGTCAAATTTTAGGAAAAACTTGTGAACACACTAGAGACCACATTTATAGCCCAATCTTCACCAAACTTGGTCAAAATGTTTGTCTACATGAAATCTTGGATGAGTTCGTAACTGGGTCACGTGGGGTCAAAAAGTAGGTCACTAGGTCAAATCTTAGAAAAAGCTTGTGAACACACTAGAGGCCACATTTATAGCCCAATCTTCACCAAACTTGGTCAGAATGTTTGTCTACATGAAATCTTGGATGAGTTCGTAACTGGGTCACGTGGGGTCAAAAAGTAGGTCACTAGGTCAAATCTTAGAAAAAGCTTGTGAACACACTAGAGGCCACATTTATAGCCCAATCTTCACCAAACTTAGTCAGAATGTTTGTCTGCATCAAATTTTGGATGAGTTCGTAACTGGGTCAAGTGGGGTCAAAAAGTAGGTCACTAGGTCAAATCTTAGAAAAAACTTGTGAACACACTAGAGACCACATTTATAGCCCAATCTTCACCAAACTTGGTCAGGATGTTTGTCTGCATGAAATCTTGTATGAGTTCGTAACTGGGTCACGTGGGGTCAAAAAGTAGGTCACTGGGTCAAATCTTAGACAAAGCTTGTGAACACACTAGAGGCCACATTTATAGCCCAATCTTCAACAAACTTGGTCAGAATGTTTGTTTGCATGAAATCTCGGATGAGTTCGTAACTGGGTCACGTGGGGTCAAAAAGTAGGTCACAAGGTCAAATCTTAGAAAAAGCTTGTAAACACACTAGAGGCCCTATTTATAGGCCAATCTTCATCAAACTTGGTCAGAATGTTTGTCTACATGAAATCTTGGATGAGTTCGTTATTGGGTCTCGTGGGGTCATAAAGTAGGTCACTAGGTCAAATTTTAGATAAAGCTTGTGAAAACACTTAAGAGGCTACATTGATGGCCCAGTCTTCACCAGACTTGACCATCATGTTTGCCAGTATGAAATCTTACATATGTTTTGAAGTGAGTCATGTGGATTCAGTAGGTTACTTGGTAAAATTCTAGAAAATGTTATCAACCCAGTGGCCACACTAATTGTCCAATCTTCACCAAAGATTTCTAAAGTAAATAACTCTTAATTACTAAATGCCAGATTTGAGCCTACGTAAAGCCTGTGTCATCAGGTGAGCGATTAAGGGCCATCATGGCCCTTTTGTTGTCAAAGTCTTGTAACTTTGTTATAATCAAATGATGAGTTGAATTGTGTTAATAGACTTGCTGATATTGTGTTTATGGTACATGGTGGTGGTAAGTAGATGTCAGATAGGCAGGAAATAAAATATTACATCACATTAAATGCCTCATGCAATCTCTCATATTGCAACTGTTACTGGCAAGCAGAATGATTGTCTGACTTCTAGATTGACTTTCCTGCGATTAATAAAAGCTATTCCACAACCACATTAGAATTACTGTAATGCTCAGGGTATTGTATTTCTGCAAGTATTATCAAGCTTCTATCTTGATGACCAGTGCATTGATTGAAATGAAACACAACATTAAAATGTTTTACTATTTATTCTACTTTCTGAGTTTCAAATTAAACAGCTCCAGATTTTGGTTGTGTTAGAAATATTGCCCTAGTTTGACTTAAAATTATGTTTTTTACTTGTAATAGCAAGATGAAGTTTTACTTGCAGGCTAGAATTTCATGCTTTCATCATATTGTCTCATGAATAATAAATAAATCAATGTGTTGTCTTGAGACAGCTGTTGTTTTTTCAGTCTTCCACCACTCACTAGAGATGTGAAGACCTATTTATTTACTTTAAGAATTCTGATTCTTCCCAAGCAAGTACTCATTGCTGGAATTTAACATAACCTAAGGAGTTGTGCATTTTGATCACCTCTAAACACCACCACCACCACACACACCAGACCTACCCAAACATTTTCTTTTTAGCTCACCTGAGCACCATGTGCTCAAGGGGAGCTTTTGTGAAACCGCTTCGTCTGGCGTCCGTCCTCCAATGTTCGTCATTCGTCGTCAACATTTTAGCTTGTGAACACACTAGAGGCCACAATTTTTATCCAATCTTCATCAAACTTGGTCAGAATGTTTGTCTGCATAAAATCTTGGATGAGTTCATTATTGGGTCACCTGGGGTCAAAAAGTTGGTCACTAGGTAAAATTTTAGAAAAAACTTGTGAGCACACTAAAGACCACATTATAGCCAAATCTTCACCAAACTTGGTCAAAATGTTTGTCTGCATGAAGTCTTGGAAGAGTTCATAAATGGGTCACGTGGGGTCAAAAAGTAGGTCACTAGGTCAAATCTTAAAATGAGTTTGTGAACACACTAGAGGCCCCATTTATGGCCCAATCTTTACCAAACTTGGTCAGAATGTTTGTCTGCATAAAATCCTGTATGAGTTCGTAACTGGGTCACGTGGGGTCCCAAAGTAGGTCACTAGGTCAAATCTTAGAAAAAGCTTGTAAACAAACTAGAGGCCCCATTTATAGGCCAATCTTCATCAAACTTAGTCAGAATTTTTGTCTTCATGAAATCTTGGATGTATTCATAATTGAGTCACGTGAGGTCAAAAAGTAGGTCAGTAGGTCAAATTTTATAAAAAAAACACCTGTGAACACATTAGAGACTACATTTATAGCCCAATCTTCACCAAACTTGGTCAGAATATTTGTCTGCATGAAGTCTTGGAAGAGTTCGCAACTGGGTCATGCGGGGTCACAATGTAGGTCACTAGGTCAAATCTTAGAAAAGCTTGTGAATACACTAGAGGCCCCATATATAGGCCAATCTTCATCAAACTTGGTCAGAATGTTTGTCTACATGAAATCCTGGATTAGTTCTTTATTGGGTCATGTTGGGTCAAAAAGTAGGTCACTAGGTTCCATTTGAGAAAAATGAAGCATTCTATTCAAAAGTTTACAAATTTATTTCATTCTTGTACTTATAGTTTTAAGCAAAATGGAAAACAAAACATTTTCTTTGTATTTAGATATTTAGACCTTTTGGTTCTGAATAACTGATATAAAAAATAAAAATAGAACTGCATTTACTGTTTAGACAAACTGGCAGATTCTTATAGTCATTAGATAGCAATATATATGGCACTGATCTGACAGACCATAAAGATTTCATAAAAAGATCTGTACTACCAACTTTAGTTTAGTTTTGATAATATTATCTTATAACAGTTAACAATATTGACTCAGAATACAATTATATCATACCATAAACTAAATATGTGTTCTCTGGAAACTTTGATTGCAGTGAACATGCAAGAAGAGTTCTTACAAAAAAAATGTAAATGATTTTTTTGCCAAGAGGATGTTGTTATTTTCCAAAGGCAGGAAATTGGTTTAACTATATGGCTTTATTGGTGACATTGAGCTGATAATTGCAAGAGAGATGTACTGGAGGATAGTTCTTTTGTTAAGCATCATTTATTATTGCCCAAGAATCAACCCATATAACAGTTGATTTGTCTTTTTCTCTCTTGTTATGTTTTTGGTGTTACTCTTGGCAGTTTTTGATGTTAATACATCTTTATTGATACTGTTATAAATAAATTTAATGCTGCTTTCATAAAACATAATTTATGTTAAGTAGACTATGGATTTTCAGTTTTAACAAAAGTATCTGATAGGTTCTATATTCAACCCTTTAAATATCTTTTGAACCTTAGTCATACTAAATCAATATAGTACTACAATTCACACTTGGGCATGTGGTGCTATGAAGTAGTGACTTTGAAAAATTGTCTGTCTGGCCTTCCAGATATGTTGTTTACTCTTATCCTGTAAAGCACCAATAGACTAGGGCAAAAAGTTCACATCCACATCAGCCAACTCTCTCTTTGAAATCAGAACCTGCACTACATGCTGTTTAATCCCATACAGCATAACTTATCTTTACTATGTCTATGCAATGGCATTTGATAATAAAATTAGAGGAAGTCAAAGAACCATTAATAACATAGAAATAGCAGAATGACTCCCTCACTGGGTTTATTTGAGTCCCTGTTGGGGTGAGAACTTTTGTATGGGGAGGTTTTCCAGCCAACCTGCAGTGCACCACTGGTTCTACCCAGACATGAGTCTGTGGTCTTCCTCCACTTATATTTAGCTGGACATGGTCAATATGACAACACATAATTGTGTTGGTATGATGTAACAAAAAACTCAGCAGAATGTCATAGCTTGCACACTTTCTGAAAAACAAAATATTTCTCAGATTAAATTCAATTTAAGGCTCTTTCCTTCAATTTTTTAAGAAGTTTGGAAGTTTTTACTCTTATTGACTTGTGCCTGCCTTTTCAGACAGTGTGTCCAAATGTGTTGGAAGACACTAATCCTTAAATCCAAAACTGTATTCTTGAGAAAATAACTTAAAATCAGTATGTTATAGGTTATTTATAGAACGTCTACTCCAGTTGATTGGTTCTTGTCAAATGCTGCTACCAGTTGACATATCCTGATGTATTACAATAGTCCTAGGTAGACCAGACTGCCTGCGGCAGCCAATCATAACAGATCGTAGATTGGCCTATACCCTATCGCCAAACATCAATTTCAGATTGGAATTTGTACTGAGGACCAATTTCATCAAAAAATTCTAGGACCATAGGACCAAGCATATAATACCAGGCCAAATATCATTTAAAACCCAGGCACCTTACCTTATGATGTTCGTTATATACTGTTTGTACAAACCCTTTTGTAGAGCATATTTTTTACCCTTCTTAGTATTGCTTGGATTCGGCCTTGACTGAAACTGTAGTTTCAGATAAACAATAGGGAGCTGTATGTTCAGGATCTGAACTATTTGCTGCTGGTCTTAAGGTTTCTGCTGTTAGCTTTGCATGAAGTTGTTAGCAACTAACCTAGAAAACTATTAGTTTATCAGGAATATTAGGAATTTAATTGTTTAGTCATTTGACAGTAGATTCTATCACATCCAGTTAAAACAGATTTGGGAATGCTGATAGCCGATCAGTTAGAGTTGCCGACTTGTAACCTTTCAGCTCCTAACTGCGAGGGTTTTAAGGCCCAGTCAAAGCAAGAACTTTTATGTGGGGAGGTTTTCCAGCTAACTGGAGCCATTGCTTCTCTCAAATATAAGTCTGTGCTCTTCCTCCACCAATAATTATCGGGACATCACCAATAATGCCATAATTGTGTCTGTGCGGTTTAATAAAAAACAAACAAGTCATAAGAGTATAAAATATTAACCCCTTCTCAATTGGAGGCTGTGCATACCTTATACAAGTTTAAAGTAAATATCAACTTGGTAGTAAATACCTATGATGGTATTTGAGAAATGGACCTTTGAGAGTGTCATGGCAATGGTAACTTTTCGTTTTCTTTGAAAACAAGAGCTTAAAATTACTCTAACTATACAAGAGTGGTCATTTGATTTAAGTTTTGTTTCATATCAACACATCATTGTTTCTGTGGTCCAAAATAAATCATATGAATAAAACACTAATGTTTATATGTACCGGTAGATAGAAAATAACTTCTTTCTTTCATTCCTGATTTTACTTTCCCTGTAAATTGAAAATATTGAATGATTTATGTGTCTCTTAAGTAATAGAAGAAGCTTAAGTAGATGCTGAACCGATTGGATTTGTAGCTGTTGGATTGGAAATCTATTTGACAATTTCCTTATTATTTGATTAGGTTTAGCTGCCCCATAATGCACCAGCCTCTAACTGTAAGGGAATTGCTGTGGCCATCAGTAAAGATCATAGTTTACTGTTGGCATGCAACTGTTTCCCAATTTTAGGTTTAAGTACAAGTATACTTGCAATTGAGTTATTTTTTATTTTTTTATTTGTTCTTTGGTGGTGATGGTGTACTTATTTTCGTACTTTAATATTTGTAATTGTCTGTTCAAACAGTTTAAAATTTAAATTTTACTACTAAATAGCTTGGTTTCTGGTTTAATTTAAATTGAAGGGGAGAACTGTTCTAGAGTTGGAGATTGTAGGTGGCTGTTCTTTTCTGTTTACAATTTTAGCCAGACTGTCAAAGGATTGACATTTCAAAGTGAATGTGCTTGTATATTGGCAATTTCTATGGCTCACAGTCTCTGGATTAAAGATTTTAGATGGATGCACTCGTTTGGTTGGGATATGAGGACACACTGTCTCAAAGTTAGATTCTGTTAGTTTATGTACGTATATTCTGAAGTCTTTGCTGTCAAAGCACCTATTGGACCGGCTTAAGCAAATAGTGGGTGCTTGATTAGGATTGGTTCTATTTTTTTAGTGAATAAACTTAAGAATTTATATCAGTTATTAACACATGTAGCAGGCTAAAGGTGAGGATTGTCTCGGTGTTACATATTCCCTGTTAGGCGATCTATATCCCATGTAGCACGATACATATACTCCCCAGCTGGATGATCCATATCCCCTGTTGGGTAATCTACATCCCCTGTTGGGTGATCTGTATCCCCAGTTGGATTATCTGTATCCTCTGTTGGGTGATCTGTATCCCCAGTTGGGTGATCTGTATCCCCTGTTGAATGATCTGTATCCCCTGTTGGGTGTATCCCTAGTTGGGTGATCTAAATCCCATGTTAGTGGTCTATATCCTATTAAAGGATCCAGATCCCCCAACTAGGGATACAGCTCACTGTTGAGTGATCTGTATTTTCTTGGGATATGTCCTTGGAATTGAACCTTTTGCCTCCTGTACCTGGAGCCAACACTCTGCCGATTGCACTGCTAGGTCTAGTGCTAGAAATTAACAATGAAAGTTAGTTAAGCTTTCTTTACCGGCCACAGTAGCTAAAGTGGTAGAGCATCGACTTGCGGATCAGGAGGTCGCAGTTACAAACCCTGGTTGGGTCAAACCAAATATTTTTAAGTTGGTAGTAGTGGCCTCCCTCCTAATGCTTGGTGCAAAAGGTACAGCATTACGCCTGACTTGTCAGTGTCAGTATAAGGGACCAACCGGGTTCAGTCCCTGGGCACCTCTTAGGTGCCCCTGAGCTATAATGATAGAAATGTCGCTGCACAGTATCGGCAAAAAAACAGACAAGTCCCAATCCCTAAGCTTTCTTTATGCAAGGCAGTCACCTTTTGATTGCCGAATGTTATATAAACTTGAATGTTTACCGATGAAAAAGCTTTTTCATAAACTGTGAATGCTTATTATACACAAATGGAAAATAAATTTGAAGAAAATAGCAACACCATTTATCACAAGCTAAATTTCATGTTTATGGGTTCTGTTGACTTGGCCCACAACTTCTGCTTCCTCCATGGTTTATAATGTCCTGAGTGGGCGATACTTTTTATTATACTAGCTATCAACTGCTAGAAGAAATGTTACTTTTTTATCAGCAAAATAATTTTGAGGTAAAATACAGAATCAAAAAAGAAATATGATTAAAATAACATATGGAATTGGCATGTTTTTTTCTACATCAGTTATCTTGATCAAACTGTTCCTAAGCCAATACCTTATATACAGTAATTACTGAAAAAGCACACTAATAAAAAAAAAAAAAAAGTGATCTGTGAAATTTGGTTTAACTTTCACCAATTCTATGCCTCTTTATTTAGTTTTGTTGACTATCTAAGTTTATTTCTAGTCAATTGCTGACTATAATAACTAAAAATAGTGTTGTTTTTTGTTGCATATGCTTTGATTTAGGTAATATGTAACAATATCAGAAGAAATCATTTTCCCAGACAAAAAGGCTCTTTCTGTCATTGCATGATTAATTTGGTATGACAGTTTTAAGTGGCTATGACAGTTTTTTAGCGGAAGGAAATTGATTTAAGAGATTTAAGATTTTGAGCTTCATTTTGAAAAATTAGACTTAATATATCTGTAATTGTCAAATGTCTAGCTCACCCGGGCTGTGTGATATTATTTACATGATATTTTAATGGCATCAGTCAACCTCAATATGTATAACTTTCTGTGCTTCTGTGTATTTAAACAATACCTTATAACTTTATACAGGGTCCACGCTTTAGCCCAGTGGTTACAAAATTGGATTCTCACTCCATCAGCCTGGGTTCGAATCCCACTTGATGCAGAGCATTTTTTAAGCTTTATTATGGCTGTCAGTCATTAAATAAAGTTTTGTTTGAAATGCCTCCTAACTGTTAAAACAACCCTAGTATATTTTGCATTCGATCCATTTGTGTGTAGAACCAGTTTTTGTTTTTAAAATATAATGCAGGGACCAATTATGATCATTTTAGCAACATCCAACTTTTTGATGTGTCTGGGTAGAACCACTGACACACTGCATGTCAGCTGAAAGATCTTCCCACATTAAGTCCTTCACCCCGAAACAAGTCAGAGGAGTTACAAAATGGTGTGCCTTCCACTAAGCCACGGGCATCCCCCATTAGTTAAGTGGTTATGGTATTAGCTTCTCTGACGACCTGGGTTTGAATCCTGCTTGGCACAAGCATGATGGCAGTAAGCCATAAAGCATTTATTAAGAGCAGAGCTTGAAATAGTAAACATAAATATAATAAATATACACATACAATTAACAGCTTGCAATATTAATCTAAATTACAAAAAGTTATAATACATATCTTTCACTTAAACATAACTTACAAATGAAACATAAGTGTTTATGTCTTCAGAAAAGTATTTTTTGAAAATATTGAAAGAAAATACTACTTAATTATTTTTCCATGCCTACTTTTTATAAAAAATAACTTGATATATATCAGCATTTCTGAGATGTGATTCTCATATGACATATTTATATGTTCTTTGAATGTCTTTTGTTTTAATATTTTAAGGTATAAAGTAACTTCTATTCCCATGAAAATGTTCAGATTTGTACACTAAAAGCTTTTTAAAAGCTATGTAACAGGTTATATCATGCATTTAAGGTAAGCATCATTGCCATTTTGATAGGTGAAGGTTAAAAAACTTGTGCATTAAAATTGATAAATTGGACAGTATGGCAATAAAATGCCGCTTCATTAAACATTGTACATTTTATTGAAATGGTAAATGAATTGGATGGAAATACTCAAATAATTTATCACTGAATTTATGTATTTTTTATGGATGGCTTAATTGACTTGGGTACTGACAGGATGGACAGGAAAGTGGAAATGACACTTTATTTGGATGGTTAGGGGAAATGACATTGCATAAATGCTTGTACAATCTCGAATGTGTTATTTACTTCTGCCCTGGAAAAATGCTACATGACTTTCTTGCATTGGCCGCTGACTGTTCAAGAGTGTCACATTGTCTTCCAAAAATTAAAGTTTTTCTTGTTTGCCAAGAAAGTAAACAAGCAATGTCAAACTAACATCATACTATCAAGCACTTAAAAGTTGAGTGCGTTGTTCTGTGTTGTTCTGTGACAGCTTTTTTTTAATATTATGCAGATTACTACAGCAGTTTATTTAAAACATGTTAATACCTTTTTGCAAAACACGGTTAAATGTTTACAGTGCTTTCAAAGTATTTTACATAATAAAATAAGCAAAACTGTGTTGATCAACTGACTGAAATATCAGTTGACAAACACAAATTAATCCAGCTAAGATAACTAGTGTAGAGCCAGGTTAACCCGATCCTGCTGTCTTTCATTGTTGTGAACCCACTAGCAGTAGTCTTGTTACATTTCCTGATTAAAAAAATCATAAAACTATGAACAGGTTTTTAACTATTTTAGTATGCTAACCATTATGATTGTTCCATTTGCAGGCACAGCTCATTGCCCAGTCCATTGGGCAGGCATTCCAGGTGGCCTACATGGAGTTCCTGAAGGCCAATGGCATAGAGGACCCTGGCCTAATGAAGGAGATAGACTATCAGGAGGTGCTCAACCAACAACAGATCTATGGCGAGGAACTCTCCATGTTCTCCAACAAGGAGATGCAGAAAGAGGTATAGTTATCTTGTTGGTTTGTTCTGTCATAGCTTACAAGAAAAATACTGAGAGACTTGACAGCGAGAGAGCAGAGCCGATCGGACAGCTGCCATAATTGCTGGCTGATCTTGATCTACACTTTGTATGTGTGATCAACAGGGAGATGCTGAAAGTGGTGTAGCCATTTTTTGGATTGCTGCCATGTTGATGTTTATGTTGCCTGTATGGCAGACACAAGACAATAATGTTGTTATTTTAAGAGCATTACTGCAACACTGAAGCATGGATCCATGCCAAACTGTGAGTATTAAAACTTTATGAGGTGCTGAGATGTGGTGCACAAAAACCATAACTCTAGCTGATGTTATACTTGATTTATCTATCTTTGTTGACTTTGCACAAACAAACAAATACTTTCTCTGACTACTTTTGACATGCAGGCAGTGCAGTTTAACCCAGGAAGACCCATCTAGTTGGAAGAAGCACATTTGTTAAATTCTTTTAGCCTGATAAATATCTTATTCTCAATTCCTAGCTTTTTGCTGTCAATTTCTTGCATAGATGAAGTTTTGACAGACAGCAAATAGTGCTTGATAGCTTGATAGATTTATGCTTAGCAGGGTAAGAGTTTTGCATGGTGTTCAGTTTACTTTTACTTAGTTTTTAATTATAAGCAAACTTTTAAGCCAGAGTTATAAACTTGCAGTAGTCAGTAGATGAAAACATGATAGATGGTCTGAAAGAACAAGTATCAAACAGTTATCACTGCCAAAAGTAATTAGCAAGCAATAGTTTAAAATAATTCTGTTGATGTCCATCGTTTTATGTTTTTTGTTTAAAAAATTGTGCTTGTTTTTTTCTTTCCTTTTTTTCACATTCTTTTGTCCTGTCCGCTGTCACTAGTCAAATTGCGGATCCTAGGAAGAAACATCTAGCTAGAAATGGCTACATGAGTGAACATTCCCTGAACATTTCATTTATTAACCACAAACCATGCCTGCATTATGCAGGCTGGCTCTTGCAGAAAGGAATCACTTTATGGCCCCATTTCAAGCACTTGACAATCTGTATTAAGGATATTAGCGAGGCAGACATGTCTTCCAGTTGATTGAAGCCTACTGTAATGGTGCATAAGGGAGACTGTAGCGAAGGCCAGAGACTGTACCAACACATTTTAACTCTCCTGGTGGGCGGGTAATCTGCAAGCTGGCCTACTGATATTGTACAGTTTTATTGTAGCAATGTTGAAGGATAGTGTGGATATTGAAGAGTCTATATACTGCTTCACTGTAGTGTGGATATTGAAGAGACTATGTACTGCTTCACTGTGAAGTCTGATAAGTTTACCATGAAAGACAGAAAAAGATTTAAGATCTTTCTCAGTTATTGTCTGCTTTAATTTGATTTATTATTAAAATCAATGGGTTCAGAAAGGTCTGATTGCTTGTCACAGGGTCGATATAACATTGTTATTAGGTTGCTACCACCAACCAGCATTTTTATTTTTATAATTAACACTTTCATCTTATTAATCATAACTTTTTATGTATTTAATAGTGTATTTATGCTGGCAATTGTCAGTTATAACAAGTGTAGCTTTGGTAATAAATGCAAATTTTTCCCCATAATTTCCATACATGAATGACAAATTCCGCCCTCTGTATCAGTATAAATTAACAACATTTTCTTGTTAGAAAAGCCAACGAAGTAATCTAAAAAACAAACTATGTTTCTGTTTATGTTCGTGGTATATAGACCCTTTAATATTTGGAGAAACTTAAAGGAAAAAAGTCATTTTCTGTATCTTCTGTCATTGTGTCACTATTATTTTCTTCCTCTATGCTGTGTACTCTTAACCCACATTCTCCTTCCTTGTATCTTTTTATTCTCTCAGTATTTTTTCATCTTAGCTATCCTATGGATAAAAAAAGCTATTCCACACGCCGGCACTTCTGTCACTGTAATGCTGAGGTTAAAATTATGTGTTCACGTACCTTAAACCTTATATCTTAATTACCAGTGCCTAGAGTGTATCTCTCTCAAATGAACATACCCACTGCTATAATTGAGTTTAATCATTTCAGACTTGGAAATTTTGGTTAATGAATTTACAGGATAATGTTATTTTAGTTATTTTCAACCTCTCAGAAACTCGCAGAAGTTGAAATGAAACTGAACAGCTTCCTAACAATCAAGTTTGAAGATATATAATGATGAAATGTTTTCAGTTGTTTCATAAGAATCCATAGCATCATGTCTTCTTAAAAAGCTTAATTTTTGTCCAAATGCCTTTTTCAAGAGTTAAACATAAATAATTGCCTATTTTGATAAAGGCATTTTGCCAAAAGTTTTAGCATTTTGAAGAAGATATCTTTTAAGTCAATAAGTGTTTTTAGTAAAAACATTGAAAATTGTATGTTCTGCTCTTCTCTTCAGGTGATTGTACCCAAGTTGAAGAGTGAAGCACTTGGTGTGGTGATAGTGGAGTCTGGCTGGGGGTCTATGGTGCCAACTGTGGTCCTAGCTAACATGAACCCTGCAGGGCCAGCAGGCTCGTTGCGGCCAGCTCAACATCGGTGATCAGATCATCTCAGTCAATGGGATCAGCTTGGTGGGTCTACCACTCTCAAGCTGCCAGACATATATAAAGGTGAGTAGTGTTAGTTACTGTGGATGTGGGTGTTTGCATTCATGGGCAGTTGGGTACATTGAGGCAGCTGCTGGATGTCAAGACTGGTAAAGGTTTTTCTGACTGTTTACCATTATACCACTCACTAACATGCCAGACATACATGTATGTGGGCTGAACAAAAGAGTTTGTCAAATTTTTACCATAAGAGAAGAACTGCACTTCATAAAGGCTTCTGAAATTTAAATTTAACAAACACTTTAAATGAAACCAATGAAATAATGCTTTAATGATAGAAAATATGTATCCTATGAGGCTTAAAGGAATGGCATTAACTTGGTATTGGAGCACAGCAAGAATGTCAATGAAACTCCATTTAAAAAATGCAAAAGCAATGGCTGGTACAAGTACATCAAAACTTTTAAAAATTTTCCCTTCAGTCTGTGAAAAAGTTTGAGGATAATGCCACCTTTTCTTTACTTTTAAATGTTGAGCTGGTTAAAATGTTTCCAATGTCTTTAACTTCTTGTGCTTTTTCGCTATCAAAATCCACCGTCAAATTATTATCATATCTGCTAAGGCTTGTACAGACTGGCTTGCTGGGACAATTCAAAAGAAATTTCCATATCACTAAGCTTCCAAGTAACCAGAAAGTCAATGATCCTTTTTAAAGCAAGACATCCAATAATAAAAGTAAAAATAACTTTAACTGCTGCTTGAAGCACATTCAAGCAGAAGCTTCCTACAGAGAGGGAAAGTTTGATGTGTGCAAATTAGATTTGTTGACTGAGGGTGGCTGTTTTAACAGATACCGTTTGTGTTCAATTATTTTTTGCTTTGGGTGCTAGATGCATTTTTAAACTGATCACTGCTTTTAATTCTTTTTTATAGTCGTCATAAAAGACAAAGGGCATAAAAATGTGTTTTTTCACTATTTGATAATGTTTACTTTTGTATTAATTATGTATATGTTCATCATGACCAATATCTATTGCCATCTTTTGATTTGTCTGTAGATTTGTCCGTGCTATTTTAAGGCTATTGTTGGTCTGATCGTAAATACTTCCACAACACACCGGACCTGGTAGCGCACTCAGTAGAGCGTCGGCTCTAGGTACAGGAGGCCCCAAGTTAATCCCAGGGCCGCAACATACCAAAGTTGTTAAAAATGGTAGTGGTGTAGCTCCCTTGCTAAAGCTCAAGCAAATAAAAGGGTAGTTCCATGGCTAGTTAGCCATGTGTCAGGATAATTTGACTGGGTGTGGTATTATGCCAGGTGTTCATGGCATGCTTTACACAGTGAAGGCAGCACTATATCTGCATCAAGTGGACACCATCTCCAGATAACTGAAATACTGCTGATGGGACGATAAGCCCAACAAACAAACTCACTACCAGGACATATAAATTCTGATGCATATATTTGGAATGTCTTGACTGAGTTGATTTTAATGGCCCTTTGTTATATTGAACATACTAAGGTTACTGAGTTATGGCCTTTCGTTATATTAAAAATATTAAAGTAACTGAGTAATGGCCCTTTGTTATATTGAAAATATTAAGTAATTGTGGCAACACAGGATCTATAGCTATTTATCTTCATTGATGATACATTCTTTTTTTCACTTTTAATTTCTAGAAAAAAAAAGACGTAAATCTTTCCTGGTTTTGTCTGCAATTTTTCTTGCAGTCATAGAAAGTTACCTTTTTGTTGATACTTGATTGAATTAGTTTCTACTGGTAATGATGACTGCACAGGGACACTGATACAGAAGACAGCTGTCTTTCTGCCAATCTGTATTATTAAGGCTGACAGCCATATATCTTGAGTTGTGTCAGGACCAGTAAATGTCTTTTAACTGGCATAAGATAGTTAATGGCACAGCATGATTTCCAAGATGAAAGAGCAGAGTACATGCTTTGAAGAGAACTTCTGCATGAATAGAATCATCTACACATTGAGACATAATGTTTCTTAGCATTTGTTGAATTTCTTCTTTGTCTATTGTTGTTCTTAATAAGAATAATTTAATGTGTGTTCAGTTTCCTTTGATAAATTTGAAAATAATTTAAGTTTCTGGAACCTATATATTCTAGTCATTATGCCAATATCTATGTTGGTTTGGTTTTTATTTCTGCTTATGTGTTAGGTTTCGACTTGATGGGTAATGAAAGTACTGATCCTCTTTAAACATTATAATTTCTTTATTAAGTTTAACTAGTCTTCCTCTTTTCTGTCTTATATTGGACCATCCAATACAACCTTATATCAGACAAGCTGCAGATGTTGTTTTAGTGTTGATTGACAGACAGTGGACAGTTTAATTTCCTGTTGTACACATGGTCACTCCAGATAGAGGTAATGGAGGAGGGTATCCAATAGCTGGATATTGACGGAACTCAGCAAATCCTGTACGACATTATGCAATCTCCTGCCACTTTTGTCTTGCTGTTTTTATCAAGTTAAATGTCCTTTTATGTATTTTTATACCTTTTTTTTCATTATTGTTTTATTATTCGCTCTAGTTGCATCATGATTTGCATTATTTCTAACTTTTAATTTAGGTTGCATGTTCTATTTTTCATAGCTAATATACATGAAGCATGTTCTGTTGAGATCTTGGTACAAACCTAAGAATTTGCAGTAATTACAACAGGGGCTGTAAAAAGTCTCCGGAAAAATGCATAAAACCTTGAAATATGTACAGATGTTAGTGTAGATTGTGCTCATCGCCATATGGTAAAGCTTGCTTGTTTATACCCAGTGGTTTCAGGGACTGCTTGTCTAGGTACCAAGATAATGTGACTTGGCATGGAACCATTCAGGTGTTGGTGTCAGAGATTTTCACAGTGTTGGAATTTACTTCTATAGTTATATTCATTTTCAAAAGCATTCATTATTTTGAATAACAATTCTTTCCACTGTTGTACTACTACATTCAACTGTGAAACACTGCATCGGGCCAATTGTTGGTCTGTGCCATATTGCAGGCTGTGTCCCTGATCCAATATAGCAGAAGGAATTAGACTTCAATTCAGACAGCCAGTGATGGAAAAATAGCATCAGTGTCGATGAAACTAATTGTTTTTATTGATTGATTGTCCTCTTTAACTCCAAGTATTGAGTCCTAGGTCAAGAATATTACCAGGGTCTCATGGTCGGTTGAACACAAGATTGCTTCACAGTGGAGGTATTTTGAAACTGTGGTGACCCATGTGCTAGCCTGGAAAACAAGCTGTTGCCATTGTTTGTGTGAGAAAATTCAATAATGGTTTCAATGGAAATCAGTGGCATCTCAGAGAGGTAATGCCTGCAGCGACATTAGCAGATAAATGACTTCTAGATTGTTTGTTGGAAATCTGATAGGGCATCCTCTGTACTTTGCTTTTAATAGATGGTACATAAACAGGAATGGTTAGGGACGAGCTGGAAACTGACATTCTTTGCATTGATTTTATTGGTTGATAAATGGTCATGAAATCAATAGACATAAAATAAACAATTATCTTGCTAGAGCAACTGTTTTGCAATTGCTGACTTTAATGGAATTTTAATATCTTGATGGCAAAATAATCACAATTTTTTGTTTCCACTTTTAGATATTCTAT
The DNA here is from genome assembly GCA_007844125.1 of Sinonovacula constricta. Taxonomy (NCBI): domain Eukaryota; kingdom Metazoa; phylum Mollusca; class Bivalvia; order Cardiida; family Solecurtidae; genus Sinonovacula; species Sinonovacula constricta. The sequence goes on from CM017559.1 coordinate 16,195,349, forward strand.
TGGACAGTAACCCAGTTATATAATGTGCCCTTTCATGATTGAAATTAATATTAGGTTTCTATTTAAATTTTTTTTTTTAATTGATAAGGTTAACATCAGGTTACAAATTTGAACTAACTCTTATCTGATTCACCAACAATCAGGTTACTTTACATTGTTAGCAGATAAAATACTTTTGGATTGAGCTGCCTCTAAAATTGCATTTTCTTCAATTGGTGCTATGTTGACTGTGTGGTGGCTCCATTGATGCATTGTGTTTACAGTTGGTCTCTGCCAGCCCACTTTGTTTCCGATCAGATATCTAGAAAATGCATGAGTCCACGCTCTTCAAACTTTATAGTGCATATAACATTGGTCATGATGAGCAGATGACAACTTCTTGTTTGGGGGTCAGTGACACACAGGTCATGGAACTCAGGGATCTTCAACATCATCTTGGTTTTTGGTGTCAGTTTATGAAACCAGGCGGCGAGAGGAGCATATATATTTTATAAACATCTCTTGTTTATAGTTGGTATGTGAACTGGGAAAGCATGAAGCTTTTCCTGAAAGCAATTTATAGGCATTAATTTTATTGGTTGGTATCTAGCCTTCAAAATTCAATAAAAAAATTAGGAATTGTTTTGTAATGGCATCACAATTGTCTCTCTCATTGATTGTGTTATCTTGATATTTTATCATTTTTGTCATTTTATTTTTATTTTAAAATATTGGCATTGTTCAAATGGTATTGTCCAAATATTGAAATTGAATTAAAATTAATGTCACACTCATTAAAAGGTATTCTGAACTTTGTAAATTAGGTATTCATTCTTTAAAGCTAAATTAATTATCAATTATGACCGATATTGTCAATAAAGTGCAAGGGAACTAAATCAGAGAAACGATAGACAAGTAAGAAGTACTTGCCTTGTACAGCTACTTCAAATTTTCTATAATAGCTGCATGTAGTTGTGCTGTTGAATTGTTTGCCAACATGATGTACTGTTAAAAAGATATTTACTAATGTTCATTTCTGATTAGACCCTATGCTCTCTCGGTCCAGTTCTTTCTGTTTGAAACATTAAAATGATGGAAATCTATATGCTTTAATATATGCCACAGTGATAAAAAATGAAGCCAGTAGCGTTGTGATATAATGAAAATAACACCTAAGGTCTCTCTAGTGTACATGTGTCTAGTCTTGAGAACATATTGGTTTTGCTTTCCATCTGTGCTACATCCAGTTTGATAGAATATTTCAAATCTATTGCTGTATGTAACAGAAATAAGCAGTGATTAATTGGATTTTCTTTAAATATATGGGTGGTTTGAATTGTTGTTCAATCCAGTTGTTGTGGCATACATACCTCTTTTTGAGTCCCAGTTGCCTTCGACATGATAAGGCATTGAGTACTTATATTAGTTAGTTGTGTCATTCTTGTTGTTGTTATCTGTAGGGTACAAAGCACCAGACAGTGGTGAAGCTGACAGTGGTACCATGTCCCCCAGTAGTGGAGGTGTGTATCAAACGACCGGACGTCAAGTATCAGCTTGGCTTCAGTGTACAGAATGGTGTGGTAAGTAGCTTCTACATAAATGATAAGGATCACATAAAAACAGTGGTTTTAGGTAGTTGAGTATCATGTCATGTAACACTTGTAGATCTAATCAAACACATTGTCACTATGACAATGTAACACTTGTAGATCTAATCAAACACATTGTCACTATGAAAATAAGTGTCTGCTCTTTTGAGTTTAAAAGTCCATTTGGTTTTGAGATTATTTCTACAAATAATAACTTAAAAGGTATAGAAACCAAAAGCTAGATTTATTTAAAGAAAAATATTTCTACCATAGTGAACAGTCATTTAACTGTTTGTTAAGTCTACTTGCTTGTTCAATCTGTTAAGCACATGGCAAACATGAACAATTCTAATAAAAATATTACAAAAAATTCTTTTTGCTTGTGATACTAATTATAAACACTTGACCATGGTATGATGGAAACTGTCAAACTATCAATAGATGGATGAGTTGCATACAAATTGTGCTGGGTACGGAGCAGGGGATTAATGGTCATACATTGCCCATGACTGACAACTGGCTCCTGTTCATTGGCTGCTAATTAGGACTTAATTTAAAGAAAGGTTTTTCCAAATAAGCTGACAGCTGGCCACAGAAGACGTGAACGTTGATTTGATGACAAAAAAAAAATGTTTAGATGGACCATTACTGACTGCTTACATCATGGCAAATGCTCATATGTTATCAAATATTTCAGATATGTAGTTTACTACGTGGTGGTATAGCGGAGAGAGGTGGTGTGAGAGTGGGTCACCGTATCATTGAGATCAACAACCAGAGTGTGGTAGCAGTACCTCATGAGAAGATAGTCTCACTCCTGGCCAACTCTGTAGGAGAGGTCAGTTGTTCTTTGTCTTTCAACAAGCAGTCAACAGATTTGCTATATTAAAAATAAGGAATAACCTGACATATTTCTTATTCTGTTTGAAAAGCCATCTGTTGATTGCTATGTAAATTTAATCTTTTCCTTACCAGAAACACCATTAGGATGTTTTATGTTTTATGTAATTGGGGGTAGATGATGTTTCCAGCAGGTAAGGTGTTAACAAGATATAATAATAGTCTTCCAGCAATTGTAAGTTTGATTGTCTTTCTGTCCACTCATTTTATGTTCTAACAACAGCCTGCCAGTTACACAGAGACCCTTACCATATATACTGTGTCAAATTCACATCTTGTCATGCTATATTTTAGTAACCAATTCTGAAGTTTGAGTTATTTGCTGATAACTTCATGCACCTAGATATAAATATGCCTTTAAAGATTAAGCAAGAATTCTTCATGATAGCTTGGAATATAAGGATGTACATCTTTTCATTTAAACCATGAAGATGTCAATGATATGTTAGATGTCAAAACATAAGGGGTTGTTTACTCTGTGGAGTGGGATGTGTAGTGCATTGTGTATATGTGTGTATGTATCTTATTGTACCAAATGATACATTTTTCTATTATTCCATTTCTCTTTTTTCAGATACACATGAAGACTATGCCGACATCGATATTCCGGTTGCTAACCGGTCAGGAGACCCCTCATTATTTATAGTAACAGCCAATTGTTTTCATCCCATCTCTGTGCTATATTATAGTAAACAAGTTTCATCTCATCGTGCTATATATAGTACGGTTACATAAACTTGGCTTGTTTTTCAATGTGTTATTTATAGTAACAAAAACTGGATGATCACTCTATATGTTATATATAGTAATGCAAAATGGGTCAAAACTCAATGTGTTATATATAGTAACACAAAATGAGTCATCACTCAATGTGTTACATATAGTAAGAACCAACTGTATTATATCTCATTTTGTGTTCCTTTTTGTGTAGCATTAATTCATTTGTGATTCACGTGTCATTTGGGGATTTGGATAACACTTATCTAGCAAGCATTTTACTGTTGAAGCACAAAAATGATGTTTATATCTGGCTGAAATAATAACATAATAATAATTCGACTCTATAGATATATAAGCATGTTACTTTAAAGCAAGACCATGGACTTTAGCATTTTTATTAAGCATTAACAATTAGATTAAATATGTAAATAGCAATACCTTCAACGTCCCATAACCATACTGCTCATATTTAATGGATTTGTGTTGTTAAGCATGACGCATGTATCACAAATCATTGTGTGCTTGTTTCAGAGAGAAAAATAGAGACAGTTTCCTGTTTGTTTAATGATTATTCAAACTTCTACTGATTGAATTGCTTACATTTTACTGCTTTGTAAAAGCATTTCCATTAATTTTTTTTTGTGATACCCTTTGTAATTGTTGGTTCTCATTGAGATTGCCTCACTGTGACAGATTTTATGAGCACTTACCATAAAGGTATGGAAGAGGAATTTTAGATTAATGTGACAACACGAGACTGAACAACTGTGTGAAAGCACTCAGAGGATTATGGGCATGGACTACTTTCAAGAATTGTTGACAATAAAACTTTCTACACAAAGATCTTCATACTTGTGTGGAAATTAGACTTTCTACATGCTATTTATTTAAAAGGTTTATTTGTGAAAATGAAATATAGTTATCTTTTTGAACTTTTTATGATGCATAAGCATAAATCCTCAAAATCGATGTGAAGTGCCACAGTATAGAGGTGACTTAAATCTAGTGATATCACCATCTATGTATAGAATGTTATAAGTTTGGTAACTATCAAATTTAGTCCCCCTCTTTCCTATCATAAACCCTTGCTTGTTTTCTCATGGTTTTAATTTTTCATTTTGTTTGTCTTGTATATCAAGTATATTACTGATAGTGACTTGTTGGTTTCTTGTATATTTCACACAACAAGATGTAACTTACAGTGCATCATACCATTATTCCATTCAATTCTTCTTTTGGATCTGACAATGGTGCTCATTCTCCAATAATTCTTAAGCTCAAAGTCATAATTTTAGTTAAAGTCACAATATTTACAAAGAAACTTTATCTCTTTTTCATTTTTCATAGTGAATATGAGCTAAAAGTAGCCAAGTTAAAATGTGCCATGCAAAATTTCCAGACATGCAGTTCAATATACTTACAAAGATTAAATCTTATTGTCTATTGAAATCTGTGACTTGAGCTATTCTTATTTAAGGATGATTGGTGAATACGGCCCAAGTGTATATTGTGAGGGTGATTTGAGGTGAGATTAAATGATTTTACATATACAGACTGGATATGGTCAGATTTTCCTTTACTTTTTAATTATTTATTTCCACCTAACTAAAATTTCCTTCTTTTCTAATCAGCTTTATATCAAAATAAAATAAAGGACAATTGGCAAATAATACATTTTAGTAGACATTAAGTGCTGTGCAGTTACATTTAAACCCTGTGTTCAAAAATTATTACTCAAGAGTCACATCAGTGTCAATATTGTTTTCTAAAATTTGCTCTAAACCAAGACAGATATGATGCTAACTTGTCTGTATGTGACCAGCATTTAGTTGTCTCTCTTGTGTCAAAGAAACTTCCCATTTAGCATTCTATTAGCTGACTGTTCTGTAAAATATACCATTTAGTTATGTTAATGTATAAATATAATGTTGTAATTTGTGTTGTGATTTTATGATTATCATCTTTTACTTGATCTGGTACATTTTTAATTCAGAATAAGGTTGTGGTGTTTATTTCGATTCCAACTGAAAACATTTTACATGGTTTTATTAAAGTTTTCTCATTGGAAATGTGTTATAGGTATCACAGATCAGGGGATAGCATTCTAGTCATTGTTTGTTTGTATTTCTTGATATAAATACCAAAAACATCCATTGGTGATGTCAATTCGAATCATTATGAACTGTAATGTTTTATGTTTTGTTTTTTTTTAAATTATTATTTCAAAACAAGGTACATTTCCTGATTACTCAAATGTACTAAAAGAATTTTTTTTAAAAATGATTATTATAAAAACTAATTTTGCTTGAAAACTGTGTTCTTGGCAGTTTTATATGACATAACAGTGACATTAAGCCTGCTGAGTTAACAAAAAAGAAATGCAACTTGTTTTGCTTTAAAACCTCCTAAGTCCTTATGTCAATGAAAAAAGTCATTCCATTGATAATGATGTCAGTATTGTACATTTGGTTGACTTACAATTTGTGTTTGTTGTGTTATATTATGGTACTTACTGTGTTAAAGATGTGTTGCATGTTCTAAAAGTAAATAAATCTTTCACATACCATAGGTAAATGGCAAAAGCTGATACTGTAACTGTGTATATTTTATTGTATTAATATTTTAGTATATTTTTACTTTCACTGTTCTGTTTATGATTTCTTTAAAATAATGATTAATTACTGCTTAATTTATTTTTTTCCACATCAAAGTTGTCAAAAAATTGAGATAATTTGAAGTAAACAGTTTAGAATAACAGCTAAATATGTTAAATCATAACTTTTTCAGGATTTTTTATTTCCCTTAGTGTGACTCTCTGCTGTCATATTTAATGAATTTACAATGAATGATCAATGTAGTTTTGATGTTTACCTGATAAAGCGTACAATCCGTACACAATATGTCCACCAATAGTAAATAATGCTGTATTTCATTTACATCTGTATTGATGTTTGATGAATTCCCAGATAATTTTGTCTTTTCTTTATGCTCACATTCTTCAATTAAGCCTTTTTTATGCAACCTTATATCAAGACGGCATGTATTTGCACAACATGACTCAGACGTTTGTTAATTTCACTTTGACACTAAGAACCAATGCTTTCACATGCTTTTACCTGATTTCTTATTCACAATAAACCAATATGGCTTTTATCCTATTCTAATCCAGGTTAAATTTTGAAACCCACTGTGATTATAATGTTGTAACTACTTTACAGATAGCGTGTAGGCTTGTGCTCTGTTCACAGATTTCAAGTGTGAAACTGTGCAATAAGAGAAAGAATCTGGCTGTGAGTTTGAAGGATGTATTTTGTGTCAGCATTGTAGTATATGTTGTTGATTTGATCTTTTTGTGAAAAGAATGCCTACTTAATGCCCTAGTAATTGTTAAACAGAATGGACATGTTTCCTTGAAGAAGAAGCCATTGTGTGACAAAAATATAATAAATGAGAAGTTTAGAGAAAATAAAAACTCTTTCAAAAAATGTATTTATTATGTGCAACTTCACATAGTAATTTACTTCGCCAGAGCAATCAGTAGGCCTTTGTAAATCGTTATTAGCCTTTAATTCTTACTCATGACCATGATGTGTAATTAAATTTTTTGTGTTCACTTTGAGTATGGAGTGATAATTCTTCATAAACTTTATTGTGTAAAGTGAGATATTTTGAGATATGTCATATGTACACATTTTGTATTGCATTTGTGTATTTTCATCAGATCTGAGAATATTGCATATTCCTATTTTGAATATTTGCAGACTGTTGTTTTCTAAGAATGTTGTTGTTATAAACAAAATGTCTCTCAGAGAAACAAATGTTTATATTGATGTTTTAAAGAAAAGACACAAATCCTGGTATGAGGTTTTGTTTTGTTTTTCATTTAAGGGGACTTTGTAATTGTTGACGGAGTTCAAACTTTGAAAGAAGATGTCAGAAATCTTTATTTAAAACATTTTAATGGGATCCAAGACTAAATAGTCTTAACAGATTGGCAGGGGTTCATGGTTTTCAATGAACCCTTCTGACAACCCTTGTAATAAAAAGTAACAATTGGTAATTACAATAATATAATGTACTTTAGAGCAATAGACTGTTGTAGGAAATACAAATAAAAGCACAACAGCATTTTTATTATGGGCAAGGTGAACAGTAAAAGACAAATCTTAAGCAAATATTTTTTTTAAAAAAGTATTCTTACAGATTTTTTTTTTTTAAATTACAACAGGAATGTTTAAGTTTATCAAATCAAAAACAATGACCAATATATAATAAAAATAATCATACAGGCATAGTCTTCATCAACTATGAGAAAGTCTATTTATGATAACTAAGTTAGGATAGAATATGAAAGAATGGTATAAGAAGCTTTATCATGTACACATATTAATGTTATCAACCATTTAACTAAAAAAAGGTGTAGTTTTTGTTGGTGGGACCTTAATACAAACAGGTACAAATATTGTTGATGAGACAGACATGAATATTAATTTCATATTGAATACAAAGTTAAGATACTTATGCAAACACAATAATCAACTGGAATCCATTAATTTTTTTAAAAAAATGCAGGTTTACCAGTATGTCTTACTGTTTTTCAGTAGAATCCATGACTGTGACTTTTGTGAATGTATCCTTTTAAGAAGCTCTTTTTCTTGTTCATTATCTTTTATTTGGGTGGTTTGTCCAACTGTTTAAAATGATATTTTTTGTCAATTAATAAAGGTTTTTGTTTGCCATGAAGTGAAGTTGATGTATAACTGAAAGCCTTAGAGTAAAGTTAATGTGCAACTGAAGATAGATTTGTGCTTGATTATATAAATTTATTGAGGTAGTAATCAAACTTTTTATAATTTTACAATAATTATTCAGAACTATTTATGAATATCAATATATGTATTCTTGTATGTGACAAATTTGTTTATTATGTTTATTGTGTGTTTAGAAAATAATACATTTAAAAAGAAAATATTTAAAAAAAAATAACAGTATTCAAGGCAAGTCTTCAAACCATTACACATATATTAATGTATCAAAAGTGTTTTTTTTTAATATTTCAATAAAGCAATATTCTGTATAACTTGTAAGACTTAATGTTTTATGTTATCTTTATTACAAATATATTTAATTATAACCCAATATTCCTTAATATTTAATAATAAATGTGACTTAATGATGTGCATTTTTATATGCAATGACTTCTATAAGTTGTAGTAAGCAATATAAAATTTTATGTATCTCAGAATTCATGCCATATTAAACCATATACTTTTGAAATTGTGACTGTTGGTGAGAGTATGGTAAGGCTAACAAGATGTAGGTGATAATTTTAAGTCTGCTAAACACTACTTGATCAGGCTTCGGCTTATAGTGTAGATCCAGATCAGTCAGATTCCCGTTGGGAGTATAAGTCAAGTTCTTTTAATCTTAACATGTACTTATAAGCAAATAGATATAATGTCTAAGAATTCGATGTTGTTTCTAACAAGTATATCAGACTAAGGTTACCTGTTAGTTGACATGAAGGGAATAAATTTGTGTTGGGTGTCATGGAGGGAATTAACCTGTGTTGGATGTCATGGAGGGAATTAACCTGTGTTGGGTGTCATGGTGGGAATTAACCTGTGTTGGATGTCATGGAGGGAATTAACCTGTGTTGGGTGTCATTGAGGGAATTACCTGTGTTGGGTGTCATTGAGGGAATTAACCTGTGGCCTGCTGGCCTTCTAGGAATACATACATAAATTTGTATTCTTTCCTTAATACCTTCAAGATAGAGATGGTGATACTCAGCAGCAAAAAGTGTGGATCCCAGTAAGAGCTGACTGACCTGATTCAACATTGTTTGTCTAATCTTGAGCAGACTTAAAGTTTAACTATAGTACTGAATGAATGGGCAGTGATGTAAGAAATAAATTATAAATTATGGTTTGGAATGAACTAAATCTTGTCATTTAACTGGGATGCGAAATGTCAAAACATAAAGAATTGTTTTCTTCATGTAGTGCAATGTGTGTGTGTAGTGTTTGTGTAACATTAAACATCTGAGTATGTATGTTGTTGACATTAACTGCCAATTAGTGTAGGTGACACTTCTTACAGATATGTCATGTTTCTTTATTTAAATAATTCTTCAGCTGTTGTACAATTCTTCAAAACCTTAAACCAGCTTACACATGCCTATATTTTGATTTAATGCTCATGAACTTGTTTAACAAGCCTGAGGTTATCATTAACATTATGTGGGTTTTTGTCACAATCACACAATTATTTGCTACACTTCTGGAATTAAATACCCGGTAAGCAAGAGCCAAAACAAAAAGATCCAGGACTTCAAGAAATTTACTTAAGGGGATTGTATGTGTTTTATCTTCTCTTTATGCATTCTTTCAGAAGACCCAATATATAGTTATTTTGTAAAAAAATTTAATATATTAAAGTTTATTTGTACTTATTCCCATTGACTATGACATACATTATAAACAGTTATGAGAACTAATTGTTCAAAGTGTATAAGTTTGTAATGTTTATAACCAAAATAAATGATACATTAATTATGTTTTGTTAATGGCAGAGAAATTATATTTTATGTCTGTTTTATCACATATTAAGATATAGTTGTTGTTTATTCTCCTTCAAAGTTGTGCTTTTGGGAAACAAAAAAAAAATGATAAAGGAAATTCTTTTTTGCTGATATTAAATAGACAGTGTAAAGTGCTCCAAATTCACCAGTTAGGTAATGCAGGTCAATATACTAATATATGAGAATGTTTGATTCTATATCAGAAGTATGTGTTTATGCTATGTTCTGTAGGCTGTAGACTTCTCCTTTTCTTTTGTTTCGTTTCTTTTTTTTTTTGTGGGGAACCCCCATTGATTGCCAAAACAGTTCTGTATATTTATTTCTAATGGACTCTGCAAGTGTTTATCTCTGCTTTGTTACTTTTATCAAAATATAAACAATGGTTTCTGAATGATCTTTTCTTTGTCAAAAACAACAGTAAAACAATTTAATTCAGAAACACATCTTCTGCTATATAAGAAACCTGGTTTTGGCATACATGGCATATTAACTAGACATTATGGTAATAAAAAAGAGTTATTTATTATCAACTTTTTTGCAAACTATGTAAGATATTCTTACCCTAAATCAATCCGATTCTTATATATAACCGTACCCCTATTGCTATGAATGGCAGATATTTTATGCACGAATCACATGCTTATGTATGGTGTGATTGTGCATAAAGAAATAAATATAGCTTTAAGTGTCTTTCATTTTATGTGACATTAAACTAGTAAAATTCTGAAGCCTTTGTGTTTTGTTTTACACTCCATTGACTCCTACTTTAGGGCTGTGCTATGGTTAGATTAAATGTATCCGAGGTGACAGTCTTACTGGTAGTATCTGACCATTTGCGTATATTCAACACACCACTTTACACCTAATAAAAATTGCCTTTGGGTATTTGAGACTGACAACTAACCATAGTTAGAGTGGTGCTTACAATAGATACAATTTTAATTAATTTCAATTCTAAGATAGTGTGAGTCAGAAACGACCCATTCTTTTCTCTCATCATAGCTAAATCTAATTTTAGACGAATGAATATGACAAAAGGTGTATTTTTTTTTTTAAATTTAAATGACATAATTTCAAGTCAGAATTGTTAGAAAGAGCGCACGTGGTTCTAAATTCCTGAGACTGATTCTGAAAATAGCGGACTGCTGCTCTGCAGAGAAAAGGTTTACCACACCATGTTTGTAGGAATGTAGGACATAATCCCCTATGGACAAAATCCCCTAGTCATACCTGGACAAAATCCCCTACATCAGTTTTCCACTGGTGGACAAAATCCCCTACTTGCATAAATCCCCTACGGACAAAATCCCCTACTTGCATAAATCCCCTACGGACAAAATCCCCTACTTGCATAAATCCCCTACTTGCATAAATCCCCTACTTGCATAAATCCCCTACGGACAAAATCCCCAACTTGCATAAATCCCCTACCTGCATAAATCCCCTACTTGCATAAATCCCCTACGGACAAAATCCCCTACTTGCATAAATCCCCTACTTGCATAAATCCCCTACGGACAAAATCCCCTACTTACATAAATCCCCTACGGACAAAATCCCCTACTTACATAAATCCCCTACTTTGCATAAATCCCCTACGGACAAAATCCCCTACTTTATAAATAAAGTATTAAGTTTCACATCCCCTACTACATACATAATAAAGCTGATATATTAATATGGAGTATGTATAAATGACATTTACTATCTTACACAGTACAACTGTACATTAATTATGTTTAATTATTAATCTACAGAAGAAAAATATTTAAGTTTTAATTAGTGACAAACACTTATAGAGTATATAATTGATGATTGATTAAAAATGATGTTACATTGCAATTAAAATACCTAATAACAATTAATTGCAATCATTGTATTATCATTTAAAAGACTAATTTATTTTTGTGACAAACACTGTCTTTAGAGTGAATCATCTCACAAGAAATCATGTATATAAATATTAAAATAAAACACAAATTGTTTATTTAATTATTTATTTAGTTTAGTGTGCTTCTGTATATGTCCACATAATTCCTGCTATTTTTATAATGAAAATCTGAAGTATTTCATGATAAACATTGTCAATAAATACTAATTTTTCTATGTAGGGGATTTTGTCCGTAGGGGATTATTTATACTAGGGGATTTTGTCCGTAGGAGATTATGTCATGTAGGGGATTTTGTCCGTTTTCTTGAAAATATACCTAGGGGATTTTGTCCGAAGGGGATTATGTCCGTAGAGGATTATTTATACTAGGGGATTTTGTCCGTAGAGGATTATTTATACTAGGGGATTTTGTCCGTAGGAGATTATGTCATGTAGGGGATTTTGTCCGTTTTCTTGAAAATATACCTAGGGGATTTTGTCCGAAGGGGATTATGTCCGCATACCGTTTGTAGTGTTACAGGGCGAATCAGATGCAAATATAGCCCTACAACAATACGTAGTTTTTAGCAAGACTTTTTAATAGATGACAGACGTTTCGGTACCCAGATTGTAGAATTCTACTAATTTAATCATACGTTGTTTGCATTTACTTACATAATATAATAATATATTTTATTTTATTATAATTTCTGTCTGAAAGTTTAGTTTTCGAAAAAGAATGCGGGACCATCACGTCGCCCCAACTTGATGACAGATATACTAAAGCGTTATACGCCGGTTATGTCCCTTGTTTCAATTTCCTCACTTATAGGACCAGTGATTTAGATTTTAGGGTGAAAATTCCAAGATATGGATAATTTTGAGAGTGACGATGATGCAAATGACGTTTGGAGCAAACCGTTTGATGCAGAAAGCCCAAAGAAAATTCTTGCTTTGAGTCCAAAGATAGCACAACAGCGTTCTGAGCTTAGTAAATTAGGTAAAGGTGCAATGTATGTCTGCCAAAACCTAACGTAGACTATCACTATCTAAAGTCTTTGGACTTGTTTTTCCTTTAAAGGTTTTATTAATAAATACATTGATGGCGTATGTTCTGCTTTACATATTAAAACCAAGTGAAGGACATGACATTCCCAGACTTAATTCCACATGTCAATATATAAATTTACAAAGTGCAAAAATAAGATTTTCCATATAAACATAACCAAATAATCCATCTTAACACTGCTCCCATTGTTTCAAAACAAAATGCCTTCATGTGCCCTTTTATTTTATGTTGGGATGATAATTGGACTAAGCATCCAATCATTGCCTTAAATTTTGCATTTTAACTCTTCTAAGTACTCTCTCAGCTTATATAATAGACCCAAATTTTCTTTACTCATATAACTAAATATGTCATTGTTACATGAAAAGGACCAGCTATATGATGTTCATTGAACAATCAAGCATAAAGCACCACTCGTCATTATAAACATGTATGTCCTATCTGAGCCACACATGCAGAGATAGCTATTTTTAAACTTGGCAACCACATGACTACTTACATTTGAGATTATGTTATGTAGTCATCCAGGTAATCCTGTCTGACATCAATAGTCTATTTTTAGCAGAGACCACTTTCAGCTATTTATACCTTTGGAAAGAATACACACTCAAAGTGATTTTTTTGCGATTACTTACTAACAAATTTAGTTAGCGTTTATAATTGTATTTATTAAGATTAAAGTATCGGCTTATACAAAGATTATGCCCGAATTCCCCAGAGCAGTTGTTCGATATTGTTATATGTATTTGATATATGCAAACTGTCGGGTACCACGTTTAAGGCTGGGTAGCTTCGGCAGCCCAAATGTTAAACCTTATCATGTTGTGTTTTGTTAATGACACATTCAACCATAGCCATCAACTTACATTTGTAAGCAATGGTTAGGTATATTGCTTAAAAGTAAGTAGTTCAAATGGTGCAGATTCTGACTAGACAGCTTCCAGCGGAAGCAGTCTGATATGAACTTTTTGCTTAAGCCATATCGATTCTAGATTCACACTGAGTGTCCAAATTGTTGTGTTCTATGTTATAGAATCAAAAGAAATTCAAGCATACATTGTTTGAAGTTTTACATTAAAATGTGCAATCATTGTCTTTAATGTCAGTCTTGGAAAAAGACTTCCAAGTAAAAATGAACCTGGTAGTGCAATGGGTAGAGCGTCGGCTCCAGGTACAGGAAGCTTCGGGTTTGATGCTGGGCTGTAACATACCAAAGTCATTAAAAATGGAAGTGGTATAGCTCCCTTGATAATGCTCAAGCAAATATAAGAGAAGTTCCATAACTGGTTGGCCCGGAGTCAGGATAATAGACTGGGTGTGGTATGATGCCAGGTGTTCATGGCATGCTATACACAGTGAAGACAGCACAATATCTGCTTCAAGTGGATACTGTCTCCAGATAATTGAAATACTGTTGATGGGATGATAAACCCAATAAACAAACAAACAAATTTTACATTAAATCTGATACGGTCGCTTTCCTATTTTTAAGAGAATTTAACCTTAACTTATTTAACAATATTTGCTGTTAAAGTTTTAATTTTGCTTGTTACAGATAATCATTCCAGGGTTATCATCCATATTGATATTGATTGTTTCTATGCTCAAGTTGAGATGATACGAGATCCAAGTCTTAGGGAAAAACCTCTTGGTAAGTTCCGACAGTTGATTTTCTTCACCACTGCTTTTGTCACTTTTGTATACTTGAAAATAACATCTGAACTATACATCCAAAATAAAAACTTAAAGAAATACAAGAGTTTTCTTTCCATGAGACTTATTTGGCAAAATAGTGCTCATTATAAATGTTATTAGTTTTAATTTACAATTTTGGTTGTTGTTTTTTAATCATATTGATTGTACATCAATTGTACACATTTTATGTTGTCTTGTATATAAGTTTATGAAATAGTTGACAAATTGATTTTTTCTCATTTAAGGCATTCAACAAAAGTACATCATTGTAACAAGCAACTACGTAGCACGGGCTCGTGGGGTCACCAAGCTAATGTTAGTTAAAGATGCCCTAGAAAAATGTCCAGAGCTGGTGTTGGTTAGTGGAGAGGACCTGACCTTGTATAGGGAGATGTCCTATAAAATATCCAGTAGGTGGCAGTGCTGTCATGCCTTTAAAAGTCTGTGCTATAGGTCCCACATGCAGAAACATTTTAAAATTGAGATTTTGCTCTAGATCATATTTCGATTCTTGGAAAATATCTGACAAGACACAAAATCTTATTATTTTTTATTGTCAAACAATCATTATCATGGAAAGATTAGGTTATCAAACCAAATAGTGAAGTATTTAAGAAACCAAAAGTCAATACAGAGCAGTCAAGTCAAGCAGCTTGAGCAAAAGAAAAGTGACATTTTTTTGCAAGTGGGGATTAATACTAAGCCATAATCATGGTACATATTTAAGTATTAGCCAGCTAAGCACCTCTTTCATACTGGTAAGGCGAATTGTGTAGATCCAGATCAGTCAGCTCCCTGCTGGAAAATTGTCGGTTAAAGATCTGTCTTATATTGCGGATGAGCCTCCAGCCATAAGGCATTTGACACCGTCATGAAATTTTAAGTCAATAACTAAGAATTTACTATAGGTTATTATCAATTGTAGCAAGCTAACAGTTAACAACCAAACATGGTTATATATCCTTATATAAATCACAATTAGTCATTTTCAACTGTTTAAATAAATAAATAAATTTTCAGGCATGAGCAATGATGCACCAAACTGTTAAGAGGTCAACAATTTTAACTGTTGCATCCCCTGACATTGGCTATTTCTGTTAACACCGTTGTTACTATTTGTTAAGTGTGATAATTACTGAATGCCCTCGGTTTATCATATGGTGGTTAGTTTTTAGAAAATCAAAAACCTTAAAGACTTAGTTGTAAACAGTTCAATATCTCATCAATTACCGTATTTCTCACTTATAAGACTATTATAAGATAGGCCCCCTTCTTCACCTGGGAAATTGCCGGTTTCTGCTTCGACCCTCTTATAAGACAAGACTGAAAAAATGAGGAGCGTCATCCAGTCATACTGTCTCAACAAAAGGGTTAATTGGTAAACAGTGACTGTAATTTCCACATGTTGCGGGATGTATCAAGCAGGTGTTAACATCTTAGCTGCAAGAACATCCTGTAGCGCGTGATGGCATGACATAAATTTCTTTGATCTACGTCACCAAGTCTGGAATGACTACACAATATATTGGGGAACAGTGCACTGTCCATGTGTACATGCAGCCAATCAATAGTTTCATGGAGACATGTAATCAGCAAGCTGCTTATATAAACACATCATTCACACCCTCACTGTGAAACTGCTGTGATCGATATCACCTTGACAACAGCTTATCTCAAAGTCAGCCAACTTGACCTGTGTAATGAGACAAGTCTACACACCAAGTAAAATTACAGCTTGGTGTATCTGGCAGACTGAAGTTGAAAGTTTGTTTCAGTGTTTACTAATGAATAATAAACCGTGTGTCATGCAGAACATGCAGAACAAAGGGAAATATATGTGAGAAAGTTAAATGTTGACTAACAGACTTCAAAGGCCAATTAAGTTAAATTGTTAATAGTCATTAATGACAGGCACGTCAGGTCACTGCATAACCTCTTACAAGTTTCTGCAGTATGTTTTCGCCTCAAAACAACATGAAAACTTTTTGCCAGGTCACTAGACTCCATATGCGGACATAATCCCCCTCGGACAAAATCCCCTAGGTATATTTTCAAGAAAACGGACAAAATCCCCTACATGACATAATCTCCTACTGGACAAAATCCCCTAGTATAAATAATCCTCTACTGACAAAATCCCCTACATAGAAAAATTAGTATTTATTGACAATGTTTATCATGAAATACTTCAGATTTTCATTATAAAAATAGCAGGAATAATGTGGACATATACAGAAGCACACTAAAATAAATAAATAATTAAATAAATAGTTTGTGTTTCCATTATTGATGTACTGGTCTTGTGTAGATTTTACAATTTATTACTACATTCGGAAGTTAAATAAATATTATTAATTTTACTTTTATTTTAAATGTGTGTTTTGTGATCTTGAGGTTGATCATTATATTATATATTTAACAACAACAACAAAAACAAATTTTGCAATTTCATTTCAGAGTTTAATAACAGGCTACACAAAACATACAATGCACAATTTCAAACTGTAAATTTAAGCACATCACAAAGCACATAATTATAAGGAATCTACCTATTATCAGAAAATTGTCTATGCAAAATAACAAACTGTAAATAAAAAATCATCACAAAGCAAATCAGCAGCATAATTATCAGGAATCCACCTATTATTAAAAAATTGTTTTTACATTAAGTTTATATATACATGAAGAACTTGTGATAAACTGATAAACAAAAAGAAATGAAAAGATGTTTGACTTTATTAGAAATTGAACACAGTCATGAAGTAAAAAAATAAATGTTCAATTATTTTTATTTGCCTAAATAAAAATAAAACATATAGTCAGCACATATTTTTCTTCTGTAGATTAATAATTAAACATAATTAATGTACAGTTATACTGTGTAAGATAGTAAATGTCATTTATACATATTCCATATTAATATATCAGCTTTATTATGTATGTAGTAGGGGATGTGAAACTTAATACTTTATTTATAAAGTAGGGGATTTTTTACTTAGGGGATTTTGTCGGTAGGGGATTTATGCAAGTAGGGGATTTGGTCCACCAGTGGAAAACTGATGTAGGGGATTTTGTCCGTAGGGGATTATGTCCTACATTCACTAGACTCCGCCCATAAGATGAGCCCCACACTTTGAACATGAAATTTTTAGGAAAAATCCTGATCTTATAAGTGAGAAAATAACATGATATCTCAATATTTTTCTACTTTCCTTCAATCATTCTCTTTATTTTTAATGTTCTTATCTTTCATTTGTATAGTTATAATCTAATAGCTATAGTTATTAAAAACAAATGGTAATAAATGTTTTGATATACTTTTAATGCATTTGATACGATATAATAGAACAAACCTACTATAAGTTTATAATATAATTTAAATTAATATAATTTTATATAGTACTGATAATTTGATCTATAAAACATCCAGTATATATTGTGGTATTAGTGTTGACATTGTCGGTATGAGCTTACCTGTATCCCCCAGATTACCTTCAGAAGTACTGCCCTCTGGTGGAGAGACTTGGCTTTGATGAGAACTTCCTGGACATCACTGACCTTGTCAAGGGAAAACTAGGTCAAGGTCAATCATCAGAGGTTAAAGGTCACCTGTACTCAAAGCCTGGATTTGATAGCACTCAAGGTTTGAAAAGTTATTGTGTTTGACATAGAGGTACACACATTTCTTGGACAGCCTTCCCATATACCGTATACACTCAATTCCCATTTTTAACAAGAGCATCAATGATGCTGTCATGAATACAAGCTTTTGATTATTTTTGTATAAAATTTGATTTAAAGATTCCAGAATATGTTTTGTTATTTTTTATTAATTTTTTTTTTTCAATTTTTTGTTTGTTACATCACACCAACACAGTTATCATCAAGGTCAAGCTTATTACTGGTGGGGGAAGACCCCAGGCTTATGCCTGAGTATAACCACTGATGCATCTTAGGTTAGCTCGAAAACCTTCCCACATAAGAGATTTCAGAATATATTTTTGCCATATGATTAACAAATCACATAGATGTCCAAAGAAATGAAAGATATTTTGGAATGACTTAAAATTCTTTGTATTTTTTTCTAATGTATATAATTCTTTATTTTTGTTTGTGTAACTTGACATGAATTCGTAATAATACCCGTTGTTTGTGACATATAGAGTACTTAATGATCCTTTATTCTAGGAATGTAAATTGAATCCTAAAACGATATTCAAATATTCATTACGTGTATTAGAATAATATTTGAATATTCAAAACAAATTTGCATCAGAGTGGCACTTAACAAAATTATTCGGCCTAACATTTAACATGCAATTTATTTATATTTTCTTTGAATGTTTACATTACTCACCTAACTTTATGCAGAAGAGCAAGTAGAATTATGACCCATTCCTAGCGGTAAATTTTAAAATGACAATTTTACTCTGGAAATACATATGACTATATAATCACTACGCCATTATTTTGTTTATATTGAAGAACTGGTAGCTGTGTTACTTTTCTCGGTCACCAATAACTTGCAAGTAAATTTGGTCAATTAAAAAAGTCCAATTTAATGTGTGATCCACACGCAGGAACTTGCTTGAGAAGGCATTTCAGAAGTCTAGGTACAGGTGATACATAGACTGTGAGACAATTAGGTTATCGTGAAGGTTTTTATTAGGGGAATCGCTCAAGTAAACAACCAATGATAAATTCTGATTGGTCGGACCTTTGTTAAATTGTTATTGGCTGGTAAAAAGACGATCGGTCAGGTCTGAATCCCAAGCCATAAAATGTCAATTAGTGACACTTGGTTACAAATATACAAGTGACAATTACGGATTGCAATTGGTAAGTGTCAGAATTACCAGATTGATGTTGTTACATGTAAAGGATCGAGACCATCAAGTTAAAAATTACCCCTGCGCTATAACAGCAAATTGATTTTAGCTGGAATGAAGGGTATCAAGTATAAAATATGTATGCTTAGTTAAACAAAGCAATATATAATATAATAATGACTTGAGATTATGTTGTTTATTTAGCGTACATTTTGCAACGATATAATATATAAATAATTTAAAAATATTGCATAATACACTCAATAGCTTGCTAACTATAGTTTATGTGTCAAAAATAAGCAGGCAAAGTTGACAGCTACATTGATAATTTGTTTTTCGTTTTAACTTTTGAATTATTATGAATAAGTATCCTGTTCCAAATTATAGTAGATGCCGAATAGCGACTTAAAAAGTATCACATTTATAATTTTAAACATATAATCCCATATGGGAGACTGTTAGGAAAATATGAATACATTTCATACGTGTATAAAATTATAAATAACTGTGTATTTGTATTAAACATTCATTCCAAAAATGTTTGCAAAAGACCAAATTTCTCTAACCAGGAACAGAAGAAAATATATGTAAATGGAAGAATATGCGGAGGTAAACATTATCGAAATATATTAATGATGTCGCGCTTTAAAAGGTAAAATGCCGATGAATATAAAGAATTGTTTTACTCGTGAAGGCTTATGACGCTGAGGAAATTGTCGAGCAGAAAATCGCGGTGACAGAAAATTGCAGATGTCGCGGTATTGTATGGGAAGGAAATACCCGTGTGCAGTAGAGTGGTTATAAGAAAGTAAAACTAAAGTTTTGTTTTAAAAGTAATCTTGTGTAATTAAAAATAAAATAAGTTCTGGTGGACTGTAATAAAAAAAACAAACACATGGTATAATGTGTTGTATTAAATACCAGCAATTCCGATTGAAGAGAGTAGAGTCAGACTTCCATAACTAGATTAACTGACTGCCCCATGAACTGACATGTGTGCTTATTGTAAACTGACAACCTGTTTTCACAGCTGTGCGTGTAATGTAACTGGGTCTAGGTGGTGTGAGAGACAGAACAGGGTTGCACGAGGTGACATAATTCTCTGGATTATATACTGTTAACTAGATGGCCGAAATCATAGCCTATACCCCCACCCCCTCTACCAAGCACGATCACACATTGCCAGTGTGCTTCAGTCGTTTGGTGACAACACGGTCAACTACAGAAATACGATTTTATTATTTTTACTAAAATAACAAACTTTAATAAGTGAATAAAAATTATCAATTATTCGAATCCCTTGAGTCTTATTCGAATACCACCATGATATTCGATTATTCTAATATTCGAATATTCATTAACATCCCTACTTTATTCATCTTATATTTTGATGGTAAAAATTTAAGTGCTGGCTAACATGTTTTTACAGTCTAAATTATAAGTTGTTTAAATAAATAAAACTTATTTTCCAATGAATTGGAAGCTGCTATCTTGTTTAAAATTTAGAAAAAAAGGAAAAACAGCTTGCTGTCTTTAGAGTTTGGAGCAAGTGGCCTTATATATCTCAGTCTAATGCACTGGCACCTGAACAAGGGATTATTGTGAACTGATCTACATGTTTAATTCAGTCATACATGTATTGCACATTGTGACTGAAACAATAATTTCATAATATTTCAGCATAACCTATGTTACAATTTTGAATAGTTTTAAAAACTTCTTGTCAAATTCTTAGGATTGAAATGACGTCTTATCTGTTCTGTTGTGGTTTTCATTTCTCAGTTGTTACATGCACATTTGTTTATAAATTACATAGGTTTCCCAGCATTATCATTGCTTTTACTGCCAAGCAGGAATCATTCAGGCTAAGGCAATAAGTTAAGGTGCCAGTGGTGGAGCTGTTAGAGTTGCTTACTTGTAATTCCTCAGCCCCACACCATGTGTGTTTGAGTTCTGGTTAGTGTGAGAAGTTTACATGTGAGAAGGTCTTCCAGCAGGTTCTACCCAGACCTTCCTGAAAATTTTGGGTTCGGGTTGGTGGTGGTATGAATCAAGATCCATTTAACTTTATCGAAGTAAATACTGGATATAAATACACAGTTAGAGACCCTTACTTTGACCCAAGCAGTTAAGAGACAAAATTTACTTTAAAAGCTTTGTATTTTTAGGTCACCTGTTGTGCTCAAGGGGAGCTTTTGTGATACCACTTCGTCCGTCGTCAACATTTTAGCTTGTGAACACACTACAGGCCACAGATTTTATTAAATCTTCACCAAACATGATCAGAATGTTTGTCTGCATGATATCTTGGATGAGTTTGTTATTGGGTCACGTGGGTTCAAAAAGTAGGTCACTAGGTCAAATCTTAGAAAAAGCTTGTGAACACACTAGAGGCCCCATTTATGGCCGTCTTCAACAAACTTGATCAGAACATTTGCCTGCATGAAATCTTGGATGAGTTCATTACTGTGTCACCTGGGGTTAATAAGTAGGTCCCTAGGTCAAATCTTAGAAAAAGCTTGTGAACACACTAGAGACTACATTTATAGCCTAATCTTCACCAAAACTTGGTCAGAATGTTTGTCTGCATAAAATCTTGGATGAGTTCATTATAGGGTCACATGCGGTCAAAAAGTAGGTCACTAGGTCAAATCTTAGAAAAAGCTTGTGAACACACTAGAAGCCCCATATATTGCCCAATCTTCACCAAACTGTAGCCTGATCCTTTAATATTTACAGCTGACTGTTGCTGTGGTTGCCATGAGAGACTGGCAGTTGGTTCCCAGCTGGCTGCTGATATCAGAGAAGGCCTTCATGCTGAGCTTGGCATCAGCTGCTGTGCGGGTATAGCACACAATAAGTTACTGTCCAAATTAGTGGCAGGAACTCACAAGCCAAACCAGCAGACAACAATTTTCCCAGAACAGTTGCAGCATCTGATTGGCTCTCTGAGTAGTGTAAGGAACATTCCAGGTTAGTGTTATATTATGTTGTTGTATACACATGAATAAATATCTTTTATTATGGATTTTTGGATTGACAGTTCCATGCATTGGCATGTTGCTTTAATAAAAGCCTTAGTGTGCAAGACCATATCCTCCAATCACTATAAGATTAATAGTGCATACATATATTCCTAGGATTATTAGCTACTAATAAAAAATGATGATATTTTGTAATTTGTTAAAATCAGCTTTAATAACTTAGAATTTGTTGTTAAATTTGGGCTCTTTCTCGCAACCAGTGCATATATTGGAGTGAAACATCACATGTGCTTTCCTGTTGATCATGACTGCTGATAAAATCATGTTTGATTGTTCCAGGTCGCATTTTATTAACACTTTGGCACTGGTTTTACTTATAAAATGTCACTGCATATACATGCAGATTGTAGTATTTTGTGTAAGTACCATAAATGTTATATATAAAAATGCATGGAGTGATCATGCATACTAATGTTATCAAGTTTGACTTGTTATGGCCCTGGTACTATTTTGGTGCATATAGATGCAAGTTATTTGTCATTGTACCTGCCATTCAAATTGTTCACAATTATTATTCATCTGCTACAGGCATTGGTCACAGTTCAGCCAGGAAACTAAAGGATATTGGGATTGTTTCTATACAAGACTTACAGGAAGCTGACTGTTCAATGCTTGAAGACATGTTTGGTGCTGTTGCCACTGAAACTATGAAGAATCTTGCTGTTGGCATAGATACCTCACCAGTGGTGGCATTTGGATTACCTCAGGTTTTTGTTATTGATAAATGAGAAATTTTGTAGGGTTTGAAAAACCCTCTGTCAATACAGAAGGCTCAGCAGCACTTCCAGTCACATGAACACATACTGGGCCATTCATTGTTAATACATTTTATTTTAAGCCAAGAGTAATAAGTAATATAGTTATCTGATTTTGATACATACCAACTAGTGATTTAGGTCACTTTCTTCTGCTTAACATTATCTAATAAAGCCCACCCAAATATCCTGCATTTCTCAGCCTTTGTCTTTTATCACATCACATTCTTAGAAATAAGCACATGCCAGATTGCCTATGGCAACAAATTTCCAGATTTGGCATGTACATTTTCTTAAGATGGATTCCTGATAGGCTACTGATTTTTATTGAGTTATGTGAAGGCAAAATTTCAATAGCTGTATTTGGTATAATTCATCAGTTAACTTAATAAATTAATTGGCAATCCCTAGTAAAGCCAATCTCATCTAGAACCCTGCACAGATCTTTATGATTAATCCAGACTAACTATTAGTCTGAAATTACAGAGGCTGACATTTAGAACATTAATGGTAATTTTGTATATTTATATTGAAATACAACACATGATTATTAAAAAAAAGAAAGAAATGAGGTATAAATTCTGAAATGATTTTGGCAATTGAGAATTAAAACACAACAGATTTTACGAAACTAAACAGAGCTGATCTCATGTCTGCCATTTTGTTATGCCTGAGTAGTATAAATAGTAAAATATTGATGTGGAATTGTCATCGATTGTGCACAGGTAATTACCTATTTGTCAATTCAAGACAATTTATCTTGCATACAGTATAATGAAAGGTATCAACATGAATATTTGTTGTTCTTGTAGACCTTGAGTGATAACGTGTATATTTGGGGTTCTTGTAGACCTTGAGTGATAACGTGTATATTTGTTGTTCTTGTAGATCTTGAGTGATGACGTGTGTATCTGTTGTTCTTGTAGACCTTGAGTGATAACGTGTATATTTGTTGTTCTTGTAGATCTTGAGTGATGACGTGTGTATTTGTTGTTCTTGTAGACCTTGAGTGATAACGTGTATATTTGTTGTTCTTGTAGACTCTGAGTGATGACGTGTATATTAGTTGTTCTTGTACACCTAAAGTAAAAACGTGGATATTTGTTGTTCTTGTAGACCTTGAGTGATGACGTGTGTATCTGTTGTTCTTGTAGACCTTGAGTGATAACGTGTATATTTGTTGTTTTTGTAGATCTTGAGTGATGACGTGTGTATCTGTTGTTCTTGTAGACCTTGAGTGATAACGTGTATATTTGTTGTTCTTGTAGATCTTGAGTGATGACGTGTGTATCTGTTGTTCTTGTAGACCTTGAGTGATAACGTGTATATTTGTTGTTCTTGTAGATCTTGAGTGATGACGTGTGTATTTGTTGTTCTTGTAGACCTTGAGTGATGACGTGTATATTTGTTGTTCTTGTAGACCTTGAGTGATGACGTGTATATTTGTTGTTCTTGTAGACTCTGAGTGATGACGTGTGTATTTGTTGTTCTTGTAGATCTTGAGTGATGACATGTGTATTTGTTGTTCTTGTAGACCTTGAGTGATGACGTGTATATTTGTTGTTCTTGTAGACCTTGAGTGATGACGTGTATATTTGTTGTTCTTGTAGATCTTGAGTGATGACGTGTGTATTTGTTGTTCTTGTAGATCTTGAGTGATGACGTGTGTATTTGTTGTTCTTGTAGACCTTGAGTGATGATGTGTATATTTGTTGTTCTTGTAGATCTTGAGTGATGACGTGTGTATTTGTTGTTCTTGTAGACCTTGAGTGATAACGTGTATATTTGTTGTTCTTGTAGACCTTGAGTGATGACGTGTATATTTGTTGTTCTTGTAGATCTTGAGTGATGACATGTGTATCTGTTGTTCTTGTAGACCTTGAGTGATAACGTGTATATTTGTTGTTCTTGTAGATCTTGAGTGATGACGTGTGTATTTGTTGTTCTTGTAGACCTTGAGTGATGACGTGTATATTTGTTGTTCTTGTAGACTCTGAGTGATGACGTGTATATTAGTTGTTCTTGTAGACTCTGAGTGATGACGTGTATATTTGTTGTTCTTGTAGATCTTGAGTGATGACGTGTGTATTTGTTGTTCTTGTAGACCTTGAGTGATGACGTGTATATTTGTTGTTCTTGTAGACTCTGAGTGATGACGTGTATATTAGTTGTTCTTGTAGACCTTGAGTGATGACGTGTGTATCTGTTGTTCTTGTAGACCTTGAGTGATGACGTGTATATTTGTTGTTCTTGTAGACCTTGAGTGATGACGTGTATATTTGTTGTTCTTGTAGACCTTGAGTGATGACGTGTATATTTGTTGTTCTTGTAGACCTTGAGTGATGACGTGTATATTTGTTGTTCTTGTAGACCCTGAGTGATGACGTGTATATTTGTTGTTCTTGTAGATCTTGAGTGATGACGTGTGTATTTGTTGTTCTTGTAGACTCTGAGTGATGACGTGTGTATTTGTTGTTCTTGTAGATCTTGAGTGATGACATGTGTATTTGTTGTTCTTGTAGACCTTGAGTGATGACGTGTATATTTGTTGTTCTTGTAGACCTTGAGTGATGACGTGTATATTTGTTGTTCTTGTAGATCTTGAGTGATGACGTGTGTATTTGTTGTTCTTGTAGATCTTGAGTGATGACGTGTGTATTTGTTGTTCTTGTAGACCTTGAGTGATGATGTGTATATTTGTTGTTCTTGTAGATCTTGAGTGATGACGTGTGTATTTGTTGTTCTTGTAGACCTTGAGTGATAACGTGTATATTTGTTGTTCTTGTAGACCTTGAGTGATGACGTGTATATTTGTTGTTCTTGTAGATCTTGAGTGATGACGTGTGTATCTGTTGTTCTTGTAGACCTTGAGTGATAACGTGTATATTTGTTGTTCTTGTAGATCTTGAGTGATGACGTGTGTATTTGTTGTTCTTGTAGACCTTGAGTGATGACGTGTATATTTGTTGTTCTTGTAGACTCTGAGTGATGACGTGTATATTAGTTGTTCTTGTAGACCTTGAGTGATGACGTGTGTATCTGTTGTTCTTGTAGACCTTGAGTGATGACGTGTATATTTGTTGTTCTTGTAGACCTTGAGTGATGACGTGTATATTTGTTGTTCTTGTAGACCTTGAGTGATGACGTGTATATTTGTTGTTCTTGTAGACCCTGAGTGATGACGTGTATATTTGTTGTTCTTGTAGATCTTGAGTGATGACGTGTGTATTTGTTGTTCTTGTAGACCTTGAGTGATAAATTGTATATTTGTTGTTCTTGTAGATCTTGAGTGATGACGTGTGTATTTGTTGTTCTTGTAGACCTTGAGTGATGACGTGTATATTTGTTGTTCTTGTAGACTCTGAGTGATGACGTGTATATTAGTTGTTCTTGTAGACCTAGAGTAAAAACGTGGATATTTGTTGTTCTTGTAGACCTTGAGTGACGAGGATTCTTTCAAGAAGTGCTCAACAGTGACAGCCATGAAGACACGGATACACCAACTGATCCTTAATCTTCTGGACAGGTGAGGGTCTTGCTCAGGGGGGCATGATTGGGTCTTCTGCTCTATTTTCTTATAAATCTTACTGACTTTCAGACTGAGAAACAATTGCTGCCCATCCAGAGATGCATACTGGACCCCTCGCTAACATAGCAAATGCTTTTTGACTTACAGAGGCACTTAACTACTCCTTCCCAATTAGCAGGCCACAACATTTTAGTGATTGGATATATTTATCATAAATATTCTTTCTTTCTGATTTTATATTTTTATCATGAGTACTCATTTATTTTTTTTTATGATTGGATATATTTATCATAAATACTTACATTTTTTCATTTTGATGAATTAAAAATTGCATGACAAGATTCATATGAGTCACATCATATAAGATAGAGATAGAGGATCATTACTTAAACTTGCCTTTCGATTCATCTCATCAATATGTAGAGTATATGTGCAGTAAAAATTTACTTAGAGGATCACTTTCCAAGGTTGTGGGACATTAAAATAAAGAAAGAATAAAATAGTTCTGGACAAAAGTGTCCTGTGATACGTGGTGCCCCACTAAGCAGGGTGGTGCTTTAGCGAGGTTTAACTGTATATCATTTGACTTTAAAGCAGTTTTACAATTTGACACAACATTAGCTATTGAATGACATTAAAATCTCACACCAATTGAAAAACTAGGTTCAAGCCCATTGCCTTAATAAATTTTATACTTTTAATAAGCCATATTCACTTTCAGGTTATTGAAGGATGGACGCCTACCCCTGACCTTCAGAATAACCATACGTAAACTGGCCAACCACAGATATGCTAACAGAGAGAGTAGACAGGCCCCTATACCTGTACATATCTTCTCAAAGTTCTCTCAAGGTACTTGTAGCTTTCTGTTCAATCTACCAATACATGCAATCTCTATGACCTGTGCTGATAAATATATGCATATACCTGGTTCAAGAATCTGTTTACTTCTAACAAAAATATTCCTGGAGAGAACAGTGAAATGCGTTCACAACAATTCAGAATAAAAGGTATGTGGTAAAAGTTTTTAGTAGGAATGGCAACCGTTAGCTGGTTAACAAATTTTGTAATCAGTTAATCTGTCATAATACTAATATACAGAATAGGTTGATTAACCTAAATGATTTGTCACATTACGTGAGTTTCCATCAGAATCACTAGAGGAAGTAATGTCTCGATCCCTTCCCACTAATCTACCTATTGTTAAGTGAATTACAGAATTGTTGAAGCTGTGACAACACAGACCATCACTGTGATATATGTGTCACAGACCCTACTTCCTCCCAATTTAAATGTACATGTATTTCCTATTTACGGTTGCTTCTCTTTAGCGTGCCATTGTTATATAAAACAACATTTTTAGTGTTCTGACACTGGGTTTATGTTCCTACATTCTTTTTAATTTTTATGCAAGTCATACATTTATCACTTTCTGTATGAGAAAGAAAACACATGTTGATAAAACAAACCCTAATATACATTCATTTGCATGATGTTATTTATTATATCAAATTAATGTCATGACTAGAGACTTGCATCATCATTTTATTTTATCTAACATTGTCTTGGCAAAGTTATGTAATGATAATTTCTCAATATGGAAGCCCAAAGATAATTAATGTTTGCCAAACTTGGGGCCGATACAAAGTAATGATATTGTTCTGGTAAACTGGTCAAACATTTTAAAAGGTTGATCATTAACTGATTGTGTAATCTTTGCCATCCTGCGTTTTAAGCATTATTTTTTAATCACATCTATCATTTTTATAAGTAAGATGAAAACAATGTGCCTGCTAAAAGTACTAAGGCTTTAATACTTGTTGGTACTCTTAGTTTTAAATTGATAAAAGATTCATAAAAAAATGTTATGTGCAAGTTTGTTCTTGAATGAGTTATTGAGGTTCCAACTTAATAAAAACAAGAACCCATACTATCATATTAGGAAGGCACTATTAGGTTTTGCCCAAGTCAGTTGCTGACCTGTAGTCTGCTATATTTGTAACTTACCCATACTAAATTCTTTGTTATTTGCTTATTATTGCTAGACATGTGGATAGAGACTTAACAATTAATTGTGTAAATCTACATTATATGCCGTAGCTTGATCAGTTGGTACAAAACAAGCTTAAAGTTTACATACAGCCTCATTAAAATTAATGAAGTGGGCAAAAGTTTTGCTTTAACTTATCTTCCTACCTGTACCCATGCTAATTCCCAGATATTACTCCGGGTTCTTCATCTTTTCACTGTATCTGCAAGTCACAATAATGAAAGCAAACTAAACAAATGTAACAGCTTTTATAGCTTATTTGACCTTTTTTTCTTCATTTAGAAACCATTCCTGCAGTAGGCAAGCACCTAGAGGAACTTGCTATGAGCCTTGTTGTGAAGATGATGAATGTCAGTCAACCCTTCCATCTGACACTGATTAATGTAGCCTTCACAAAACTTGAGCAGAAGTCTGAAAATGCTATCACTAACTTCTTCTTACCAAAACCTGTCAGTGGTAAAAGTGATAAAGATACAGTTTACATAGGTACTTTTCCAAATAGCGATATAACAAATGCAGTTTGTAACAGTGCCTCTTCTGAAGTTGTTCAAAGTAATGAAACAGAAAAAAGTCAGTTGCATGCTAGTGTTTGTAAAGTCAAAACCTGTCCAAATGAGACATTTAAAGATAGCCAGATGTCAGCCAAAATTAACAGTGATAAAACAGATGCAAAACAGTTGTACAGTGAGGATTATAAAAAGAAAAGTTTGAACAAATCAAGTTTATTCAAATGGCTGGTTAAGTCTCCAGTAAAAGAGGAAACCTCTTATTCAAGTGGTGATTGGCACTGTGACAGTACAAATCAAGTCATCAACAACATAAATAATTCGGAGGGTCCTCATCCACCAAGCAACCACTCGTTAAATCCTGGTAATGAAGACAGATCTGTGAAAAGAAAATCTTCTGACTCTTTGCCTGATAATGATACAAGTGTTAAAAGAGTGAGAGAATCATCTTGTCAACTAGCGAACACCTTTGACACCTTCATACCAGAGGGAATAGACAAGGAAGTTTTTTATGAATTACCAGCCAACATACAGCAAGAAATCCTGACTCAGTCAAGCACCGATAGATTAACATCAAGTCATGGGGACACTAGGCACAGAACTACCGTGAATAGTGTCTCAGTCAAAACAAGCAAGGGAAGAACAACAAAAACATGTGGTAGTCCGAGGACCAAAGGGAATCTTTCATCCTATGTGGAAAGTTCAAATCCATTATCTTCTGAAAGCCAAGTTGTAAGTGCCAATTCTTCAAAGCAGTCCATTTTTAGTCCAGTGCCCACCCTACCCCCAGTGAAAAAAAATCATGAATCAAGACTTTATACAGAAAATTGTGTTAAAGCAAATTCACTTATAAATCCTTATGTGAAAAACTCGACTTTAACATATTGTGAATCAAAGCTTTTAAATATAAATAAGGGCATTACTTCCACTGCTGTTAATATGAGCAATGATTTATCATGTATTGGCTCACTCTCAGTGCTAGCGCCTCAAAAAAGCCACAATATGAAGTCTCAAGTTGCTGTTTTGCAAACAGACAATAGTAAAAGAAAACATAACAGTCCTTTAAATTCAGACCATTCTGTGGACAAGTCAACTGAAGACCATCATCCTGAACCAAGGGAGATAACACCAGCAACCAGCCAAAGGTTTAAAATGTCTGACATACCACCTAACATTGACCGAAGTGTATTTATCACCCTTCCACCTGATATTCAGCAGGAAATAATGAATGAATGGAGGCAAAAGACTGCTAACACAGTACCAGCTTCTTTACATTTTAAAAACCCTCGACCTTCATCTTGTGGTAATATTTTGTCATACTTTCCAAAAAAGTGACATGCAAAATTGGTTTAACAAGTGTACTGATTTTCATTCAAATACTGGTATTTAAGGGATGTGGCTTTTCATTTTTGTAATTAGACCATAAAATTGTTTATGGGAAAGAAAACCCTTGCTTAAAAAGATGTCATTGTTCAATTAAATGAGCTTGAATGGTGTAGTAGACTATAGCTATCCTGTCATAACAAGTGCATATTGATGCAAAAATTTGTCTCAATTATGCATTTGTTAATGTAATTTCGGCAATATAATTGTTAAAATGCCTTTAAGCATTATGCCATTGTGTAATGTCAACAATTTGGCAATGTTTTTGGTTTTTTATTGTTGAGATGATAGTTTACATTTTACTATTTTCAAATGATTACAGTTTGTCTCTTTTAGCTTATAACTATGCCATGTATCATACTTCTATGTTATGTTTGAAGAAAGGAATTTCCTTTTGTCTTATGTTTGAACAAAAAACTTCTCAACTATTGTATGTTTTAATGTTTATTTTACCATCAGTTGTTTACTTTCAGGACACTTTTACAAAAAGCTGGCATTTGACATCATTTCGTTCAGTGCAAGCCCCTCCCGAGAAAATTTTCTGTAACAGCCAGTATTCATTCAGTGTACTAATAACCCAGTTACATTGCAAGTGTTTATTTAATAAGCAGAGCTTCTGATAACAATAGTTTATTTAAAGATCAGTATATGACAGAATTCTAATTCTAACCACCAAACCTGGCAACTTAAAAGCCATGTTTTAAGTTTTTAAAAAAAGGGAATTCTGCAGAAAGTTCTTCAAATTGTTTTATTTACTTTTACTAATCATGTTTACCAAGTACATGTAATCATTGAATTTCAGAAACAACTATTATTTATACCTTTACTTAAAAAGAATTCCTTTTTGTCAAATCAGGTACACAAGCATCATGTATTGATATATGAATTTTAGTGTCAAACTTCAGTCAAAAGGTTAATTTTGTCAGTATGTAAATTTTGTCAGTATCAACAAAAGTATGAATGACAGCACTATATATATATATATTAGGGATGTAAATCGAATCCCAAAACCATATTCGAAACATGTATTCGAATCATATTCGGAACAAATTTATATCATAGTGGCATATAGCACAGTAATTTTCTATTACATTCAATGTGTTTATTCATTGTAAAATGTTTATTTCTGGCCACAATTTACATTGCTAGCCTTACTTAATGCAGAAGCGGCAGTAAATTTATGATTTTAACATAGCATTTAATTTTGAAACGATTTCTTCTTTTTGAAATACAAACGGCAATATTATCAATAAGCCATGATCCTGTTTAGGGTGAAGGACCAGGCGGGGTGTTTCTTTACTTGGTCAGCAGTAATTTGCAAGAAAATACTGTCAGTGAAGAATGCCAGTAAATGCGTAAACAATGTCATTGTTACTTAATAATATTATTATTATTGAAACTCTGATAAAAACTATACAGTAACCAATCAATGTTAAGATGACCTGCAAAGTCCCGTATAATATATACATTACCAATTAGTCACCTTTAACTTTAACTTGGGTGTCTTTTTGTTACGTGTTGTACTTCGTGTAATAACCTTTACAATTTAAAGGCATTTTGCGTACTTAATAACTTACTTGTATTAACATATGACGTATTAAAAAGGCTACTTAAGCTCCTTTTAATGTTAACATATCGATTTAATAAAACCATATCATAATTTTATTAGATGAAACTGTACAACACATGCAAAATAGCTCACAATTCTAATATTTAACTCTTCTAACCGCAAACAATGTGTAACAACAAACAGTCAATTATGTTTAGTGAACTAATTTTATAAAATATATTTATGATTAAAGGAGGCATTTTCAAAAGGACAAAATACGGGTGATACTGGATCGACTGTAAGACAATTAGGCAAAACCATGAGGGTTTTATGAAGGGAAATCGCTCAAGTGTTCAGCCAATTAACGGTCTTGATTGGTTGGTGGTCTGATTGGTTTTAAATTGTGATTGGCTTATATCTCTAAGGGCGATATTTCGAAGCAATAACATGTCAATTAGGGACATTTAGTTACAAATACACAAGTGACAATTACGAACCTGCTTGCAATATGCCTATGGGTGAAAGGCGAAGGTAAACAAAACCATTTGATGACGACAATTACTGTGATTGGCTAGTGTCAAGATTACCTGACTGTTGATAAATTGATGAAGTACTAACCAATATATATATAAAGAATGATAAAAATTGTAAGCTCGTGAGTTTTAAGTGTGTTAAGTAAACCTATGACGAACAATTAAAAAGTATGTAGATTTACATTTTTGTTATTTGGAGAGAACGAAGCAAAAACAGAGAACAGAAAATCGCGATGACAAAAGTAACAGATGTCGCGGTATTTTATAGGAATAAAATAACAAGTATGAAGTAGAGTGACAAAAACAGAAAATGATTGCAATTCAAGTTTGTTTGACAGTGATCTTTTTTTTTTTTTTTTCCAAAAAGAAGTTCTGGTGGACTGTTATCAACAAGTACAGCCTTATATAATGTATTTATTACACACTATCCCGACCAAAGCTGGGTAGAGTCAGAGTTACGTAATTGCTGTAGCTACATTGTAATTGCCGCAGCATTGAACTGACATGTGTGTTTATTGTACTTTGGCAATTGTTTATACAGCTGTATGGTGATGTGGGTGATGTGACTGGGTCTAACTGGGAGAGGGGTCAGAGAAGGAGCTGTGCGCAGTAAGATGATTTCATGCTGTTAACCAGATGGCAATTCGTTATCAGGAGACATGACCCACCCCCTCTTAGAGCGAGCGCGACCACATATCGCTAGCGTCTGAAGTTGCTGGGAGACACTACGATCAACTAGGAAATGTCTTTTCAATTTTCCTTCGAACTTAACAAAAGGGAAATAAAAATTATAAAATATTCAAATCCCAAAGTCTCTATTCAAATAGCGACTTGATATTCGAATTTAAGTTAACATTCCTAATATATATATATGACTTGATGGAATATTGAAGAACAAA
Source organism: Sinonovacula constricta (assembly GCA_007844125.1). Lineage (NCBI taxonomy): Eukaryota > Metazoa > Mollusca > Bivalvia > Cardiida > Solecurtidae > Sinonovacula > Sinonovacula constricta. The sequence goes on from CM017559.1 coordinate 16,228,831, forward strand.
AGACAAAAGCTATTTTTGGCTGTGGTATTTATTTATATACCATGTTCATAAAATAATGCATAGACCTTATCCTAATGCACAATCTCAACAATGTAAAATTGTTACATTGTTGATTATTAAAGTGTTATCAATTCCTTACATCTTTATATTTGTTACACCATAATATCTATCAGTATTTATGGGTTATTTGTTAAAAAATAATCTGGAATATTTAAAGACCTTAAGGTCAAAAACTTTAAGTGATCCAATTTTTCCAATATTTTGTAAAGCTGCTATCATTAGAATGACCTCTTTAACACCTGACGATTTTTTTCATTCTGTGATTATTCATTCAGTAGAAGATCTCTCATTGTATTCTATAAGCCTCCGATGGTTACCATGGAGATTCTTGTTAGTGGTCAGACATTATTTGCTCCAACATGCAACCATGAGGATTCTTGTCAGTGGCCAGTTGTAATTCATTCCAATGTGTTACCATGGAGATGCTATCTATTCTGCAACTATAATTATACTATCTAGGCATCCTCCTCCATTTTGACATCCTCATCCTCATGTATCACCTCCACCAACCTCTTCTCTAACCGCTTTTTCTTAAGGCCGGCTGAAACAAATGGAAAATATGGTAAACATCTGAACATATTTATGAACAAGAGCACCATGATGGCCCTTAATAGCTCACCTGATGACACAGGCTTTAAGTAGGCTCAAATCTGGCATCAAGTAATTAAGAGATATTAACTTTAGAAGTCTTTGGTGAAGATTGGACCATTAGTGTGGCCACTGGGTTGATAACATTTTCTAGAATTTTAACAAGTAACCTATTGAATCCACATGACTCACTTCAAAACATATGTAAGATTTCATTCTGGCAAACATGCTAGTCAAGTTTGGTGATGGCCCACATCAATGTAGCCTCTTAAGTGTTTTGACAAGGTTTTACTAAAATGTAACCTAGTGACCTAATTTGACCACACATGACCCAATAACGAACTCATCCAGGATTTCATGCAGACAAACATTCTGACCAAGTTTGGTGAACGATTGGGCTATAAATTGGGTCTCTAGTGTGTTCGCAAGCTTTTTCTAGAATTTGAAGTAGTGACCTACTTTATGACCCCACGAGACCCAATAACAAATTCATCCAAGATTTCATGTAGACAAACATTCTGAAAAGTTTGATGAAGATTGGCCTATAAATAGTGCCTCTAGTGTGTTTACAAGCCTTTTCTAAGATTTGACCTAGTGACCTATTTTTTGACCCCACGTGACCCAGTTACGAACTCATCCAAGATTTCATGCAGATAAACATTCTGACCAAGTTTGGTGAAGATTGGGCTATAAATGTGGCCTCTAGTGTGTTGACATTTTTTTTAGATTTGACCTAGTGACCTACTTTTTCACCCCACGTGACCCAGTTACGAACTCATCCAAGATTTTATGCAGACAAACATTCTGACCAAGTTTGGTGAAGATGGAGCTATAAATGTGGTCTCTAGTGAGTTTACAAGCTTTTTCTAAGATTTGACCTGGTGACCTCCTTTATGACCCCACGAGATCCAATAAGGAACTCATCCAAGATTTCATGTAGACAAACATTCTGACCAAGTTTGATGAAGATTGGGCTATAAAAAGGGCCTCTAGTGTGTTTACAAGCTTTTTCTAAGATTTGACCTAGTGACCTACTTTTTGACCCAACGTGACCCAGTTATGAACTCATCCAAGATTTTATGCATACAAACATTCTGACCAAGTTTGGTGAAGATTGGGCTATAAATGTGGTCTCTAGTGTGTTCACAAGCTTTTTCTAAGATTTGACCTGGTGACCTCCATTATGACCCCACGAGATCCAATAAGGAACTCATCCAAGATTTCATGTAGACAAACATTCTGACCAAGTTTGATGAAGATTGGGCTATAAAAAGGGCCTCTAGTGTGTTTACAAGCTTTTTCTAAGATTTGACCTAGTGACCTACTTTTTGACCCAACGTGACCCAGTTACGAACTCATCCAAGATTTTATGCATACAAACATTCTGACCAAGTTTGGTGAAGATTGAGCTATAAATGTGGTCTCTAGAGAGTTTACAAGCTTTTTCTAAGATTTGACCTGGTGACCTCCTTTATGACCCCACGAGATCCAATAAGGAACTCATCCAAGATTACTTTTTGACCCGAGGTGACCCAATAATGAACTCATCCAAGATTTCATGCAGACAAACATTCTGACCAAGATTGAGGAAGATTGGATAAAAATTGTAGCCTCTAGTGTGTTCACAAGGTAAAATGTTGATGACGAACAGCAGACGCCGGACGAAGCGGTATCAAAAAAAAGCTCCCCTTGAGCACATTGTGCTCAGGTGAGCTAACAAAAATCAAAGTTCTACCAAACCTTTATATACCATTTGCAAAATGAAATTTACAAGCAAAGAACTCAAGTGATAATAACTTTAGGAATCCATGTAATGGTGATATTTAAAGAAATGTTAGTAATGACATAGTATAATGCCTGACCCACATGTTTTAAGTCTTTTAACTTCATTTAGTAGAGTAGCAAACAGATTTAAGTAAGATTATGTCACCAGATGAATATTTAATATTACTTTGATTGTAGTTAATATATTACAAATGTACCAATTAATATTACACCCTACAAATTGTTTTCTTAAAACTAATCCCTTTATTATGTTTTCAGGAAGAGTTGGTTGACATTTAAGTAATAGATCAAGAAAACCAATAAATGTGTATTATTCACATTAGGAAAACAATACTGATGAAATAGTTTAATGAAAATTGTAGATTACTAACTGAAAATACCTAAGTACAAAATTCCCATTTTTATTTTATTTTTATTTTATTGGCTCCCAGGCCGAAATTGTTTGATTTTCTGTGAAAACTGATTTGGAATTCAGAAATATACTATTTATGTGTAAAGCATTGAGACCTTGTTTGTAATCATTTACATAACAAAACATAGCAGACACTATATTTTAACTTATGAAATCCTCCACACATAGAAGAAACAAGTGTGCATACAGCTTAATTCACTGCTTACTTGTGAGCACACTTTTTTTTTCATAACAGAACCGGCTCTCTGTCCATGCACTTTCAACAAGAGTGAATGACTGTCACTGGTGGTCTGGCTCAAGTATAGTTGTAGCTAGACAATAGTATGGGCTGCAACATTTTTACCATTCTCAAAATTTAATTTAAATAAACTATATGTGTGTATTTCAATACAGTGTGTACACCCAATGACACATTGAAACATGCCCTTTGCGGCACAGGTGACAAGTATAAAAAAGGATATCGACAAAAAGTAAAACAGGTTTGTTTATAATAATTTTCATGAAAATTTGATTGTGTTGACTAGATTATATGCATTTTCTATATGTCCCACTTACCTGCTGGTGACTTGATGAGATGAATGTTCTTCTCCACTTCCTTGATGTCAGCCTCCTTCCTCAACTGCTTACCCTTCTTCAATCTGAATAACAGAACAAACTTTATGGTTACATTTTATAGTTAATGACATTCAAGATTGATATACATGAAGCTGGTGCAGATGCAAATATACGTTCATTTCATTCCAACGAATTGTTTTTGTTTGTTACATCGCACCGACACAATTATGGCTAATTATTGAAGGAAGACCACAGACTTGCGTCTGGGTAGAATCACCGGCACACCGCACATAAGCTGGAAAACCTCCCCACATGTAAGTTCTTGCCCCGAGACTCGAACCCATGTGGTGAGTGGCTGAGGAGTTACAAGTCAGTGACTATCTAACCGCTCAGCCATGCTCCCACCCCAGGTAAAATGTTAAAAGAATGAGGTAAAAAATTAATCCAAAAGAATATTAAAATAATAGTTAGAAGTCTTTTTAGAAATCTTTTGAATGCAACCTTGTTGAGAACAGTTCAGCAAGTCCTTTTAGAAATCTTTTGAATGCAACCTTGTTGAGAACAGTTCAGCTTTTAATGGCGGAAGAAGACCCTACACGTTTCTGGGTAGAACCAGCTCATCCAAGGTTAGCTGGAAATCTTCCCACATTGAAGTTCACCTTCTGGCTGGAACTCCTGTGGTTAGTAGCCATGGATCTTGTATATATTATCATAGATATTGGAATTTTGTAACTTCTTTTCTTAGTCTCATAGATTGGTAAACTATTTTTATAACACATTGGCATGAAGCATACAATGTTACATGTTGTGTTGTTCTTTTGTTACTATTTTATGTCTGTTGAAAATATATTTATAAAAGTAAATTAAAAAAACATGTTACCTATTTAAAATGAACTGATTCTGTCTTCTCTGTTTAATTTCTGTTATTCTCTTCATTGCACGCACTGAAATGAGAAAAGGAATAAAGTGCTGTAACAGATTAACATGACAGGTTTATTGTCTTAAAATATGGAGCAGCCACATTCTCTTAAAATAAATTACATGATTTTAAAACAAATTTGAAAGAACATAACTTGGCATTTATTCTTTCAATGAAAAAAGACCTAAAATATGAAAAATAAGGTTTCACGAGTTCAGTCAAAACCAAATAAAAGCCCTCATGGTGTAATAAGGAGGTATTTCTTAAGTTCAAAATTTCCATAAAAGTTAAAAAAAATAAAATAATTAAAATGCAACCTCTAACATAATCCTCAATGAATGAAAGAAAAGCTTTCATCATTCTGGACAGAGTCGCGACAATTCCCAAACTTCCCTCAGAGGCATTGTAAAAAGGTTACGGTCATATATTTAGAAAGCCATCACATACTTTCATTTATTCCCATAGTCTCCTCATCATGATCACCTTGCCTCATCTAGGTGTTTTCTGTTCTATTCAATCTCATCTTCATCATGCTTTATCTGTATTCTGTAGGATTTCTCATGTAGACCTACCTGTAGTTTGCCACAGCTCTCTGTTGTATTTCACTGGCACATTTCGTCTCTTCTCAAATTCCAGAGATGGATCCACAGCCAGGTCCTTGCCAGCAGCCTTCCTGAAGGCTTTGGTCCATCGTGTTTTTCTAGGATTTCTCTTCTTTTTGAAGGCTTTGTGGCATTTGGACCGACAAAATCTGAATATCTGTAACAATAATTTACAAGTTTTCACCCTTACTTTGTTACACGTGTTGATCTTTAGGAAAGTCTATTTGCTTACATCTTTGTGTGCAGGTAATAAAACATACATAATACAACACCTAAGCCCAAGCTCGTTATTGGAGGGGAATTAGCATTTATGGGGAAAAAACTAGGCTTATTTTCCGACTGGAAAGGGCCTTTAAACAGCCATCTTTGCAGGAAACTTCAAGGGATTATCACATGAATTGTATAGAAGCGTAAATTTTATTTTCTTGTAATTTTTTCCTTTGTGGTCCAAAAATTAAAAGCGATACACCTTTGGAAAGCTCTTGAAATTCATATTTTTTAAATAAATTATTTTTAAAATTTATAAATGTAAGAAGATTTAATACACAAAAATAAGTTAACTTATTGGCTTATCAATAAACAAAATGACAGAAAAGTGTTTCTTTTATGGTTTATTTTTTTTATCTCTTAAACAATCAAAATTTAGTTTTGATATTTAAAATACTTTATAAAAGCTGTTAAATTTGATATAAAATTCAGTAAAATTGACTCAAAAATAAAAACACAGTGGTGAGTTTAATACAGCACATATTTCCAGATTTCGTCCTACAAAGATGACTGCCTTAACTCATTGAGCCCTACAGCCAATTAACCAGTCATACCCTAGAGGCATTTCTCCAGTCAACCCCTACACCTGGTGGGGGTCTTATCTGCCCCTCATGCCGAGACACATCTGGTGTGGATTACCGGTCAGTGGAAGATATTGGGGATGGTTGTATACACAACACAATAAACATGTCATTTTGGAAATACTCTAAAAGGATATTTTTCACATATTTGTAGCACAGAAAGTGCTTTACACAATCATGTAATTTTTAACACGGTATAAGACGAAATACTTCAGAAAAGAGTAAAAATGACTGAAATCTGAAGAACACGTAAGATTGATAATATTAAAATTAACACATTTCAAATTATGAAAATGAAATATTATTGGCCCCATCAAGTTTTTTATGTTTATAACATAAATAACATTGCTTTATATAATATTTTAAATGAGTAACTTTAAAACAGTCGGCCCTCTTTGATTTAAAGTTGCGATTAACCGGCAGTTTTAGAAAAAAACCCTCTTAAACTTCATATTTGATGGAAAACTTTGGGGATTACTAAGAGTTTGATTTTGTCTTTTATCTATTGATATCTGCAATTATCAATAATCATTGGATCTGACGCAGGTAATTCCACATACAAGCTTATACATATGCGTATAAGGTGTAATCTTAAAGCTAACAGTAAGGCACGTCCCCTTTTTTTCTTTGTCTCGACATAATTAATTCATTGTGTTTACATCCGGGTTACATGAAATTCCGATATATGATGTAACGAGGTTTCTGATTAGCTGAGAGCGAAGTATGAATTAATTGTTTTAAAAAAGCTTATATGATCGTATTTGAGCCGAGAAATGTTTCAAATTAGATGTGAATCAGAGAAAATGTCGTCGATTTTTCTGTTGTCTCGCTACAATAAATGAAATAACTAAAAAGGATTTAAGCTGGTAGATTTAGATAAGATGACATTTGCATTTATGATACTGTGATGTACTTGAATGGCCGAGACTCTAAAGTGTTTGAAAACATGAGTTTTAACCAGCATATATGATGAGCGCATTAATGCGGCGTTCGGCAGTAGCCGAGACATTTTTAGGGCCGCCTTAATGCTGCGCTCGGCGCCAGACACATGTGATGCAATAAGGTGTCTCCCTGCATGAGGAGGCTGTTTTTCGTGCCACTTTAATGCGTCATTCGGGTCCAATGAGTTAAACTGTCTTGTCAGTGCCTATGACATCGTAAGGAAACTATCTATATAAGGTTAAAAAAAACCTTATCAATGTGGTTCACTGTAACATTCATCCACACTTTCCTTCATTTAGCATCTGCCAGTAGGTCAATAGTGTAGTTGGACAGCTACATTGACAAAGATCTGCATGTAAAGTAATGAACAAAAATAATATGGGTTGATTGTCGGATCAAATTAGTCTTGAAAAAAAATGAACTTAAATCTAGTTGTTTTTATAATGAATTGTTTTGGTATAATTTTTGACAAAAATACGCGAATACTACTGACAGTTATCAAATGTGGCAAATGGACATAATAGTTACTGTTTAACAAGTACAACGTGGCAATAGAAAATATGTTTACTATATAGCAAAATACTTACTTTACAGTCATTTCTTACAAACTCAAGACCATGACCGGGATATATTGTAGAAGAGCAGAAATAACACTTTTCTAAACGCATGTTGTTTTCGCGTGTTACACCACCACCATGTTTTTGTTGAAAGGATAGACATGACGTTGATTGGTCAGTTTCTATGCCATTGTTGAGTTGTCGTTCGTGGCATTTTTTTCATGGGTCGTTCCAAAAGCACCAAATCTGTTCCAAAATGCAATAATAAGCAATCAAAATAGAGTTTTTAACAAGCTAAGAACCATACAATTAGAATTTAAATTACTTTAAATCTGAATTAATATTTCCAAAATAAAATAGTATTTAAATAATTGCCCTGTCAAAAACTGAAAAAAAATCAACACAAAAACACACGGACAATCTCTGTGTCTCTGTCTGCATGTCTCTATCTGTTTCTGTCTGTCTGTCTCTCTCTCTCTTCCTGGCAGTCTGTGTGTGTGTCTCTCTCTCTCTGTCTCTCTCTCTCTGTGTCTGACTCTTTACCTATGCTCTGTCTTTCTGTCTCTCTCTCTCTCTGTCTGTCTGTCTCTGTGTGTCTCTCTCTGTCTGTGTGTCTCTCTCTGCCTGTCTGTCTCTCTCTCTGGGTCTGTCTCTGTCTGTCTGTCTCTTTCTCTCTCTCTCTGTGCTTCTCTCTCCCTGTCTGTCTCTCTCTTTCTCTGTCTGTCTGGCTCTCTCTGTCTTGTCTTTCTCTGTCTGTCTGTCTGTCTGTCTCTCTCTCGCTCTTCAAGTGATTTCCAATGTGTGTGCACAGCCCATCAGCATCTATCTTAAAATGATTAGAATAAGAATATATGACAAAGTCCTATGAGTATTGCAACATATACCAAACTCCGAAAAGGCATAGAACAAAGGTATTTCACATGCATGCCAAGCGAAAAGTAAGAACAAATTTGTGATGAGTCATTTAAGGAAAAGAGCAAACCCGACAGTTACCGCCTTGGAACGGTCAGTCGGCAATATGGACCGACTGGGGTGCTTAAACCGGCTTTACAGAGCTCTAACCTCGCACTTCCTGACGAGTTTCTCAAATGCAAGTAACGAAAAGAAAAACCATATATTTGAAAACAAAATGTCCATGCGCTGATATTTTCTATACGTTATGACGAAAGTAGTGACGTCATCGAAAAATAATGTCCACATAGTGTTAAGAAAAGGAATATGGTATTATTTCGATTTGAAAAACAAAACAAAAATGGTTGACCACAAATAAAATTAACTTTCTGAATCATGAACAAACATGACCAGAGACGAATAAATGATTGTAGCATCCTGTTCATGTGAAGATGGAATTTAAGAACCAAAGTTCAGTGTCCATCAAAGGAAATACACGTAACAATCCTTGTATGATTAATTAAATGACAACATAGATTACATGCACGGGGGGCAAACGAACTATGAGAGAAAAACAAAAAAATCACTGGATGTTATTGCAAGCATATGGTTCGTGCTTCATTCCCCTCTTTAAGATTGGAACACTTTTACGAACTATATGTGATAAAACATATAGGCCTTAACTTAAGGAGTAAAGCTGAAAAGAAACTTTTTGTTTTCGATATAGGTCTTTATACATATTTTTAGTGTTGCCTCTAAACTGTGTTTAGAATTTTAATCTTCTAGATTTTAATAATTTACAAAGATTGTTTATACATTATATGTCTTTGATTTTAAATTCATTTCACTCCTCCACAACCTAGTACATCTGTGATAATCATCTACACCTTTTTTAACCATCTTAAGTGTAAAGCTCGCCATAAGTATATTTTAAGGTAAACGGCGAGGGTAAACTAAACCAAAGACGACGACACTGTGGGTATAAGACATTGTTTAAGAGGGTAAACAAAACTGAAGACGACGACACTGTGGGTATAAGACATTGTTTAAGAGGGTAAACAAAACTGAAGACGACGACACTGTGGGTATTAGACATTGTTTAAGAGGGTTAACAAAACTGAAGACGACAACACTGTGGGTATTAGACATTGTTTAAGTGTTCCAGAGAGCGTCACTTTGCTATTCACGCGGGCTGACCTGGCGTCAACAACTTTATGTAGGTCAAAAGTTTGGCTAGACAGGTACGCCGAAAGCAGATAGAATCCCACCACATCCCACGAACCAAGCTTTCCGATTACATTCAAAGTAGTTATTTTTTAAGTTATTTCTTCGTGATGGACGATTTCATTTGAAGAACATTTTCACCGCCCCTTTTCTACTATCCCAGAGTGCATTTCACCACATTGAAATTACAAATGGCCGCCATTTTTGTTGTTGGTCGTGCACTCTGACAAAGCAAAACAAACACGTTATTTGGATATGTACATTGCTTAAAGGTGATTAATTTTGATTTCTCCCACTTCTTTGTGCTTTGGATATCATTTTCACTCAGTTTCTGCATTCGGGAATGCGCATTTTTTCAGATACATGAAATCGAATTGCGCATTCTATACAATATCGTTGCTTTGGACTGTTTAACACGCGGACTTAAAATCTTAAATTTGAAATGGCATTGTTATGCAGAAAATTACAACTGCGGTTACTATTTTGTATTTCTTAATTTTCTGATATTTTCAGTTAAACCATGACGTGAGCATATCGTGGACACGTGATCCAGATTATTGCAGCTTTAACAAGTTGTCATCCGCCATGATGAATTCTGATGAAGAAAAATGAGCAAGGTTTGCACTTAAATTTTCATAACATTGCTACTTTTATTTGTCACATTCTTATAATTCCTTAATCATAAGCTATTGGATATAAGCATGGCAGATAATTTTATTGCTTACATTGCGCAGTTACTTTGGAAATGGAAAAATATTACCATGTGCTTATCACCTTGGTCAGCCATCTTGGATTTAACTTTGGTTGAAAATTCTTCATCAAAAATGGCTCTATTTTAGCCATTTTTCTTAATGTATTTAAGCAATTTATTTGTTTATATACCATCCCCAATCTATGCAGCAGCTTTCCTCCTTCATATTATTGTGTTTTAATAGTGCATTCTGATAGAAAATTTAAACAAGTGTTGTGTGTTAACTTTATTTGGCCTTATTTTGTGCATTTTGTCGCAGGAGACCACCTTAAATAATGGTGAAAATTTAGAAGGTTCCAGTGGGTGTTCCAAGCTAATTTTAGCATATTTATGTTGCTCAATCTTCAGTCTTCAAAATAGCTGAACATCACCAAAATCTGAGGGGGACCCATTTTTGCAATTTCTGCTCATTTTATGAACTTAGAATTTTTCGCTTGGTTTGTTAAAACCATATGATTGTTTAGCTAAGTTAAGTAATAATAAAATTAACTTTGTAATTGTAACTTTCCCCAAGGTTGAGCATTTACCAAAGATCATTTCATATGCACCTACTGACTGTATATATTTTTAATTTTGAAAATGAGTGAAAAATTACTTAGTTTTTGCTCTATATAATCGGTTCAAAGCAAATGTCTCCTAATAATAGTGTTAAATGATCCTATGTGGGTGATGTATGTTTACAATAGTTAATACAGCTTACATTTTCATTTATATACTACTAAGAACTAGGTTTTACAAGAGAACCATGTTTTTTCTGCTCTCATTTCATGACATGTATGTCAATGAAGCAGTCGATAGGTGCAGACGAAAGGGACATGCAACGGATAGCGAGTTTGTTAGTGGACTGCATTTTTACTCAACTTTTTTTTTTTCAGGCTGGCATTGCTTGAATAGTGTATAAACATGCTCACTGTTCATGTAATAATGCAGATTATTATGCTTAATTGATAGCTGGTCAGTAAGAAAGTTGGCTGCATTAAAGGTCTGGATTTCTTCGCCGTCATGTAATCCAGAAAGCTAGTATTCATGCCATCATTCAGTGAAGCAAGCAAGTAGCTTTGCCATTTATATGTTTACTGCATTCTATTGTTAAATGGTGTATTATTAGATGGCCATTTGGTTTTTAGATTGATTTATGTAAGGTAATATCTTCAATTTTCTGTCTTCATTCAAGGGAGGTAATGAATGGCATAGTTCCATGCTGAGCTTCAGAAGACCTATAAAGTCTCTTGTTCTGTGTTTTTATTGCCATAGCTACCATTGATATTTTGGTGTTACAACATTCAGTTACAGCTAATTGATTTTGAATAAACTGTATCTCTTTATAGTCATGTTATTACTAAAATCAGAGCAATGAGTACTGGCATATAATGGTTACATACAGAGGTTATTCAACTGTTTTGTATGATACCATATTGAAATCGCTAACATTTTGTAATGCACAAGGTTTTCTTCACCTCATTGAGTAAAGGAATCTTGTTATGATCCATAAGCATATTTGAAATATAGTCAAGATTTCATTGTGTATTGATAGAACCTCTAAAGCACATCTCGGTTACAAAAAAAGGGTAAAGAACAACAACAAATACAGATACAAATATCGCAAGTATGAATCTTTTCTTGCAGTAAAGCAATATATGTTTTCTAGTGTCAGTATATAGGGAACTGTGTAGTCAAGTTTACTTTGCACCATGTAATAAGAACTTATACTTTTTTATTTGTTGCCTTTACATTCTTACAGAACCAATTTCATTTTAAGAATACTTTTATGTTGACATAGTTATTATGTTTCTTCTGTTATTGAGTAATCAGTTCATGGATACATTAACATAAAAATGCCAGGTTAATTATTAGTTGCTTGCATTTAATTATTGCTGTGAAAACTCTAAATCAAAGTAAAACAGAATAGTGTTTAAATAAGCATTTTGTGTTTTATATTTATATATATATATATATATATATATATATATATATATATATATATATATATATATATATATATATATACAGGGTTGTCACCAGAAATATTTTGAGCAGGCTCAATTAACTTTTGAGGAGGCTAGGCTATGCGAGCACCGAAGGTACGAAGCATTGCTAGGGGGGTCTGGAGGCATGCTCTTGATCATTTTTCCTTTTTTTTTCAAATTTGAGGCGGCCCGATTTTCATTTGAGGCGGTCAAATTGGCCGCCAGCCGCCTCCTAATGACAACCCTGTATATATATATATATATATATATATATACACATATATAGGTTAGAAGGATGTAGTTAGAATAATGTTTACAGTAAACATGTTTTGTGTAATATATAGGTAAGAACGGTATAGGAAAGGAGTTGGTTCTTTAGAACAGAGGATCATGATAAAGAAAACAATAGTCTAAATGTATCATTGTATGACATGGACTTATTTTCAATTAAATGATTTTGATTGCATAAAATGTATACCTGAATATAGATTTAAGTATAAAAATAGGATTATATAAGGGTAATATTTATTATGAATTATATTTGATTATAATTTTTTTATTATAAAAAAAGATTATTATTAACATAAAAGATAATATTAATAAAAAAGTTAAATATAAGAAACATGACTGTTTTGTTAATGCTATAAATTTTTATTATTTAAAAAATAAATATCTTATTATCTAACAAAATGTAATTATGTTAAGAACTATAATAGAACTGTAATATTAATATTCATACAATTTAAAATATAATTTGGTATACATTGATATTTTGTATTTGTTGTCAATATTAAGTGGTAGGAAAATGTATGGTATTTTGCAAAAGTGCACATTTCAGAGAAATCTTGTCAAGCAATTTATTATTATTATTATTATTATTGTTTAAATAAATATATATATATATATATATATATTGTTATTGCTATTATTATTTTTGTTTTATATATATATATATATATATATATATATATATATATATATATATATATATATATATATATATATATATATTGTTATTTCTTTTATTATTATTATTATTATTATTATTATTATTGTTATTATTATTATTATTATTCAGTCACTACTTAAAAACTGATGACAACAAGGAAGTCCAAACCATTCTTTATAGTGATTTATACACACCAATCTCACTTGTCAAGAGACAGTTTACTCTTGAAGACAATAAAGTGCTGCCTTTACTAAGAATTGCATGCAGTGTTACACCCAGGGATCTGCTCGAGGGTATATAGGGATCCTGCTATGTTTACTTTTTGCACCGAACAACTCAGTTTCAAGAAGTAGTTCATACAGGGATTAATTGGTGTCATAGCTGCAAGAATAATTGTTGTTTTTCTATTTATAACCTTTTCAATATAAATGATGATGATTGTTGCTGTTATTGCAAAGTAAAACAATTTAGAAATGAAACTTATGCTAAAATAGTGGACATGGTTAAAGAATGAAATAGTGAGAACACAGGTTTAAGCAAGAATAATAAAACTTAACACACTATAATGGAATCATCTGCTTACAAAATATCACAAGAAACTCATTGAGGCTGACTGCAAACAACACAGAAAGCACCGAAACAGATGTAGTTACTTTGACGATTCCAAAGTAGACTCAGAATGTAAAATATTCAGTTTATTCTTTAGCATACATAGGCGTGGGTGGTATATTAAGGAATCTTTAACACCTAAAACAACTGAACATTGCATGTGTCATAAGTGATTGTTAGTGTTTACAAAAAGAGGAAATGGTCAAATGTGTCGGACCTATCTGTCGATTTAGGAGGGTCCTTGCCAGTACCACAGTAGTTAATATTGCCGCAATATATAATGTTTACATTTCCTTAAATAACATGTTTTCATTGTGGAAATATTGATGCATTTCACGAAAACAGAATCAAAATCCCAGAACAGCTTAACCAAACAAAAACACTTATGCAGCTAAAAAAATCAGGTGAGGTCAACATTTGGACATGTGTTGAATTGCAATTTTGTACCTGCGTGTTTCCTATCGCTTCATGAAAGTATAAACATGCATACGATAATTTCGAAATAATAATGGTTAATTCTCAACAGAAACCTTTCTGAACCAAAACTTTCATTTAATATACTAGTTCAGGCGCAGTGTATTAAATTTCTACTTAGTTTTATTCTTTCAAATTATAATTTAATTATGAATGCCATTTGATTAGTGTTAATGGAATGTGAATGAATGTGAAAGCAGAAATCAGCATCTTAAATTCCGTTTTTGATTTTAAAAAAAAACTTGCACAGTAACTATAATGCTAGAAAACACAGATCTAGGATAATAACACATTTAATCAATTTGTAAGGTTTTTGAAACATTTTCCTTTTTTCCAATAAAACTTGATGGACCCTGGAGAGTCCACCTGTCTCTGTCAGTCGATTAATTTTAACATGGTAAATGGACTGACTGTCCACCAGAATTTTTATCTATAGCATTTTCATAATTTGTAATAAGAATGAAAACATATATAATAAACTAAACTAAAAAATGCTTTACAGCCTTATAACAACCTCTCTAACACTTCGGTTAGCTTACCAACCTTGAGAGACGATATGTTCACTTGTTACAAATGTAATTTTTTTTTAATGCTTAGGCATATAGGATATGTTCTGATTTACTGCCCAGGGTTATATACAGTGGTGGTCAGAAAGCAACTGTATAAACATTTAATATTTGGCAATATGAAATCAAATAATTAACTAGCAAAACAAATAATTAAAAATTAACCCATATTAGTGTTAACAATTATGCAAATTTACATTATTTTTATGCAAAGTATCAGTCCATAAAGTTTCCTATGTTCGGAACATTGAATTATTTGTGACCGCATTTATATGATGTTCATTTCCAGTCTGTTGTTAACATTGAACGTGTCGTTCCTTTGGCATTTTGATGGTGCAAAACCCCTGACACTGATGTCCATTAAAAACAAAAAAAACAACTCAGTACGAAAAAAAAGCACGAGAACATTTACACAATCATGAAAACAAAAGTTCAGCATTTCTTAAATTAAGATTGCTAAATAGTAGATGAATTAATGGTGGTATGCGTGATCTCAAGATGTGTGTGTTATTGCTAAGTAGTTCTACATTAGTTCAAATTAAGATATTGTATATAAGTGTCAAGCTTCCAAATTACCAGAATTTATTTTCTGGTGACTACAGATGCTTCATTCTGAGAATTCTGGTACAGATGATGACACGACAACACAGACATGGAGATGTCAAATGAATGTGTTATCTCTAAGCTGGTGTTGCTTTGCATATAAAGACATGATTGGAAATACTAGTTCTTTTTTTGTGCCAAAATTCCAAAATCACCCCTACACCAACACCCACCCACCCTTCCCCCAGTTAATCACAGTTTTACTTCATCAGTGATTTTATCATCATGTTAAGCTTTCGATCGCAGTTTAAGTAGTGTAATTGCGTGAAGCCACTCTGGCTGTGTCAGCATTTGATTTTGTAATGACTGATATGTCCCAGCCATAATATTACGTTATGAAAATTTTAATTTGATTAACCATATCTTTGCAGATAGACATCTCTAAAATTGATTTCAACACCCCTCTGTTTGGACCTGTGTCTAAAAAGAAGTCTGACCTCAGTACCACGTCCTCGCTGCCCTCCACTGACTACCAGAATGATGAGAACTACAAGTACACGCCCCCGAAGAGGAAGGTGAAGGACAGCGACGACCAGAACAAGTCTGACGAGTCGGATTCAGCCTCTGGGTCTGGCTCCAACAACTCCAGGTCAGCTGGCAGCTAAAGGCTCTTTGTATCACAAAAATGATTGCTTAAATTTCAGCCAATCAAGCCACAAATTCAGAGAGAGTACTTATAATCATAGTTATATAATTCTTCCTGAATTTTGGCGCAAAAGGCTTTATCAAAATTATGATATTGTGTTGTTATAGTATTTCTAACATTTATATTGTTATATTATTATATTGTGTTATTTATGTTCATTAATGCATTTCAGAAATTTAGCGCTCTGATTTTTTCATACTTTCGAATTCAAAACAAGTAACTGCCAGCTCCCTCTGGGATTTGAACTATAAGCAGCTGAGTCTCAAACAATATATTTAAGCACCTTGTTGAAAGATTGATAACAAAATGCAGCATGATAGAGGCTTAATATCAACACGAAAAAGAGTTAATGAAAAAAAAAAGTTTACAGATCATTGTCCAGTATGCATGTTTAAAGATAAGTTCAAATGGAATCTTATAACATAAATGCTTATTTTATCAGAAGCTGTTTGCCGTTGATTTTGTTTTATATCAGCATAATATTTAAGTATTTGTTATAAAAACTTCTTCCTATGGAGAAAGTTGTTTGAGGCGTGTCATTAAAAAGTTTTCTCAGATAAGATTAAAAAACTGTTTAAGTTTTGGCATAAGTTTTGGCATAGGTCTCATTTACCTATGATTATATAAACTTTGACAAAACTCAATTTCATTGTAATGATTATGTCAAATGTATAATTGTGGCTGTTTTACTCCAATACCAGTGTATCAGGGTCGGACTCTGACTCTGACTCGGGTTCAGGTGGCAACTCAGATGACAGTAATTCTGATCAACAGTCCAGGAGTGGGAACAATGAAGGCAGTGGGTCTGGGAACTCCTCCCATGATGATGATGAGGAGGAAGAAGAAGATGGGGAGAGCCCTAAGAAAAGCGATGACCAGCCATTCAGTGCCATGGACACAGACTCCCAGGACAGCTCAGCCAAGAAACGGAGCCGAGTTGGACGACCGAAGAAGGAAGATATAGAAGAATTGAAGGAGGTAACTGTTCTTTACATCTTTAAGTATCTTTAAGTATAATATTATTTTTTTTCCCTGTTTCTGCTTTAAGTTCTAAGTTTTATAAGTTTCTATTCGTTTAAACCTAAAATTTGCATAAACTGATACGAACAATACACACATGCAAGATTTCTACAAGTGGTCTTAGTATTTTTATTCTTATTTAGTTGATTGTACTCAATAAATTATTGATTTATATGTATATATATATGTTTTATTTATTTTCATTCTGTTTTGTTGTTGAACTGATTTTGCAAGATCTCTGGTCTTCAGAATTCTGATTTAACTGCAACACCACTTCTGCTCCAGTAAAACTATTCTTTAAAATTGTAGGACAGGGTACAGCACGCACGAGGGTCTGCTAGAGATCTAGAGTTAAGTTGCTTTCTTGTATACTCTGTCTGTTGGAGGCTAACTTGGGATCCTTTGTCTACATGCACTGTTCCCCTTTGTGACAATTTGCTCTAAAAATGATGGTGTATTGTTTTGTTCCATTATAGGCCCTTGATGCCCAATAAGTTGCCTTTAAAATAAAACAATAAAAGCTATTTTTAAAAACAAATACTATACAAGTCTCATGTCAAAATTCATTGACTTGAAGAAGTGTAAAGCTATGCATTTAAACAAAATGAAATTAAAATTTGAAATTTACACCTCTTTAAAGCAAATTAATGACTGTCAATTATAAGCAATTATAACATTGTTTTAATTGAAAATTCTAACAAGAAAAATAAAAACTGTTGCAAGTAAAGTGGTAAAATTGCATATGATCCCATTTTAGTGGTTTCTTTTGGGATATAAAGGTAGGAACCTTGGGGCATCTATGGTCAAGTGTCTTGACAGGGCAGTGTCCCTGGCAGAGCATTGTCCGTAAGGTTGGTAATGATTTTCATATGGGAATATCATCTAGCTGACCTGCGGTGCACTGGTAGTACTACCCAGGTCATTTGTCTGGGTTCGTCATGTATCAGTTATGGATAAATGTCACCAATATGACCAGAATGGTGCCTGCAAGAAAAAGAACAAACTAAAAAAAGATAACTAGTTGTAAAATGGTGAATAAGTTGTAAATGGTGTTGTTACTAATGCAAGGCCAGGTTTCTTGCCTGAAAAAATAGCTTAGCTGTATACATATTACAAATCAATAGTAGATCCTGTTATCTTACATATACATTGTGTGTTGGTTATGTTTTCACTTGTGTGATGTTATTTTATGAATAAGGAAGTTTTAAGTACCCATGAAATATAATTAATGCTTATACAAGATAATGCACTTTATAAAGCATCAGTGTGATTTTAATATTTAACATTAACTTAACTTATGATCTAATAGTTTTCATAATGTGTTATTAATGTGTTTTTAAGTTTTGATAAAACGTAGTGATAAAATTTAATATAGGGGTACCTGAGGTCTACCTCTTTGTTGCAGATATGAAACTTTTTTTTGACTTCATAGCCCATTACTGTATGAGTTTAAGTCACAGGTGGGGCGAAAAATTTAATGTGTGATGGTCTTTTTAACAACAGGGTTTCTCTCTCATTTGTTATAGTTAAGGATATGTTTCATGCAATGCTAAGGCTTTTTTTTTTGTTCAGTCACCATGGGTACACATTATGGGTACTGCAACATATTAGATTCTCTAGGCACACATTTGAAGTCAATTTTTGAAGAAGGTGTAGATATATACTTATTGCATGACTGTTGAATCAGATTCTTACTGGCTTGAAGAAAAAAACTTCTGCCTATGCAAATTAAACTTTAAACCCTTTGTTCTGTTTCCACTTTAAATTTTCAATGCAAATTTATTGTCTGGGTCACTATAATCAGTTGTCTCTTACATGGGTCTGTGCACATGTCCTGTACTACTGGTCTCACTCATCCTCACCTGCATTGACCCTTTATCACCTGTTTGTTACAGCCCCTATGTTTATAAAATACCCATATAATACAATAAAGACATACTCTGCTCCACTGTGCTATAATGATATAAAGTTCGCTGCACAGTATCGGCAAAAATGCCGGCTCATCCCAATCCCACATACTCTGCAGCACAGGTTTAAGTTATTTAACAGTTCCTTACTTGTTTTATCATTGCTGCAATAACTGAAGAAAATAAAATGCTTAAACTGGTGGTAAGAAATATTGGTAGGAATGATAGCCAAAATGTACAGAAATGAATGTGGGCTGTAGAAACTGAAAAAAATGGTTGCTTATGTTCACAAAACATTTTCAGTGATGTTGATAAAAAAAAATTGTTAAGATGTTATGTATTCAAAGAGCACTGTGACATAGATTTTCCAATAATGAAATTGGTTTTCTCTTGTCTTCAATACTGAAATGTTAAGAGTAACAAATATTGGACTGCTCAGCAGTAAATGTTAAACTTGTCTCAGCTAATCAGGAATGACCTTTTGTAGCAAAGCCAATCGGAAATGGTCTCTTATAACAGTAAATCCAATTATTCCCTGTGTTAATAAGTAGGTGGAAATATTGATTTTCTGACGTAGCTCCCACAACAATAGCTGACAACAGCTGTTCAATTATGTGGAGGCAGTTTTGACAAAGTATATATTTTCAATATAGTTCTCAGGGTTAAGTGTTTTAAAGAAAAGTTTTGTTTATATAACTATATACATTTTGTCAAGTGTTTTTTGTTTCTTTTTGTTTTTTTTTAGCTCACCTGAGCATAACGTGCTCAAGTGAAGCTTTTGTGAAAACACTAGAGGCCACAGTTTTTGTCCAATCTTCATCACTCTTGCTCAGAATGTTTGCATGAAATCTTGGATGAGTTCATTGGATCACCTGGGGTCAAAAAGGTCACTAGGTCACATTTTAGGGAAAACTTGTGAACGCACTAGAGACCACATTTAAAGCCCAATCTTCACCAAACATGGTCAGAATGTGATCTTGGATGAGTTTGTAACTGGGTAATGTGGGGTCAAAAAGGTGGTCACTAGGTCAAATGTTAGAAAAAGCTTGTGAACACACTAGAGGCAGCATTTATAGGCCAATTTTCATCAAACTTGGTCAGAATGTTCGTCTGCATGAAATCTTGGATGAGTTCATTATTGGGTCACATGGTGTCAATAAGTAGATGGCTAGGTCAAATCTTAAAAAAAGCTTGTGAACACACTAGAAGCCACATTTATAGGCCAATCTTTATCAAACTTTGTCAGAATGTTTGTCTGCAAGAAATCTTGGATAAGCTCATTATTGGGTCACGTGGGGTCAATAAATAGGTCACTAGGTCAAATCTTAGACAAAAGCTTGTGATCACACTAGAGGCCACCTTTTTGGCCCAATCTTCATTAAACTTAATCAGAATGATTGCCTGCATGAAATCTTGGATGAGTTCTTAACTAGGTCATGTGGGGTCAATATGTAGGTCATTAGGTCAAATCTTAGAAAAAGCTTGTGAACACACAAGACGTCCCTATGGCCCAATCTTCACCAAACTTGATCAGAACGTTTGCCTTCATGAAATCTTAAATGAGTTCATAACTGGGTCACATGGAGTCAATAAGTAGGTCACTTGGTCAAATCGTCGAAAAAGCATGTAAACACACTAGAGGCCACAGTTTTTAGCTCACCTGAGCACAACGTGCTCAAGGGGAGCTTTTGTGATACTGCTTCATCCGTCGTCCGTCGTCAACATTTACCTTGTGAACACACAAGAGGCATAAATTTTTATCCAATCTTCATCAAACTTGGTCAGAATGTTTGTCTGCATGAAATCTTGGATGAGTTCATTATTGGGTCACCTGGGGTCAAAAAGTAGGTTACGAGGTCAAATTTTAGGAAAAACTTGTTAACACACTAGAGGCCACATTTATAGCCCAATCTTCACCAAACTTGGTCAGAATGTTTGTCTGCATGAAATCTTGGATGAGTTCGTAACTGGGTCACGTGGGGTCAAAAAGTAGGTCACTAGGTCAAATCTTAGAAAAAGCTTGTGAACACACTAGAGGCCACATTTATAGCCCAATCTTCACCAAACTTGGTCAGAATGTTTGTCTGCATGAAATCTTGGATGAGTTCGTAACTGGGTCACGTGGGATCAAAAAGTAGGTCACTAGGTCAAATCTTAGAAAAAGCTTGTGAACACACTAGAGGCCACATTTATAGCCCAATCTTCACCAAACTTGGTCAGAATGTTTGTCTGCATGAAATTTTGGATAAGTTCGTAACTGGGTCACGTGGGGTCAAAAAGTAGGTCACAAGGTCAAATTTTAGGAAAAACTTGTTAACACACTAGAGGCCACATTTATAGCCCAATCTTAACAAAACTTGGTCAGAATGTTTGTTTGCATGAAATCTCGGATGAGTTCGTGACTGGGTCACGTGGGGTCAAAATGTAGGTCACAAGGTCAAATCTTAGAAAAAGCTTGTAAACACACTAGAGGCCCTATTTATAGGGCAATCTTCATCAATCTTTGTCAGAATGTCTGTCTACATGAAATCTTGGATGAGTTCGTTATTGGGTCTCGTGGGATCATAAAGTAGGTCATTAGGTTAAATTTTAGAAAAAGCTTGTGAAAACACTTAAGAGGCTACATTGATGGCCCAGTCTTCACCAAACTTGACCATCTTGTTTGCCAGTATGAAATCTTACATATGTTTTGAAGTGAGTCATGTGGATTCAGTAGGTTACTTGGTAAAATTCTAGAAAATGTTATGAACCCAGTGGCCACACTAATGGTCCAATCTTCACCAAAGATTTCTAAAGTAAATAAGTCTTAATTACTTAATGCCAGATTTGAGTCTACGAAAGCCTGTGTCATCAGGTGAGCGATTAGGGGCCATCATGGCCCTCTTGTTGTTCAATCTTCATCACACTTGCTCAGAATGCTTGTCTGCATGAAATCTTGGATGAGTTCATTGGGTCACTGGGGTCAAAAAGAAGGTCACTAGGTCAAATTTTAGGAAAAACTTGTGAACGCATTAGAGACCACATTTAAAGCCCAATCTTCACCAAACTTGGTCTAATTGTTTGTCAAATCTTAGAAAAAGCTTGTGATCACACTAGTGGCCACATTTAAAGGCCAATCTTCATCAAACTTGGTCAGAATGTTTGTCTGCATGAAATCTTGGATGAGTTAATTATTGGGTCACATGGGGTCAAAAAGGAGGTCACATTTTAGAAAAACCTTGTGTAAACACTTAGAGGCCACATTAATGGCACACTTAGAGGCCACATTGATGGCCCAATCTTCACCAAACTTGGCCAGTGTGTTTGTCAGTATGAAATCTTACATATGTTTTGAAGTGGGTCATCTGGATTCAGTAGGTTACTTGATAAAATTCTAGAAAATGTTATCAACCCAGTGGCCACACTAATGATCCAATCTTCACCAAAGATTCCTAAAGTAAATAACTCTTAATTATTGATGCCAGATTTGAGCCTTATGAAAGAATGTGTCATCAGGTGAGCGATTAAGGGCCATCATAGCCCTCTTGTGTACTTATAATTTTTAAAAAGTTTTCAAAATTTTTTACTCAAAAGAAAATAAATTTAAATAAACAAAGGATTGTTAGACTTGTAAATAGAATTATTACACATGTAGACATTTTATTTGGGCAGGCTGAGGTAAAGAATTTATAAAAAAAACAAATAACAATTGTTTCTTTTTCAAATTTAAAAGGTCTCAAAACAAGTATGGTAAATGTCTTGAAAAAAAGAAACCTTAAGTTAACTAGAAATATGACATCTTGAAATATGACATTATAACAAGTCGATGTTTAATTTGAGAATGTCCCTGTGTGGATTTTAGGAGCTGTCTAAATGGGATTTACACTTTTTCTTCTAAAGTCTCTAGCAATATATCTAAGCAGCTAAGTATGTGAGTTTGAAAAGGTAACCAAGAAGTAGTAACTATTTACCTGATGCTCATGTAAGTGTGTTTTATTTCACAGCTGTGGCAGGAGGATCCAGATCTGTATGGTGTCCGTCGATCAGGCAGGTGCAAGAAGGAGCCTGCCAGATACAACATTGGCGTGAGTAGTTGAGGTTCTTTGTGCAAATGTATAGTTGTACTGGAATCTCTAGTGCAAATATGTAGCTATGCTAGCTGCTTTGTGCGCACATGTGTAGTTGTACTAAAGGCTTAATGTGCAAAATTGTAGTTGTACCAGAGTTTTATGTTCCCCTTAAATCTAGGTTCAGGCAAGGTCAAAAGTCTTTACTTGTAAGGCATTGTATCCCTGTATAATTATGTGTTGAAAAGAAAAAAATTAGCTAGAGATACTTCTTTTATCGAGACATCTGTGCGAGTTTTGAAGTGTACATAGGACATGTAAAGATGTGATAATTACCTGCAAGTGAACACCCTAATAAGTGATTTATAAACTGAAAGGAGTAGTATTCAGTTTTCAGATATATAACTGAAGGTTATTTTTAATATGAACTACCTATTTCTTGTAATATTTGTGTTTAGTGGCTGATTTTAAGCTCACCTGAGCACGAGCTCAAGATGAGCTTTCTGATGGCCCTTCGTGCACTGTCACCAATTTGTTGTGAACACACAAGAGGCAACAGTTTTTATCCATCTTCATCAAACTTGGTCAGAATGTTTGTCTGCATGAAGTCTTGGATGAGGTTGTAATTGGGTCATGTGGGGTCAAAAAAAAGGGAAAAGGGTTATTTTTTTAGAAAACACACTGGAGACAACATTTATGGCCCTGTCTTTAACTTGGCTAGAATGTTTGCCTGTACAAAATCTTGGATGAGTTCGTAACTGGGTCACATTGGGTCAAAGAGTAGGTCAAAAGGACAAATCTTAAAAAAAAGTCTTGTAAACCCCAATAAAGACAACATTTATAGCCCAATCCTAACCAAACTTGGGGACCGGCCACAATAGCTAAGTGGTAGAGCATCGGCTTGCGGATCAGGAGGTCGCAGGTTCAAACCCTGACCGGGTCAAACAAAAGACTTTAAAGTTGGTAGTAGTGGCTTCCCTCCTAACACACTCGAGGCTTAGAGGACAGCATTATGCCTGACTGGTCGGTTCAGTCCCTGGGCACCTCATAAGTGCCACTGTGCTATAATGATAGAAATGTTGCTGCACAGTATCGGCCAAATTGCCAGCAAATTCCATCCCATCCCAAACTTGGGCAGAATGTTTGTCTACATGAAATCTTGTTTGAGTTTGTAACTAAGTCACATTGGGTAAAACATTAGGCCACTAGGTCAAATTTTAGAAAAAAAACTTGTGATCCTGCTTAGAGGCCACACTTTTTGGCACAATCTGCACTAAACTTAATCAGAATATTAACATGTATGAAATCTTAGATGTGTTTTATACTGGGTAACATGCATTCATGTGGGTCACTAGGTAAAATTCTTAAAAATTAAAATTCTTAAAGATGTTATCAGCCCAATGACCACATTAATGGTTCAATCTTCACCAAAGATTTCTGCAGTAAATAACTCTTAATTACTTGATGCCAGATATGAGCTTACTAAAAGCCCTTGTCCGTAAGATGAGCGATTAAGGACCATCATGGCCTTATTGTTTTATCATAGGAATATTATACTTATTGACCCTTACCATTTCTATAACAGTGGAAGATATATTAAGATACAGTATTTGTTTTTGTTAAAAAAATCTTACTTTGTGTTTGTTTTTGATCAAACATGTGAACAAAGTTTTTCAATAATGAAGCCTGTTCAACTGCAGTGTTTAAAAAATAAAAATAGCATACTAAACCCATAGCTGTATAAGCACCAATTGTTCAGGCTTATTAAAATAGTGTATATTCTGATGAGCCAGTTTCTGCAGGAACTATCTGTTCAGGCTTTTATACTTTATTACTTCAAATAAGTATTTATTTATGCAGCCTGTTTTTTTAACAGTCATTTGTTAACAAAAACCTTTGATTTAATGGTGATAATGAATAAATGGTAAACATAAACAAGGGTAAAATTCTCAATTTCTTCTATTTTACACCCCTGTCTAGGGCTCAGACAGTGAAGAGGAACAGCAGCCTAAGAGAGGAGGAAAAAGAAAACGCACTACCAGTAAAAGGAAAACGTAAGTACTCCTTCCTAGGTTAAATGCAAGGTTCACAACAGCAACAAAAAACAACAGCAGATATGCACTTCGGAGTGAAATTACTGCAGTCATATGCACATTTTGTCCAAGATCAAGCCAAAACAGGACATTTCATGTATTAAAGGTCAACAGCTATCTGCAAATGATTTTCCACCAAAAATAACTTGTCATCAATATAATGACCTCAGTTGTGGCAATGAAACTTATTTCAATAACAAAAAACAACAAAATCAACATTACCTTTATTAATGTTAATGTGATGTAATGCTGTTTTGTGTTTTTTTGACAATTACTCAAGATGCATTTATCAGCTTTAAGCAGCAAGTTTGACCAGATTAACAAGAGTGGACTTTCAACACATTTTTCCTGTCTGTATTTTAGGTCTCTAGAAGATTGGAACAGTGATAGCAGTGAAGGGTCCAGTAGTTCTACAGAGAGGTTCAAACCCAGTCGCAGGCAGCCCATCAAGTAAGAGTTTTGTTCTTAAAAAGGTAAACTGGTATAAGAATAAAAACAAATATTGTTAAAATTTACTGCTGGTGGGGGTGGGGTGGGAAAGGCAAGTATGTGTCTCGTTACAAACTTCAATAAGCCCCTCCCCATTATAAACTTATCTATATAGACCTATCATATCTAACAAGAATAAACAAATACCCCACTTTCAGTCTGACTCACCTTGCACCTGAACAAGCTACCCTACATATTTACAGATATAATAAAATTTCATGCATTTGACAATAAACAATATGACAATGTATGACAGCAGAGTTTACCTCAGACCAGTACTGTGCTTAGTTACACTGACTATAAATCAGTCAATTCTGTATTTAAATAGAAATGTTAAAACAATTGGTAAGTTTAAGTTAATTTACTTTGTATTCTCTTCAGTTTTCAAGATTTTCATTTAGTAATCTTGATACTTAGATCAACTCGTGGCAAGAGATCAAGTCGACCAAGTGGCAGATCGAAGCCTGGAGGTCGTGTGAAGAAGTCACATGGCTCTTCTGATGGGGAGGAGGATTTCTCCGACAGTGACGATGAATATGCTCGACAGAAAAGTTACAACAAACGTTCAGCAGCTCAGAAAGTCAGGTGAGGGATAACAACTCAGTAGTGGCATTTAAAGTGCAAGGTTAGTCAAAATACTGACTAGGATCTGCAGGTAGAGCAATATTGGGTAGGTGAGGTATTGTCACTGAGCATCTTGGAGTGTCAGAATGCTACAAGTAGTAGAGTAACTAGGTCAATGAAATATAGTCAATGAACATACAGGTCAGTATTAACTGGATGGCAAAGTATTTACTAATGCATTAATGGCAGGGCTGTATAAGTAGTTTCTTGCATGCAATACATCAAGCATTATCTTATTATTATTACGACGGTTTTTTGCCCCCACCTACTGCTCATAATACTAAGTGTTTGATGGTTGTTTAACTTCATGTCTGAATATGTACATATAGTAAGATTTTAAAAGTAAAGAAGTATATAATTTTTGTTTTTGTGAAGTTAATTATTAATCACATCTCATTTTAATGTAACCTTTTTGAATGGTGACATTTAACTTTAAAATCATGAATGTTTATAGGTTGTAAATATAATTTTTTGTAAATGTTTTTTTTTTTTTAAATGGCAACTATGTGTTTTGACTCCTTCTTCAATCAAACAGTTGCTTTTTCACTTTTTTCAAATCTTGAGATAAACTTATCATGTAAAACTTAATTTGGCAGTTTATTTGGTATGAACAGTCAATTATTTATTTGAAGATGGTGTTACCTTGAGGTTGATATTGCGCTGCTTTATTACGAAAGTCCTTACCTATAGCATATTTGTCTAAAAGGAACTGTGTAAAAATCATGTGTCTACACATTGATAAATCAGCAAGGCAGACATGTATACCTATGTATGTGGTTAAGTGTGATGGTGTGTACTTTTTCTGACCACCAGGGGTAAGGGTAGGTCGTCAACCTCCCGGGTCACAGGCACCCAGCGAGGCGTCGCTAAGAAGAAAGTTAGGTAAGACAAATGAGTACACTAGGATGTTCACACCTCCTCTGCTGCTATGTAGATCAACCATCACTGATAATAGTGGATTTGGTCTGGTTTTGTAAGAGATAAAATGGTGATGATTTATTGCATAAGAGTTAGTCGAACTTCCTTATGTTTAGATTTAATTTTTTTATACCTCTATTTCAAAACTAAAATAATTACAAAACATTTATTGAATAATTTATCTAAACAACACAAATGTTGTGTAGACCTCTAATTGACCGTCAAAACCGAAATAAGTTGTGGTAACAGCATTTTATTTATAAAACATACTTGAACCTAACAGCAAAATAAAGTATTGTGGACTCTTAAAAGGTGGGATAAAGTGACTTGAAATAGTTTCTTTACTAAGCTTGTGGGTTACTTTGAGGCACATGTAGACATTTAAGCATTTGTATTAGAAGATGCATCTTATTTGTTATTGGTCTGATGCTACTGTAACTTATTACTCACGATATCTGTAAGTCTGCTTGAAATTTACAATTTGTGTTCTTGTATGTGTGTAATTATCAACTATACATTAAGTACACTTGCTAAGCTAATTTTGTACTCTTTTGTTTATGTGAGGCCATTTAAAAAGTGGTTTAACAGTTATCTGAAAGAAAACAAGTATACAATTCTGATTTGAAAGCAGTATGTCAAAAAAGGACTAATACAATTAGAAGTTGGTGCCTAATTTGGTAAATGTTAATATTTTCTCATCTATAACTTCTCAGAGTATCACATCAGTTTTAAAACACTTATCACTGCTGGCTACATATGCTAGTCTATAACAAGCCAGAATAAATTGTTCAGGCTTTGTATTTGTCGTACATATTTTTGGTTTGTTGGTGTGCTTTAATGGACGACTTCATGTATCATTGATTTCTATGACTGACAAAGAAGTGACAAGAAAGTTTGCAAAAACAGCTTTTGCCAAGTATTTCTTATTGTATAAAAAACTAACAAATCATTGTATTGTTGACATATGCTTGTGCCTCTGAAGTAACAGAATTAAATGCTGACACTGTTAGAGACGAGAATTGTAAAGAAAGTTGCTCATGAAATATTTAAGTAGAGGAGACGTGAAAGCATTTACATTTTTCAATGTACTTACGCAAAGTTGTGTTTTTGTTAATGCTTCTTTTACATGAACAGTAACTGATGTTTATTTTTTAATTCTTTAAATTCCTATCTCATCAGTGAATTGATTAAAGTTTAATGTTTAACTTGTGTCTGTATATTTTTTTGTTTTTGTTCAGTGGACTTTTTTTAAAATTGAAATTATTTAATTTTCCAAAGTTTGGTGCTTTCAAGAAATAAGATCACATTTTGTTGTGTAACTATTTTAGAAACTTACTGTCATTTTAGTAAACCAGCTGACTGTCAGACAGTTGTTTCTTTAATTTTCTGAAATACAAAATTATTACACTTGAATAATTAAAAATGCACCCACATATAGCAAGCCATACTTTACCTTCCATACTTGAATTTTATCAAGTCTGATAGTGTGTAAATATAAATTTGTGAAGCGTGACTCAAAATGACATTAACCATCTTATCTGAATATCCATTTGACTGATGTTCAGAATAACAAAACAGTATATATCTTTTATGATATGATATGATTTTCTGTTGTATTTTTTTATATGTTAGGGCATGTTAATCATTGTCTCGGAACTTCTGATGAAATTGAAAGGCAAACCATAACATTATCATACAAGGCTTGATTGTTTATCTAACCTACGTATAACAAAGGCTTCTATTTTAGGTGGACGGGGCTACAGCCAGTTTAAGGAAGGGTCAGTTATTGCATACATATTTAGACAAAAAAATGTATATGCTTTATGTTGACTTCTGAATTGAAATTAACCAATGGCCTCCCCATCTTTGTGAAATGGATGTTTTAGTTTGGTGCCATTGTTACAGTTACAAGGAGGAAACTGATGGTGAGACGGACTCTGATGATATCATAGAGGCTCCAGAACAGGAGGAGGAGAAAGAGAAGGAGGAGGACAACAAGGAGACAATAGAGAAGGTCCTAGACCATAGATATGGCAAGAAAGGAGGTAGGACTGTGTTTATAGTGGCCACACATCATAGTTATACATAGTCTAGTTCATCCATAGTGCATCTGTAGTTTAGGCCCATCTACATCGCCATCAGCCACTTCATCTTGTTCTTATTTAGGGCAGACGGTACACATACCAAAACTGCTCAGTTCTGCTCACAACGTTCTGTTACTGAAATACTCGGTAGTTGTACTTGGCAGTTCTGTACAGTGTATGTTCACATGTCCCTCCCTGAAAGTTGATTCATTCTTTGTTTCAACATTTCTTTACATATTCTCACATTTCATCTTCATCTTTCCTTCATACTGTCTCTTTAATCTTTTGTTATGACCTACTTTAATATGCTCCTGAATGGAGTTGTATTCCTCCCTTGACATTTTGTAATGCTTTCCCTTCCTTTTAGAACAAAGTGATACAGTTTGCAGTGGAGGGCGAGTGATTGCCGGACCCTCCCACTTTACCACCTGGCCACAGCAGTCTAGAGGTGAAATTTGTACAGAAAACGCTTTTTCCTATATGAATAAGCTATCTCCCACCCAATTTTTTTTCAGATTGTGTGTATATTGCACACACCCAACATTGAGATTTAAAAAAAGTAGGATTAAGGATATGTACACCCTTAATGAGTGCTGCAATTTTGTATGTCTAGTGTACATACATTTTTAGATAAAAAATATATATATATGATTTGGTGTGTTAATTTTGCCAAAAATATTCAATATCTACAAATATTTTATGATTATTTTTTTTTTCCCAGACATTATAACCCCCCCAAACACTTAAAATTTTCTTCTTTTTTTATCAACTGATAGGGGCAGCTGTGGCCTTGTGGTCTTGGGAATTTAATGTATAACATGTTTTTATGTTTAATATTTAAACTATTACTTTTGGTTGGGAACATACTAAAAACATTAACTATTCCTATATTTTTTCCATTTGTATTGATTTAGAAAAAAAACAACAACATTGTTTTAGAAAAAATGTGAGTGGTTCTTTACCTAAAAAGCAGCAAAGGCCACAATACCACCAGATATTAAATGTCGAATTCACTAAGAACAGGAAAAAAAAATAACATAAGCTTTCTATATATATGCAGCACAGATGACATAAGAAGTTAATTTTTCTTTGCTGGTCATGTCCATTGTATGTTTTTTTTTTTATCTGATGGTATTTTTTATTTGTAACTTTTTAGTGTTTTGTTTTGTTTAGAGTATAATCAGCTGCAGAATGGTGACATGGTACCAGCACAGTGTGTTGACTAGGCTATAAAACTTCCATTTGAACACTGCCTTCCAGTAGGCCTATGGATTCATCCGCCTTTGAATCTTTAACTTGACTTATATTTAAACAGTAGTAAATGTGTTAAACTTTATCAGGGGATGTAATGTAGGGGCTTTCCGGCTTGTGTGTGCCATGTTAACGTTTCACTAAAGCAAATGCTTGGGGTTTTTTTCACTGCTAATATTAGATGGAATTGTGTCAAAATGATTTTTGCCTCTTAGAATACAAACACACGATATGTTTATGTATGCAATGTTGATATGAATGTTATTGATAGTCAGGAAATGAGCAGTTAAGTTTGCCAGCTCAAAACATGTTAAACCCTTACCATGTGCACATGGTTCCCTGTTGGACTTAAAACCTTGGAACTTTATTGTAAATGGGTATATCAGCTTCCTGTGACATACATATCAAAACAGTAGACACAAAATATTTTGGTGACATCTTATTTAAAAACAACAAATTAACAATTTCAGGAAATATTGAGATATACCTGTATATGAAATATAATATAATTACCTAGCAAGATGTACAACTCTGCCTTGTTTCTCTTTGACAGCATCTGGTGGCAAGACTACTATCTACAATATAGAGGAGAATGGAGACCCTAATGAACAGCTTCCAGAAGAGACAGAGAAGGAGTTGCAGTACTTCATTAAGTGGAAGGGCTGGGCCCACATACACAATACCTGGGAGTCTGAGGAGAATGTCCGGGAGCAGAGAGTCAATGGACTCAAAAAACTAGATAACTATAAAAAAAATTGGACGAGATCAATGAATGGTGAGTGGGAGTGGTGTTTGTGTTGTTTGTAGTAATGTTGAAGAACTATGGAGTGCTTGGGATGTATTGATCAACACCATCATTTGGCATATTTTAGTAAATCAAGGTAACTATGTTTTTAGCCCACATGCAAGGTAGTCAGTTGCCATCGCTGATCCACAAACAACCCTTGTATAACCAGTGCATGTTTAAATGGATGATAGGATTTTTGATGATTTGTACAAGCATGTGCTAAATCTAAATTTCATTATCCATACATACAATTAGTATTTTTTTTTTAACTTCTTTCTTGTTTCTTAATTCATTTTTGTCATGGATATACATTTAAAATAACATGGGTCATCGCCAGTTTTTCTGCTGTTTAGATCTGCAGATCATTCACTCTTGACATGAATAAAAGACACATGCTACATGTTTGACAGCTGGAGGGGGATTCTACTTAACACAAGTAACAGATATATACAAAAAAGTGTTGGACCTTTTTGTGAACAATGGACACTGATCCAATGATACAATGGACACTGATCCAATGTGTTGGACTTAGCAAGCCACATTGACACATTCATTGTCATACAATTTTTAGATGGTTTTACAGAACAACGCATTGTGTTGTGTGTGAGACTGAGTGCATGTAAATATGCAAGAGAATGTGTTTGAGGCATTATGAAAGCATAGTTTTGCAGACTAATAGATAATAAAAATGCTCAGATTTTCACAAATGAAGCTCAGCTACAAAAGTAACCTAGTTGGCCTCTGTTTACATTTAACTCTTTTTTTTATATAGTACCTAGTATGCAAACATATTTTAATTAATTGTTAAATACAACCTTTCAGTGTTTTGGTTGAGCCCAGCATCACAATGTTACTTGCAAGGGTGGCAAAATATGTCCACGGACTAGCAAACCTAAAATTTTTACATAAGTTAAATGAAAACTGATGGGGGAATAAAAGAGTTGCTTACTAAGAGGCTGTTGCTTCTCACAGGTGCCTTTTGGAGAGGTTTAATTATACTTAAATGATTCACTTTTGACTTCCAAATAAAACTGGTTTTCATTTGTTTGCAGGAAGAAGTATGCTAGTCCTGAGGATTTAGAATACTACGACATTCAGTCTGAATACAATGAAGAGTTGTATAAAAGTTGTCTTCTGGTGGAGAGAATAATTGGTGAGTGTCCCAGTCTGTACAACTACATTTGTTCAGAAACCTCCTGTAGATAAATTCAAATCAGTAAAAAAAAAATGCATTCTTTTAAATAAATTTTAATCTTTGACATATATTTAATACCTTGATCATATTTATTTGTGGTCATGGCTACCAGTTGGAATTTGTTACCTTGCTGATGATAAGATTTGTTCTATAATCTCAGGATGTGGTAATTTGAGTTCCAACATTCTTACAAGCAATAAATTTATAGGTTATTGAAAATAAATTTATTATTGAAGTATTTCTCTTGCCTTATTTTTAAATCCTTTTACTCTAGCAAAAATAACAATCTTTTTTTTTTAGCCCATTCTCAAGAGAAGACAACGAACGAGAAAAATGGCTTTCCGGATTATTTCTGTAAGTGGAATGGGCTTCCATATTCTGAGTGTACGTGGGAGGATGGGGAGCTCCTCGCAAAGAAGTTCCAGGACAAGATTGACAGATATCACAGTTGGAACAAGTCACAGAGGATTCCCACCAAGTTGTCCAAAGTGCTAAAATACCGTCCAAAATACCTGCCACTTAAGAATCAACCTAGTTTTATAGGAGGGGAAGATGAGTTGGAGTTGAGAGATTATCAGCTTGATGGAGTCAACTGGCTCATGCATTCATGGTCCAAGTAAGTAAGGCATGACTGCTTAATTGGGATTTATACATTACATATTTGTTTAACTGCTATCTCCTGAGTTCACACATTTATCACCAGACACAAATAATTTTTTATTTTCTTTTGAAACCTTTCATTTCAATTGTTTTTCCATCTGCCTTTGTTTATCATTGTGCTCACCCTTATAAAAACTGTTTTCAATGTGCTGACTGTTACTAAGAACTAAAAAAAACGGATCGGAGGTCGCCAGGTCAAACCAAAGACTTCAAAGTTGGTCATAGTGGCTTCCCTCCGAACACTCAGTGTGAAAAAGGGATGGCATTACGCCTGACTCGTTGGTGTCATTGTAATGGACAGGCCGGGTTCAGTCCCTGGGCACCTCATAAGTGCCCCTGTGCTATAATGATAGAAATGTCGCTGCACAGTATTGGCAAAAATGCCGGCAAATCCCTGATCTTACTCCTAAGACAATCTCATTGTATATAACAGCGTTTTTTTTCCCCCAATGGGGAAAATTTCCGCATCCCATTTGAGAAATTTTCACGCCTCAAAATCTTAAAATTGGGGAAAAAATTAGTAACGAAACCGGGTAAATTGGAAATTTTCCAAATTTCATGTAAATTCACACCAGAGGTTTTATTCAGCATTACAAACAATCTTAATAATAATCTTTGATTTCAATTATAATATTTAATTATAATATGTCAATAAATGGTAATATTAAACAATATTGAACAGTGTTTCTTTAAAACTCAGTCAATAAACAGTCACTGTAACTATAACATTATCTCCCTTCCCTTGATGTTGTGGAAGAGATGGATGATACTATTTTTTTCAATATCTGTTTAGACATTTTTTCTCCAAACAACACAGCCTCATGAGAGATGACAGAGTTTGCTGGCCTAGCCTGTTGCGGTCTGTTGTGCACAGAGACCGTCTGTATAGTCACATTAACTGGGGAAATAGAAGTGTCGTAGATCTATGTGTCGATACAAAGCCAAAATCACACAAGGAGCCAGTCTGCGTCGTTTTTAGCCGCTTCCGATAATATACCTGAATTATGGCTCATTGTTCACGCTGAGCGGAAGTTTTACTTTCAGTTTAGGTAGACTGGCTTTCGCGCTTTAGTTTTATCTGTAAGAAGTAGTCAACTTACAATTATTGACCGTAAAGCAGTCTGGAAAAAAGGATGTGTATAAAACGCGGACCGGATCATAGACTGTTTAACTGCGCATGTCGGTATGTTATTTAATGATAACGACTAAGTAAAAGTTTAACCCTGATCAATGACTGATAGGACTTACTCCCAGTGGTACGGTATCGTTTGTTAATTACGATGTACAACATTTCTACTTTCTAGCGAAAATCTCTTGGGAAACGGCTGTTTTGGGGGATTGGGAAAGGTCCGGTGCTTCGAATTGGGATGACTCCGGTTGGCTTTGGGAATGGTACCGTTTAGGGGAGGTAGTTAAAGAAGGAAAAAAAAAACGCTGTATAAAGATATTTTCGGGGGCACCTGTGGTCAAGTGGTTGATTTTTCACTCCTCTGACTCCACAAACTTGTCACTTGCCTTGGTCCGAGTCCTGGTCAGGGCAAAAGGACTTAATGGCAGAAGGTCTGTCAACGGACCTGCACTCTGCCGGTAGTCCTATGCAGACATTTGTCAGGGGTCTTCTTCCACTAAAATAGCCTGACATTGCTGTTCTAGATATATTTGTGTCCCTGTGATGTATTTCTACAAACAAATATAATCAGAATCTTTCCTTTGTCAAATAATAATGAGAATGTCTTCTTTCCCTGTCAATTAAGAGACAACAGTGTAATCCTGGCTGATGAGATGGGGCTGGGTAAGACTATCCAGACCATTGGCTACCTGTCCATCTTGTTCAACACTTACCAGCTGTATGGACCCTTCATCATTGTGGTTCCACTCTCTACGGTTGTGGCCTGGCAGAGAGAGTTTGAGAACTGGTCCCCTGAGATGAACGTCGTCATTTACCTTGGGGATGTCAACAGTCGAAATGTGGTAGGTGTTATTTTTTTTCTACACATTTTGCACCATCCCAAAGGTTGGTGTCATAAAGTAGTTAAATAGAACTTACTCAACATTAACAGTTCTGCAATGCTTTTGCATAGTGTTGTTTTCTTTAATGACAGAACTCAATATAATAGACAGGTGCCTATTGGTGTCTTTAATTACAATTTATTCATAAAATGTCCAGTTGAGGAAAAACAATTGATTTTGTTGATTAATGATTACACGGAAAAACAATTGATTTTGTTGATTAATGATTACAATTGTAATTGTCACTGGGTAAAGTGCTACCTTCCCAGGTATTCTACTATAAAATTCACCTGCTACTCTTGTTCACAAAATATACTTTAGACAGCATTCTTTTGTTATGTTCTTAAAAAGCAACAACTCTGATTTATGGAAAAACTAATGGTCTAAAATAAACGCCTAATTGTGCTCTTTATTTAAAATACTCTTAATAAATTTATGTAATAGTTGATTTATATTGAACTTTTTCATTTGTGCATAGTTGAATCATATTGCACTTTTTCATTTGTGCATTTCTATTTTTCAGATAAGAGAGTATGAATGGTGTCATCCTGGTAACAAGAGGTTAAAGTTCAATTGCTTAGTCACAACGTATGAAATTTTGTTGAAAGACAAGGTGAGCTACCCCATGTATGATTTACAAAAAATGTACACACACTAGACAAGTGATCATGGTTCACCATTTTAAACAGCAATGAAATGTGGAAGTTTAAAGACAATAATGAATTTGAGCAGTTATAGAACATAATGGGTGCTGTACTCAGTATTTTGTAAATTTGGTTAAGCTTTATGTTCATTTTTTTCTATGGTTTAATGGTTTCATTTTTTTTTTATGCTTATATAACATATAACATATTTGTTTGCTTCGTCAGGTGGTAAAAAGCACACTTGTTCATGCCATTTCATATATATTAGAATAAGTCAAAATACAATTTAAGACTCGTGCTTATGTGTTCCTGTAGTCATTCCTTGGAGTGGTAAACTGGGCCGTGTTGGTGGTGGATGAGGCCCATCGCCTCAAGAACACAGATTCCCTGCTGTACAGGACCCTAATGGACTTCAAATCTAACCACCGCCTGCTGATAACTGGTACACCACTACAAAACTCCCTAAAGGAACTCTGGGCCCTTCTACACTTCATCATGCCAGAGAAGTAGGTAGTGCTGAGAGTTTGTAAGGTGTAATTGAAACTGTTGCTTAAATAAAAAAAAAAAACAATAAAAAAAAAACGTATATGACAATTTGATAAGCAACTTGGAAATAAGTCAGGTTTGCAGTCAATGAATAAAAGGTTGTGATTTGGATTGTTTCTTTTACTCACTGCCATCATAAAGCTAAGTGAAATAATTGTAAGCATCTCTTGAGTAATGTCCAGTCTTGCTTGATGAGATCAGGCCTACTTAAAGTACATACTTGAGCAGTGTTGCCTTCCATGTGAGACTGCTGAACATTTTAACACTAACCTACAGTACTTTTTACATTAAACCATTAATTGTGCACAGAAATACTGCCACGATGCCTCATTTTGTGGACACAATTTACATCTTTTCAATGTATGTCTGCAGATTCTCAAGGTGGTCTGAATTTGAGGAGAAGCATTCTAGGGCAGATAAGACTGGTTTTGCTCAGCTCCATAAACAACTGGAGTGCTACCTTTTGCGACGAGTGAAGAAGGACGTTGAAAAATCATTGCCAGCAAAGGTATTACTTCCTCATATTTGCCTGTTTGAAATGAAATATTGATGAAGATGCTGGTAAACTCTTTGAGGTGAAGCTTTGCTTCCACCTAAGGTATAACTGTTAGGTGTCTTTTGGGGCTGATGTATTGCAAAAGAAATCCTTGTTGAAGTTTTTAACTCTTTGTTTTTAATCTTTGGATATGTTTTGCTTAATATGATTTTTTTTTCTTTGCTTTAGTAACATACATATAGCAAGATACTTTTAAGATATCAGAATATTTTTATAGAGAAAGAATTTATAATAATATAATAAATGTAACAATACTCTCCTTTATCATTTATTGTTAGGCAATAAGTGATTGTTAATTTTTATTTGACAATATTTTTCATTATTTCAGACGGAACAAATATTAAGAGTTGAAATGTCATCATTACAGAAACAATACTACAAGTAAGTTGATATCCTATTCTTATCTC
Source organism: Sinonovacula constricta (assembly GCA_007844125.1). NCBI lineage: Eukaryota > Metazoa > Mollusca > Bivalvia > Cardiida > Solecurtidae > Sinonovacula > Sinonovacula constricta. Next base: position 16,266,016 of record CM017559.1, read on the forward strand.
AGAATAAATATTAAAATTACTTTTTTTCAAAATTCCTTGTTTGTTTTGGTAATTATCTGTTACATGTACAAATACCTGTTATTTACTGTCAGCATAAAATTGCTCTTAAAATGTTCCCTATATTTTAATTTATCAATGTTTGTGCAATGTTTATTGTGTCCTTTTTTAAGCTGGACAGAGAAGCAAGTTGAGATATTGACAGTAGGAATCTTTGGTTTCAGATGGATTTTGACTAAAAACTACAAAGAGCTGAACAAAGGGTTGAAGGGAAGTGCATCATCGTTTGTAAATATCATCATGGAGTTAAAGAAATGTTGTAACCATGCCTTCCTAGTTCGACCAGAGACCAATGAAAATGTGTCTGATATTAACTCAATGCAGGTTAGTTGATGTATTAACAATGAGCTACATGAATGTTTAATACTTAATATTATTATTAACGCGTCGGCACCAATTACGGTAGACCCTGGGTTCAATCCTGGGCCGCAACATACCAAAGTTGTTAAAAATGGTAGTGGTAAACACTACACTCAAGTTATGTAAGGGTACTTCCCAGATTGGGATGATAAACCAATAAAAAAATTCTTAGCATACAATATAATATAGTTATTCCCTTCTTCTGTTTATAGATGACTCATTCTGGTTGTTTTTTTAACCTCCATTTGGTATTTGCTATATATTAGCTATAGAGACATTAAATAATTTCAGTTTTTTAAACTGACATCACTTAAGACTGCAACAGGGACATGAAAATATATTTTTTTATTGAGGTAATCATAAGCTGAAGTGCTTGTGCACTATTTAAAAAAATAAGCAAATTAAAATTGGAATATTTCTAATGTAAAAAATATTAAATTACCTACCCACATAGGAGATAATTAACACATTCTGTTACTATATCATCAGGAAAATAAAGAGAAATTGTATGTAGTAAGTAATATAGAAGGAGATTCAGCAACAAATAGCGTAGCTAGCTGGTCTAGATCTACCCTATATTTGCCTAAGCCCCATTTCATTGTGCTGGTTAAGAATTAAAAACAGTAACTTGTATATTTGTAGGCATTGATTCGCGGAAGTGGCAAGATGTTGCTGCTGGACAAGCTGCTGCTCCGACTGAAGGAGAAAGGTCATCGCGTTTTAATCTTCTCCCAGATGGTGCGGCTCCTCGATATCCTCGGAGAGTACATGCAGTACAGGCACTTCCAATACCAGGTACTGGCACACAGCCACTGGATGTGTACTGGTCAGTAAGATCAAATACTTGCTAGATACTGCTGGAGTGTGGTTATGGTAAAAAAAACTGTTGATAGCTTAAGATTTTAGTCCAAAGACTGTGATTGATTCCTTAGCAAGGTTTTATTTGGATTTCTTCTTGACATTTAATTTTAAAAACTTTGTGAAAATAGTTTTTACAGATTTTGATACTGTGTGCTGTAAGCAAGATATTCGGTGCTAGTTATTTTATTGACTATGAATGTAATCAATAAGCAATGTTTGGAGGGAATGTTTGGAAAATTGCAAATGGCATTGTAATAACATTTTCCCAAAAGACGTAAGTCAGAAATAATTCAAATACATACTGAATGCATTGTGACAAGCTATTTTATATTTTGAATGTTAATGCTTTCCCTGTTTGCAGAGGCTTGATGGCTCTATAAGAAATGACCTACGAAAGCAAGCTTTAGACCACTTTAATGCCGAAGGATCTCAGGTACTATATTTATGTTATTCTGCTAGTAGATATTTCTGAAGGACTTCATGATTGCTCATTTCTCTTGAATGTTGTAAAGAGATTTAAATTTAAGCAACAGTACCACATTATCCAAAACCTCGGGTGCAGACTTGCTGTTTAGTAGGATATAGTTTACATTTGCAGATTAATATATTATGTTTATACTTTTTAAGAATATATAAAAAATTCTTTAGTTTATATGAAAAATATTTTTTTAAATTGTTTCAAATCATGACTTGTTTTGTTGTTGTTGTTGTATATCAAATCTGTCCAACATTTTTATCATTTAACAATTAGGTTTAAATCTACTATTCAAAGGTTAACTCTGACAGTCATTGAATTAATTTCAGGTTTGCCTCCCTGAGACTAACATCCTCTTTTTATTTTGCAGGACTTATGTTTCTCAGTCAAACTGTTCTATATATTCCAATGATTGTTTCCAGATTTGTCTCCCTTAGACCATCACCATTTCTATGTTGCAGGACTTCTGTTTTTTGCTGTCAACCCGTGCTGGTGGCCTGGGTGTGAACCTGGCCACGGCAGATACTGTGATAATCTTTGACAGTGACTGGAACCCACAGAACGACCTGCAGGCACAGGCTCGTGCACACAGGATTGGACAGAAAAACCAGGTACTGTAACTATCTGTAGTTAACTGTTAATCCAGTAAATGGGTAATGGACAGACTATAGATGATTGATATTGTAAATGGATAGTGATGATTTTTGTTCACAGGTACTACTCACTTCTTAATTTTATAAATTTGTAAGATGTGCACATAATTTTCTCTTAAAAAAACAAATTCCATAATTTAAAGAAATTAACATTTTGCAATCTGTAGGACTGCTCACTAGCTTATAGACACAATATTGAGTGTTGTGAAGATGTTTATTGCTAAGCAAGCTGTATGGTTATCAAATGCATGCACAAATTTATATATAACAGGTATCTGTGTATCGACTAGTGACGAAAAACAGTGTGGAAGAGGAGATTGTGGAGCGTGCGAAGCGGAAGATGGTGCTTGACCACCTAGTCATTCAGAGGATGGACACCACGGGAAGAACCATCCTGAACAAGGACACAGAACCTCTCAGGTAGGGTGCCATATAATGGCAAAGAACAAGGGCGTGTCAATACACAACCATTATTGGTATTGGTCCATTTTCCACTATGAGTACTTGGCAGGGTGACACTTTTTTTACAGTGTTTTTCTGGTGGTGGTGCCAGATGAGATGTCTATGCGTCTTAACAGTCATCACGGTCCTAACAGGGTTAGCGTCAAATCATAATTGTATCCTAAAGCATGAAGTCTTCGTTCTTAGTCTTTAGTGATTCTTAGTTATATCAGCTACAATCTAGCCTGTGTTGCTTTAACTTTAAGAAACTTTCAAGTATTTATTGTTGTATCCTTGTTTTCTTGCAGCAAGTCTACTCCATTTAACAAGGCAGAACTCAACTCTATTCTCAAGTTTGGAGCTGAAGAGTTGTTTAAAGATGATGCAGAGGATGAGGATCCTACAGTAAGTATCTTGGGGATACTGGAGAATCTCTGCAAAATCTATATTTTCAAAACGTGAACAGTCAAATGTGATGTAATGTACCAATGTGAGAAAATGTTGGTCAGTCTATTCTTATTTTTTCATATAGTAAAGATGTAACAAAAAGGGAACAAAAAGTTGTTCAAATAATTTCAATCCGTCAGACTAGCCGCAATAGCTCAGGTGGTATAGCGTCGGCTTGCAGATCAGAAAGTCGTGGGTTCAACCCTGCAATGTCAAACCAAGGGCTTTAAAGTTGGTAGTAGTGGCTTCCTTCCTAACGCTCGGGGCTAAGGGGACAGAATTACGCCTGATTCATTGGTGTCAGTATAATGGACCGGCTGGGTCCAGTCCCGGGCACCTCATAAGTGCCCCTGTGCTATAATAGAAATGTCGCTGCACAGTATCGACAATAAATGCTTACAAATCCCATCCCATCCCAATCCATCAAAAAACATGGCCTCCCGGCCTGACCATTTCCCATATAAGGATTGATAGATAGTACACATGTACCTTGGGTGGCCCTGTATCAAGATTGTTAAAAGAATTATGAAAAACATGGCTGCCAGGGGCGTGTCCTATTTTCCCTTTATAACTATATAAACTTTAAAAATCATCGTCAAACCACAAGCTAGAGCTGTGATAGAGCTGTTTAGTTTATATATTTTTTTGGTGGCCTTGTATCATGATTGTTCAAAGCATTCTTGTCTGTAAAAAAAAGCATAGCCACCAGGCTATATGTCTACGACACTGAGGTGAGCGATGTAAGGCCATCATGCCACTCTTGTTATAGATTAATGCTTTCTGGGTTCAATCTTTATGGGTTTAGTCTTAATGCACCCTAATAGTGCTTGCTCAGGATCAAAATAACATTGCTCTAGGTTGTAGTACTGCCTGAGTGATGATTTCCAGTAATAATATTCTAAAATAAGTAGCTCAATAAGGGTTTGCACAGTTATTGTTTTATAACATTTATTAACCCATTAAAAATCCATAAACTGAATGTGAATATTTAAATATGACATCATCATTTAAAATGTTTTACAATATTTTATTTCAATTTAAGAATATACTACCTATTAGGATAGCAGATTTAATATTTTTCAATGTTAATTTATACCCAATGACATGATTCAGGTTGACATTGATGAGATCCTGGAACAAGCCGAGATGCGCGAGTTGGACGATAACAAGGGTGTCTGTGACGATCTTCTGTCCCAGTTCAAGATAGTCACATTTGACAACCTTGAGGAGGAGGAGCTAGAAACCACAACAGAAAACCAAGGTCAGTCAAATGGGAAATGGAAACTGAGCAACATTATCCACACTAACACTTACTATATTAGTCACTTTCTCTGATTGTTTTGGTTTATTTATGTTTTATTTGTTTCTGTATATTGATATTTGTTTCTATGTATTGTATTTTATATATGCTAAGATGCAGTTTGAATATGCACTAGGTTGATAGAGTTTTAGCTGAATGAGTTTTAATAGTAGATATTGTATTTGATTAGTTTAGAATGTTTTTGATTTTCCCAACCAAAATACAACAAAGTGAATCTATTAATCGAAGGACAACATGATAACATTGTATAACAAGTAGTCATGTGTGTTAACACCATCTCCAGATTATTAAAATTGTAGTTAAAAATGAAGTTTAAATACATATCTAGGATTCTTAAAAATAGATAGTAAAAATAACAGCAAACAAATCTCAAATCATTTGGCAACATACATTACAATTGTACCTATCAGTCTTCTGGTTGTGTTTGGACCATGTGTAATTGTTAAAATATAAAGGACTGAATATCTGTTTTACAATCCTTTGATAATGCCAAACAACAACTTATGCCTAATCTACCCAAATGTGTTAAGTATAATTTATATGTAGCTATATTTGTTTGATATTATTGTTGGATTTTAAGTTATATTGTTTACATAGTCTCTATGTTGAAACATGCTCACATGCACATGTTCGACTTTATCTTTGCTTTCAAACTGTTTTGCATGTTTAAAGTTGATAAGCACCCTTTGTTAAACTGATTCAAACAAAATTATCATAATTTTACCAGAATCTTGTGTTAAATTACAAAGGCCTCTTAGTGTCAATTATTAAATACTTTTTTTTTTTAAGCAAACATTGTGGGACACTAGAGGACAATTTTCATATAAATTCTTGAAGTGTCATGTAATTAAAGCAGCACACATGTAAACACCAAGGATCGCCAGTTCAGATCAAGAATAGGAAAAGTGAATTCCAATGGCTGTTTAGCTAATGAAAAGTTATGAGCTGTGCTATTAATTTTGTTTAATATCTTGTCTAAACCGGACCTGGTAGCGCAAGTCGGTAGAGCGTCAGCTCCAGGTACGGGTGGCCCCGGGTTCGATCCCGGGCCGCAACATACCAAAGTCGTTAAAAATGGTAGTGGTATAGCTCCCTTGCTAACCCTCAAGCAAATATAAGGGTAGATTCCACGACTGGTTGACGAGGTGTCAGGATAATGTGACTGGGTGTGGTATCATGCCAGGTGTTCACGGCATGCTATACACAGTGAAGGCAGCACTATATCTGCTTCAAGTAGACACCGTCTCCAGATAACTGAAATGCTGTTGGTGGGACGATAAACCCAATAAACAAACATAAACAAATATATCTTGTCTAACCTGTTATTTAAGTGCATTAAGTTAATAATCCAGTTAATCCTTAACTTTGCTTTGTTTTTTTTTTTTTTTTTTAAATTTTAAAGTAAGTATCATATGCCAAAAACTAATACTTGAAATATGAAAAAATGCATATGCAGCATCGTTTAATGAATGAGTATAATTTGAATAATTAGACAAGATAGTTTTATGTTTCCCAGGCAAGGAATGGGGTGCTATAATTCCACGGGCTGACATTGAGAAGGTGGAGGAGGAGGAGCGGCAGCGAGAGTTACTAGAATTGAACCTGCCACCACGGCAGCGTACAACCATTCAACAGGTTTGTACACACGCCATTATCATGATCTGCAGAAAGCAGCAATGGTGACAAATTATAGATTAAATCATTCATGAAGTTCTTGTCTGACCACATCGGGAAGCACAATCGGTAGAGCATCGGCTTCAGTTACCGAAAGCCCTGTGTTTGATCCCTGTGGAACGATAAGTTCTTGTGTTGCTTCTGTTTTACTAGTAACATATGTTCAGTTAATAGACATGCTGTGGTTCTGTTACCACACTTTATTTCTAAGACTGTAAAGACATCTTTTGAAGAATTCAGCAAAATATAAAGTGACCCTTTATTTCATGTAAAATATGCTCATATAAAATTGAATATGTACATTATGTCCGGACCTTGTTAGCGCAGTTGGTAGAGCTTTAACTGCAGGAACTGGAGGCCCTGGGTTTGAACCAAGGCTGTGTCCTACCATAGTCATAAAAAGGGTAGTGGTTCAGCTCCTTTGCATACGCTCAAGCGAATACTTGGATAGTTCCTACAACTGGTGTCAGGATAATTTGACTGGGGGAAGTATCATGCCATTTGTCACGGCATGCTATATCTGCTTCAATGAGGACACCATCTCCGGATTATTGAAAAACTTCTGGTGAGATGATAAACCCAACAAACATGTTCATTATATATATCATACAGCTAATCATGTAAATTATGTGTATTGTACAGCTTCCAAAGAATGCAGATTCTGATGGTGACCAGGATGGGGATGACGACTCTGTCGCGTCAGACTCTGGCAGCGACGAGGACAGACCCAAGAGGCGAGGCCGGCCCAGAGCAGGGCAAAAATGACTCTATAAAGGGCTTCACTAATGCTGAAATCCGCCGCTTCATTAAGAGCTACAAGAAGTTTGGAGCTCCACTTACAAGGTATGCCTAGTAAAACCTCTAACCCCTCAGATTAGCTTTGAATACAGAGCCTCCTTTACCTGAACTGGTGCTCCACCAGGCCAGGTTTAGATATCTTAAGTTAGTCGGATCAGTCAGTCCGTACTATTTTAATGAGTTATTTGCTAACAATTGCTAACATATAGATAGTAGGCTTGACATATTTTGTAGATTCTGGTCAGACTCACTTTGCACTGGCTTATCTGGATCTACACTATTTGTCTCAAGCCTACATATGCTGCTTTGAGTTAATTGGCATGTTTGTGTTGGTTTTTTATGATGGTGAGTAGTATGAAAAAAAAGTAGGTTAACTACAAATAAGACAGTCAAACACTATCAACAGTTTTACTTTCACTGCTTTTATTGCCCTTTCTACCCAGACTGGATGAGATTGCATGTGATGCAGAGTTGCAAGAGAAATCTGAAACAGATATCCGCAAGTTGGCAGAACTCCTCAAGTCATCCTGTGAGAATGCTCTAAAGGAGTTCAATAACAAGAAGTTGGATGAGGCCCCTACACCCACTGAAGGTACTTTTTTGTTAAGCGTCAGCAGCATAAAAGTTTTAAAGACATGAAAGAATAATCTTGATTGCCAGCTCCTCTATGATGTCAATGTGCGCTACTTATTGGTGTGTGTATTGGTTGTTTTTGTTGGTGCTTTTTTGCTAACTGCATTTGCCATTGGTCAGTAAGTATTTATTGAAGATAATATTCTCCTGGATCTGACCCATCCCTGAGACTCCAGGAGCCTCAAGCCTGTTGAGCTACCTAGGCCCATTTAGTAACCATTGGTCTGCCAGATGCCTAGTATTCCAATAATAAATGTTATGTAACTAAAACCTTTTTACCAATTTATCTTCAAAGTAAAAGATGAAAAACTGTCATTTATTAATTGTAATGATTCGTAAGAGTAAATATGCAAAATACAGATGAACCTTTTCCATATGATCTATATACTCCAGATGTCCTATATACAAAGTAAATAGTTGTTCAGATACTGAGTTTGGGGCTGAAGCAACAAATTCACTCTGCTGCAAGGGATGTAAGATGGACGGTGTCTATCGTTACCCATAGATAAGATTTTAGCAGGCCAATTTATCTAATTTTTGATTACAATCTGGATATTTTATCCATAGGTGGTGCAGCAGGAGGCAATAAAAAGGTGCCACGGGGAGTGTCTTGTAAGATAGCAAGTGTCATGATCAATGTTCAGTCTTTGGTGAAGTCAGAAGCAGAACTGGAGCCTCTAGTCAAATGCATACCCACAGCTAAAGCAGATCGTAAAAAGTAAGTCCTGATATGCAGATATTATAAACTTGCAAGCCTGTGTTTTTAGTATGATTTTACAAATTAAACAGCGCCGAGGGCATAGTAGTAATCCCAGACTTGTAACTACTCTGACCAGCTCGATACAATAATAATCATAATTGGTTACTGCAATGTATTTCAAAAAACAAAAATAAAACATTTATAGAAAATGGAACAAACAGAGCTCACATTAACAAAATCACTTACTTAGCAATGCATTATGGTTGCTGTTAAGAAATAATGTACATTTAACATTAAGTGTATACCTTGAACATTTTTGCAACGTGTTCAACAATCTTTTGTAAACATAACTTTTGTCATACTTTGCCCTGTTAAGGTTCCGGATAGATTTCCATACAAAAATGGTTAACTGGAAGATCCCGTGGGATGTGGAGGAGGACTCTAATCTTCTGAAGGGCATCTATACTTACGGTATGGGCAACTGGGAACAGATCAAGATGGATCAGGAGCTCAACCTCTATGACAAGGTATGCACACTTACCTTACAAAATAAATTTAGCTTGTACAACATGGTCTGTTAAGCCTTATCTCTTTGCATTTGTTACTTAACTATTTCAAAACCCCATTACAAAGTCTTAAATATTTGCCAACAAATACAAACTAAGATAACTAGATACATTGCTAGAGACTTGGTCGCATATTGGGTTTTATTGTGATCAAAGAGCTTTTGGTGTTTTAAAGAAATGAACTTTAATTCAAGCCTATATTTGGCAAGCAGTATGATTTGTCAACTTTTTGCTATATTTTCGTTCACCTTTCAGCTAGTTTTTGACATAAAGGTTCTAAACAGGCTTTACTATGGATATTCTTCCATCAATTATTTTCTAATTTTGGATTTTAAGAAATATACAAGTCATCTCCCCTTATGGGTCTGCTTTTTTCAGTCCTCCTTTATGTGACAGTATTTTCATATACTTTATATGAGGAATATTTGTTCGTTTAGTTTCATTATAATACTCCAGCAAAATCATTCATTGTTATCCCTACATGTAAAATTTCATGAGAATATTGCAGTCTGAAGCTTTCTTAATTGATTAAAAAGAGGGATAAAATTGTAATAATTCTACAGAAACCTTGTAACAAATGCATACCCTCAATAGACTGTAAATAACTACTGCAGATCCTGCCAGATGGAGATCTCAAGCCTCAGGGCAAGCACCTGCAGGCCAGGGCAGACTACCTGCTTCGACTGCTCAAGAAACACCAGGAAGGAGGGGCCACCAGAGCCACGTCAGGGGTACTGCTCACATTCAATAAGTTTATACAAATATAAGATGCTGTTCATGTCATTTACTCAGTTTTTAAATTAAAAGACTAACAGAAGGCAAACACTATAAATATATAAGGGTATATTGTGATCTATATATGTATATGTAAACATTTGTATAGTAGTGATTTAAGTCAGTCTTCAATTTTCATTATTAAATTTCTCATTGATGGAACTAAGTAATTGAGAATAAACAAATGTAATTGTTTCAATTTCTAGAGACCCCGGAAAACCAGCAAAAAGTTCAAGTCTCCAGCCGAAATAAATGATGCCGACATGGATGATTCAGACTCTAGTGCAAAAAGTGCTAATGATAAATCAAATAGTGCTCCTGACGCTTCCAAAAAGACTCAAAAAGCCAAACCAGCAAAAGAGAAGGAAGTGAAAAAGGAAAAGGATGAGGATCATCATCATCACCACCACCACCACCATCATCATAAAGGGGATAAAAAAAAGAAGAAAGTGAAGGATGATAAGAAAAAGAAAGGGAAGGATGAAGCAGGGCCTATGCATTTCACTGCCAGTGCAGAACCAGTAGCAATCTCACAGGAATTTGATGGGGAACTGCCTAATGAAGTCTTCACTGAGGTAATACTTGATTTTCAAAAAATGCAGGTATTGATTATCTCACTTATTGATAGGTAATTTCATGATCACAGGGTTTGTCATCCCAGCTAACTTCTTTGAGCAAGAAATTAATTACCCAGGTGTATGAATGGGTACTTTTGAGCGAATTTTTAATATGACTTCCAGGCACTATGAGTTGACTGCAAAGATGAAGGATTTATGAAAAATATATCCTGACCACCGGCCATAATAGCTCAAGTGGTAGAGCATCGGCTTGCGGATCAGGAGGTCGGGGGTTCAGTATAATGGACTGGCTGGGTTCAAGTCCCTGAGGCACCTCATAAGTGCCCCTGTGTTATAATGGTAGATATGTCTGCACAGTATCAGCAAAAATGCCGACAAATCCCATTCCATCTCGCATCATGACCAGGTAGTAAAACAGTTAACTAAGCTAAATAAGCAAAGGCTTGAAAGTAGACAATAACTATATATTAACAACCTATTCAGTGCAAGGAGAAGATGCGTCCAGTGAAACGGTCTCTGAAGCGTCTGGACAACCCCGAGGAGGGTCTGTCAGAGAGCGACAAGGTGGTGCACACCCGACAGTGTCTGCTCAAGATTGGTGACCGAATCAACGAGTGTCTCACTGAGATGAATGACCCAGAGAAGATACGCCAATGGAGATGGTGAGTGCAACATAAACTAGTGGAGTTTTGTGCATCCAGAGCTTGCTATGTAATTCTTAACTTGAGCATAAATTTATCAGGCTTTAACAATGTCTTGTTACCATTGCATGAAGTTATAACAGTGTGTGGAATAACAATAGCCCAGGGCTACCAGATTTCAGCTTGTGGTACCTATTTTCTGTAAATACATGCACTACCAAATTATTATTGTACAAAACAATATATGTAATTAAAGCTGAGGAGTTACTAGTAGGTGACAACAGTTTAGTCAATGTCACCCTTTAGGAATTTGATCTTGGCAGTTAAAAAGTAGTATTCAATTGTTTTGTGATCATCTCCATTCAGTTCATTATTTGTTATGTAAAGGTATACACATTGTGAGATTGCTGAAGTTTCAAAACCTTTAGACATGTGTAATTTGTTAGGTATTGTCATGTATGTTGAATATAATAGTTACTGCATTGATTATTTCTCATTAATATATTCCTTGTTGAATGTTAATAACGTGTTCAGTACAGTCTGTCAATATTTTTGTTTGTTTCAGCTATCTTTGGATATTTGTTTCAAAGTTCACAGAGTTTGATGCTAAGAAATTGCATAAGCTGTACAAACATGCCCTCAAAAGAAGGGATGAGGAAAGAGAAAAAGGAGAGGTTTGTTACTTCATTCTAGATCTGTCTTTGTTTCTTCTTATTGTATTTTGTAATGTAATAAGTAATGCATGACTCATCTATTAGTCTTATAAAAGTTTATTATTTATTCTTCACTGAAAAGTCCTTAATTATTTTCTAATTTTATGTGAAAGTGTAATAATAAACAGCAATCCCAATGTTTTCTGTCAAGATATGAGTACAGTATATTAACCCTAGGCAAATAGTATAGGTCCAGATCAGTCAGCAAAATTGTACATTATTGTTGTATTTGCAGAAGGGTACCTCACATGACAAGTCCAAGAAACAACATGATGACAGCAGCAAGAGTAATTCCTACAACTCCAAACGTCCAGGCTACGTCCCTGAGTATGACAGGTGGGTTTATTAACCCTTTTCATGCTACTTTTGTTGAGAATTCACATGTCTCTGTTTGCCCTAATGCAGTTCAGATTGGGGCCAGAAAATAAGACATTCTTTTTGTCAAGTTTTTCTGGAAACAAAACTAAGAAATATCAATACATTTTTGTTTCAGTCAACTGCAAAATATGTTTTGCCTTTACTGGTTAAGATTATTCAGGGTTGGATATACAGTTAAACCTGTATTAAAAGACCACCTACGGGATGATAAAGATGATATAAACTAATTTTAACTGACATGCATTCTATGTTCACAATTGAAAACAATGACTTTAATTATATTCACAGTCTACGTTTTTATTAGCAAAGAAAAGGTGATATAAATTAAAACAACAACAGTGACATACAAAGCCATGGTCGGTAGATAGTTTAAAAACTGTTAGGTCTAGCTAACGCTTGTACCAAACATCAGGTTACCTTACTCTCACAATTTGACCTACGAGACTCAGGAAAGTGTAACACTCCATTTGCAAACATTGATGCCTTTTTTTGTTAGCATGAATCAAGGGCTTTTGAGTTTATTTCGATGTCAATTACAAACACAAATATAGACATGATTCTTTATGCAATGCACTTCCAGTTCGTTTGGAATTCATTAACATAATTTAACCAAAATCTTGATCTTTTCAGTGATGGCATAGTTTTCGCATCATGTTTTGTGTTTTTGTCTTAGTTGAATTTACATCAACATGCCTGCTTTACCTTGAGTACTGAGCTGATTTTTGCAAGTAGAGATCAAAAGAAGTACAGATCTGATTTGGTAAATAGGTGTGAAGAAAAAGTGACACCTCAGTCAATTACGCAGTCATATATGATTGGCTAAGATCTTTGATTGGTTGTATATTTGGGCCCAATTAAGGCATGTTTGACACGCTGGTATGTGGTCCCTGGGAGCAGATAACAGGTGGTTAATTACGTGTCTATTAAAAAACGAATTTGCGCGAGGTTTGACGTATAGGAAAGAGACTAATAAAACTGACTTGTCAAACATTTTGCAGTTGTTGTTTTTTAAATTGCCACCTGTGTCTTGATACTGATGATACAATTGCCATTGTTCTGTCTGCAGTTCCAGTAACAGTAACTGGACTCATGCTGCCACGACCAGCAGTTACTCCAGCCATGCCACCACATTCCGTAACACCATCGTCACCACAACACCTGCCACATCCAGCCCAGCAGACCGCTGGCAACGCTCCAGTCCTCTGGACAGTCAGCATCGACCTAACAGGTGAGATGAATGGGTTTGTTATGTTTATCGGTAAAATACATCAAGAACATAAGTCATCAAGTCAACAGATGTGCATAAAGAGTTCTCAGATTCAATCCAACCCACTTTAGAAATGAGATAAATGTATCAATTACTTCGTTGGTTAATTTTTTTTATTTGTTTATTTTTATTCTAATGTTAAAGCACTTTTACTCATTTATATTATTGAAGGAAAAAGTTTTAACTTGATGAGCCTGTGGAAGTCTGAAGCATTCAAATTCTAATTTTTGTATTATATACTAAATACCCAACTACAAGGGAGGTAGCACATTGTTATTTGTATAGTTTGAGTTAAATTCCTTTATAAAACAAATAAGGGAGTAAGTCATCAAATATGTCATGCTTTAAGAGCTGATTCTACCTTAAACTGTCTAATCTTCACTTGGATTTAATTTCAAGTTAGTAAGATTTGTTTGTATTGAAGCACTGGTCCATTTGTTACATACATTTCCTCTTCTTTCAATTAATTCAGCAGTTTCAGTGGAGGTACCAACAACTACTCCAGACCAGGCTCAGGCGCATATCATGACCACGGTCGAGGGTACGGGGGCGATCACAAACCCCACTATGCAGGCGACTCTAGAGGAGGGTTCGTATACATCATCTTTGTTTTCTGAACCCTTCTCTCATATCAATTTTTAACCCTTAAATAGTTATATTTTTGTACTCTTATCATTTGCAGTTTTTATTTGTCACAGTGTATTTTTAAAAGGAAAGACCAACTTCATAGAGATAGGTCTAAAGATGGTTGTGGAAAGTTATGGCTTCTAGGTCTAAAGCAGTGATGATTCTAACTTGTAGAAAATTGTTGGGGTGGGGGCGGAATAGCTTCTTGTATGGGAATTCTGTAATACATTATTACATTGTAAAGTTTTGTAAGTTACAAGGTGTTAATGTACATAGAGTGACATTCCTGGGCACAAGAGGTTGTGCAATTTTTTCTTACCCATCATTTACTAAGTTGAAAAAGCACATGAACTCACCTTATTGAATAAAAGCAATGAGCAATTGGTTTCTCTTAGTTAAAAACCTATCGAAACAGACACTGTAATTATGCCACATCTTTTGGTGTATTAGGTACGCATTGTTTAAGTACATGTATTGGTAGAGTCCTAATGCATATACTTGGCTAGGATTTTATGACCATAATGTTGATAATATCAGTTTAATATATAAAAAAAAAATTATAGTAAAAACAGCTTTTTAATGAAACAAGATGTGAAATTGATGTATGCTGTACAGTGAAGGCAGCATTATATCTGCAGCTATGAATTAATGACAGAAATGTTACTAGTCAGCAGAAAACTATTCTCTTAGTGACTGAAATTTTTGTAAAAGACTTATAATAAGTAATACACAAGCACAATACATTTATGAACTATTCATATATTAGAGAAGTTGGTCTTTTCATCATAGCACTTATGCCTGTATGTTGTTTTGTCTTCATTTTTGTCCACAATGTATATGCAAGTACATCAAATATTTTCTTATTTTTAAGATGGAACAGGTATGAGTTTTATTTATGATCAATTTTGTCTGAAAAAAGAGCTACTAGAAATTTGTTGTTACCTTGAAACAGTCATTATATACTAAACAGTTCATCATTCTCCTGTTTGAAATCTAAATGTGATGGATGCTAGGGGAGTTTATCACTCAGTTTAAACGCTATAGCTTTGGGGGCTTGCTTTTATATATAAAGCCTTATTGTCACCGGCCGCAATAGCTCAGGTGGTAGAGCGTCGGCTTGTGGATCGGGAGGTCGTGGGTTCGAACCCCGGCCGGGTCAAACCAAATAAAGTTGGTAGAAGTGGCTTCCCTCCTAACGCTCGGGGCTAAGGGGACAGCATTACGCCTGACTCGTCGGTGTCAGTATAATGGACCGGCTGGGTTCAGTCCCTGGGCACCTCATAAGTGCCCCTGTGCTATAATGATAGAAATTTCGCTGCGCAGTATCGGCAAAAATGCCGGCTAATCCCAATCCCATATTGTCAACAGGTTAAATATCTGGGCCAGTTCTGATGGAAATGTAAGAAGTATGAAGTATAACAGAAAGAGGCTGAACAACACAAAATTCAGTTGATGCCCATTTCTTGTAATTGATAAAATCTAGAAAAGCTGTATTTAAAAAAGAAACATTTTACATATAATAAAGAGCTATCAATTAGTTTTGACACAAAGTGAGTAGTATTATTTAAAAGAAATTTTGTTGTTGTACTGTGTTAATCTTTCAGTTTTCCTGTCTGTGAATTATTCCATGTGTGACAGATTTAAGTGACACTTGAGCCTGATTTATTCTCCTTGGTTTAAACAAGAATTTCTAAAGAAACAAAAAAAAAAGGATCTTTATTTGATACTTTTTATTATACATACGCAAAAAATTTAGCATTACATTTTAAAAGTTAAAAACTAGCTAACACAATTTAAACAATTTGCTTAGACTGAACATGTATGGGTTTTTTTATGTTTCCCTTGTGTGGTACTTTTTTCTATCTAAGATTTATATAGCATCTGATACTATATTTATTATAACTAATGATTAATTAAAAGCTCTTTTTGATAACACAACCTTGACCTCAAATGAAAAATTAGCACATTATATTCTCGCATGGACACAAAGTTCTTTAATTTATTAGGGCTGTCATCGAATTAAATCATGTTGATGTATTCTTTATAATTTTGCCATATGTTGTCTTTAAAGCAATCAGGCTTGTATTGAAACAAATCTGTCTTTAATACAAGACATTATTGATAGGATTGAAATGATTAAAGCTGTCTTTAAAGCAAGGCAGTCTTGATATGCTTGTTATGAAACAAAGCTGTCTTTAAAGTGAGGTAGTCTTGAATGGCTTCTTATTGTAAATGCTGTCTTTAAAGTAAAGGAGTTTTGATAGGCTTGTAATGATAAACTTGTCTTTAAAGCAAGGCATTATTGGTAGGATTGCGATGATAAAAGCTGTATTTAAAGCAAGGCAGCATTGAATGGCTTCTAATGGTAAAATCTAAAGAAGTATTGATAAGCTAGTATCTTAAAAGTAAGGCGTGATTGATAGGTTTGTAATGATTTAATGCTGTCTTCAGAAGTTTATTTAGGCTATTGTGTCACTTTAATACCTATCAAGCACTTTGCTATATATTCTTTTCTTTGGTTGACTTATGCACGCAATTCCCTATAATTGCTTACAGCGTGTTTGGTAGGCCAAAAATTGGTTTTTAGTCTTACTTATTTATCGAAAAATTTATCTTATGTTTTATTATTTATTAGTAGAATTTTTATTTCATATGGTTTATGTTTCTGTTTTTGTCTGTTTATTATTTTTTGCATATAGCTTTTAGGCATGACTATTACAAATAAGTTTCATAAACATTGTGGTTGATTAGAAAATTAATCTTGGGATTATTTATAAATGATTGGTTATATGAGATTTGCTATTGGTACAGATGTGTATTTCAGCAAGAGATCGCTAAACGAAAATAAAACATGCTTTTGGTCAAACCTGAAGGAAAAATCACAAGCTGTTGGGACAATTTTTTGTCAAAAGGCTTTGTTCTTAAATCATGAACAGCATATTTTTTTTATACCCAGATGTCCTTTGTACAAATTAACCAAGGATGGTGTGCTTACTTGGCTATATACCTGGTGTTGTCTTAAAGGTGATTGGGCTTAACCCTTTGGTGTTGACATTACATGGGACAATGTATTGTGCCATTGTGTTATGCTGCTTTAAAATCTTCAGCAAGGCTGCAGCTTTGCAAACAGGAGAAGCTAGAAGACTTTACATTAATGTCTTGTATCTGTGTTTAACTGGACATACTTTCATAAAATGTTATTTGCCAACATTTTAGTATGAGGCTGTTTTGAAGACAGTCATAGGATAATAACATCCATAAAAATGGGTTGGTGGAGACTTATTCTGAATTCTGATGTTGTATTTTCAAATCAAATTGTGTCATTAACTGCTGGATGAATCACAAATTTTACTTTAGTGCCTTTGGGCTTTTGATCCTTCTTACCCTAATGGTCACTAAAATATAAATTAACCTTCCAGAAATTCTTCACAACTTGGAGTGCTAATTAACCAGTTTTTGACCTAACACATGTTAATCATGGGATGTTTTCTATGTGTGTTCTGAGATGAGACATGAAGGCTGGTGTGTGTTTTCGTTTAGGTTTAATGATCGCAGAGATGCTGCTCCGGGCAACAGTTACCCCCGTGATCGAGACTATGGCCCCAATAGTTATGGACAACATGGTTACCGTGGTGATAGTCGGGATGGTGCTCGTGGTGGGAGGGAGAAAAAGAGCTCAGATTACCGAAAATTTGGTCCATATAGAGATTACAGCGGGCCGGGGAGGGCTGATAACTCCAATAGTAACAGGTAGGACATCCACGGTGAAGAGTAACAGTAGCTGTCATGGAAAAAAAACTAACAAACAACTCTTGAAAAGTACATGGAGCAAAAAAGTTGAAACGAGATGAGCTTACTGAAAATGTATGCAAGTTCATGAGACTTCATAAAAGTCTCAATGCTCATACTGATGGCCCTCAAGAATTTTTTGACACTACACATTGGATTAACCATGCTAGTATAATCTATTGCACCTATCCAGTTTACTTTTAAAAATCTACTTGACAAGACCATTTTTTTGTAATATGTCAAATTTTAATTTACTGACCAACAGAGACTTTGCTGGACTTAAACCATGCATGGTGCACAGCCTTTTGTCTTGTGTTAATTTTTTAAGGGAATCTGCATTTACGCATAACTTAAAATAGAGAACTGGTCAAATGCATACTTCCTTTGGTTTGAAATTCTGGAGAATTTCTTAAAACTCTTAATTTCCTGACATTTTAATCCTTTATTTGTTTTGGGCCCTGATTTATTTATTTTCAAAAAAAAAAGATGCATAGAGCTTATGATGTAGTTGTGTGCATTTTCATTGGCTACGAGATATTCTTGAGATACTGGCATTGTGTTTTATCATTGATACACTTTACACACATCTTTTAGTGACTTTTTTATATTTGTTATATTTTTTGTAGGTTTTTTAGTTCACTTTTAATCACACTTATAGTAGCTTATGTACCTTTTACTATCATTGATGTTTTGTGTTGCATGGTCCGTCAAAAGTCTGTTTGCTTAATATTGTCATGTGTATTTTGTTTTTGTATTTTAATTCAGAGTTTTGTACATTTCAACATTTTCATTTTCGTCCCAACTTTTAAAAATTCATTTCTTGAAAAAATGAGACTTTTAAATGTTTCATAGATCATAATTACTTTATAAATTTACTTTTACATTTCAATCTTTTAAGAAACTAAGAAATAAATTAGTAATCAATACCGAAAATATTGGTACCGATTTCTTATTTTATTTTCTGTCCCACAGCTACTCTCATGGGGATAGAAAACGTCGCAATGAGTATAACTACGATAGAGATCCACGCCATAGAAAAGAACAGAGGTTGGATGATTACCATGGCGATTCTAATTATTCTGGGTCAGACAGACATTGACCATGACCTGCACCTGGTAGCTCAAAGGTTGTGACCTTGTGGTATCATAGCAACCTTGAACAAGCAATCTGCTGCCATATGATTGGTCCAACCCAATTGGTTCAATCCAATTGAAGTGGTTGTGAACTGTCTTAACATGCAAGCAGTGTTAAGGAGCAGGCACTCTTCCACATAGATGACTAATCCAGAGAAGTGCGTGGGCCAGAAAAGCGAGTCAAGTGATGCAATGTGTAGATGACACGGTGGTCAAGTGAAAACGTGTTAAGGATCAGCTGATTCACATTTGATTGGTCATTTTAAAAGATGTGTCTTTGACCTAAGGACCAGGTGATTGAAATTTGTTTGGTCATTTAATAGAAATGTGGCCATGCCATAATTTCAAACCTCACATTGGATCAGTGGTGGTAAAAGTTTGTAGGTTGAGTGTTGAAAATAGTGATGATGTACAATGAGTGACAGAGCTGGTTAAATTTTGTGAACTATTGAAATGGGAAGTCAGAGCTCCAGGTTGTATGAAGGGTCATCCATGCTTGTATAATCTCTGTGTGAACTTTAAATATATGGTACTTAATAACATCTCAGTGAGATGATTTCAATGTGCACTGTTGATTAAACAGTTTTGTTACATATTATGGAATGTAAAGGTACATCACATCACAATTTCTGGCCTTATCTGGAGCTTATAGACCTTGTTGAGCTTGGGGTGCAAGTTGATGATGTTGCTCTGTACTTTCCTGTGATAATTGTGTAAGGGTCATTTAAGGAAGAAGGTCATTTGTGTTCATGAGTAGACTATTGGATATGATCTGCTGGCTAGTGACACATGTCTCAGAATAGCTTATATTTTCATATACTTTTCATGTTGTTTCAAGGTCAAAAGATAGAGTTGGAACCAAGCCAAAACAAATGGGATATGGGTGTAATTGAGCCAAAAGAAATGAGAATAGTAATTGGGCTTGAACTTTTTTTTTTGTTCTAATGAGATTTAATCAGCAACACCACTTTAGTCAAATTGTTAGTATACTCTTTGACTTTTCTATTTAGTTTGTAAGCTTGAATTGAATATGTGTAACCTTTTTCACCATGTGCTAGATGGAAACTGAATTTCATTTTGATTAATACCAGGTATTAATTTGTTGAAGATAGTGTTGCCATTAATTAAAATTGAAACTATAAAATTTAGAAGACTACAAATCAAGTGCAAGAACTAAATAGGACATTTTAAGTATATATTTTTTCTCTGTGATGTCATGCATGTTTTGGTAACCTTTAAAAAGAAATATGCTTCATATTGTTTTGATTGCAATTGAAATTTAGTAATTCAGCAACACAAGAATAAAAGATATTGTCATGTCACAGAAACATTTTCATGGGCTGTAGGACAATCTATGGACAAGGGCATGGGAATTACTGCACTTTGAATTCATAAGCTTAAAAGATTAACATCTGTCTTCCTAAGGGGAAATTTGGACACATTTGAATGCCAACAAACAAAACTAATCAAATAAATCTTAACAGTAATACAAGTTAGAGTGAAACTGTTGTGTTTTAGTTTTGTTGGAGTTCAATGAAGAATGTGCTATACAATTATCATTATAAAGGCAAATTGTTGTATAACTGTGGAATTAGAGATGCTACAGCAATTTAATCTTTCCTTTATTTTCCAGATGTTTAGTTAAAACGATATTTTGCATATTTTTGTTTTTAAAACATGTGCAATGCTGGTACATTTTCTTGAAATTGTGCTCTCATCAGAGCTTTTTTTGGTAAGGGGAGTGTATTACATCACATCCATAATATTTGTTTGAATCATATCATTGTGATAGCTTTATTATATACCAGTATAAAATTTACATATATATATTAAATAGTTGACTCCTGCTGCACAATCTGTTGGCTGTATGGAAAATAATGTAGATCCAGATCAGCAAGCTCCTGCTTGGAGCTGTTGTGATCAGGCTCCACACTTTTTGCTCAGTCCTAATTGTTGCGTTTTTGTGTACTTACGCACAAAGTAATGAGTAGATAACCTAGATTTTGGCAATGGTTATTATCTAATAAAGCTTATAAGGGTTAGGAGTAAACACCATCTCAGATTCACTCCCCTTACATTGAGCTCTGTATGTATAATTTCTTCCATTTTCTAGACACTTTCTTTTCCACGCATTAAGACAGAACTGTGTTTCAACATTTTATTTTCTAGGTTATTTATATAGATTGTTGACATTGTAGCATAGTTAAATGGATAGTTTAAGATATGACCATTTTCTTCTCTCTTCTTTTGGTTCTGATTTGAATTTTAAAAATGAATAAAAACTTTTATTAGGTATATATTTTGTTGGAATTATGTGTTTCTTATAACTGAATAGAGGCAAGCCAATGATTATGAACACTATTGTAAATAAATTGGACTTCAGAAGCTCAGTAATAACTTGACAAGATGTAGGCAATTTAGAGCCAAGCTCTAACTGCAATTTGCAACTTTTAACTCTGTTTAAGACTGGGTCAGAGCTGTAACATTTTGAACCTTAGGTCTTTCTATACACACAATAACAAAAATAATTTTTTTTATATACTGGCATTTTAAGAATAATTATTTTTCCCCAAAAAGACAGCTGTGCAGTAATTTTCATGAAAGCATGTGTACATTTTTGATTGATGTGGTTATTTGTACTGACATCACTTAGGAAGACTTAAGACAACTGTGATGCTTTGTATGACACCAAGTGTTTTGTTACTATTTATAGACTTTATTGTACATTTAGCAATATTTACACTGGTGATGTTATGTGAAACTTTTATTTCTATTTTGAATGTGTTACTGCAAACATAATGAAAAAGATATCTTCTTTTTTTACAAGAAGCCTACAAACAAAAGTTGTTAGTAGAGTTCCAATCTGAACACATACTTATTTACTAGCAATTATTACTGCAGTTTTAACATTGTTCCTGTCCTTGAAGGAAACAATTGGTTCTATGGTTAATAAAATCTGAGCTACAAAAAAGACACAACAATTAACCAATTATCTGTATTTGTTTACAGTATCAAACTTGAGGTCCTATTTAAGATTTTAATGCATATACAGCTTTCTTTAAAACGGTACACTAAACCAATGATCCTTAGCATTGTTAATGGCTGCTAAATACAAAGTTATCAAGCTAAGGCATATAGCTTAGATGCAGATTACCCAGCTGATGGTGGAAGTTGGCTGTCCAGGACATGCTGTTATGGAGTTCTGATTCAGCACTGCAGATAGATTCCTATTTATGCAGTTCATAGAAAATTAATAATTTGACTGTTACATTAAAATAAAGCCTGATGTATTCAACGGTTAAATTTATTCTATGTTTGTGAGGTGTTTTTTAGGGGAGAGAAACAAGGCAGCTGATTTGTACATAGGCTCCTATATAGACTGAGATAGGTCAACACAGATTTGTGTTGTATGTTTAGTAAATTAGCAGTTAATCTGTTCATTTCGTCATCCATAATTTTTCACCCCTTATCATCATTATCGATAGTATTCATCAATTATCATGGTCATGTGACTTTGGTCTCATCCATCTAATGTAAATGATCATCGTTATGTTTACATGATGTGTCATTCAAAATGTAATTTTTAACGTTCTTGATCATTTATGTGCAAATAGAAGTCATTTTGCATGAATATAATACATCATGGTCATCATTTCATTGGCATGTGGACCTAGTTGGTATTGCAGTTAATATGCTATCTATAAACTTTGTCCTTTAAGCTTTGAAATCCTTAAGAAACAACCATTAAAAGATTGCACCAGTCTCTGCAATAATCTACAATTGAGGCTTTGCATATTGATTTCATTTGCTTTCTTTTGCCACAATTATTATTGTTAATGCAAACTGTAGTTGTAAAACTATTTTATTTTTAATATAAAGCTATAGATTGAAACAAATATGAGTTTGTACTTAATTAATAATGGTGTGTTTGAATAAGTGGCCATTTGGAAGTTTAGGACACCATTCATTTGCAGCAAAAATAGTTGTGTGTAGTTGCAATGGGAGTGATTGAAATGTTTTAAGAATATTAAATTTACTGTTTCCTGATCTAGTTACGGGAAACTCCAAAGCACATGAAACTAAATCAATATTAGTGTTAAGCAAAGTGTTTAAACAGTGTTTTGGAGTGTAAACTTCAGTCCTGAGATAATATATAATACAAGTTCGGCTCTCTTTTTTTATGGACGTTGAACAACCATAGTCACTGAAATAAAAGCGGATTAGAGTTTGAACTTTGAAGTTAATGTTTCTAATCCTGTTTTATTCCTTCAAAGTAAAACTGCAGTAGGTTTTTATTATATAACTTCTTTTATGTCAAACTCTTAGCCTTTAAGGCATGGACAAACATATTCAGCTAGTGTATATCCAAATCATCAAGCTCACCCGGGGTTTGGGGTGTACTCTGATCAGGTTTACACTATTTGCTGCTCGGTCACTAACAATATGTTGTTTCTTCGAAGCATATAGTTGCAGCAATACAAGCACGTGTTTGTTATTTCCAGGTAGCATGCTATTAATTACTGTGCATCCATATAATTGTAATGCTTTGTCTCAGAACGTTTGACATGTGTCATTTTTTATTGAATTCTTCTGCATTTATAAAGAATTTGCTGAGCACACAATACTTTGTATAAATTCTATTTGTATGTTTATCTTGTTAAGAAACTACTGTGATATTTTTCTTTTCAACAGTTGTTTCAATTCAGTGTGTTTTTTTTAAAGTAATTTCTTTACATTGCATTTTTTAAAGGTCTTCCCAGCTGACCTGCGGTGTGCCAGTGACTTTTCTAGATATATCTAAATATTTGCACTATTATGAAATTGTAAATAGTTTATACTTCATTATTACACATTTAATTAATAGTTTATACTTCATTATTACACATTTAAGGGCATATTTTATGCCTTTTAACAATTATATTCTACAAAAAAAAATGTATAATGCACAAATCTAAAACCCTTTTTTATGTTGATTTTGGCAGATACTGTTTGTAGGTTGAAACACATTTTATACAAAATCTAACAATCACTGACATGGAATTTTAATGGCAACTACTAGGATGAAACTGTAAACATGATAGAAGTTGACTATACAATATATAACATTTAAACTAGGTATCTGACAGTTTGGACCCGTTTTTATTTTTCTCAAATAACACAATAAGCCATCGTACATGAAAAGGTCCTGCAAAATGCTGTTTCATGGTGCCCAAGATCTGTTTTAACTGCAAAGCATAAATCCTAAGTCATCATTGCAAGCACCGGACCTGGTAGCGCAATTGGTAGAGCGTCGGCTCCAGATATGGGATCAAACCCGGGGCGCAACATACCAAAGTCATTAAAAATGGTAGTGGTATAGCTCCCTTGCTAACACTCAAGCAAATATAAGGGTAGTTCCACGACTGGTTGGCCCGGTGTCAGGATAATGTGACTGGGTGTGGTATCATGCCAGGTGTTCACGGCATGCTATACACAGTGAAGGCAGCACTATATCTGCTTCAAGTGGACACCATCTCCAGATAACTGAAATACTGTTGGTGGGATGATAAACTCAATAAACAAACAAACATCATTGCAAACAGGTAGTTCCTCTCCAAGCCACGCTGTTCAGCTATAACTAAGAAAACAACATGACTGCTTACTTTTGAGATAATTTTACATGAACATCCGGGGAATGAGCTCTGACGTCAGTATCTATTTTTAGCTGGAATCCCCATCATAATTATTTAAAAAGACAGTTAAAAATGGACAGTTTAAGCGATATATTTCATGAATTGTACTGTCTAGTAATTAAGCTAATGTTATTAATAGCCTCTTCTTAAACTAAGGTATAAATTTATGTAAATTTATGCAGCAAAAGTGCAAACATTCTTCAGAACAGGGGTAAGAATCCGTGTAAAAAAGTGCTATGCTGTTATATTTGTTTTTAATTTCATATGTATGTTTGTGGCTTACATCTGTTACATTTTTGCTAATATCACTTTTGTTGCAATCGCTTTTGGTTATATTTTCAATCAAATGATATTTTTTCTATTATAAATCCCTCATTTGTATTTAAAACCATTGCATATCACATATAAATACATATATTTTTAAATATGATAATCTGCAGAGCTTACTTTTTACTTAGTTCATATGTAAAGGCTTTTGATTGTTACTTTAGCATTTAAAAGCATGTCCTGTTAATGACAAACTATTTCTTAAGGCTGTTTTTTTTTTAATATTCTGATAGCTTACAATTTCAATACATTAAGGCATCATCTCACCAGAAATACATTTGTCTATGGTAACAATGTTGCATCTTTCTTAACTGGTACTACTTTTGTCAACAATTGGATCATAAATCTTGAGTAACTGGTAAGTAAGATTCTTTTACTTCACACATTTGAGAGCTTATGGTGCCTGATGTTTGTAAGATTTAAACTTTACTACCAGGTAAAACCTTCTGAAATGCTTGTTTTGTTTCATGCGTTTACTACACAAAGGTAGAAAATTAACCAAAACAGACTTTTTCTTTAAAAAGATAATTTAAAGATAATGCTAAATATAATTGTATACATTTTGTTGAATGTACTTAAACCTGACTCTGTTTGACAACATGCTGGTTTCATTGTTCTTCTTATAGGTTAACCCAAAGAGAGACCTAATACTATGTGTCTGATATTCAGTTGAAGTCTAACAGGCTTGGTGCATTTATTATTGTTGAAGCTTTTAGGGCATCACAGGACTAAAGCACTCCATGTTTCATATCCATTGTTGTGATTGCTCATTTCATGAAATATATCAAGTGTTCACCTGCATTGTATAAACCCTGATCATCCTTTGAAGTTCAAGCATTTATGATGTTTTGTGGCATTGTAATATATCTTGCACTATACAGATGGCCAAGAAGGCTTCGTTTGTTTTTTCTTGTTAGATATACACTTTTTGGTATCTTTTGTTGTGTGAATATTTGAATGCGTTTTTATTTGTATTGAATCTTTACTGTGTAAATAGGGAATAATTTGAACTGACTAATTGACTGAATATTGAAATACAATGAACATATAAAGATGTATTGTTTTTATGTTGTCTTCCCTTTATGAAACACCAGAATGAAAAGCTTTGGTTTATGCGTACATTACATAGCAACTATAGAAAAAACAGATTAAAGTGGTTCAGAAATATTTTGTAAATTCCAATGTAGTGAACATACCCATGTCTTTCAGTTTTATCTCCTCATTGCTCTGCCCCATGTAAGGTTCTGGTTAAATACTTGATTCCAGTAAGCCTTAGGACATGCCTCGGGCTAAGTACATAGGGATTAAAATGTAATTCTTGCAATATTTATTTACTGGACCTGTCAGCTCAATCTGTCAAGCTTCGGTTCTAGGTACGGGAGGCCCCGGGTTCGATCCAAGGCCGCGACATACCTAAGTCATTAAAAATGGTAGTGGTATAGCTCCTTTGCTAAGCAGATATAAGTATAGCTTTACGACTGGTAGACCCGATGTCAGGAGAATGTGACTGGGTGTGGTATCATACCAGGTATTCACGGAATGTTATACACAGAAGGCAGCACAATATCTGCATCAAATGGACACTGTCTTCATATAACTGTTGGTGGGATGATAAACCTAATAAACAAACAATATTTATCAATCTAATAAGTTGTCTTGCTTACATGTTCACATTTAAGAAACATGGTATACTTCCGGCATGGTACATGTAATCCATGGTTCATTCCATTTCTCTAATACAGGTAAGGCAGGTGAGTTATTGTGACTATAGGACATTAAAATATAATACTATAAATATATACCTATTAGCCGGTACCTTGGTCTAATGAAAAAAGGATGCTTGCCATGTACTATAAGGCCTAAGGTTAATACCAATTGATCAAGGGATAAAGGTATGCAATCAAAACTGGCACGAACCCAATAAAGAGCAGTATTTATTTATATATCTTGTAATCCCATAAAACATTGTCAATCAGATTAACTTATTTTTATTGTCTAATAAAATTATTTCATTTAAGATATTTGTAATAAAAGTGATAGATGTAATTGTCATTTAGACTTCAAGGACTGTCAATATTAACAACCACACAGTATAACATGCATTTACAATAGGAAATTGATTTGGATATACACTAACAATAAGTTTTACAAATGGAAAAATAAATGTGGTGGGTATTCAGATTGGCAAAATACTATTACAAGGACATTCTCCATACCACTTGACCAAGCTGTCGGTATTCTTTATGGACTGGCAGATTTATCATGTCATTAGTCCAGGAAATACCTTGTAAACATTCAGTGGCCACCTTTATGGCACAAGCTTCATAAAACTTTGTCAGAATGTTTATCTAAAAACTTGCTCGATTACTGGATCGCGTATGTCAAAAAGAAAGTCATTTTGGTCAAATATTGAACAACTATATGAATGCTTTTTTTTTTAAATCTTCACAGAACTAGAATCCTTTACGCAAGTAAATGTTGATGGGTTAATGTGGTGCAATGATTTGCACATATATAACTAGATGCCAAAGACTGTGGTTGTGTACACTTATACTGTGATTAGTGTTATAAACGCCAGGCAATCGGGTGAGCGATTCGGGGACCTCAATACTCTCTTGTATTACAGTTCTCTTTGTAAATAACAAACAACCTAATTGGTTATGCACTTGTACGTAAACATTTGACATGGCTGATTCCATTTATGCATAGACTTTAACCGGGCTTTTGATTATGTTTCGCATAGGCTTCAATCTCATTAAAATCACATCCTTACTTTCGCTTCATTACTTCCCGCTGGTTAGGATCTGATGACATCGCATTAGGTGTCACCTCATTTTGACCTTTGATTAGCCAATGAAATCGTCGGCTGCAAAATGTTGGGGTATAACTTCATGAATATTCGCCAGATTACGGCTAATTACGGAAATTCATATTGAGCGGCAATGTCCAAGGTATTCCGATTAAAGGTGCGTCACATTTTCAAGATGGCAGCCCTCATTGACATTTGCGATCCAGTTAAACAAACGCCAAAGAAATTGCATTCGTTAGTTGATCGGTGCTTTTTTTGCGGGATGTCATTTCTCCAGGTTCTGATAACTGGTAGTGGGAGTAAACGCACTCAAAAACAGTTCAAACAAAAACTTAGAATCAATAAAGAACGCCTTCAGAATATGAAAAAGGTAGTAGAGTGTTTTTCGCTGTCCGACAACAAAACCGCGGTGTAACGAGGTTTCTGATTGGTCAAGTTTGACATCATCGGCTCATTTTTTAACTTAACGGTCACTTCGAGGCGACCTTTATCGGGATGTTATCAGATCCTAACCAGCGGAAAGTAATGACGCAAAAGTTAGGATGGGATTTTAATGAGATTGGACAAGGAATGAGATTGGACAAGGCTTTTGAGTCTGTTTTTGAGTTGATTTTGACAAGCCTTTGGATTCTGTTTGTGCATAGATTTCGAGAAGGCTTTAGATTTTGTCATTACATAGAATTTAAGAAGGCTTTTTGATTTCTTTTATGCGTAGAGTTTGAGAAAGTTTTTGAAAATTTCTGTTTTTTTTTTTGCTTTTGATTTTAATTTTACATCGACTGAGAAAGCTTTTGATTCTGTGCTTAGACTTTGGAAAGGCTTTGGATTCTGTTTCAGTGTAAACTTTATGAAGGCTTGAGGTTCTATTTATACATGGACTTTGACAAGGTAGACTTTGAGAAGGCGTTTGATTATGTTGTTGCATAGACATTTAAGAACTCTTTGAGTCAGTTTGTGTGTAGACATTATTGTCAAGGCTTGATTCTGTTATTGCGTAGACATTGTAGTTTATATCAGACAAAACAAAAGCTTTCTCAAAGTCAATGCTAATAAACAAAACAAAAACATGAACAAAAGCCTTGTCAAAGTTTATGCACCAAAAAGCATTCTCAAAATCTACGCAGATTTAAAAACCTTTTCAATGTGTACGCTCAAACATTTTGTGCAGCCAGTATTGGTCTTGAACCTGGGACACTTCACTCACAAGGCGATGCTCCACTAACTGAGCTAACCTGACAGATGACACATTATTCCCATTATCAACTAGCTACATCGATGACCACCGGAGTACTGCAGTTCAGCTGGAGCACCTTTCCACGTTAAGTTTTCACCCTGACCGGGACTTAATCCCTTGCTGTGAGAAACGAGCAGTCAGAGAAGATACAAGTCGGTGACCCAACTTCTCTGACACGGGCGCCCATTGAGAGTGCTGTAGACAGGATTCGGAAACAAATTGAAAAATGTGCGGATCAAAATTTGATACCATCCGTTACTATGACCAACTTAAACCGAGAAAGAGAGACACTTAAAAGAAGGCATATGTAAACTCCATGGGAGCTCTCCGTGGTTGTTGTGCATCAACAGGAGCCCGAAGGTCAAATTGAAAAAAAACCACAAAACAACACAACTTACACAAAAGACCATCAAACGGTGACGCTGTTGTTAGGGGCAGTAAAATTCTCCGGCTTTCGCTGCCTGTTTGCCGGGCGGAGGAGACACTGCGTCTCCCCGATGACGCGATCCTGATGGTTGAGGTAAGTGAAGGCTTAACAGTTAACACTGACCAATACACCATTTTATGAAGTAGATGATCGGTTGTTTTGATCAGGTATAACAAATCGCCTTACATCGCTGTTCATGGGTTCCTTCTGTTTCCCTTTTGTACACACTTTTACTCTTAATTTATGCTTATTCTTTAATTATATACACCTCATATTTTCTCCTTATACTTCTAATCTAAAGAACAAAAAGCTACACGAGTCAATCTAGCATCATTTACTTTTTGCATTTCATGTAAGACCCGCTTCAAATCAATGTTCCCAAATTGTACTTCGAGACGGGTGGTTGCCCGAAGTGTGAAACCTTTAACTCAAATTTCATGGATCGCAAACGTAAATGTTTAGAACCGATTCAAACAATTTCGTCAGAAGACTGATAACGACATATAACTATAAAACACACAGTTTCCACGTTTTCTTTTTATCCATTTCCTGAAAACAAATCTTACAAAAATCTTTCCGTTTGTCACCGAAATTCAGTAAAAAAAGCCTTATTGGGACTGTTTAATCTGTACAGAAAATAAAAGATGACTGCCTCCTCATTGAAGCTAATAGAAATAAGAATACAATTTTATATATTCGAACCACACATACGATAATACGATATAAGACCATGTGCATACGTCAGTCATAAACATTGCACTGATTGGCTCGATAATGACGCAATCATTTATTACATATGAAGTGTTGATCTTGTGATTCCTCGTATCATGTACCAACACAACACGTGACATATTAGCTTTTATTACTTCCCAAACGAAAGTGATCATGCCAAAATATTCTACATCTTGTTAAGTATTTAGGCCATGAAAAACAAAAGTTAATTAACGTCTTGTCTTCGAATAAGTCTGAAACCTGAACAGAATTTTACCAGAATTGTTGTCATCTTTAACCATAACAAAATACATGAGTGTTTAAATATTTTGACAGTGTGTAAGTCGGTTATTGACCTCGGTTTACTCGTTCTGAGATGGAAACACATGTGGTCGTTTTGCATTAACGTCTAGAGCGCTACGATCTGTCAAATGAAATATGTTTTGTAAGGGATGCATAAGTATTTCAATTGGTTTATACTTGTATGTTCTGGTATAAATACAAGTATGGCAAATGGTATGT
The DNA here is from genome assembly GCA_007844125.1 of Sinonovacula constricta. NCBI lineage: Eukaryota > Metazoa > Mollusca > Bivalvia > Cardiida > Solecurtidae > Sinonovacula > Sinonovacula constricta. The sequence goes on from CM017559.1 coordinate 16,296,604, forward strand.
TCTTATAATCATCGGCTAAGCATTTTCTGACGCATTTATTTGACAGGTTTTAGTGGATACATAATCCAGGTAAATAATATAGTTAATTATGTACGTAGAACCGCTCAGACAGAAAGACGGAAAACTATTAGGTCGACTAATGTACGCAGTGGTATGTACACGTAATTAGTTTTTTAATAAATTGTAGATATAGCAATAACAATTGCTTTGCATGTTAAATTATTTTTATGACATTGACTCATTTATCGTTCTGATTATTTGGACTGGTTTTGCAAATGTTGATTACCATTTTGTGCGTTAAACTGACTGCTTGAACCATTACATTTGCCAGAGGAAATATAAATCAACAAGCACGAGTGACAGTACTTTATTCTGTTCAGAAAGTGAGATGCATACATTTAAATATTGTTAATATATATATATATATTCAATGTTCTGATAGTCCATGACGTTATGCATGTTTTAACTACATGTGTATATCTCCTATGTGTAGTTTTTTATTCTTTTATGCCAGCCAGCCATAAGAAAGAACCTCTGTAACCTTACATGTATATTATCTATCATTGTACTGAAATGTTATTGTACGTAGTTACATTAAATAATTATTTAATACATTAACCAGGTGCACTTTTTGTGTAAATTGATTCATATATAGTTGTGCAACTGCATTTTAAGATTTTATTTATTCAACCAGCCCTACAATCGGATATAAGACAATGTTAGGTCATTTTTCTTATTGACAAATTATATATATCCGCTTTAGAAACGATAAGAAAAGAATTAGAAATCAATCACGTAAGCTGAATTTTCCTTTGCGCGATTGAGTTGTCTTTCTTAGTATCTTCCTGTCCTATCATACAATGTGACTTTAGTGCAGACTAATAAAATTTTGTTAGGTTAAGTTTCCCGATGCAATGTTCAGATTAATTGAGCTTGCCTTCACCCCGAAGATCCAGAAAATGAATTTAGGCTTTAAATGTTATAAAACAATATGTTTAAATAAATTAGAGAAATTTGTATAGTTAATACAATGATACATTACTTGTTATGGTTCTGTTTAGTAGTACTTTATAAATTCACTTTTATGATGTTTTTGTTATAACAAGCTTTCATTTACCTTTATTGTGAAAATAATCACTGTTCAATAAAACCATAAAATGTCCACAATATCTTAGCCAAGTATCCGAAATAGTTTATGTTAATATATATTTAACCTACAAAAGCCCCTATGACGACACGTTTTGTCAATTACTGATGAGTGAACCTGATTTAAATAATACAGAGCAATCTATAATGAAGACGCAACTCAATGTTGTCCCAATTCTTTCAGTAAAGTTTTTAATGATACTGCCAAGTAGAACACATTTTGACACGTGAAAACAAAAATAAAATTTACCACTTTATTTTTTTCTAAATACTGACATGAGTGATGCAGAAAAAAAGATGTTTAAAGAGAGAAAAAAAAGATAAAAAAAACACACAATAAAGACCTACCTAGTTTGTTTAACAAAATCTAGGAATGTTTTGGAATATAGGAATGGCACGCTGAAATATAGAAGCGTATAGAAATATAGCAGCTGTTTGACAGTCTGCGACTGGACTGTGTAACAACTCAAGTAGTGTTCAGAATCGTATTGACTTAGACTTATATATGGCTGTATGAAATAATGGTGCCAAACTTATGAAATTAAGCAAACTGAAGAAATTAAAAAGAAAACTATCCTTTAGATTTATCACTATAAAGATATTATTGATCTGTAATCGTTATATTTCCATAGTAAGAACTTGAAGGCGAAATGGCCCTCTCGCAGAAACATAAATTGTAACTGATTATTATATTAATATTAATTTAACCTGTCCCTGTTGTGATCTGGTGCCATCGCATTTCCATGATTATGGTGTAAACTATAAGGAATTGTTACATGGCTTTGGTAATGTGTTCTGGGAGACATTGTATTGAGCCAAATCTCTATCGAGAAATATTTCTGCAAGTGGGGCATGTGATTGCAAAAGGACTTTCGCAGACAACAGTGTAAATTGCCAGACGTCTGCTATGCAAGTTTGTTTTCTTCTTTAATCCGGCAAGAAAAAAATCCACACTTGGGTATTAGTGAAAAAGGATACAGCATTTTAAAGATGCAGCAACAGGCTAATGGTATTTTGTTTTCACAGATTTCCCAAATTGAATTATTCACACTCGCGAGGAAGATTGAAAGGAACTCTTTTACTTTTCAGTGAACAAGCTCTGACAGATTAAAGCAGTAGTGACAAGAGTTAGTGTAAACTTCCTTTGATTTGATTCTGTAGGTGTTAAGAAATGTCAGATGTCGGTATTTGTTTGTGTAGAATTCTTTGAACATTTTACAAAGGTGCTAGAGAATTTAGGATGTCAGTCATGGAGAGAGTTAAAATGTAATCGTTGTCTGTGTTCTGTATATCCCCTGTCAATCACTTACCAGCTCCATCATGTTTCTTACACAGTGCTGAAATCATTGTCGGTCTCGCGTACACTTATGTCACTTGGCTTCATGGTGTACATGTATACCACTTGGCTTCATGGCGTACACTTATACCATTTTACTTTTTGACGTACACTTATACCACTTGGTTTCATGGCGTACACTTATATCACGTGGTTTCAGTTCGTACGCTTGTACCATTTGACTTTTTGGCGCACACTTATACCCTTTGGCTTAATGGTGTACACTTATTCCATTTGGCTTCAAGGTATATACTTATACTTCTTGGTTTAATGTCGTATACTTATACCACTTGGTTTAATAGCGTATATTTATACCGATTGGCTTCATGGTGTACACTATTATCACTTGGCTTCAAGCCATACACTTATCGCACTTGGTTTCATGGAGTACACTTATACCATTTTACTTTTTGACGTACACTTATACCACTTGGTTTCATGGCGTACACTTATATCACGTGGTTTCAGTTCGTACGCTTGTACCATTTGACTTTTTGGCGCACACTTATACCCTTTGGCTTAATGGTGTACACTTATTCCATTTGGCTTCAAGGTATATACTTATACTTCTTGGTTTAATGTCGTATACTTATACCACTTGGTTTAATAGCGTATATTTATACCGATTGGCTTCATGGTGTACACTATTATCACTTGGCTTCAAGCCATACACTTATCGCACTTGGTTTCATGGAGTACACTTATACCACTTGGCTTCAAACCATACACTTATCGCACTTGGCTTCATGGAGTACACTTACACCACTTGACTTTATGGCGTAAACTTTTGCAAAGTGGCTTCATGGCATACTGCTTCATGGCGTACACTTATACCACTTGGCTTCATGGCTTACAGTTATATCACTTGGCTTCATGGCATACATTTATACACTTGGCTTCATGGAGTACACCTATACCACTTGGCTTCATGGCGTAAACCTTTACCACCTGGCTTCATGGCGTACATTTATACCACTTAGCTTCATAAGGTACACCTATACCACTTGGCTTCATTGCGTTCAGTTATATCGTTTGGCTTCATGGCGTACACGTATACCACTTGGCTTCATTGCGTACAGTTATATCGCTTGGCTTCATGGCGTACACGTATATTACTTGGCTACATGGCGTACATTTATACCAATTGGCTTCATGGCGTACACGTATATTACTTGGCTACATGGCGTACATTTATACCAATTGGCTTCATGGTAAATGTATTGATAACGTAATATTTACCTTTGGGTTCGAAGATGTGTGTAACGTGCCTACTTTCAATCGTCATATTTTGGCTTATATATACATAATATCTTATGACAATTTAGTGATTTTTGTTTCATTCCATAGACACAGTTATGGTCATATTATTGATCGAGGAAGACCTTAGACTAATGTCTGGGTAGAACCACTGGCGGACTGCAGGTAAGCTGAAATACCTCCCTACATGATAGTTCTCGCCCAGGACGAGACTCGAACCCATGTAATCTAATGATATTAGAAGGTAAAGCATGACCTTTTGCATGTTATTGTTTTTCTGCTTGTTATATTTATCAAATTATTTCATTTTGTAAATTGTGCAATTGGTTTACAAGATTCTGTTACTGAATTGATACAAACTATTGTATTTTTCTAACAACCTATCCTAAGTTTGCTGGCGCGATTTATGGACACGTTTCTGCGCTTCATACGATAAGATCAACAAGACATATAGACAATCTCATTAAAAGCATATCGATATGCAAGCAGAGATTCCGGGAATATTTAGTGAAAGACAAAAAGTTTGACCTTTACCAATCACAACTCAGAAGTTCATATGCATTTTGAGACTCAGCGAACGCAGACATACATTTGCCTTGTCTATTATTAATAGTTTTTGGTCAGTATCATTCTTCCGACAGATTCTGAAATCGAACACTCAGAATGTTGATATTGACGCCATACAGATGTCTTACTATGGTACCTTGAAAATCAAATTCGTATTTCACATGTGTAGTACAAGAACTTATAATAATTCTGACTGCATGAATGTATCAGAAAGTCAACACTACGTATTGTTATCATATTCCGCTAATATGAACTTTAACGTCGTCATTCAACAGTATGTTCCAGCTTACCTAGTTGTCATTTTCATTGAAAAAATGTCATGTCACCTAATGCAGCGCAGAAGCTGTCGACAAATCGTAAATATACCATTGAACTTCATGGAAATATCGACTGACATTATCAAATATGTAATTAAATATAAAACGCTATTTGGCGATAGCCTCCATACAAAATCGTCAAAACAGTCATTTGATGGAAAAGGCAAAAAACGCTGGAATCCATTGATTTGTTTTCTTGATGTTTCATAGCGGTAAGATAATCATTCAAAATTAACACCGACATTAGCCTAGCCTAGAAAATCCGCAAATAAACTCATCAGACGTTTCTGTGAAAATAAAATAAATAGACATTTTAAATGTTTACTTAAAAACAACAACCACATGTTGTTGGTAAACTTGTAGAAGTGTTTGTCTAACTGAAATTAATTGCATTCATAATGAAATGTGTCTTTCTGTGAAAATGAACTACAAAACTTAAGGTAATTTAATTGTCTACACACTAATATCCGCAAATAACGTCAACTAATTTGTTCTTTGTCCAAGCCAATCAAAACAAACACATCTCTTAAAATGGGTTTTACTACTTAGTTTTCTTCTTATATTTGTTCTTACGCCGTTAGCAGACTGACCTAAACCGTTAGATTTAGCTTTCTGAAACTCATCAACTTACGTATTGATGGGTTTACACCAGTGTGACATGTCTACGTCAACCTTCAGCAATACATATGTGAAGAAATGTTTCTATATAATTCTACATGTTTCCGAAACATAGAGAGGACAAGTGGGAGAAAATGTGAGCCCAAATGTTGAAACTACTGATTATTTTGGTCATAGTTGTAAAGAATTTATCACCGAACACTTCTGGTTGTGGCCTTACTTAGTCCCGAGCGCCCCTTTATAAACACTGAACTTCAAAAGCATACGTTACGCTTTACGATATTCAGAGAGCTCCAGGTCAGTATTTATAGACATCAAAACTCGATCATTTAATAATGTATACAAACAATGACCCGACTAAATAGACTTTTAAGGGATAAACACGGTATTTTAAAATGGCAGCCATATTTTTTTCTTTCGTATTTGTCTTCAGATGGATCATAAGAAACCGTTTTAAGATAGTAACCGAAAATAAGACATTGATAAACAAAAAAGGTTTTTTCCCCATACGTTTATCTCATTAGTTTTCAAATAGCATCATTGTAACATAGTTCTGATCGTCATGGTAAAATACAAACAGAAAAAGTCCACTCGCGCAAATATATATTTTAAAAGATAAAAGATTCGTTTATCATACGTTTATCTATTTTGATTGATAGCCAAAAAATATGTCTGCTTTCGAGAATCAAACCGGCAACTCGAATAAATAATTATTCGAATTACATAGTCAGCCATCGAACAATTTAGAGTACTGGGAAATTATAAGCATTCACTCTCTTTTACCATCAAAAATAGGAGGAAGTCTTTATATAATATTTAACAGTTTAATCACATCGTCCTGTGTATTTTAATGTACATAACAGTTTTTTTTTCCCAGCTACACGTCTCGCTAATTTAACACTTTTCAAAAGGCTCAAACACACCTCCAACTGTCGCAGGTGCAGTCCGGACTTATTGATTTGATCGTACAAAGTACCTAAAAGCAGCCGACGTGCTTCATATGTGGAAAGTTTGGGTTAGTAATTGGATTTCGTTGCTAGGCACAGACAAATGAGTGGTTCAAAATAAAATGAACACTAGTTTAATGCTTAGCTGGCTGATCTAGGCACCATCGGTATGTGTGAAGTGATAGCTCAATAAGCTTAACTCAAACACGCGAATGAGTTAGTAACGGTAGTTGTTACCTACACCATTCGGACTCGTTTGTTTAACTAGTTCTCCTTGGAGTGACTCTAATACGTTTATTGTATAGAGTTCGTAATTTCATGTTACCAAAACATGTGCTTCCGCATGAATAACCTTGCATCAACGCGTTGCCGAATAATTTATCAGTATTTAATTTTCATTCGTTAGATATGCATTATCTGCACTAACATTTTCTACAACAATACAACATCTCAACTATTAGCCTCTTGTCTTTCTGTAGTTTGCAATCAAGTCGTTAAATACTACGAAAAGGTGTATAAAATTGAGGACTGAACACTTCTGGTCAATAAACAAGTTTTGGATAAAATCCGTTAGTTAGAATTCCATTGCTCTGCATTTAGTATTTATACACGTAGAAAAATAATGTAACTGCATGCAACAATGGAACAACAAATGTTTGTCTTTTGTGTGTGGATCTCTATAATGGTATTTTTACGCTCTAAAGCTTCTGCATGTATATACATGTTAATGTATGCATGAGTTAGGTTTGAAAAGAAAGTATTATGGCCTGCTTCTGTTGCTTTTTGCTATTGCGATTTAATGCCATTAAAAGCAACATTACGTGCAATTGGAAGCTTTATTGTGAAACTTAAATGCTTTATTTGAGCAATGGTCCGGGAATTATAACGTAACAGACACTCATAGCCATTCTGTAAACACAAGATATTCTTACAAATCGCGAGGGAGTGGTTGCTTTGATGATTTAAATGCAATGCAAGATGCATAATAGTAATGAGAAAATAACAATGATTTATTGTCATGAGATGACGAACGTTTATACTTCGATTAAAAGTTCAAACCATCTATTATGTCAGACAATTAACACGATCCCGATCTCAGTAACCGATTGTCTTTAATATTTATTTATTGACTATACATTTGCATTTTATATATTCGATATAACATCAAGGCCAGCGTGTGTGTGTATAATAGACGTTTGCTCGGGGTAGTGACATTAGATTAAAATGTGGTATCAGAAAATGTATCAGGATATTGTTTTAACTTTTCTTTTACATGAAATCGTGTTAAAACATTCTTGTTCAGATATTCGTAGATATATAAGATTGGCATCTAAGTTGTTAAGAAATCCAAAGGCAGTTATTACTGGTCCGATTATTCATTTTAATACATACAGCAACTAACATAAAAGAAAATAAACATGACCTGAATCTAAACGTTTTTTTCTGATCCTTTCATGTTCAGTCTTACCCGAACTCTGTTTTGAATAAATTATAAATTCTGCTCAAAATGTGTTTGTGATTTATTGTGCAACATTGAATTGAATCCCCATATTTATTGGGTGAGCAACAATGGAATACTTATAACAGCATATCAAATTACGCGCATTTAACAGTATAGTTTTGATGATGATGATGATGATGATGATGATGATGATGATAATGATGATGATGATCATGACCATGATCATGATCATGATAATGATGATGATGATGATGATGATTATAATAATAATAATAAAAATAATAATAATTATTATTATTATTGTAATTGGTGTTATACATTGATTTGTACGAGTCCTGCATGAAACAAATAGCTGGTGGTAATATTTGACATACTATAGAGCCCACGCCACGACATACTAACCCAATGACAACATAAACCGACTGCAAAGTACGTTTACAAGACTGTTGTCCTTTTTCCTTTCTCGTTTTTTATAAAAAAAGGTTTATCATTTACACTATGTTAATATGCTCACAATATCATTTATTTGACGGTGGTGCAAGCCTATTGGCGTGTTTCATGGACAAATACTTTGCGTTACTTGTAATCAGATTTCGCGGGTAGGCGCAGACGATTGAAATGGTTGAATATAGAGTGACGGATAGCTAATTGGATAGTTTCTAGACAGTGAAACTAAATAACTGCAGAAATAGAAAGTAATCCATCGTTTTTGTTGACCTACGAGAATGGATATGTTACTGAAAGTAGGTCAAAGGCCAGGTTTTCTTTACAATAAATGGTCCTTCTGTTGTTTAGCTTTAGAAAGGTCTATGTTTTAAGTCTGTAAATGTAAAATGTTCATGTATATGTATATCCGTATCGAACAATGACAAGGTATTATTTTATGTGTGCGTATCACGGTTTTGGTATGTATAAACGTTCACAATCAACGTCACTGGCATCACAGCAGTAGAAAGACTCCGCTAGACTGTTTGGATAGATGAGGCAAAACAAATAAATGATTTTGTCATACTTTCAATTTCAGCCATGACACTGACAAATCGTTTGTTTAACCAGTATTATGAATTAAATAAGCGACCTATGCAATTGATTTATTGTTGATCTTAGCGAAAAAATGTTTAATGAAACCATCTATAGAACGTGCATATATATTCCTTTACCTTAACATTATATATCTTCTATATAGTTAAAGAAAAACATTATATATTTAAACTTGTATTGCTCTGCCAAACACTTGAAGTTTTGTTGAGGCATTGTGACTGGTTAATGGGTTGTTTGGTACAGTACAGTACAGTGCAAACATTCTGCACCGAATAATTAAGTCGCACACTATAAGAAGATTCCCACTATAAGTAAGTGAACCCATAAAAGTTTGATGATATCATAGCTTAGCATCCTTAATTTGTCTGGTATTATATTACTTGTCATTGTATTTTACTGAAGTTTAAACGAGTTCTCACTGACTTCCATGTAAAAAAGCACTTAAAGTATTAAGTTATTGTGATAAAACATTCACCAGTGTAATTGCTTCTTCAGCAAAAACTAGACCTGTTCATACTGGTGTGTAAGGGAGAACATGGATATATAACGACGCAATTAACCATCCACCTAAAATAGAGATCATGTGCAATCCTAACACTATTAACGAATATAGTCATTTTAACAAGCTGGGAGGCGCTTTTACACCCCGTCATTCACCGTGCTCCACCGTAGGATTTTAGACCTCCATTAAATTGTTTCAAGTGATTAAACGGAATGTAAATTTATATTAAATTTATATTATAGCACAAATTAGGTTCGATTTTAATTGATATACACCTTATATTAGTGGAGTAATGACCATTTCTTATAATATTCAACCGAAATTTTCCAGTTGTCCTTTATTCTGGCTAACTTACCTTTCGGATTTCATATCAACTAATGAGCACTTCCACAACATAACAGGTTAACATAAATCGGTATGTTTTTTCTTCAAAACACAGTTATCAAATATTTTGTTATCGTCAGTTTGAGTACGTTTTAAATGGAGAAGTACTTCATTAAATATAGCTTCTTTGTAAAATCACATTTGTTACAACTGATGTACCTCATTAACATCAATAAATTCAATCTTTGAGCGATAAACACACAATGCTAACAGTCACACCAACCAACCCAATATTGTATCTTATCATTATTATCCTTTACCGAATGAGGTGCAAGTTTTCAATCGGACTCATAAACTAAGGTACCCTGTTTCATGCTTCATAACATGTACAATTGTATTGCTGTTTCTATGGTGAAGTCTGCAAAAACCTCAATAACAATGCTATATTTTCTGTTCAAAGCTACATTTGTTGCATACAGCCTCCTGTTGCACATCGTCGGACACCCTCGACCGTTACTCTCCACCCATCGCCCGTGGAATATTTAGTTCACTTTTCGCCGTTTCTGGTAATGATATTTCAATGGTCTCTTCATAATCCGACGAAGATTTCATTCCAATGAAAAAGCTCGTTCTTCCGATTGTGGCACTGGGCTCTGCTATTGTTATACTTCTAGTCTTCACGCTGAAGCATATGGATTTTGTAAGCAGTATAAGGAATGGCCAATAAACCCATGGTCGACGAATGTAGTAAAATGGAATAGTTGTGCGTGGTATACGACGATGCATGCGGCCTAACATAACGTGTACGATAGTGCAATATAGACTACAGGCAGTAATAGAGGAGACATTTTTAAACGAGTCTCAAAGTTGACGCTAATTAACATTTATTTACCTAAATTCGAACACTCTGATAATCTTCATGTCAGTGTTCAGAATGTGGAGTTTGCTGAATGTTGTAAAAGAACAACAGAATTTAGGTATGTTAAACATATAAGAAAATTAGAATGTAATCGTTGTCTGTGCTTGAAGACGTTTTCCCCATAACGTTACAAGTTTATGGCAGATTTTTGTCATGTGTCATTTTCTTTTTGTAATTTTTTGAAAGCAAAACCAAAACCAGTTTTGGTAATGTATAATGTGCATAAACTAAAATATTAGAATTTCAGTTTTGCGCACATGCCTCAGGTTCCAAATGAGATGCTAACTTCTTCAAATCTATGCCAGGCTGTCTTTGATTTCTGGTAGTTAATTGTTACTTGTATTATGAAAGGAATGGAAAGAAATAATATAAAAGCATTATTTATATTTATTAGAGGTTATTGTCAGGACGAAGAAGGTACTCGATAACAAGAACATTCAATTAAAAAGGCATGTTGCCATCATCGTCGTCAGGAACACTTTCTTTTAAATGTTTTATTTCTGGAAGAATACAGAAATGTACTTGGTAACACATTGGAACGTATCCACCTCTGATAATGAACCATTATGTAAACAGAATTGTGTCTTAACTGATTAGTTGCTTAGCGTTGATGCAAGGTAATTAAATAACGAACTCATCAATTTTAATAAGTTTCAGTTGTGAAGAGCACATACGGTATACCTGTGGCATGATTCTTAAGACACTTTATTTAACACATATTAAAACAATTACTGGAACGGTTTGGTCCAAACTAGGAACAGATGCAAATAACCACTTTGTGCTAGCTACGGATACAGCCCCACAAAAGCGTTCAATTAGTTCAACTTCCACGCTTAACTAACGCCCCGTCCTGATCAATGACACGGTGTATACATAAACAATGCTGTTATGGAGAAGTATTAACTGTGTGTTAAAAAATAAACATTTCCATTACTGCAAATGCAAAGCATGATCATGCACGATTAGCCGATTTAATATGACAATATGGTGGTTCCTATTAATTCGATTAGCAGGACACGAAATCTTAATTGAGCGCTTAGAGCAAAAGTGATCTATCTAATCGGTTCGTCCCACACTGTCACTTATACCGGCTTTCGCTCTCGTAATTAACAATAGTTCACCGATATTTATCATTTCATTTAACGAATGGATAAAAGGTAATGCAGTGCTAAAAATGTTGGACGACCTGCCAATCCTCTACTTGCTCAGAGATGGTCGTGTTCTCGCGTAGGAACTATAAACCGTCGTTGGTGATCAGTGGTCCCAATGGCGTAAATCATCAGCAAAACGTGGATTGACAACTTTTCTCTCATTAAACCCCGAAGATACAAAGGTCGGCGACCATAATAAGTAATAAGTCCCACGAGCAATGACAATAAAGGGGCATTAAGGATGGTTTGTTGAACGTTTACCGATGGTTCGGTTATCAAAGTTAATCTACTGGAAATGTCAATCGAATAATGGCGACGATCATCAGTGATGTATTCTGAGGCATGTACAATGGTATGTTAGAAATGGTAGTGATATAGGTCCCTTGGTTGTTGCATGACTGGTCAAGTTGATTTCAAAATAATGTAAGAGGAAATTTATCGCGCTATGTGTTTACAACATGCAATACACAGTTAAGGCATTATTATCTGCCTTTAGTTGACATTGTCTCTGGTAACTAAACAATAGTAGGTGGGATGATACAACCAACCAGCCAACCAACCAACAAACAAACCAATCAACCAACCAACAAATTAATCAACCAACCAACCAATCAACCAACCAAACAAATAAGTACAACTAGCTGAGTAACATAGCCGAGAGTAAGCATATATTTTTGTCGCCGCGCACACAAGCAGAACTATGATGTTTGCACGCGCAAATACCCTGCTTCTTATTAATTGGGTCTGTAACATTTGTAATTCTGACTGGTGTTGATGCATTAATGAATGGTGCTTTTACGTCCACGTGGTAAGTAATGCAAAAGAACTGAAAAAGTTGTGTATGTGTTTGTTGTTTTTTCCAAGAGAAAAAGGTATACTACTGCGTTTAACGTACGAACGTCGAACTGCTCAGACTACGTTTGACGTTACGTTCCAAACCATATTAACCAGAAAAGTCGTTGATGCGAAGCATCAAAGGCGACGCAAAAATGGAACAGGTAAACTGAACGGTAAACAGGTTAAAGCAGTATGGGAGCAAGTATTAAAGACATAATTGGAAAGTTTTTTTTAAAGGTTTTGAAAAATCCCGAGAAAAAGTATGTATAACGTATAGGCCCATTCCTGAGACCAAAGAATGGTTTAAAACAAAATTAAAGCAAAACCCGACACCATTTAATAGGTCTTCCAAGAGATTACATATGTAGAAAGAAAGGTTCCAAAATTATTATAATTGACAATGAAACTTAATTGTACAAGCAGAAATTGCACATGTGCAGGAGCCCCACATTGCACAAATAATTATTGTTCAGATAAAAAATTCTGGAACATAGTTTTATGTATACAAAAAACAATGATTAATATTTCCTTAACTAAATAGCATTTTCTGGAACATAGTATTAAGTATACAAAAAACAATGCCTAATGTTTCCTAATCTTAACCTACTTCTCACATTTATATGAAATGGATGAAGACAAACTGAGAGAATCAGTTAAGACAGAACCATCTAGTATGTCTTTAATCCCGATGGAATAAATGTTGCAACAAAGCAATGTTACTACCTTAGTATGTGCTACTGTGGTTTATAATACACACTGAGCTGACTATTAAGAATACATAAGCTGGTGTCCATTGAAAGGTAGTATATGTCATTCAATAGAGGAAAGAAATAACTACAAAAATAATTAGTCTTATTATCCAAGAAGGATTTTACTTTCTAGTAAATATGGGTATAAGCACGTAATAATTAGCCCGAAAATACTCTGTTATTTTTGGGAAAAATGTTCGTGTAATAAAGGTCTTGACAAGAAATAATCTCATTCAGGTCTAGGATTTGAACCCAGAACCCTCCGATCCTGGGTCCATTGAACGTTTCTCGTATGCAAGTGAATTAAACATCCGAAACTTTAATAAGATCCTTTTGAAAACTTATCGTGACGGGGCAAGAGATTAAATTTGAAACCCTTCTATCCAGAGTCTTCAACTCTTGACCACAAATACTTCAGAGATGCTATAAAATCATTCCTGGACACTGGAAGCACTTGGAATGACATTTTTTATATTTGCGGGACTTTACATAAATTGTTAATATATTTTTACATTGCATTTAAGTCAGATTTTACCATGCATACTCAATAGACCGCTATAATTTTCTGATGTTGATATTTTGATGTAGATATTTTTGTTTAGTGACTGTATTTGTTAAAATTAAAATAATCTCATGCAATTTGATGTAAAACAAAGCTTAGACATTATAGAATTATAGCAAATGCAAAATAACTGCACTCGTATGCTCAATAATGGACTGATCCATTTAGACCGGTACTGATAATTGCATTGAAAATGTGCGGCTAAACTATGCAAAAATTACGGTGCATATTTTCAGGGGAGGATAACCGTCTTTGCGACACATAACTTTCATTCGCAGAGGCCCTGTTATTAGATAATATATTGGCCTTTCCCACAATGTATAATTTCGGGGTTCCAAAGAAACTGATAAAAACTGGTAAATTGCTTCCAAAGTTGTGACATTTACTATGGAGTAAAGAACAAATTCATTTAGTGTCGTGTAACCTTAGAAAGTCCGCAAAACATGAGCATTCCATACATTTGCTTTTTTTGGTTTGCCATTAGGCAAAAATATACCACTGTTGAACGGTCGTCTAACCTTTGGGTCTCTTCGTTCTTTTCATCTAAATTACCGCAATACATTCTTTCACGCGTACAAAAAGGACAACAATGCCAATCATCGGACGCAGGTGCAGTCCCGACTTGTGATGTGGATTTACAATATACTCCAGACGCTTCTGGCGAGTTTCATGGACGCAAAGTCTCCGCCTTTGTTATCGGATTTCGCAGGTAGGCCCAGACAAATTAAATTATTCATGATAAAATAACGGATCGCAACTTTCAAGATTTGCTGGCTGAGCTAAACACAAAAAATGTGTATGGTGTCCTATTGCCTCTAGGGTTTTGGGCATAGAAGTTGGCGAGTTTGTAATGGTATTTTATAGGTCAGAATAACTTGCAATAAATCGACAAATCGCTTGACTGGTGAACTTTATTAGTTTTAGTAATGCTTATTTATTTGTCTCTTTCACATGGGGGTAAGAGGCGCGGTGTTATTTCTTGCCAAGGAAACACAAGAAATCTCACGAATGTGCGACATCCAAGGCGCAGCAGAGATCATTCGGCTCAAACAGGATTATGACTACGGTGGGAACCAGACTTTATTTTTTCTTCGATTTAATCCCCGTTGTTAGCTAGATTCTTTTGTTATTGCTGGCTGCAGCGTTTCGGCATAATCGATTCTGTTTCCCGAAGCAAGACCTCACAAAAAAGACCGCAATTTCCTGTTATTGCCTAATATATTTTGACATATTTTCATCGTTGCATTTTTGTTACATCGGCATATCCGGCTGTAGTGTGCGGCGGCTACGATGTTTTCTTATATAGAAAGTAACTATACGTCTAGCAATGCGGTAAATATGCATTTTAAATATTGAATATAAATACTTCAATTATGCGTGAGTTGCATTTTTCAAAACAAAACATGCTAAAATATGCCTTTAGTCGAAATGTATCGCAAGTTAAAATGTCCAAAAGTATCAAATTAAATGTAAATTTATATTTCAACAAGGCTACTGTCTTCCAGTGTTACATTCCTTTTAAATGAGACCTGACCGGTAGAAGTTGAATCAAACTTTGCAGCGTTTGTATCAAATAATTCTAATACTCCATACTTTGCGTATACTTTAAAATTACTGAACTATGATTTCTGTAAATATTACCTTTTAATCAATATCAAATAAACTTCGTGTTAATTTCAAAATTCAAAATATCTATCAATGACATCCTGAAACGTTTTAGCAGAAAAATCGTTTCAAAGTTTTACTTCTATGACATTTATTTATGCGTCAGCAATGCACAACATAATCGCTGTTAAATATCATCTACTTGTAATTGATGTATTGGTATTCAGTGCTTGGTAGTTCAAATATTACAATGCACGACTTAATTCTTATCGCTAAGTAAGGTTCTTTGTTCATGCCTCTGGCAGAAAAATATTTTGAGAAAAGCGTTGACAATGAGTGGGACATAATTAGTAGACTTATTGTCAATTTCACTTATCTTATACATCTGGTCTTTAAAATTGCGGAGTAACTTTAGAAAAAGAATAAAGTGTTCGCACTGAGTGACACGAAGTATTTATTATTAAGTTAAAACGGACTGCGTACTCAATAATTTATCCCTGCTTTGAAAGTGAACGCAACGTAACAGAGACATAAATACCTTAAGCTCTTAGCAAAGACAAAATGAAAACTGTAATGTAGGGAACCAAACAACCGAAAAAGGGAAATAGGAGGTCAAACTCTTCATTGAAGGTACTTTGGAAAATAATAACATACGACATACTGACTCTTTATACAAATGTTTATTTATTTATTTATACGTATACTTCATTTATACTACAGATACATCAATACACACATTTACGTTTGCAGCAAAACAATATTTTTTTTTAAAGAATAAAAATATAAAATATAATTCCTGACTTCTTCCGCGTATACATTGTACAAAATACAAAGAGTAACATAAAATGTCCCTATTTGAAAATCGTCGATACGTTTTTTTAAAAATACAAGACGCACATATAAGAAATAACATTATATCAAGTATATTGAACTGTGTGATGTCTGTTAAATGAAGGAAGTACATGTTCACACTATTTCGTTGAAAACAAACAGTTTGGGTTTCGTATAATGTTAATGATAGAAAATCTGGTCAAATTATTGTAGTTATCAAATATACACGTTATGTTTTAATGCAACATTACTTTTGTCATAACTTCAATAATTACCCAATCTTTATGCGACTTTATGCTGGTAAAGGGGCCCTTCTTTGTTCAGTTCACAATCAAATTTTTTCGAATGGTGCAATTTTAAAGATCAACAAACATTTACAAGACAAACGACTGCCAAAGTAACTACTCCAAATTGTACAAAATAGCAACATTTATATTCCCGAACAGTATACATAATGAAAAATGGACAATATAAGATGTCAGATGAACGACAAAACACCATATATATGCATTAAAAAGATTAAGCAACTTTTCTCTGTTCTGTCGCATGGGTAACATTTACTCGATTATTTCGTATTCATGCTTTGCTGTAGAATGTGTGGTACACTATCTACCCTAAACCATGTTATTATACCTATGTGCATCTATGTATTGTCACCACTCTCTTTCTCGACGTCGCCTCCTCTTCGCCTGTTTCCGTTCCTTTATCTGAAGTTCTCTTTCTTGTCGCATTCTTTCTTTCTCCTCAAACTTCGCTTCAGCTGTCTCAAGCATTTGTTGTACCTGAAGAAAACACAAATTTGATAAAAAGATGATGTTTTACGTTAATTGCACAATAAACTGCCCAATTTTGCAATTCCAATCTGCGCCTGCATACATGTTGTTTTACTCCAATACACACAATTTTAGTAAAAACGAAACCATTTAACAACATCATTTGATAAAAATAGTCATGCTCGATTTACCCATTTATAGAATGCCGCCGCTGGGAGACTTGCTCTTGCTACCTGGCTGTATGTGTACTTGGACAACACGGCAGCAGTGTGAGCCAAGCTGTCTCTATCCAGGTTTAACCATGGGAACGAGGGACTCTCCATGTACTCGATCCGCCTCAAGATGTTCATGTGATCCACAGCCTCCGTAGTGATCCGCAGCTGGGAGTGAACGTAGCCCCAGTTCTGCAATATATAGATTTACTAGGAATAATCGTACACCTTAGATAAATTAGAAGTAAACTTAAAGTAAACTTATAAATCTAGTTTTAGAATATGTTGATGAACTAGGTAACTTAGTACCAGTCCTTTAACAGATCGATGATTTGGGTAAGACGTAGCCTTTGAGTAAGTTCTTTAAATATGTAGATATATAAGAAGTACAACCACAATCAGTTCTATTCTGTATAGATGAACTGGATGTGAAAGCAGTCACAGTTCTTCTTCAATAGTTTATTCAATACAAAATACCGTCTGGCATATGAGTAGAGAATAAGAAGAAAGTGTTTAACATAGACAGAAAAACAGACAGACAGACGGACAGACAGGCGGACAAACAGACAGACAGACAGACAGACAGACAGACAGACAGACAGACAGACAGACAGACAGACAGACAGACAGACAAACAAACAGATGTTTATTCAATACTTCTAAGCCACTGGCCACTTTTTTATGAACCACAAAAAACAAATAAGTGTATGACTCGTCAGCGACATGCAGCCGACAATACAAGTAACATAGTTACAGCATGATCCGGTCTAGATTGTATCATATAACTCAGACATGTAAGTGTCACAAATTAAAATAATAACACATATAGTAAGTAGA
This sequence comes from Sinonovacula constricta, assembly GCA_007844125.1. Lineage (NCBI taxonomy): Eukaryota > Metazoa > Mollusca > Bivalvia > Cardiida > Solecurtidae > Sinonovacula > Sinonovacula constricta. The sequence goes on from CM017559.1 coordinate 16,314,597, forward strand.
ATAGTTCAAGTTCATGGCATATTAAGTTAATGTGTGTCAATTTATATTGTTAGTGTCATTAACAATATGGAGCATAGTTATAACATCACCTATGATAATACGAAATAATCAATCATTCGAATATATTTTGAATCTCAAATAAGTAAGTATTCTAAATTTGTATATGGTAGACACTAACCATTGCTTCATTATAAGGTGTGTGTAATTTCTTCTAAATATATTTTATTCAAAATCCGATCTTTATAGATTTATACACGTATGTGTAAATATAGCCAACTGATTCAGTAGACCATGGTCATCTTAAATGTATAGATGTACTGTGAGTGAAACGTATATAATATTGATAGCAGTTGAAACAGAGCTTGCAAGTACCATACATTATATTAAATTCAACATTTTACATTTATATGAGAAAAAGAAAGATTAGTTAATTACATTATATTTGCTTATTGCTTTAATACTTTTTATAGTTTTATTAAGACTAAATTACACAGTAATATAGTTTATTTATGCGTACATGTGTCGGTGGTTTAGCTTCACAGTTTGCATTCCTTACACTTGTGTCTGTGCGTGTATACGTTCCTTTGTATATTTAAATTCATCCTATTCTTTGTATGGTAATGTTATTCTGCCAACATCTCTGCTCTCTAATGATGAAGGGTAATATATTTGTTGTTTTTATACGCTTTCTTTATATTTTATTGCTTCATTACGAATGGGTAAACTTTTAAACGATCATAAAAGTATATAGCAAAATTTTATGTGTAACGCACGTTCATGTTGTGTTCTTCGAAGCCAATAAGAGTACCGACAGCTATGAGTGTGTTATGGGTCTCAGGAAGCGGGTTGAACGTTTTGTATAGCTCCTCTACAGCATCCCGGATTGCCGGCGTGGGCTGTGTGTAGCCTGGAGTAGAATGTCCACAGTGATAGTCAGGTATTACAAATTTTCAGCACTATTATAAACAACTATAACATACACAAAACTATATCTGAGTATTTCGCTACTACTATTTGGTTGATAATGGATATAATATCTGCTACGGCAACAAACCACAGAAGGACAAATACAACAAAAGACTCGTGTTATATTTCTTTTAAATACGAACAGTCTTTCAGTATTAAAACATTTGATTAAATTAAAAACAACAACCTTTAAACTTATGTATACAATTGCCAGCTTAACGTAAAAGTGAAAGCACACACGAACGCACGCGGGCACGCACATACAACTAAGATGAGACAAATAAAAATATAGAAAATCATGATTTGATTATTTACGCCACACCATACAAGTAACATTGTTGTGGTCACGAATGCGAAAATGTGACCAGATCGTATGAGTATCACATCACATAGATAAAGGTATGTTCACATGCCAGTTTAATGTTTAAGTAATTAAAATTAATTGTTTACTTCCATGCGATTATGATATTCACACATACACACAACAGACCTGTAAAAAGCGACGTAACAACACGTAACAACACGTACCAATAATGTAATTAGTTTAAAACCTAATAATTACCATCCCTGTAAGCCATTGTGATTGGAAACAACACCAGATCGTAGGAAAAATCAATACGATCTCAGTAACCGGATTAATTCGGGCCGAGGTTTTAGGATGTGATTTGTTTAAGAAGACGGACGGAAAACGCCAGGCGATGGTATACGTGCACGGCGTCCAGACTACTAAGCAATTTGAATGAATTGTTCAATTTGATCTTATTTAAAATCAGCAACGTTAAAAACAGGATCTTAAAATTGTTACTTTAAAAATGCGAGCAAAGTAATTTAAGGTAAATTTAATCTGCTCATCTACTTTATTTATAAGTATATTGTTCATTAATGGGGTCTTATGTCATAAATCTTAATTGTTTTTTTTTAATTTTAAGGCCGTATGTAGGAATTACAATCACTATAAACTTACCATCCAGTGTCAAAAGTTCCTCAAAGACTTTCTGCAATCCTTTTACCTCAGAGACCAGACAGTTCCTGTATTTATAATTGAGAACCTTCGCAGCACTTCGTCGATGTAAGGTATATTTCGCCGCTGTACAGATTCCGATATGTCTACAACACGAGGTGATTGATTATTAACAATCATTGAATACTGTCTTTGCATGCATTTACCGGTTATGCCCGTTCGGAATTTAGAGCTAATTAGCTAAAATGTTTGTAATATGATCTGCATAGCAATTAGTTCATACTTGACTGAACAACATAAAATTTCAAAACTGCAAGTGAAGGTTCAAATTTTCATGTTTTTTTCCTTCAGAGAATCGATTCTACATTACTAAGGTTAAGCTGCAGTTGAGTTCGATCTCTGTCTAAGTAGTTGTATTTTTTGTTACGTTTGAACAAGAATTAATAGACATAGATTCAGTCATTCACGACATGGTGAGCGGCTAATCCATCAAAAGACGCCCCACATTTAGTAAATTACCGTGTTTCAGTTTCAGATATTCAAGCCGGGTTTTAGCTGCCAGAATGTCGTCATCCGTGGCAGAATATCTTGAGCTTGTCGCACTTTGCCAAGGCTCTACGGATGTCTCTCAAGTCATTGATGTCCATAGCCTTAGCGAGCTCTGTCCGGGCCAAACGATGGTCTGTAGGCTGCAGACAGAATACCTTGAATAGTCATACATATTAATGGCATCTGGCATCGCTGTCACAAACATATAACTTTTGCGAAAAAGTAATAACTCAAGTCTAAGGTGAATTGATTCTGTCTTATTCAATTACATCCATTAAGAATGTGTAGCTACTATAAAAACAAAAACAAAAAACGAAACAGTTGACTGATAAACTTTATACTATAGAATGTCAGATTTCTAAAATCGTATTTTAACAAGAAAATAGGAAAATTAACATATTTAAGTATAATGTTCGGATAAAATATGTATGGAATAAACATGGATTGATGCTATCAACGACAAAATTTCACTTTTTTGTACTTACCTCTCTGAATGTCATTGTCGTGATGAAATAGTAGCACACTGTTTTTATTGATTTCAGATTTACAGTTTGCTGCCCTTTCTTTTCTATCAGTTCTGCAGCCTTTATTATTAAAGCGTATTCCCCATCCGATGGTACTGTCAACTTCAAATCGAGCTGTTTAGCTTTTGTATCAGCAGGTGCATATTAAGCTTCCGGTCAACACTTTCGTAGAAGAGCTTAATGTAAACTGCTTTGTATTTCCTTCAGTTTTAGCTTCGGAACCAATGAGTTCAGCAGAATATTCGAAGCGCTTAAGGCATTCGTGAGCATATTGAAATGTCAATGTCAGTGTCTCTTCATCTTTTGACACCAGCGGACTTAAAGTATTGTTAGAGTACGTTGGCAACAATGTCAGAACCCCTCCAGGCTTAGATGGAAGCATCAAACCAACATCTTCGGTTGCTGGACCCGGACCGAAGCAAAGAGAGTTCGTATCAACTGGTACCAGACGAAGGTCTCTCATCGCTCTTCCGCAAATTATCCGGAATTTTAGAACATTGTACAGGTGTTCAAATCCGCATTGAAGCTCAAATAGATAATGTCCCTCTGATGGTAACCTGATCTCAAATGTAAAATATTCATTGCTGCGGTATGCTAGAATCAACCGTTGTATCACACTGGACTTTAAAAATGGGTGCAATTTGTCAGCTACATCGAGTGGAGTAAGAGTATGAGCGAATCGTAACCTATTTGCAAATTGTTGAGGTGCTACGAGTTCAAGCATCCAAACTCCCTTCTATTGAATGTTGAACAGCTGTGCGGAACAGAAAGCAGTTTTAGACCTAACTTGAAATACGCATTACTTGGAAACGCTACCAGTCGGAATTCATCTGTGGATTTCAATGTCCTATGAATAGGCAGCAGATGCCATTGTATATCTAAAGCAAAGCAGCGAAAAATAAAATCTTCCGGTTTTGGCATAAAAAACTCTTCATTAAAAACACCAATGGCAGCATCAAGTTTTGTCGGTACTCGTATCGGGTCCTTTTCTATCAACACAGTATCAGCTGTACCGGGTTTAAACACGCCTCGGCAGACCAGGAGCGGATGAATAAGTTGCCAATGATGATCTACAAACACAGAACACCACGTGTCTTCGTGCATCTCAGTCAACACATCCCCGACTTGGTAATCGTTAACTTTGACGAAACCCGTAATGAGAACACACGGAAGATTAGCGCCTCTGAAGAAAATTGAGTTGCGAAAGATTGTCAAAGCAAAGCTATCTTAAAACATCTTTTACATATAAGAGTCCGTGATCGAGTCCTACGGTTCGCTGGTTATGGAAGATGCCGTTAAAGTTCCGTTATTGTATAAATTTATATTTTTTTTATATCAATCCATACATTGTGTAAGCAACAACTATATAGTTTACGAATCGCAAGACATCTACATAACATACTTGTCAGACCTCTTTCAGAAAACTTAAATGAACTTTATACAGATATGCCAACACATATTGGAATGGGTTTTACACCACCGATGTAATTTAAACTTACCGACATAGAAGGGTATACGCAGAAGTAAAGCTAAGTGTCCCACGTTTAAGATGCTGAAGAACTCCACCTGGCGATGTTGTACTCGGTATATCTGGTTTAATTCTTCCAAGAGGCCTACTGCCAAGCCACACTAGCAAACCTCTAGCAAGATACAGATCAGGGTAGTGCTTTGTTGTTATGCCACTTTGTAGATAGGCGGTCAGATCAGAAAACGTGCTGCTGTGCTCGTCTGAAGCCTAAAGAAGAAGTCACAAAGCAGAAAACAAGTATAAAACGTTATGGCAGCTTTCGAAGTTATACAAGTTGATTACGGCAAAACGTTTTAAAGTTGTTGATTATAATAACCCTTTTACTATTTTTTTTATTCACATCATATAATACACAAAAAGTATAGACCATTCCTGCTTAACACAGAAGTTAAACGCCAGAATACCATATAAATGCAATATGTTTAAGTTAGTAACATCTTATTAAATTGTATGCATGTTAATCGTCAAACCACAGAGTTATACATTTCTCCGTGAGTTCTGCAAACCTTTCTCTGTGTTAAAGACATGACATCTTCCGAAAACACAATGTTTTTGTTAAAAAGTTCTAAGCAAGAAGTGTACGACATAGAGAACTGACTAAAACATTCGACATTGACCCTTCATTCCGCTTGAATGTAATCCAAATAAAGTGATGAGCGCCACTTGAAGCTTGTCAAAAATCATAACATCAATTGTGTAAAAAATTTAAATTACATATTTGATCCGGTAGAAGAGTATAACATTACTTAAAACAATACAGCAAGACTGAGTAACTGCAGTCAGAAGATCAGTGGACTAGTAAACAAGAAGTTCGAATCATGCAAAAATTAAGATGTTTTTTTTTTATCGCGTTTCGTCTTTCGTACATTTACATAGTAACATATTATTGCTATTAAACAACATACCATTAAGACTGGTATGCATAAGGTAGCAGTTCAATGTCTAAGTTAGTATGGTTTTTGAAAAACACACACAGAGAAAACCCAACTAACTAAACCTACCGCTTTTGCATGAAGGTCTAGTGCTTCAAAGGAGATATATGTATACTTTTGATGATATGTCGAAGTCTGCCATGGCTTTGACGATTGGTTCTTCTTTGTTCTATTGTTGTTTTGAGTTGACTTCACCGCTCCATTTCGAGCTGAAACAACCTTTTCATCTTTATCACAATCTCTGCGCGTTTTAGCGATGCTTTCACTCCCGTTTGTTAATTTCTTGTCGGTGGTTGCTCTGTCATCATTTGCAAGTCCCGTATCATCATCAGGTTTGTTGTTGTCAGTTTGCGCGCCCTTTCGTGGAGTATCTTTAGTTTTACCTTCCTGAATTATTGACTCTATTTCCGACCAGTCAAATCCAACGTCCAAGGAAGAGGTACCGCCGCCTTCAGGAATAAAGTCATTCTTACGGAGGTCCGGAAGGAAAAACTTTGGCGGCTCCTGGTGGAGGGTAGCCTTTTCTCGAGATGGGAATTTTTAACTGTGGCCAAAAAATTAAAACAGTTTATATGTGTCTAAGTAGGCGTGCTACTCACTTTATCGATATTGAATCTACAGGTTAAGATTTATTTGAAATCATCGGATATACGTCAGATCCAAGAATTTCATTACATGGTAAATTTGAAAAAGGATGATTTCATTGTTTATTTTATTAAAAGAAAACGTGTAAAGCTATGAAATGATTCCGGTAACATGAGTATACATTGAAGTTTTTTTTGCAAGGGTAGTAATCATTTTGTAAGAAAATGAATACCAATATCTGCATAGCTGTATATTTATTTCCTTATAAAATTTGATGTTTCGCACCTATTTACATTTATACTTTATACTTTCAAGACAAATTGTACATAAAATGTGAAATTAATTTTAGTTTTTAACTTGGCGTTTTTTTCTTTATTTTAATTGTGTACGTGTTTTATTTTTAGTTATATTAGTTAAAGAAGAAGACCATAGTGATTCCTCTATGAAGATATAGTTTATTCACTTAGCAAGGAACACTCGTGCAGATACTCTTTTTCTCATTACTGGGGGGATGTTACATCTCTAGTTACTTAGACTGGTGTTGATGCATTTAGCATTAGGACTAAAACTATCACGTGTTTAGTAGTGTAAACGACCTAAGAAACAGATATATGACGGGAAAATCAGGTTGCCTACATTATTATTGACGGCAATTTCAATATTTTTAATAATAACAAGATTGCTGTTGCTGGGGTGATTACATTTTAGACAAAATATACCCACTGTTAATAGTTTCGACGACGACCTTTTAAGCTTCGCATCAATGCTTTCTCGTTGTTCATTAATATTAAAATTATCATGTGTTTATGCCTTAATGTCCATGTATAGTTAATTGAACAGATGATGCATACCCATAGGCGTACGTGGCGAAGTAGAAGAGACACCAACTTGAAACTCCTTTGACTGCTAAGCCGCTCACCGCGTGGGTTTGAGTCCTATTTGGGGCGAATGATGTAATGGTTAAAGGTTTTCCAGTTAACTGAGCTGGTGGTCCTACCCAAACATTTTTATCGGACTTTCCTCTTCCAAAATAGCCGAACGTATGATCAGAATTGGTAACTGCGATATATTTCAAAACTAAACTAAAAACTCCACAAAATCAAACGTACCTGTTGCTCCTTTTTAACTAACGGCGTACTAGCACCGGACCCCATTGCGAAGATCTTCATGGTAAACAACGTGAAATATTAAATAAATTTGAAATAGCGTATGTAAAAATTTACAAATTTAAAGGTTTCAAATAAATTTAGAGATTATAACTATTAAGGAGTTTAAGATTAGAGTAAAAAGCAAAACAACACTATGAAAGAATATTAATTACATGTACATAGGAATAAATTTGATCAATAAGCAACCAAAAGCATACAGAACATGTAAAATTATTAGTTAATATAAATAGATATAGATAATAAGCAAGTTATATAATTTATAAAATAAATTTTTAAGCAACCTAATAAGAGTGATTATCATCTGTTTTTATGATGCCTGGTTATTTATATAATGATAAAAAAGCCACGTATGTCGAAATTTTAAATAAACTAATATACAACATACAAACGTAGGATGTTAAAATGATCATGATCAATGAACTACAGATCATTGCATTGCATGTGCAATTTTAAGAACAACTTACACATATTAAATCTTTACAACTCTGAGCTATCAATATGATACATAAACGTACAGATGACAGTTTCAATTTCATTTAATTCGAAACAAATGAAGACTGCATCGTTAAATCTACACGATATGTATGTTAAATTACAAAACTCAATGCAACATACCTTTATTATACTTCTCTTATTCACTGACAAATAGCCATGGCAAAACGTGAGTTTTTCAATACCATATGAGTTTATAACTAAATGTTAGCCCAATCCTCCATTGTGAACTATCCTCGATTTGTGGTATCTATAACTGTGTTCATTGGCGTGTACAGTAGGTGTATTGTATTTGTCAGTTAGACACAAATACTCCACACATTCTTTGTTTTAGTAAGCACCCGAATGGTTTCACTTAAAAGGCATGGGAGGAATGGTTTCGTGTTTCCGTTTAAAAATGGTGCTGTACATGTTACGACGAAAAGAAGTCAGTATTAAAGTTTGTCCATATAGTCTTTAATGTGATCTATCAGTGAGCAGCTGCTTGTTGATACCCTAGGTTTGTATAGAAGTTACTATGTAGTTATATATAATATAACTATATAACTATATAACTACCATTTGATGAATACAATTACCAAGTAATTGATTACAATCAGCTTTTTTTTAATGATTATGATTCTCATTTATTAATTACAATTGACATTTATTGATTTATTTGTCATTTATTGTTTCGATCATGATCACAGACGGATCACAAAGATAATGTGCTGATAGGTATTACCATCTTTCGATTACAATTGCCATTAAATAATTACTTGTGCATTGTTACTCTGCCCTGTCATTTGTTTGGCGTCTTTCCCCTACCAAATATCTGGGCGTCGATTTAATGATCATAATTAAAACGCTGGTGATTCTCAAAGTCAGTCCAAACAACCAGTACTTATATAAATTTTAATTATTTTTGTTTAGCTATTTTATTTTTTTTGTTTGTTTGCTATGGAATAGTTTTTGGTGGCAACAATAAAACATTTCGTATGTAGGTGACATATGTAATCTTTAAAGCATCGATTGAGGTAAAGAAAAAGCAAGCCAGTCTAACAGGCTCGAAGAAGAAAGGAATTAAAACTACTCAAGGAGAAATAAATTCCAATTCTGATTATTGAAATAAAACAGTCAACACATCATTTATATCGACAAAGATGTTTTATTTTTGTCTTCGTGATTATTGCAGACAACCTTTGTTATTTAAATCCAGAGATGGATTAGTTCACACAAGCGTAACACAATAGAACTTGGTCTGCCTTAGGCAATCAATTTAATTGAAAACATATTAGCATCAAGGCAGACATGTTTTCGTTTTATCACATCACCTTATGTTAGCACGTCACTGGCTTTTGTTCATAATGAATAAAAAATATTGGGAAATATAACTTACGTCAACTTAAAATGTTCTTTGAAGAAAGTATAATTCCATGCAAAATAAGCAATAACATAGGTTATCTTATCATCTTAAGTTAGTCCACAAACTTTTTTTTTTACCTCAAGTACGTACTCAAATCACCACGCAGGAAGTACAGATTTGTACGTTTAATAGTTTTTTTTAAATTTACAGTAAGGATTGAATAATGCATATTTACATGTACTGAAGAATGTATCTCAATTGGCAAATTTCGTATTGGTTAAATTTTACAAGATTCTACTGACACGCGAAACAGCTCGCAGATATCACATGTTTATAGAACGACGTTCAATGTGTGTTTATATTCTAACCTTTCCACGTATGCAGCTTCGTGATGTTTATGAAACAATACAAAACACGAATGCGCCACATCCAAGGCGCCGCATAGAGCATTTTCTTTAGTTAGGATATAATTAAGAATAGCATGTGAGCCTGAAACTTACTGATAAGTCGGTTCATTACAGAAATGTATGTAATAACGAACGATAATGCTGCTAATAGGATGTCAACTAGACTGTCTCTACTTTGTTTTTTTTCCTTGTTGTTTGCTACATCTTATTGTAATTAAAAGCCGTTATATTGACGCCGACATACTCGGTTTCTTTTGTTAAACAAGACCTCGACAAACAGTTGCAATTTCCCATCAGTGCTCGCCGAACAGCTGTGATTTCCTATTGTCCTCATAAAAATGAGTTCCAAAGAGGCAACCCTCTCAAGAGCGGCGCCAAGTATGACTTGACGATGGCCCAAAGACACAAAACAAAAACCACCACCACCACCATCAACAACAACAACAACAAACAACAACAACAAAACCAACAGCAACAAATAAACAATAACACAGGGACCTCTGGAAAATGTATGCATACACTCTTAAAACAGCACAAAATCCAACCATTAAAATGCTTATTGCTACACACCTAGAGCCAACAATTTATACATTTTAATGCCTCACATTTAGACTATATTTGAAACTTACAACAGAAAGTTTCGTTAAACTATTTGGAATTCCGCGTGGGTTCGAATCCCGTTCGGGGCGAAGGACACAATGCGGGAAGTTCTTCCAGCTGACCTTGGGTGTGCCGGTGGTTCTACCGAGTCATTTTTCTGGGATTTTCAACCACTAAAATAACTGGATGACACTATAATGATCATAAATGGTGTGATGTATTTCGAAAATAAACCACAACAAGTCAACAAATCTTTCATATGTAGTCACTCAAGTTTTTTGCTGTTTAAGAAAAAAGCGCCTTACACCTTACCTTTCAACGCATCACACCCTTTTTTTGTCTTGCTATTTCACCCATCAGGATATCTATGAACGACCACATATCTTGTGAGAAATACAATGATTTTGCCTGTTCTACAGTAAGTGATACCACCCCAAGTCACTCTAGTGTTTAACTGAATACCTCATACTCCCTAATAGGTGCCCAGACAATATTCGTGAACTTGAATGGAATACTTATTAAATTATCTGTACGGAAAACTACTCCCGTAAATATCCTCCTACTTTCCTAAGTCCTATAGATATCCCTCAAAAGGGAATTATATCTATGCGCAAGAAGACCCCGGGGAGCATTTTCGAGATTCGATGATATTCGGGAATGATATATTTCTGATTATAAACTCGTAAACAAATAGAGTAATATTTTTTTTTCATGTATACTATTTCATACGCTATAGCACTTCTCCAGTCCATCTGTCTAAGGAAAAGTAAGCGGTTTGTAAACGAAGGTTTCAATACATGCATTTCAAAATATAAGCTTTCTCTGAAAATTTGATTACATATAACAATGTCAGTAAAAAGTGACAGAAACATCATGAAGGTAACGACATAACAGTAACGATTACTAATTTTAGATTATTGCTTGAACTGTTTTTACACATTTGAAACATGAAAACATGCGAAACATGAAATGTCGGCATAGAATAACCACGAACTTAAACAGTTTTGGAAAATTGCATTAAATAACTTGATTATTTGAACACACTAAGCACTGATTTAACAAGTATGTTAAGCCTAACATTACCATTCTCTACTATCCCACTTTAAAGAACAAGTACTCAGGTACTACTTGGTTGAATGTTAAGTGAACAGTCCTGCCAAAATATTTACAAAAACTGGGATTGATCTGATTTGATTATCTATTAGCAATACAAATAACTAATTTTCAATATTTTTTTATAAAATATAATGCATATTTAATGGAACAAAACGATGATCAAAACGCATTTGTTTATTGACCTGGATACAAAAATAAATCCCAACGGGATGAATATATCTTTCATTGCTGCCATTTATGCACTTGTCAATTATGATAAGTGGTGTCTTATTATTTTGTGTCAATATTGTATTGCAAGTTTCATTTTTATCGCTTAGATGTTATAAACACCGCTGCCCATCATTCATTTCACGTCTGTCTGATCTACTAGGCATCTACATCAAATATGTCATCCCAAAGTTGTTCATTCCAGCAGGGCTCGGTTTGCAGTTCGAGAGATTTTATTGCAGAAAGTAAACAGACACAGCTAATGGGGAATTATTGGTAGGAAACACACTGACAGCGAAAAATAATGGTGGAAAAATCCCATTAAAAACACATTCAACGAGATAAAGAAGAGTAAACATCTATTCGCTAAAAGCCGTAACACAGATATAAATAAAAGTACATTAAAAATAAATAAAAGCACAACTTTAAATTCGGACAATGACTTTTCATTGCTTGCATTTGCGAAACCCACAGGGAAGTGCGAGGTTAGAGATCTGTAAACCTGGTTTAAGCACCAAGGGGTTAACTGTCTGGTTTGCTCTTTTTGTAAAATGACTCCTCACAGATTTGTTCTCACTTTTACATTTGGCTTGCATGTGTGAACCTTTGTCCTGTGCCTATTCAGATTTTGATATATGTTGCAATGGTCATAGGATTTTGTTTTTATTCTTGTCAATGTTTGAAAAAGTAAATAAAATGTAAGACAATGTTTTTATTAAAATAAATACTTTTCAAAAAGAGTAAAACATGTTAACTTTTTATGTCAGTCAAATGTTCTTCCGCTTTTGTGACTTCACATCATTTTTACATACAGATTTTAGCACCATTCAGCTTGGAGCATAACTTATTTTGTGATCTTAGACGACATAAGCCTGTCGCTTACTAGTTTATCTGGATTCCAGTCAGGTCTACAGGGGAGATAATTGTAAATGGTTTGTCATTCCTCTATGTCATATACTTCTTGTTTTGAACGGTTTTGTTTCGAATCATTTTTATGCGAGTAAATATGGCTTTAAATCATAACTGTTCAGTAAACAAAGTTCTTCTTGACTAACATATATAATTATTTACACGCAGTTTCTTTTAATTTAACTGAAATGTTCTTTTAATTACAAGTACAAATATAATGCATTCTCTGATTCATGCAACACTTTTTCCTATTAAATTAATCCGTTGAATAACCAGATAACATTCTAAGCGCGTGTTGATGTTTGCATAGAATACATATATGTTAGACAATATCATTTTTCCCTCAAATATTAATTTGTTACATTGAATTATATGTCGGACCGCGACATATCAAGGACGTAAACATGGTAGTGGCGTAGTTCCCTTGTTGACGCTCAAACATATAACAGATAGTTCCACGACTGATTGCCTCGGTGTCAGAATAAGTTGACGGGGTGTGGTATCATGCCAGGTGTTCACGGCATGCTATACACATTGAAGTTAGCATCATATCTGCTTTAAATGACTACTGAAACAACCTTGGAGGGCCGATACACCCCTCAAAACAGACAGTTTTAGTTAATATGTCCAAAGTTGATTTAAAGATTTTGGAAACCCATTTTTCTATCTACATTACGTTATTTAACTTTTAAATTCATGATCACCTTAGCAGAGATACATACCGTAAATATTACAGATTTTTGTAAAACTACTTGTTCCCAAGGTGAAGGTATTTCCCTGGTGAATGAACTTCTGTTTCTGTGGACAACACTATCTGCATTTTGCAAGTAAATACTTTACATAAACGTGTACATTTACATAAAAAGTGTCAATACGTTTAGACCATTGTTTACTCTTATCGCAATAAGTACATATTTATAAACTGTGAAAATAACGCCCCACCGCACATGTCGTTAGAAACCTACCCAATTGGCTATGATTTTCAAAACAAAGAAATTTTGGCCCCTTTCAAAACCTGACAAAGGAAAACATATCAACAACGTGCTACTTTTCCTTGCAACTCTTCTTTTGGCACTGTCATTGGATGTAGAATCCAAACAAAGTGGTATCTTGAAGGAAACTCCACAATCCTTTCCTGTGGTAGCTGTGATAATCATTAAAGGTGTTGAGTGTATCATGCAGATTGCCAGAACATAAATGACTCCATGTATGACCGACTTTGGGAGTGCTCAAGTGGTGTCTGGAAATGCTTGGATTGTGAAAACATAAAGATAACAACATCTTATTGCAGTCTAGATTCTTTTGAGACAGCAAACCCTTATGATCCACTCAGTACCTCAGAGACAAGCAATCTCTCTTTCTCGAATGTGCTAACATCAACCCCAAAATTCAAACATCATGCTCCAATAGCTCATAAAACAACCTAGCCAAGCATAAAGCCCAAAACAAAACAAAACAAAATAAAAAAATACTTAAATTGCTTGTTGTAAATTGCAGATCCCTAGTTGATAAAAAACTACAGTATGAAAATCTCATTCAATCTACTAAACTTGACATAGTTATAGGAACAGAATTCTGGCACAAACCCAAACATTTCGACAACGAGGTGTTTATTCCTGAGCTAGGCTATACACCATTTCGAAGAGACTGGGTCAAACTGACTGGGGGTGGTGTTTTCAATGCAGTGAGAAATAATATAGTGGTTCGAAAGACAAAGATATACAATCTGATTGTGGGGTTTTATGGGTTAAAATAAACTTACTTGGCAGAAAATCTCTCCTAATCGGGGCCTACTATATGTAGCCGGGTGATAGGGAGAGAATGTGTAAGCGGTCCGGTTAGCTCAGTCGGTAGAGCATTCGTCCTGTTAGCAAAGGGTCCCGGGTTCGAGTCCCGGACTGGATGCTCATTTTTCTCCCTATGTTACAATGGCGCCCAACGTAAATGACCAGTGGTCGTTACGGTACAAGTGCTTGAGAAGTGCTTGTGAGTTTGTGTAGGGTATATAGTCTGTGGAAATTCGAGGACGAATTTCAAGTTGCCCGGGGTGTATGTGGCCGGGTGATAGGGAGAGAATGTGTAAGCGGTCCCGTTAGCTCAGTTGGTAGAGCATTCGCCCTGTTAGCGAAGGGTTCCGTGTTCAAGTCCCGAACTGGCTGCACATTTTCTCCCTATGTTGCATAAAAAAGAATATATGACAAAGTCCTATGAGTATTGCAACATATACTAAACTCTGAAAAGGCACAGAACAAAGGTATTTCACATGCAAGTCAAGCGAAAAGTAAGAACAAATTTGTGATGAGTCATTTAAGGAAAAGAGCAAACTCGACAGTTACCGCCTTGGAACGGTCAGTCGGCAATATGGACCGACTGGGGTGCTTAAACTGGTTTTACCGAGCTCTAACCTCGCACTTCCTGACGAGTTTCTCAAATGCAAGTAACGAAAAGAAAAACGATCTATTTGAAAACAAAATGTCCATGCGCTAATATTTTCTATACGTTATGACGAAAGTAGTGACGTCATCGAAAAATAATGTCTACATAGTGTTCAGAAAAGGCGTATTATTTCGATTTGAAAAACAACACAAAAATGGTTGACCACAAATAAAATTAACTTTCTGAATCATGAACAAACATGACCAGAGACGAATAAATGGTTGTAGCATCCTGCTCATGTGAAGATGGAATTAAAGAACCAAAGTTCAATGTCCATCAAAGGAAATACACGTAACAATCCTTATAGGTTGAATTAAATGACAACATAGATTACATGCACGGGGGGATTTTTTACGACCGCCACACTGCACAAGTAACATTGTTGTGATCATGAATAAGAATATATGACAAAGTCCTATGAGTATTGCAACATATACTAAACTCTGAAAAGGTACAGAACAAAGGTATTTCACATGCAAGCCAAGCGAAAAGTAAGAACAAATTTGTGATGAGTCATTTAAGGAAAAGAGCAAACCCGACAGTTACCGCCTTGGAATGGTCAGTCGGCAATATGGACCGACTGGGGTGCTTAAACCGGTTTTACAGAGCTCTAACCTCGCACTTCCTGACGAGTTTCTCAAATGCAAGTAACGAAAAGAAAAACGATCTATTTGAAAACAAAATGTCCATGCGCTGATATTTTCTATACGTTATGACGAAAGTAGTGACGTCATCGAAAAATAATGTCCACATAGTGTTCAGAAAAGGAATATGGTATTATTTCGATTTGAAAAACCTCATTAGCTTGACCATAAGAGCTCTACCGAATTTGCCAAATCCCTAAATAATTTTTAGAAATTACATTGCAATCTTTGGATTGGCGGGGAATTCAACCTACCAAAGATGGACTGGGCAAATATGTGCAACTCTCCAGATTTGCGGTCATCCTTTATATTATAAAAAAAGTATAGAAACCTTAAATGATACAAACCTAACCCAAACTGCAAACCTACCAACTCGGAAATCAAACATTCTTGATGTTTTCCTCACCATAAACCCAACACTCATTAAAAGAGTTACCATTCTTCCAGGAATAAGTGATCCTGATGTGGTACAAGTCCAAGTCAACACTTCTGCAAAAATCTTGCACCAAAACCCCGTAACATACCTCTGTTTAAAGAAGCAGACCAGGAAGGTATACATAAAGCACTTGTCTCATACCATCAAGACATGAAGGGGGTAATTACTCTTCCTTCAGTGCACTTTGGGTGGATCTTTACTCCACTCTTTCCTCTCTGTGTAACAAATTTATTCCTTTTAGAAATCTCAAGTGCTAAAAAAATCTTCCTTGGATAAATCAAAACCTATCAGAAAAAGAAACAGAGCCTACCAAAAATTCCGTAATTCAGGAAACTCTGCAGATCGAAACAAATCCCAGAACATTGAACACATAGTTAGAATACAAATAGACCTGGCATACAAGTCGTATCTTGAAGACATTTTAAATGTTTGCACTGATGACCCAAACTCTAAACCTAACACCAAAAAGCTTTTTACCTTTCTCACGCATAGCAAGCAAGAGTCAGGCTCACATCACATCAAAGCAAACGCCAGGCATTCAAAAGCTTCTCTCTTACCTGAATATACACGAACAGCAGGTCATGATCAGATAAAACCCATACTTCTCAAAAATCTTGCATCAGCATTATCTCCCATTCTCCAACAAAAAGACAATTCCAAAAGTCCTTATATTCTGGAGTGTTACAATGTGTCTGGAAGAATGTCACTGTCGCACCTGTCTACAAAAAGGGTGACCGATCTAACCCAGTAATTTATAGACCAATATCCTTAACAATATCCTTGTATTCTGAGTAAAACCTTAGAATATATTGTGTCTTCATCCATCTCCAAACACCTTACTGATCTTGACAAATTCTATGAGCTCCAACATGGGTTTAGAGAAAAGAGGTCTTGCGAGAAACAGACTGATCTTATTCTGCTGGACTTCAGCAAGGCTTTTGACAAGGTTAGCCACGAAAAACTTCTGTTTAAGCTTCATGTTCTTCTCTAAAGTGGATTAAGGTTTTTCTTGATGGTCGTAACCAATCGGTCGTCGTAAATGGATTTTCATCCCGATCTATACCTGTCTCCTCTGGAGTCCCCCAGGGATCAGTGCTCGGACCGCAACTATTTTTTTGTACATAAATGATCTTCAAGTCCAAAGTTAGACTGTTTGCAGATGATACTGTCATCTACTTAACCATATCCCCATCTTCCCAATCTGAAATACTGCAAAATGATCTAGACACACTTGAGCACTTGAGCCGTGAGTGGGACATGAAATTTAATCCATCAAAATGTCAGGTCCTCCATATTACAAGAGCAAAATCCCACTTTGGAAATACTATCTACATAATAGTCAGTCTCCTCAGCAAAATATCTTGGAGTTGAAATCTTATCAAACTTGTCATAGAATACCCATATGATCGAATAACAAAAAAGCAAACAGTACTCTGAGCTTCTTGTGAAGAAATATCAAAGTACACTCTGAACAGTTGAAATCTACTGCTAACAAAGTTCTTGAATGGCCGCAACTTGAATACTGCTCCTCTGTCTGGTCACCTCACACAGATGCTCTCATAACACAAATTAAATCGGTACAACGCAGAGCCGACCGCTGGGCAAAACATTACTATGGACAAAGATCAAGCGTAACAAAAATGCTACAATCCCTAAAAAGGCGAAGACTAGATCAAAGACGCATATATAATAGACCCTCTCTGATGTATAAAATCACTCACATTCTTATAGATACTCCAGTCCAAGATTATCTGACCCCCTTGACAAGACAGTCACGTCACTACCACACTTCTGCATATAGATTAATAAATGCTTTTACTGACTTTTATAAATTCTCCTTCTTTCCCCGCATTGTCGTCCACTGGAATAGTTTACCACCAGTTATCCCAGCTTGTAATACCCTGCAGCAGTTCAGCCAGGCAGTCTGTCAGATTGAATATTTTTCGCCATAAGCAATATGCAAACATCTTTTTTATTTTATTTCTTAATCTTTGTGTTCTAATCGTTGTTTCAGTTTATTATGTTTAAATTATTTTATCTTGTTCAGTTCTTCTAACTTTTTCTGCAGCCTGACGCGCAAATGTCTAGGTCCCCATCAAGGGTTTGACATTATTGGAAGATAGATACACAGAATTGTGGTTAAATGTGTGCTTGCACTTGCACTTTCAGCTATGACATTTATCACAGGCAGTCTACTGTTTTTATATGTGACAGATAATTGACATTTATTTTTCTTTTATCTCAGCTTTATCATTAACTATATCACTTTCATGGTGAAAAGAGAGCACTTTCTGAATATCAATTATTTAGCAAACGTCTTAGTTGCTTAAGTAAAACTTAAAAGAAGCATTTCAAACACAAGAGACCATACATACATTAACATTATCCACAACTCAAGCTTTGTCAACATTTAGAAAGCGACAGCAAAGTCCAAAATCTAAGGTAATACAATTATTTTTGGAATAATGACACAACACAAAGGCTTTACACGTGCACATGTGATTTCTTTAATCTGTATGTACGTTCAAGAATATTCATGATGCGTATAATAAAGAAGTAGACATACGGTTCACCGGTAGAAAAATACTCGTTTAGCGATATCACAAACGACATCACGACATCTTCATCGATTCTATTTAAAACACGATCCCAAGGAATGTTTGAGGAAGGCTTTTCTGCTGTTGATAAAGTATTTCGAACGTAGTACATACTGATTATGACAAATATGACAATCAATCAAGTTACATGTACATACACATTATAATGTTAAGTACACCTATTACAAATAATGACATTCTCAAGTTTCTCCTTTTCTCGGAGAGATAAAGGCTTGTCACAATTCAACTATTACAGTAACAGAAACAGAAATTTATTCAAAGTTTATCCCACTTTGTGTATTTAAGGAAGTTCAATATCTGAGAAATGTGATTACATGAAAATTATAAGTGTTAAACTTGTTAAAACTAACTGAAATATTTTTCTTTGGTAATTGGAGGGAACGGAGACGCATTTGCATATAGTCTCTATTTAACATCACTTTATTTTCAAATTTCATTGTATTTTATTGTGCCACATTTTAATTTAGTATCGTATAGGTTCTTGTGTAGCAATAATTTACCATTTCTGAGGTTTTTGCCTCTCCGTTATTCCGTTATCTTTCATTTGCCGAAATCCGCATTAAAACATTTAATTATTACTCTGATTTCGGTTATGAATTTATTAGTAAAATATGAGCTGGTAAATGAAAGGGAATTATCACAAGGGAATGACACACTGATAGTCAAAGGTACATACAAGTTATCATAAAAGTAACAAAATATTAAGACGAGACATTACACACAGAAGAAAACCAACATTTACCCCCATTGAACGGTTGGTCAGCATAAGTACCCGCTGGTTGATTTAAACGTCGCACTTCCTAAATGCTCTTCTCAAAGACAAACAGTGTTTCATCGAGAGATAATAACTGAACACAGAATATAAATTACAAAGAATATAACAATAATTGCTATAAACTTTTAAAATATGTACAATAAGTACAGAAGATAAACACCTTGGCAACTACACATATCCTAACAAGACAACAGTCCAAGCGATGGCTAGTAGATGAAGTCATACGATAAAAAATCAACTAGAAACTGAAATGTACAATTTTCGTACAGGAAAGAAATTATCAATCATTTTTGAAAACGTGTATAGCAATCGAAACAAAATGTTGTGCTGCGAAGCAATTATAGTTAATGAGATACATAAGTATTAATATAATAGACGGATGATTCATTCATAATATATGTTTTATAATAAACAGGAACAATATTCCGTAGTTATACCTACTGTGCAGTCTGAAATCAAGGGCAAATTAGTATCCATTGGCGAAATTGACCACCAGTAAACGTCATCGAGTCGATGATGTGCATCAGGGATACCGTTCAACAGTGCTAATCTTCGCCTAATAAGACATTGTCGAAACAACAGCACAACCTTAGTGTTATTTAAAATATATAGAATGTCGTTAAACGTAGTGTGGGCTGTCTGGACCGTCTGACGTTTATACATAGTTCACAGTAGTATACTATTTTCCCGTCATGAAACTGTTTTCAGACACTTTGTACAACTTACCACGTGGCACGTGCTTGATTTAGCCTCATTCATCCATACATCAACACCAGTCTGAATAAGAATGTATG
Organism: Sinonovacula constricta; assembly: GCA_007844125.1. NCBI lineage: Eukaryota > Metazoa > Mollusca > Bivalvia > Cardiida > Solecurtidae > Sinonovacula > Sinonovacula constricta. Next base: position 16,334,590 of record CM017559.1, read on the forward strand.
ACAAAGTCCTATGAGTATTTCAAACTCTGAAAAGGCACAAAGGTATTTCACTTGCAAGCCAAGTGAAAAGTGAGAACAATTTTTTATTCTAAAAGAGCAAACCGACAGTTACCGCCTTGGAACGGTCAGTCGGAAATATTGGCCGACTGGGGAGCTTAAACCGGCTTTACTTAGCTCTAACCACGCACTTACTGATGGGTTTCTTAAATGCAGCAATAAAAATAAAACTGATCTATTTTTGAAGCCTCATTCATCCATACATTAACACTAGTCTGAAGCCTCATACATCCGTACATCAACAACAGTCCAAAGCCTCATTCATTCATACATCAACACCAGTCTGAAGCCTCATTTATCCATACATCAACACCAGTCTGAAGCCTCATTCATCCATACATCAACACCAGTCTGAAGCCTCAATCATTCATACATCAACACCAGCCTGAAGCCTCATTTATCCATACATCAACACCAGTCTGAAGCCTCATTCATCCATACATCAACACCAGTCTGAAGCCTCAATCATTCATACATCAACACCAGCCTGAAGCCTCAATCATCCATACATCAACACCAGTCTAAAGCCTCATTCATTCATACATCAAAACCAGTCTGAAGCCTCAATCATCCATACATCAACACCAGTCCGAAGCCTCATTCATCCATACATCAAAACCAGTCTGAAGCCTCAATCATCCATACATCAACACCAGCCTGAAGCCTCATTCATCCATACATCAAAAACCAGTCCGAAGCCTCATTCATCCATACATCAAAACCAGTCTGAAGCCTCATTCATCCATACATCAACACCAGTCTGAAGCCTCATTCATCCATACATCAACACCAGTCCGAAGCCTCATTCATCCATACATCAACACCAGTCTGAAGCCTCATTCATCCATACATCAAAACCAGTCTGAAGCCTCGATCATCCATACATCAACACCAGCCTGAAGCCTCATTCATCCATACATCAAAACCAGTCTGAAGCCTCAATCATTCATACATCAAAACCAGTCTGAAGTCTCATTCATCCATACATCAACACCAGTCTGAAGCCTCAATCATCCGTACATCAACACTAGCCTGAAGCCTCATTCATCCATACATCAACACCAGTCTGAAGCCTCAATCATCCATACATCAACACCAGCCTGAAGCCTCAATCATCCATACATCAACACCAGCCTGAAGCCTCATTCATCCATACATCAAAAACCAGTCCGAAGCCTCATTCATCCATACATCAAAACCAGTCTGAAGCCTCATTCATTCATACATCAACACCAGTCTGAAGCCTCATTTATCCATACATCAACACCAGTCCGAAGCCTCATTCATCCATACATCAACACCAGTCTGAAGCCTCATTCATTCATACATCAAAACCAGTCTGAAGCCTCGATCATCCATACATCAACACCAGCCTGAAGCCTCATTCATCCATACATCAAAACCAGTCTGAAGCCTCAATCATTCATACATCAAAACCAGTCTGAAGCCTCATTTATCCATACATCAACACCAGTCTGAAGCCTCATTCATCCATACATCAACACCAGTCTGAAGCCTCAATCATTCATACATCAACACCAGCCTGAAGCCTCAATCATCCATACATCAACACCAGTCTAAAGCCTCATTCATTCATACATCAAAACCAGTCTGAAGCCTCAATCATCCATACATCAACACCAGTCCGAAGCCTCATTCATCCATACATCAAAACCAGTCTGAAGCCTCAATCATCCATACATCAACACCAGCCTGAAGCCTCATTCATCCATACATCAAAAACCAGTCCGAAGCCTCATTCATCCATACATCAAAACCAGTCTGAAGCCTCATTCATCCATACATCAAAACCAGTCTGAAGCCTCGATCATCCATACATCAACACCAGCCTGAAGCCTCATTCATCCATACATCAAAACCAGTCTGAAGCCTCAATCATTCATACATCAAAACCAGTCTGAAGCCTCATTTATCCATACATCAACACCAGTCTGAAGCCTCATTCATCCATACATCAACACCAGTCTGAAGCCTCAATCATTCATACATCAACACCAGCCTGAAGCCTCAATCATCCATACATCAACACCAGTCTGAAGCCTCATTCATTCATACATCAAAACCAGTCTGAAGCCTCAATCATCCATACATCAACACCAGTCCGAAGCCTCATTCATCCATACATCAAAACCAGTCTGAAGCCTCAATCATCCATACATCAACACCAGCCTGAAGCCTCATTCATCCATACATCAAAAACCAGTCCGAAGCCTCATTCATCCATACATCAAAACCAGTCTGAAGCCTCATTCATCCATACATCAACACCAGTCTGAAGCCTCATTCATCCATACATCAACACCAGTCCGAAGCCTCATTCATCCATACATCAACACCAGTCTGAAGCCTCATTCATCCATACATCAAAACCAGTCTGAAGCCTCGATCATCCATACATCAACACCAGCCTGAAGCCTCATTCATCCATACATCAAAACCAGTCTGAAGCCTCAATCATTCATACATCAAAACCAGTCTGAAGCCTCATTCATCCATACATCAACACCAGTCTGAAGCCTCAATCATCCGTACATCAACACTAGCCTGAAGCCTCATTCATCCATACATCAACACCAGTCTGAAGCCTCAATCATCCATACATCAACACCAGCCTGAAGCCTCAATCATTCATACATCAAAACCAGTCTGAAGCCTCATTCATCCATACATAAACGCCAGTCTGAAGCCTCAATCATTCATACATCAACACCAGCCTGAAGCCTCATTCATCCATACATCAACACCAGTCTTAAGCCTCAATCATTCATACATCAAAACCAGTCTGAAGCCTCATTCATCCATACATAAACGCCAGTCTGAAGCCTCAATCATTCATACATCAACACCAGCCTGAAGCCTCATTCATCCATACATCAACACCAGTCTTAAGCCTCAATCATCCATACATCAACACCAGTCCGAAGCCTCAATCATCCATACATCAAAACCAGTTCGAAGCCTCAATCATTCATACATCAACACCAGTCCGAAGCCTCATTCCTCCATACATCAACACCAGCCTGAAGCCTCATTCATCCATACATCCACACCAGTCTGAAGCCTCATTCATCCATACATCAACACCAGTCTGAAGCCTCATTCATACATACATCAACACCAGTCTGAAGCCTCATTCATCCATACATCAACACCAGTCTGAAGCCTCAATCATCCATACATCAAAACCAGTCTGAAGCCTCAATCATCCATACATCAAAACCAGTCTGAAGCCTCAATCATTCATACGTCAACACCAGTCCGAGGCTCATTCATCCATACATCAACACCAGTCTGAAGCCTCAATCATCCATACATCAACACCAGTCTGAAGCCTCAATCATCCATACATCAACACCAGTTTGAAGCCTCAATCATCCATACATCAACACCAGTCTGAAGCCTCATTCATCCATACATCAACACCAGCCTGAAGCCTCAATCATCCATACATCAACACCAGCCTGAAGCCTCAATCATCCATACATCAACACCAGTCTGAAGCCTCATTCATCCATACATCAACATCAGCCTGAAGCAACATTCATACATACATCAACACCAGTCCGAAGCCTCAATCATCCATACATCAAAACCAGTCTGAAGCCTTAATCATCCATACATCAACACCAGTCTGAAGCCTCATTCATCCATACATCAACACCAGTCTGAAGCCTCATTCATCCATACATCAACACCAGCCTGAAGCCTCAATCATCCATACATCAACACCAGCCTGAAGCCTCAATCATCCATACACCAACACCAGTCTGAAGCCTCATTCATCCATACATCAACATCAGCCTGAAGCAACATTCATACATACATCAACACCAGTCCGAAGCCTCAATAATCCATACATCAAAACCAGTCTGAAGCCTTAATCATCCATACATCAACACCAGTCTGAAGCCTCATTCATCCATACATCAACACCAGCCTGAAGCCTCAATCATCCATACATCAACACCAGTCTGAAGCCTCATTCATCCATACATCAACACCAGTCTGAAGCCTCATTCATCTATACATCAACACCAGTCTGAAGCCTCATTCATCCATACATCAACACCAGCCTGAAGCCTCATTCATCCATACATCAACACCAGTCTGAAGCCTCATTCATCCATACATCAACACCAGTCTGCAGCCTCATTCATCCATACATCAAAACCAGTCCGAAGCCTCAATCATCCATACATCAACACCAGTCTGAAGCCTCAATCATCCATACATCAACACCAGTCTGAAGCCTCATTCATCCATACATCAACACCAGCCTGAAGCAACATTCATACATACATCAACACCAGTCCGAAGCCTCAATCATCCATACATCAACACCAGTCCGAAGCCTCATTCATCCATACATCAAAACCAGTCTGAAGCCTCAATCATCCATACATCAACACCAGCCTGAAGCCTCATTCATCCATACATCAACACCAGTCTGAAGCCTCATTCATCCATACATCAACACCAGTCTGAAGCCTCATTCATACATACATCAACACCAGTCTGAAGCCTCATTCATCCATACATCAACACCAGTCTGAAGCCTCAATCATCCATACATCAAAACCAGTCTGAAGCCTCAATCATCCATACATCAAAACCAGTCTGAAGCCTCAATCATTCATACGTCAACACCAGTCCGAGGCTCATTCATCCATACATCAACACCAGTCTGAAGCCTCAATCATCCATACATCAACACCAGTCTGAAGCCTCAATCATCCATACATCAACACCAGTTTGAAGCCTCAATCATCCATACATCAACACCAGTCTGAAGCCTCATTCATCCATACATCAACACCAGCCTGAAGCCTCAATCATCCATACATCAACACCAGCCTGAAGCCTCAATCATCCATACATCAACACCAGTCTGAAGCCTCATTCATCCATACATCAACATCAGCCTGAAGCAACATTCATACATACATCAACACCAGTCCGAAGCCTCAATCATCCATACATCAAAACCAGTCTGAAGCCTTAATCATCCATACATCAACACCAGTCTGAAGCCTCATTCATCCATACATCAACACCAGTCTGAAGCCTCATTCATCCATACATCAACACCAGCCTGAAGCCTCAATCATCCATACATCAACACCAGCCTGAAGCCTCAATCATCCATACACCAACACCAGTCTGAAGCCTCATTCATCCATACATCAACATCAGCCTGAAGCAACATTCATACATACATCAACACCAGTCCGAAGCCTCAATAATCCATACATCAAAACCAGTCTGAAGCCTTAATCATCCATACATCAACACCAGTCTGAAGCCTCATTCATCCATACATCAACACCAGCCTGAAGCCTCAATCATCCATACATCAACACCAGTCTGAAGCCTCATTCATCCATACATCAACACCAGTCTGAAGCCTCATTCATCTATACATCAACACCAGTCTGAAGCCTCATTCATCCATACATCAACACCAGCCTGAAGCCTCATTCATCCATACATCAACACCAGTCTGAAGCCTCATTCATCCATACATCAACACCAGTCTGCAGCCTCATTCATCCATACATCAAAACCAGTCCGAAGCCTCAATCATCCATACATCAACACCAGTCTGAAGCCTCAATCATCCATACATCAACACCAGTCTGAAGCCTCATTCATCCATACATCAACACCAGCCTGAAGCAACATTCATACATACATCAACACCAGTCCGAAGCCTCAATCATCCATACATCAACACCAGTCCGAAGCCTCATTCATCCATACATCAAAACCAGTCTGAAGCCTCAATCATCCATACATCAACACCAGCCTGAAGCCTCATTCATCCATACATCAAAAACCAGTCCGAAGCCTCATTTATCCATACATCAAAACCAGTCTGAAGCCTCATTCATCCATACATCAACACCAGTCTGAAGCCTCATTCATCCATACATCAAAACCAGTCTGAAGCCTCGATCATCCATACATCAACACCAGCCTGAAGCCTCATTCATCCATACATCAACACCAGTCTGTGTAAACATACTAGTTCTACAAACTCATTTGCTGCAGAATGTCTAAATAAATGGGAGTCCACTTTTGCCCTTTCCTACTCCTATAAATCCAGCTTGATTCTTACTACCGATGATTCACTAATAAAATCTAAACTTAAAAATTTAAAATAATCAAAAAACAGAATGCAACGTTTAAAAAAGTAAATTAATTACACCCGTTATCTTTCAACTTTCATGCCATAAAAGTATTTTCTGTATGTGTACAACATATTAAATGAAATAAAAAGAAGACAAAAACTTATGCAGACAAAATCAGCAAAATGACGTCAAGTTTATATTATGAGTATCATGGTTCTAAAAAGGAGATCTACGACATATAGCTATCAATTATTACAAATACAGTAAAGAGGTACGAATTGTCTATTAACTAATCATAGAGATAGTTCCTAGCTTTCATAAGAGAATAGACAAAACTGAGTTGGTAATCATGACTGTGGAGAGCATGTAATATAAACGATGCAAAAACATATAAATAAACGAACGATAACGTGTTGTTTTCCCATAAGAAACATCCACAAGAGATGATAATAAGAATACGATAAAAGACGACAAAATATTGCCATTCAGATTTAGCAATTATGAAAGTGAACAAGGGAAAAAGTCCGAATATAAACAACAGAACAAAACTTGGTTTTATTTGGACTTTTACAAAGTACATGGCTTTTCAAATGCAATTTGAAAAACAACAACAATATAACAATAACAAACATATGCATATGGTTAACATTTTCATGTCTTATGTGAGGATGTTTGTTTGTTTGTTTGTTTGTTTGTCATCCCACCAACAGTATTTCAGTTATCTGGAGAGGATGTTGAACTACCCTTATATTTGCTTGAGCGTTAGCAAGGGAGCTATACCACTACCGTTTTTAACGACTTTGTTATGTCGAGGCCCGGGATCGAACCCGGGCCTCCCGTACCTGGAGCCGACGCTCTACCGATTTGTGAGGATGTAGCTACATTTTCAAGTAAAATAGTTTATTTATTAAGCTTAACTTTTCGTTTTTTCTGTGCAATGTAATGATCGATCAAATACATTGCAAATTATTCAATTCATATGTCACGCAATTCCTAACGGGCATTCTTACACGTGAGTGGTCTATGATTCTCTATAAATATTAATGTACAACTGTTTAGTGAATTTTAGTGAAGTTAAGTGAACACTTACAGCAACTCGATTTATTAAACTGAGGTTATCTTAAATGCTTTCTGTTACTGAACGAATACTTATGTTGTAAAGTTAAGTGACAATCTCTAAAATGACCAGCAACTCGTTTTTCTTTTTTTTTGTGTGTGAGATATTTTCAACACATAATCCCAATCCCAACCGCCTGCTTTATCAAGACAGCCCTCATGAATGGCCCATATCGCATGAACATGTCAATTTCTATCGACATTAAGCATCAAGTAAATTATTCATAAACCTATTATTTTGTATTCATTGCTTTGACGGATTCTATAATAGATATAGCTAGGCAGTTCAGTGGCAAGTTTTGAAGCATGCAATTATTTCGTTTAATCAATGCTTTTTAATTCGCATTGAGACAGACATCATTCACACACACACACGCACGCACGCACACACGCACGCAAGCACGCACACACACACATATACGCACGCACGTACGCACGCACGCACGCACACCGAACACACACACAGACACAAACACAGACACAGACACAGACACACACACACACACATACACACACACACACAGACACACAAACAGACACACACACAGACACACACACACACACACAGAGACACAGACACACACAGACACAGACACAGACACACACACACACACACACACACACACACACACACACACACACACACACACACACACACACACACACACACACACACACACACACACTCACTCACTCTCTTTCCCTCTCGTTCAAGTGTGCTTGGTGTGACTGCATGCAATTAATTAAGACATGTATTATGTACAAGTCTGACATTACATTGTTATGTCGGCTTTTTAATGTTTTGATACATTACGCATGTATCACTATATACACCTCCTATTTCATTGATTGTCCAGGCTACATACTAAACCACCTAAATTATTGTGTCAATATCAACCAATCAGTGTAACGTTTATGGCGTTTATGACGTTAATGACGTGTATGACGGACGTTAAATACACGGACGTATATTACTCCATGAGCGGATAGAAATACGCTAGTTTATTGAGTATAACGGCTAAAAATGATTGAAAAATGTTGCAACGCTTGTGGACAAGCAAGAAAATAAGAAAAGGTCTTATGAGACTCCTTACATATAATAAAATTTAAACTATTTATCTAGGCAAAGGCAAAAAGAGTACATGTAATGTTCAATTGTTGAATAAATGTATTGGATAAGAGACATTATTTCAAAAAGATATTCTTCGGAGCCACAATGCGTTTTCGAGAGACGTCAGTATTTTATTTCGGTACAAGGTGAAATGATCAACGATGTTTACTTTTTAAACATTGAACAATTGTCCCAAGATTATTCTCCAGTACGGTGCACCATACACTTACTGACCGACTTCCGCGTTTAAATCGAGTTACCAATAGTGATCTGGTTTTATACTTGAGGTCTTACACATAATATTAAAGTTTATTGTAGTTCAGTTTCTAAGTCACTTCATAACAAATAATAATTAAAACGATAAAAAGGGCCATTAGTTCAGTAAACGAATACGGACTTTTTCTATTTCAACGATTCCCCTAATTACATGCGTTTTACGGAATGGAAGTAGCTATGATTAATAAATTATCGATAAACTCGCATTTTGATTTTAGTTAAAAGAAAGATAAGTTAATTGATTGTTATAAAAATGCAGTAAAAATAGAAAAGTGCTAGATTTTCCTAAGGACAATAAGAGAATCTGAAATTAAACATGCAAATCGGATGTTTGTATTCAGTCGTTCGTCATTTGACACTGAATAACAGTAAGCATTTACTACAACCTTAATTCACTGAAAGGGTTTCATTCTTTTAAAAATAGCAGTCGTAAATACGTGTTACGGCAATAAATTTTGGATGGGCGACATTATAATGTTTTGTTTAGATGGTTTCTAACTCGCAACTCATACCTTTAGAAGATGCGATTTTGTTATTTCGCATCTAAACACAACACTGAATATAATTCTATTATACATCAGACAAACTCAAAATGTTCTTACACTTTAACACGGAATAAAACAAAAAAGAATTGACCTAAAGCGAAATATTTTATTGGAACGATTTCAAATTATTAATTTTCATTGTGTTTACATGCCTTCGTGTGTTTAATCTATTTATATACGACAAAGGAATTGTTTTATTATTAAACACGTATTTAATACCAAATTTACCAAAATTTGCTTTTAAATTATATGGCATGGCAAAGTTTTAGCTTCATTGTTTTACAATTATCCCAGATTTATACATCGGCGTTAAGCCATCTATTTCCCCCCGAACATACTTAAATGTCTTATCCAATTTACTATATCAATAAGAAGTTTTAACTAATGTGCTTTCTTCCTTTTAAGAATAATCACTTCATTCCATTACAGCGCAAAGTACGTTTTTTTAACATAATGTTTTCAGTTTGTTTATGCATTGGATGCTCAAAAAGCTTTGCCAAGCCATCTGCGTTGGTGATTAAACTGTCTAGAAACCTTAGACCATTCATCAGCTATTAGCTTTGGTTTGCCATAGACATTATGAATATGTGCATGGGTTTCCAGTTAGACATTCAAATGTATAGTTCCTGAATACAACATGATTGGTCGATTTCCATTCTGCCGTCTCAGTTCAAAATAAACACATATTTCGAGTCATAACGTTACTTTCCATTATGCTTTTTCAAACACTTTTCCCCAAATGTTAAATTATTATATATACTCAACGATCATTAAAGAAATATGTGCTTAAGGTAATCATGTCTGCGGCTGTGTAGAGAATCGTAAATAAAACGCAGTTTTTTTTTCAGATCCTGAACCCCACTGTAAGATTAATGTTATTAAAGTTAGATACGTTATTAATTTTCTAAGTAGAACCTATACAGTCTCCCTACCACTCCTTCGCTAAAAACGAATGTTTATTCCTCCTTGCAAGTGTCTATTTTAACATCTAATATGCACGGCAATGATCAAGTGACCGTGTCTCATTTTATTTCTTATTTAAAATTGTTACACCTAAAAAGATCTTACTGGAAAGAATATGTTGCCTATTTGTTGGAATTGTAATAGCCAATGTATTAAATGTAAAAGTAGATGTTGTAAAAATTAAATGTTACACGTTCAAGCATTGAACACCATACACTTCACAAAAAGTATTTTATGTAGAAATAAAGTTTTTAGATTTCCTTTAAAAATACACACTACTATTAATGAATTGACAAAGACAAATACAGAGAACCAAATAGACAAAAAAGATCTCATCCTTTTACCTCCCCTCTTGTCACCACAACACTTCGGACGATATTGCGGGACAGAGATCTGTGAGAACAAAAAGGTTACATTGCCCATTTTGGCTATGTCTCGGTTAAAGCGCCTAAACAAAATACCCAGTATTACCCTAATGAAGTGTTTAGACCCAGACAATATACGTCAACTTGAAAAGCTTACAGATGTAACACACGATAGTCTCGTAGATCTATTTGACATCTTATAGAAGCTGTTTGTCTCAAAAGGGAATTAAATCATTGGTGTCTTCATACAACTATTACATTTAGAGTGCCGGTGAATTACTCTACTAAATTATGATGGAGACATAAAAAGACTAGTGCTGAATTTTTGTACTTACTTTCGTACTACGAATTATGTGACTTTTGTTGATGAGAAGACATCCTTGATACGCATATTATATTTCCATAAATGAACTAATAACTAATGAACTAAGCACTACATAAAATGATCGAAGAGAACACTGAGTATGATAACGAAAAATTGGACTATTAATACACCCCATGCAATGTATTCTTTATGTATTGATAAGCATATAATTTTACACCTCATTTCGTCAAAGACCTTGAGGTCAGTGGCACAAAGGTCAAGGTCACTGCGACCCTAACCGTGATTGCTAGTTTTGTTTTAAAAATCACTGTGTTGAAACCAAAACACAAACACAACAAACCAAAGATAAATTGTTAATATTTATATTGACAATTTTGCTTTTTTCGATCAATTTGAAAAAATGATACCCGTTATTGTCTTTTATGTCTAGTGTTTTGAGTGTTGACTTTTTTAGTACATTCAAAACGACTTAGTATATCAGTTTCAACTCAAGCAAAATGTACAGCCTATTTAAAGTTTACATTTATGGCAAAATACCACAATGTATTTCTGTTTTATTTTTAAGAATGCAAAGATGAAAAGTATCATTATTTTATTCATATTAATCTAAAAACATACATTGAAACATCTTCCGGTAAGCTTACAATTTTATGGTTGTTGCTGATATTTTCCTATCGGTTTATATATATTCCCATTGCAGGTTTATTACCATTTACATTGACAGATATCCTATCGAACTATATTTCATATATTATTCTTAAACCAAATTCTGCAAATCTTTTTTTAAAAAAAAAAAGAAGTTTATTCAGCGTAAAGTAATACTTTAGAGAAAAACAACAACAAACAAAAATAAGATAAGAACATAAAATTATTTATAATGAACAGCCATAACAAAAAGTACTTTGAAATGATGCCCCATTTCTAGCTGTCTTGAAGCAGCAATTAAATATAATATTATAAACTTCTAAGCATAAGGCTATTGAAAATGCACCTTTCAGAACTATGTCAAAGTATGTACATTAGTATTTAATGCTTCTTGTATCGATCTGAGGTTTATTTTTCATATACATTGGATTTATTGAGCCGTTAATTGGTAAATTAATAACAATATAACAAAAAAACTAAGAAACATGTTTATAGTCGTAATAATAATCTATTTTGGTTTATATGTATGCTCATAGTAGACACTTAATAGTTAACATATACGTTTCGATAAAAATTAAATAAGCACTACATTATTAATGAATATATACTTATTATTACACGAAATACATGTCCAAAGCACATATCGCATGAAAAGTTGAAAGTATTTTTAAATGATAATCTATAAGTATGTTTCTATAAATAAAACTATTTCAGGTAATTTTAATTTTGTATATTCCCATGTTAAAGAAGTTGTTTAAGAAATATTGAGAGTCCTGGTGGAGGCCGAAGGTCTTTCTGTTAGTTTTCACATCCGATACTCACAATACTCATGTACGACAAGACAAGATGGATTCCAGACAACGAAAATATCATTTCTTCTACTGGCTAATGACACTCCTAACAGATATTCTACCCATTCTGCCACTTAGTCACATTCCACATAATTGTTAGTTTTCCACGAACAAGTCAATTGATATCGACATAATTGTCAATTATTCATAAACATTATCGCCATAAAAGATGATTTTAATCAAAGGATCGATTATTGGCCTAGCTAGAAGTGAGAGTTGAATGGCTGGTTCAGTAGAAGGATACAAAGGCACTGTATATTAATAAGAGAACATTGGTTCGGTAAGTTTGTCATTTTATTTATTTACCATTTCAAATAAGTTCATGATTGACACCCAAAATTTAGCATTTAATCTATGGTAACATGGATATTCGTTACATCAGTAGAATACGCTAGTGCAACTAGTATGAGACTAATATGCTGATTAGCATATTGCAATAAATAACACAATGTATAAACATAATTTAACAATAACCTTTGCCTAAGGGAGGAAAGGGTAAACCATAAACTTTATTCAGCACAAATACTTACTTAAATTCTTTAGGTTGACTTAAATCTTAAATGAATGTTTATTGTGTACTATTGATGGATGTTGAATCAAGTTATGTTAATGCACATTAAATTATTTATACAAATTAAGTAAAACGTCTTTCAATAGATCGATGTTGTTGAACTGCTGCTGTATACGATATTTCTTTTCCTTGCCAGGTTTCTATGACAACTGGTGAACTACCGAATAATATAAATAATATAACAGCGTAAAAGTGGTCAATCGTATGCAAAGCTTGGTTTCAATATAATATTTATCTACTTATATGTCAGTTTTCCATTTTCTTTTCATCTTAGCTGTATTTAGTTCGCCACTTTTCATATCCTTTAATTTTTATAACAAACATTTTTAAGGAAAAACTTAAGCTAAAATATTTCTTCAAATTTACATTAACTTTAAAGTACATTTCAATTAGATATCAAACTGAGTTACGAGATTCACTAGTCAATAAAAGGCGTCAGTAAAAGCCCAATACATCAAGAGGAGGGTAAATATTTATTATCAAGAACTCCCCTATATTTTGATACAGGCCATAATTCTTTTCCTTTCGTGCTTATATAGGAAAGCCGCCCATTGGAAGGCATTTTAAGAAATAGGTCCACTAAATGTATTGTCTCATTATTTTGTTTTGTTTTGTTGATATGACCAAGCTAGCGTTACTGGATGGAAGTAACTTCTACATGCGACGTCATTGTTGTAGCGATATTTAAATCAATGATACGCGTGTTATTTTACTTGAAAAGTATGTTTTTATTTCTGGAGTGTATGTTAATGATTTTTTTTCCATATTTTTCTATAAATGACATGGTATAGGATGACTTTTAATATTATAACATTAAACTTTACCATCAGGTACATAAATGATTTAGTAAAATTAATTATAAAAATGAATTGCGCCAAAGACAAACTTGAATATTTATGTTGCTAATTTAGCTTTGAATAGAAACGGGCATTAGAAATTAAGTAAATGTATATATTAGATATAAAAAGCAATTGCCGAAAGAGTATGCCATGATAGCATATCCTTGTCTACATGAAACTCACTTCTGTTTGTAAAATACGTTGTGTTCAGTTATCTTGCCAAAAGTGAAAGCATGTAGAGCGTCTTTGACCAACATGACGGCTTTTCAAACATCAACATATTTGGCTTGGATATTCCCAAACTGTAGTCGCAATCGTCTGGCTTATAATTTCATCCCTCACGATTGTCAGTATCGCATGAGGAAGTCAATTGCTGTTGACATAAGCGTCAATTATTTATCAAACTATCTCGGCGAGCGTCTGTCTGGGAAGTGTAATTTTATGAACCATAATATTGATCATGGTAATAGTTTTACATGGACAGGGAACTGGCAGCGTCTGTCAACTGCAAATGTGAAATGTTTTTAGTTAGGGAAAAGTATGTCATGTTTACTCTTTCGTTGGTATTTTATTTCAAAATATTTTTGTTTAACCAAAATGGCATGTAAAACACACAGAAAAAAAATGAGAATTAGTTCTAGCTATTCAATATATTGACACAATTTTGATCATAATAAATTTAGCTCTAGGTTGATGACGAAGATACGAAAATCATTTCTTGGTAAAATAAACGACACACATTTGTTTATATGGAACACGTTCAGTGAGAACGCTTATATATTCAGACTGGGAGCCAACTAGAATTGATAGATTACAAATTTAGTTTCGATTAAGTCTTACTCGCTTTATTAACAGAAAGTATTAGCATTATAATTATAGATAAGATATACAATGGGTGAATATAGCCTGAAGATGAATGGATCTTTTTTTACGCTACGACCATTCAGACACGTGTATTTATATTATACAATAACTTCGTTTAAAAAATGGATAAAGTTATCTATTTTGTCTACGAAACATACTCATGCTATGAAAACTTGTATGTGCTTTCAGGAATTATTTTCAACAAAAATATATAATTAACTATTAGGTTATGCACGTGTTTTAATGCCAATAAGAAGTAATTTTATGAATATGCGTGTTTTGTTTAGTTTAACGTATATAGCCTGAGAGAATAACAAGTCGCCAAGGGAATATTAGGGCATAAGGTCAGTCTGCAATGGATAGCTTTCGTTGCTTGAATTTGCGAAACCACTCAGAAAATGCGAGGTTAGAGCTCTATAAAATTGGTTTAATCCCCCACCCCCATCGGCCCTTTTTGTCAACTGACCGTTCCAAGGCGGTAACTGTTGGATTTGCTCTTTTTGTTAAATGACTCATCACAGATTTGTTCTTACTTTTGCCTTGCATGTGAATACCTATGACATGTGCCTTTTCAGGGTTTGTTATATGATGCAATGCTCATAGGACAGTCATATTAATGTCTATTGCGTAAAGTTCCTTTCTTATTCTTGCACTTACTGATGGTAAATTGAAAATAAGAAAATGAAGTTAGAAAATACGTTACTTTTTAAGATCATCACGCTGTTAACGTATGTTGCTTACACACCACAATACTTTTATTTATTTCCATGTTGAAAGATGTCCTACATAAAGATATGCATTTATTAAATCACGAATACACGAACAGGTTATATATACAAAACCATTAAAATTTCAATTGAATAAAATTAATAAAAACAGAGTATGCATGCAATATGTCTTTGCAGATCTCCCAAAGTTTTGTTTCTGCTTGAAGCTTTTAAGGTTACAAAACGAGCCATCAACATAAATATGAAATAGGGAAGATGTTTTTAATATAGTGATTGTTGTTAGGCATTACTCGAAAATGTGAGTTGGAATGAATTATATCTTATATCATCTTATATATTATTTCGTGTGCTAAATTCCTAATTTCTCCATTTAACCCTATGATTAATTTAAGGTTAAAATACTTTATATTTTAGCTTAAAACAACATACAATCAATACCAAATGCTATTGATTCATAAACATTCAATATTAAAAATGTATATCTCTATATCATTTACATTTAAAATCTTTGAAAGAAAGTTGTTAATTAACTTAGTATCTAAAATAAGTAATGGTAATTTTAGTGGATGGTGGATTTCTATCTGGGTATTAGTATGAGTATAATCCATTATCATACTCTTGATTCGTCATTGTTGGGATAAGTAACAATAACTTACATGGCGCATCTGCCTATTCAGACAAACAGACGTGTCTTACACAAAAACTATCAAAGCAAACAAAGCTAGTAAATCCGTATATAAAATTTTGATCGATCTACTTTTCCCGGCCTAACTAGCCAGTCATTTAACCGTGTCTCTACACAGTGCAAGAAATTTAGGACGAATAATCAATAAAATATAGACTGACTGATATTGTTCAAATTATACTGTATAAAAACAATTAACA
The DNA here is from genome assembly GCA_007844125.1 of Sinonovacula constricta. Classification (NCBI taxonomy): domain Eukaryota; kingdom Metazoa; phylum Mollusca; class Bivalvia; order Cardiida; family Solecurtidae; genus Sinonovacula; species Sinonovacula constricta. The sequence continues at coordinate 16,350,883 of CM017559.1, forward strand.
ACTTCTGCGACTCATCTGCTTCACTATCCCTTTTTATATTGTCCCACACGGTCTTTCGTCTAGCACAATAAATAAACCTTAACCGTACATTACAACAAATGAAACAATATGTCAACATAAACACTGCCAAAGTTTTATTAATTATTTGACACACGTCGTCTAGATCACGGATGAATGGCAGATCTGTTTTCATATTCCGCTGACTAGACTCTGACTTACACTTACACGTTTTCTTTTAATATATTGTCTACAGCTTACAACTATGCTGGCGAAGTAAAAAAAGTATTTGATGTATTTGTAGTTAAGTGATGTCAAAATGTGGAAAAACCGTTTGTGTCCAGATTTACCAGGTGAAGGGGCATTATTTACTTAACGTGTGCAATATGTAGTATATGCTATAAGTAAATGTGATATGTAAAGTGTCAAGAAAATATTCCAAACATCTTTACTAACATTTAAATAAAAGTTTTTATGATACATGCCAAAAGTATGCCTGGATCGCGTTTGGTTTTCTTGGACAGGGTAGGCTGTCGATGGCAGCCCTAAACCTACCTGCCCACACCAGAAGTTCTGTCTGAATGGGTATTTAATACATTCAATATGCTAATAAAACAATAAATCCTAATTAATTTTCCATTGATAAAACTTTCTTTATTTAAGAAGTTTATCAAATGCCCATATTTTAATGTCTCGGGACGTACCTTAGATTCCGAATTGTAAATTGTTTTTTTATAAAGCAACTCAGAATATCAGTTAAACGTAGCGACTACATCAACAATTTATTAGACTACCACACGATAGTGATTATTTTTACCTGTCATCTGGAAATATAGCTAAAAGTCAGCCTAATATAAGGCATCTGCATTCATGCCCACATACACTTTGGTGTATTTGTTGTTAAACATTATGATTTTAAAGACGAAATGTAAAAGTTTGCCTTCCAAATGCAACCTGAAACGAAGCCTTCTTCTTTCATTGTATTGTATAGTTGTATTGAAAGTTGGCATTTCCTTCCCGGACGACACACACCTAAAGTTCGGTATCATCAAAATTGTGTCTATAACTAGGTTAAATAAAAATATAATTATCACCATTTAAAAGTAGTAGCTTACTCCTAGTCCTTCATTTATTAATTGCTGTCTTCTACGTCTTAATACTGTTATTCGTTCTAAAATAAAAAGCAAAAACAAGAGAAACAACGAAATCAACAACAGAAACTATCACAAAACAAGGCCAACAAGAACTTATACAGTAGGTAACATTGCTTTTTCTTTGTATTTGGCACAATTCAATTGTCTTCTTTTGGCTAATATATATATATATAGATGGCCGCATGATGTTTGTCCAACTATTGTACAGTTATTTGTAAAGGATAAATGAAAATATATACCTCTAGATTAGAACCTTACTTTCTCTAAAATTGTATACACAAATGGTCCACAAACTTATCTAGTGACAATGATCGTTGATAAGAAATGATGTGTTGAAAATGTCAACTCAGTCTCCCACTTAAAACTTGAAGCGTAAAAGAACACTGTCTATACGACACCTTAATTCTGTTTAAGCATATTTGTGTAACCTGAAAAAATCCCAGCCAGCAAACTGTTAAAAAAACTAGGAGACCGGCTCCGTGTAAGCGGATATGCGCCATCTGTCACTGATTGGTTGATTTGTCTTGTCTGCATGAGGTAGTCAAGTATCATTTAACCGATAATTATATATCAAGCTTGTAACCTTATACATAAATGAATATAAATTAGTATTTTATAGATTTACGTGTCTTCATAGCTTTATTTGACAACTAATTATTTAATTAACGTATATAATATATAGATGCTGTATGACTTGCTAAGTTTGGTTAATCACAAATCAAGAAAATCAATCTATAGAATGTTTAATAAATTGATTGTAATTATGGCATATTATGTGTCACCTAGAAAATGTTTTTAATCCATGCTACGGCTGTTGTTTATTCGTTATGAATTTATCCTGTCAAAGGCTATTTAAATAATTGTTAGAGCTCTGTAAAACCGGTTTAAGCACCCCAGTCGGTTCATATTGCCGACTGACCGTTCCAAGGCGGTAACTGTCGGGTTTGCTCTTTTCCTTAAATGACTCATCACAAATTTGTTCTTACTTTTCGCTTGACTTGCAACCGGTTTAAGCACCCCAGTCGGTCCATATTGCCGACTGACCGTTCCAAGGCGGTAACTGTCGGGTTTGCTTTTTTTTCCTTAAATGACTCATCACAAATTTGTTCTTACTTTTCGCTTGGCTTGCATGTGAAATACCTTTGTTCTGTGCCTTTTCAGAGTTTGGTATATGTTGCAATACTCATAGGACTTTGTCATATATTCTTATTCATGATCACAACAATGTTACTTGTGCAGTGTGGCGGTCGTAAAAAATCTCCCCGTGCATGTAATCTATGTTGTCATTTAATTCATCCTATAAGGATTGTTACGTGTATTTCCTTTGATGGACATTGAACTTTGGTTCTTCAATTCCATCTTCACATGAACAGGATGCTACAACCATTTATTTGTCTCTGGTCATGTTTGTTCATGATTCAGAAAGTTAATTTTATTTGTGGTCAACCATTTTTGTGTTGTTTTTCAAATCGAAATTATACCATATTCCTTTTCTGAACACTATGTGGACATTATTTTTCGATGACGTCACTACTTTCATAATAACGTATAGAAAATATCAGCGCATGGACATTTTGTTTTCAAATAGATCGTTTTTCTTTTCGTTGCTTGCATTTGAGAAACTCGTCAGGAAGTGCGAGGTTAGAGCTCTGTAAAACCGGTTTAAGCACCCCAGTCGGTCCATATTGCCGACTGACCGTTCCAAGGCGGTAACTGTCGGGTTTGCTTGTTTTTCCTTAAATGACTCATCACAAATTTGTTCTTACTTTTCGCTTGGCTTGCATGTGAAATACCTTTGTTCTGTGCCTTTTCAGAGTTTGGTATATGTTGCAATACTCATAGGACTTTGTCATATATTCTTATTCATGATCACAACAATGTTACTTGTGCAGTGTGGCGGTCGTAAAAAATCTCCCCGTGCATGTAATCTATGTTGTCATTTAATTCATCCTATAAGGATTGTTACGTGTATTTCCTTTGATGGACATTGAACTTTGGTTCTTCAATTCCATCTTCACATGAACAGGATGCTACAACCATTTATTTGTCTCTGGTCATGTTTGTTCATGATTCAGAAAGTTAATTTTATTTGTGGTCAACCATTTTTGTGTTGTTTTTCAAATCGAAATTATACCATATTCCTTTTCTGAACACTATGTGGACATTATTTTTCGATGACGTCACTACTTTCATAATAACGTATAGAAAATATCAGCGCATGGACATTTTGTTTTCAAATAGATCGTTTTTCTTTTCGTTGCTTGCATTTGAGAAACTCGTCAGGAAGTGCGAGGTTAGAGCTCTGTAAAACCGGTTTAAGCACCCCAGTCGGTCCATATTGCCGACTGACCGTTCCAAGGCGGTAACTGTCGGGTTTGCTTTTTTTTTCCTTAAATGACTCATCACAAATTTGTTCTTACTTTTCGCTTGGCTTGCATGTGAAATACCTTTGTTCTGTGCCTTTTCAGAGTTTGGTATATGTTGCAATACTCATAGGACTTTGTCATATATTCTTGCATGATCTTTTAACGACATAATCATCATGCTCAACCACGCACATTTAAATCTACTGTAAAGACCTTTATATTTTAATACACATTTATTTCATATAAAAAGAATTAGTCATTTTTATTCGAATCCTTTTGCAGGTGGTATCAGAAGGTTTGCCTAAATCAAATACCTGTGACAATATCTTATCCCTGGTTTGGTGAAATGTTGGCACGAATTTTAAATAAACTCGTACTTTAGCTTAAGGAGAATGATTTTGAACACTATATCAATTGTTGGACAGTACAAATAAAAAATAAATCGCCCCTATTGTTAGTTCTTTCAAAATCCATAAAAGTAGCCCGACTGGGATTTCTGCTATAACAGACATAGACGTCAGAACGGATTAGCCAGATGGCGATATAAAATGAAATCAAAAGTAAGAGGTCGCGTACTTTTTACTTTAAAAATAGCTATCTCTGCTGCGTGGCTCAGAGAGAAAATACCTCTTTCACAAAGATGAGTTCGAATTTATGCTTTATTGTTCACATAGATCTAGGAGTCAATTAAACAACATTTTGCATGATGTTTTCAGGTAACAATGACTTATTTGGTTATTTGAAAAAAGGACAACGTTAAATGAATATAACTTTGTTAGACCTTGTTAAATTTTAGCATACACAAAACAACTTATCAATAAGACAAAAGTGTACTTTACAATAGTTTTCATTTGCATTCACGTGTATTGTTATTAAAAGAATAGCAATAGATTGCGTGAAATAAAAATTAAACAGATATGTGTAGAAGTCTTTAACGTATGGAGAATGTATGCAGATTGCGAAATTACCGTACACTTAGCAAAAAGCATATCTTGATTACCTCGAATTTACTTTCTAGGCTATCTGCAACATAGCCGTCTTACTATTGTCAGACGACTTTTGATTTGAGATAAAGTTATACTTACACCCTGTTGCCATCAACGCTGTTTAGTGCCATGGCAACTGGCCCTATGCTGCCATATGGCGCCTCGTTCCCAGTCGTTTACATCATTCCTCAACATATCTGTTACATACACAGAATCTTTAGGACAGACATGCTGTCCAATAAGCTACAGTCCACTCGGAATTGTCCTTTTCCTGAAATGGCAATTTGCATTCGCCACAAACGTTTGCCGTTTTTGTTCAGTTGCGCCTCTAAAATGTATACCTGGGAATCGGTCTAACATTCAATGACCTGCTAAATAATACATTTGTATTTTTAATATTTCTAGCATTAGAACGTAAGCACGAATTATCAATAAAGAAAAGTGTCGATGGATTTTATCATAATTGTCCATAGAAGAAAATATTCTCAAAGAGTGCAAGTCATGGTTACATCTTACTCTTAATCGCTTACATAGGTCTGCATACAGATCCGTCCCTATGGTCGTTTGTCTTACAAAAATAACTGCCATTAACCAGTTCCCTACATCCCATATTACAATATGGCAACATAAACTCTGGCAAGTAGGTATGAATGATTTGAATTGCGTCGTCTAGATCAATGATGAATTGCAGACTTGAGGACTATTTATTTCCAATCTGTTGTGATATTCCGCTGACTAGACACTTTTATTATTCTAAGCAATAGTGTACAGTTTTCAGAAAGTATCCATTTACTCGTAGTAAGAGTGAAAAATATTTATAAATGACAGGTCTTTTAAAACTTATCATTGTCGAATAAAACTGAAAATGCATTAACGCCTTCTACGCTATTTCACATACTGCCCATTCTCATATAAAACCATATTCACCATTGTCCGAGAAAGAAAATTATTTTTTTAAAAAAGAAGCCTGTCTAAATCTTGTCTTAACATTTGTTTCGGAGTGTAATGTGAATTTGCGAGATACTAGCATGACTTTGTCCTATCAACAAACTAATAATGGCAAATATGTTTTGTAGCAATTTATTTAAGAAGGACCTTGATGTGACAAATTAACAATTATTAACCATGTGAGTTAAACAGGTGGTATCACTCTTACCTTTTTGCATTGCTGTTCGAACAATACTCGTTAAATTTATTCTATAAAAGTTGGTAATAACATTATTTTATGAAACATTAATGCATTTACAGGTAGACTAACTCCTATACAAATGGTGAAGCATATGCTATATACATGTTCACATAAAATTTATTGTTTGCTCATTTTTTTTCAACTCATAGTGCGATTTTCCATTGCATTGATGACCTTCGTTGTCATGTGTCAAATAATCAATTCCAATATTAAATAAATTGGACGCATTTGAGGCTTCATTTGGACAGCAATGCTTTTTTGTATAGATGGTAAGCGTGTGGAAGAGAGAACATTTATAATTTATGCTAATCAGCAAGAAAATATTTTTAATATTAATTTTATTCCATAACCTATAAATATAATTAAGATGTGTTAACCCGAAGGTTCGATCATACTATATTTCCAGAATATATTTTAAGTGAAAAACATTTCCTAACATTTCTGAATGATTCTGTTTACAATTATAAGTTAGTTTCGATTTAAAACATTTAAACAGCTTGAAAATCAAGCCAGACGCATCGTTGCTTTAAATAACATGTAACATTTTGACAAACTGCAATGCAATTGGTGCAGCATGTGTCCAATGTGACAGGACATTTGTTTGAACTTATTTTTAGCTCTCCTTTAGTCAAATAAATTATTGTGATGTTTTTTTTTCTTGAATGTCGTTGTCTTTGGTAAGAAATAATGTATTTATTATCTAAATCATAAATCGGAGCCCTTTAATGCTTTGCATCAATGCTATTCTTGTTACAGATTTTGGATGAAGTTTTATTTGACAATAACAATTAATAAGCTATTGCTAATTCTCTGTTTTAAAGCCATAACGTCCCTTCACTAAAATACCTGTACTTTTAGGAACACAAGCGGCGAACTAAAACAACTTTGGAACCATTTTATGTATACATGATTTAAGAAAGATAATAAATATGATCAATGAAGATATTTACCATACTAATTGTCGTAAACTCCTTATTATCTTCTTTATTTGTTAAGCATGCAAACTTTTAACTTATGGATTCAATAAATCGCGACTTTAAAATTTAAAGGACTGACGGCTTGATTTATTGCTCAATAAAAGGTAATACACCTGTTCTATAACCCTGTAAAGACCACAATGTCCGTTTTATTTCTGGGAACTATACTTTAGCTCGTACCAGATCATCCCTTAATCTTACTCATTAAGGGAAGCGGCTTCTGTGCCTTTTCGGAGTTTGCTATATGTTGCAATACTCATAGGACTTTGTCATATATTCTTTTTCATGATCACAACAATGTTGCTTGTGCAGTGTGGCGGTCGTAAAAAATCTCCCCGTGCATGTAATCTATGTTGTCATTTAATTCATCCTATAAGGATTGTTACGTGTATTTCCTTTGATTGACATTGAACTTTGGTTTCTCAATTCCATCTCCGCATGAACAGGATGCTACAACCATTTACTCTCCTCTGGTCATTTTTTTCTTGATTCAAAAAAGTTAATTTCATTAAGTATTAACGTTTTGTTGTAGGTTATCTAATCGAAATAATACCTATTTCTCTTCTAAACACTATGTGGGCATTATTTTTTATGACGTCACTACTTTCGTCATAACTTGTCAAACAAAACGTTAGCGCTTGGAAACTTATTCAAATGGATCGGTTTTCTTTTTATTGCTTGCATTCAAGATGTCCATCAGGAAGTGCGAGGTTAGAGCTTTTTAAAACCGGTTTAAGCACCCTAGTCGGTCCATATTGCCGACTGACCGTTCCAAGGCGGTACCTGTCGGGTTTGCTCTTATTGTTAAATGACTCATCACGGATTTGTTCTCACATTTACATTTGGCGTGCATGTGAATACCTTAGTCCTGTTTCTTTTCAATTTTTGTATATGGTGCAATGCTCATAGGACTTGCTTACACATGGTTTGTGGAGCGCTCCACCTCGTACTTCCTGAATGAATAAAACGAGCATGACAGTTATCAGAAGCTGCCAGTTCCCTGTCCAACTAAAACTATTATCACGGTCGATCCTATATTTTGATAAAATTACTCTTTACAGACAGACGCTCGGCCAGATAGTTTTATATATAATTGACGCTTATGTCCATATCAATTAACTTCTTCATGTGATACTGACAATCGTGAGGTATGAAATTATGGCCTAGACTAATGCTACCGATCGTTTGGAATATATAAGTCAATAAAATATTTTGATGTTAAAAAGTCATCATGTTTGTCATAGACTCACCACATACTTATCGAATCCGATACCGGTATCGGGTCAACAAGCTAGCAATAAGGTACTATACCAGAAAAAAAAGAAGTGCAGTTAGACAGTAGCATGTTTGTCAAGTAACATTTTGCATTTGTCAGAAGATGCTGTTGGGTAAACAACAAGCACTAACAAAGTGGAAACAGTTTTTCTATCATATGACGTCAATTCAATTTAGAAACAAAAACTTAAAATAGCCGTAACGATCTGGTTTAGTCAGTTTGCATTTCCACATTTTTGAGGCATATTCATTAAATTACTTCATGCAAGTGTCAAATAAAATAAACCTTATTATAACGTTGTATAAATGTTAAACCATATTTTATTAGTTTGCGGACAATACATAACACATTGTTTATTTACAATAACTCAATGAAGCTACCGCGATGAACACTCCTATTTAAAATATACTCATCGATACACAGAAGATTTTTGATTTTAGCTTTATTGACCTTTCCAAAATTGTCCGATAGGAGAGGTCGATAGAAGGTGGGGTTGTAGGACTTCGTTGTACTTGCATGCGATCGATGTACGTTAGTCCTCTTTACAATTTAAAAATTTAGCGTAAAAATGAAACATATTTCAAAATCTTATGTCATAAATTTAGGACATATTTACATTAAAATACAGTGAATACACTGTAGTAAGCCATGTGTTTTCTTAAAACAAGCTCAGGGCAAATCAAACTCCGGGTGCTAAATTTAGATGATATCTGATTACAGGTGTGTTTTCTCTCACCAATATCTTATTAAAATTTCTTTTTGACATCAAACTATGTATGGAGCTAGTGTTTATATGAAAAATGACGCTTTAAAATAACGTTCGAAAATAGTAGTTCAGGGCCCAACGTTGTTTTGCATTGATAAATATATATAAAATACTATTTTTTCCCATTATGCTTTAGGTAAAATTAAATATAGTTTTATTCAAAATATTCATAGATGTTTACCTCATTCTGAATGGTTTAAATAAAAGGTTTTAAATTAATGTAAAGTATTATGTAATAGCCTATAAACAGATTTTAACATTTTAAGAGTACTTTTTTTTTTTTAACTTTTTACGAACACTACTTCTATTACAAATGTCTTTTATAGAAAAATAATAACAAAGTCAACCCTTTTAAATCATGTACACAACGTATATAGAACATGGTTATACAAAATATTCACAATGACATGAAAAGCGATTGAGAATACGGTTATCAGGAAAATATATACATTTAGATGGTGGGGGGGGGGGGGGGGGGATGGAACTATGGGATGTTATTCCGCTCATGTTAATAAAACAGAATAAGGACTAAATGAGGTAACACATAGCAACAATCTTAATCTCAATTTAGCAGACAGTTACACAAAAACAGAAAAAATCAAATTAGATATTCAAAACTCGTGTGTGACTGTCTACTAACCCCTTTTATCCAGTCACGTAAGTAAACATTTACAGAAAGTATACCTAGGATGAAAACAATTAGACAAATAATTTATGAAAGAATGTTTTTGTTTGTTTCGAAAAACAAAATCGACTTTTATAGTAATGTTAAATACACCCAAATATTTTATCGATTATTATTATTAAACTTTATTTTTCTTAAAAATGTAAAAGTTAAATAATTGATTTAATTTATTAATGTTTTTGTAATTTATTTTGCTTACGAATATAGTTATTATATAAACAACAATTAACTGTACTTAAATTTCTTAAATATATTTACAATAAACAAAAAATCGGCATTTGAGTCGGCTTCATGGGTCTCGAGCGGATGTTATTCTCGAGATAAGTTATTTTATTTACATGTCAATTAGAAGTATGGCTGTACAATACATTTACCAGAATACTATTCAGCTTGATGCATATTGTCTGGGCCCATAACAATTCGCTTAGGGAATATTTGGTATTCAGTTTTACGCTTAAGTAGTCTGCATTGGTAAGCTTTAATGTCAAATTGGCAAAGTTACATTGTTAAACGCGCGCTCATAGATGTCTGCCCTGTGATTAATATTCAGGAAACATCTATTGCCTTGGTAGCTGGAAATATGCTATTGGTAAACTCCACAGTAGTAAAATTGTCCTAAAACATTATTATAACCGCTGATGCAGTTGTAATAACTACATGCGGTTTTCTTGCTGACCATTCAGCAGCAGTTGGCTTGTTTACCTTTTAATATGTATTGTATTTTTTTTATAAGATCTTTTAATGCAAAATATGAAACCGTTAGATTAAAGTAAAAATCAAACAGAATAGTAAAATTGATTTAGATTAACGATTAATTAATATTAATTGTTTACATGCAAGGATAGGGTTTTGGTTAGCAGTATTAGTATTTCAGTCAAAACATTTGGCTTCTATGCCACTTTACCGTAGGGTTGATTCTCATTTGTAAGATTTCTTACATTAAAGAAAAAAACAACATGTCTAAACATTTGTTAATTCCGTGCTGCCTACATAATTTAAAAGAATAGATAAAGTATATCCATGAATTATTGAATGCCTTCGGTGAAGTATTTTTACATGACCTCTAGCGGTATATATTTATATAGTGTATGTTGTAAGACAATACTTGTGCTCTTATGGTGCCATATGATGTCAGGGTATAGATTATATTCCAGAACAAAATATAATGAAAAATGTCGTTCACTCTAACAGGATATGGCAATAGCGTGTTTGATGTGCCTAATACATTATTTATGCTTAAAGTCAGTGTAGCGGGTACTGATCAGAATAAGTACATATCGGCTCCTTTTCTGGACCTCATGTGTTGTATTCATGAAGAATCTTAGTTAATTTTTCTTATTTAAACTAATGAATTTCCTATAATTTGGACATATTTTAAGAAATTTCTTAGATTTAATGATTTAATGAATGCAATTTAAATGTTTCTTAGAAAATATTTAAGATTAAAGAAATTTTTAAGTCAGAAAAGACAAACAGCAAAGATCCCGTTTGAATATGACACTGGGTTTACATTATCGTCAGCTGAGAAGTATCTCAAACAATCTCAAACAATACGATATTGACTTTTAGTTTCTTAGCTTCATAAAATAAATAGTTTCTTGTTCCACTTTCTGAACAACAGAATAACAAAATAATAAACGATTTACCTTATGGTGTTTATTACTGCAAATGCTACTGAACCAGAAACTGTTGTATTCAAGTATATATGCTTCAACAATTATAAATACATCATATGACAATTTAAATGTTTGGTTGATTACTTATATCTCATCTCGCTGTTCTATCGAGACTGTGAAACATCGCAAATTTTAATCGCGCGGTATTTATTTCATAACAACAAAACATACATTAGTTTAGCTGCTTATTTAAGAAGTAACTCGAATAATTAACTGCTCAAATACTTTACAAGAATGACAAAATTCTAACAATGAAGCTTTTTAGTACTTTATCTGGACGTACTTAACGTATGATTGAACTATTTCGGAGGTAAAACATAACAACATTGCAACGATAGAATCATATACAAACATTTAGCTTAAAACCTTCTAAAGCTATTTTATAAGATAGTTAGGGATGTCTTTGTTTATCCCTTCTAATGCTTATGAATCAAAACTAGCCTTTCCCATTCAAGGACAAGAGTTTCCCTGCAAATAATTATAATCGTTATAAAGTCTAACATGTTAATAAGAAAATATGACAAAATTCTATAAGCACTGCAACATATATTAAAATTTGTAAAGGCACATGACAAGGTATTCGCATGTTTGGCAGTTCTAACCTCACATTTCCTAAGGTGTTTCTTAAATGCAAGAAATGAAAGGCAAACAGATCCTTTTGAAACAAAATTGCCCAATTGATGACGTATTATTCGACCTAAGTTATAACCTCATTTATAAGAAAGTAGTGACATAATTTAAAAAAAATGTCCGCATAATATGTGAACTAGGAAAGAAGTATTAGTTCTATTAGAAGAACACATACATTCTTTAGTGTAAAAGAAAATAAATATCTGAAAGAAAGTATGACTAGAGATGAACTGTAAATAGTTGTAGTGCGCTGTTCATTTCTAGATAGAAATGATGCACCAAAATTCAATTTTATCAAAGGAAAATACACGTAAAAATCCTGACAGGTTGAATTAAATATCAACATAGATGACATACACGGGCAGATTTTTCAATACAGCCACACTACAGAAGTAACCTTGTTGTAATCATGAATATAGGACAAAGACCTATCAGTAATACAACATATATTAAAATTTGAAAAAGGCACAAGGCAAAATAATTCACATGCCAGTCAGTTGTAAACATTACAATAATACTGTGACGAGACATAATACAAAATAGAGCAAACCTAACAATAATTCAGTAAATATTCCAATTTATTTGACTGGTTTTTACTTTCATAGCGTACAATAGCGAAACCATACTAACCAGAAGATATCACGAACAACGTTAAAAGTGGCCCAATTTTAACACAAATTGATAAAGATGTATAACGTAGTAGTGGGATGACAAGTAACTAATAATCACTTGATTAATATTCGATTCCGAAAATCTGTTTAACTGGTACTCGATGTATACAGCCACCAACTTTGTGTCAATCGTTCTTGACACTTATTGGGTGATCTTTCTTGTTTTCTTTGGTATTTTCTAACCATTTTAATAATTGGTGACGGTTTGAGAAGACTACAACACATGCTATGCTGCTCTGCATTATTTCCTGGCCAGTAAAACGATTTAAGACGTTTTGAGTCTATGCATACATTTATATGACATTCTGCATAAATGTAGTTGTATCATGCGAATGACAATTGTGCACCCGGAGACTACATCAGGAATTAAAATGTAATACACCTGCCAAATCTGATACACTACTGATCGTCAAAATTAAAGAGATAGGGTAGTTGAGTGAAAACATCTTGTCATGTTTGGCTTGCATGTTTACACATTGTATACAAACTTCGTTAGAAAAAACTTTTAACAAGAAATCAATAAATGTGCGAATAGATATGCTCAACTCCCCTACAATTCCGACCCTTCATATGTATTGTGTACGAATAAGTTAAGCAAGCAAAGTTTCGAAAGATAACGTAGAAACAGCTCAGCAGTTTAATTTTCTTAAAATAATTTGACGTGCCTCATGTTTTTTAACTTCCTTCATAATCGACAAGCATAAGATGTTTGTAATAAAATAAGAAACGTTTTCGAAATTGACATATTTCTTTTTCTCCCTGACAGCAGACACCTTAGTACAAAGGTGTAGTGGATATTTTGACACTGTTTAGAAAGATACAAGCAAGTTTCGGCGCGAGATAAGATTGGCTTACTTGACACTAGCCTAAGATTTCGGTCTAACCCTATAATACGGAACTTTATTGGGTTACAACAGATTCACACAAGGACGTTAATTCCCAAAATCCAATTTGCCTGTCGTTAATGACATTTAGAAAAGACGATATTATTAACGTAGTTACATCTACAAATAAGGTCATGGATTACACAGAGTGCCTAAGAATGTCGGTTTATTTACCTTCTGTGTGCGCTCTAACTGTAGGAAGACAATTACATAAAATATGAGAGTGTCCTTTGAGAATTACTATGTATAATAACACTTGAACTACCACTAGAAAAGAGCAAACATAAGTTGAATGGAATCGTGACAAAACACGGAATAGGTAAATAAGAGAAGGTCCTATCAAAATTATCACAAATATTTAAATCTAAACTGCCTCTAGACAAAGGCAAACAAGGTAAATTTAACAAAAACACAGAGACTAGACATAACACACAAAACGAAAAACCATCAGTTACCGACTTGGAACGGTCAGTCGGCAAAAGGACCGACTGGGGTGCTTAAACCTGGTTTATGGAGCGCTTCATCCTCGCATTTCCTGAAGGTTTTTGTATCAAACAAACGGTGTAAATAAAAACATCCCGTCAAAGTGAGACAACCAATAAGCACCTGCATCTGGATTTGAGTAAGGAAATAATAGACAAACAAATAATTACCGCCTTGGAACCGCTAGTCGGCAAACGGCGCCAACTCACGTAAAGTTCTTGAAGGTACAAAGGTTAATGAATAGTGTATATCGATGATTTTTTGTATGTAACCATTAGCAATACATTTTCTGATTAGTTTTGTAAAGTGACAAACCTTCATTTAATGTGGAGCATTTAAATTATATACAACTTAGCTAGCAAACTATTATATCAAGAAGCAATAAATTAGAGGTACGAGGTGAATCACAATCAATGTAAAATAATTCACAATACCTTAAAACTGAAGTCGCCTCTCTTGTCATGTATTTAAGAACAGACGTTACTTTTGTGATATAAACTGTTACATCAATATCTAGAAATACTGCTTTTAATATCAAGTATTTGTTTTGTTTTCGGTAAGTGCTTGAATTATTTAAGCGAAGAAAGGATCATCTAAGTAATTATATCGATAGTGTGTTGTTGAATGTTTCTATAGTATGGACTTTAGTAGAAAGGGATAGTGTAAGGCCATGCTCAAAGCAGTATGAAACAAAATTGCAGTCAATGGGTAAAATTGAGATTTTACTTTAAATTTCTGATTAGACCTGTAATGTTGTTGTTGTTTATATACAGACCCTTAAGAGATGGTAATACATGACCCAAAGTATGGTTTACACTTTTATTCAGATGCATATACATTCTCCGACAACAACCACCCTTCAATACATGCATACAATAATCTTATAGGATTAGAGAGGCGGGGCTTATCAGCCAGTGGGCGAGCTTGTCCGCTACAAGACCGTTTTCGTATTTCAAATAAAAGTTTGATTTCCTTTATCAAAAAGAAGAATGGTTACCGTTTTTCAACGTATTGATTCTACCTGACTTTCTTTTTAAATCAACTTTCGCCAAACAAATCGATTGTTTTACTATTTATTCACAACAAAGGCCAAAGTCAATTTCAGGACAGGCAATATTTCGGATAGTCAACGTAACTTGGTAATAAAACATGAACAAACCCATCAACTATTCAAGGAAGTAAAGATCAAATTAGATAACATGTAGTTGTAACTCAATACAGGTACTATTAACGCGTTTTAACAAGCTATTTTCTGTTCTATAATGCGAAACGGATAACAGGTAATTAAAGTAAAATACTAACTCCTTGCGCAAACAAGAAATTAATTTCGGAATCTTGTGTCCTAAATATTAAATATCCAGTACAGTTACTTCAACAGAACCAATACAGCTCCTTAATTACAATGGACCACCCGCGTGTGTGTTTTCATAATCCGACGCGAAAGGCAATAAAACTCCGGGTACGGAAGTGAGGCGACTTCTGTCTTTACGAAACGCCAGTTTCACCTATCCAATCACTTGTTGACTACACACGAAGATAGCACTAATGCAAAGCCGTCGAGGTCCTGTTTAACTAGCGACCGACCAAGAAACAGCAAAATCTGGTTGTTTTTAAAAGTACTTACAATCCCTCAAATGTTCTCAATTAAATGCAGTAACGAATTGTCATTGTGCGCATTGGAAAAGGTCCGAATAAATACAACATACGTTAGTATAACATATGATTTGTATATAGTACATCGTCGTTAACAAATACAACTAAAGTTATACATTAAATAAACAGATCATACATACGTATATGGAATATTATCAATTTCATGTGTCTGGTAATGATGTAGTAACATTTTAAACTACAATCTAATTTAATTTGAATATTTACCAAACTTGAATAATAACCGAAATTCAAAGCATGAAAGCGCCGCGTTTCAATAGTTTGTAGAACAACATTGGCACCATCTATACGACTTTTTCATGAACGATTACATATAGATTTCACGCACATGCGCGACAATAATGATGTTTGTCTTTTTACAAATTAACAATTTGGCAAAGGTGTGTCGTTGTAATGATCATGGCATTTATAACTCTTCGGCGGTGTACGGACAAGTGTATTTCTTAGAAATGGCCGAGATGTGGCGATTGGTTATAAGGTGGTACAGATTTGTAGCATTTCTACTTCTTAGCACGCATATAACGTACCGATTTAAACCGGTTTTCAAGAATTCTTACAATATTTCAATTCTTTCAATATTTCAAAAATATTTAAAAAGTTTTAAAAAAAACAAACAAAAAATAGTCCCATTATTAATAAATTGTTTGATATATTTAGTCAGTATGCAATACAATGGTGCAACATATGTTATGTCCATGTGAAGGCCATCATATATTCGATCATATTTGTTTTGTCGATCATATTCAGCTTAATTTTAGCCAAAATACTAATCGGATGCCCAGCGTTGTCGCTCGTCAGATAAAGTATTGTCATACATACATTGGACACACTTTGATGCTTTTCTTTATTTAGAATTTACCTTGACACGGAAAAATCGCATTCGACTTTAGTTATCTTAAGGTGGTATAATGATTACTATATATGATATAACCATTTTTCAATTATGTGCACTCGTAAGATTTAAAAAAAATAAATTGCAGTTATAAAACAGTTTTTGTTTCACCCAGTATATTTAAGATAACGGTATCAATCACGAATAGAAACATGCTTGTAGGAATAAACGGTCAAAAATTAAAACACTGCTTTCTATAATAACGGTAGATTTACTGTTATATACTTGTACAATAAACACACTATGTGCAAACGTATAAAACATTATTTTTTAATATAAAAAATATTTCTCTTGCTATTTTACCATAACAATGATATGTAAATGATCACTTAACGTTAATTCTATAATGAAAAAGTGAGGCTGAGTCGTTCAATAATAACATTATGACGTCTAAAGAGGTATATTTCAAAGATATGGTCAAAGCATAATCAGATAAGTTTAATTGAAAGTTTACAGGGATTGTATGCTGCAAATCATTTGTTTACGAAGAAATATTGAAAATCCGATGATCAGTCGATTGCATGCATACATACATACATAAAGCATGCATGCATGCATACATACATACATACATACATACATACATACATACATACATACATACATACATACATACATACATACATACATACATACAGACATACAGACACATACATTAATACATACATACATATATACACACAATACACAGAATACCTACAAAACAATACACACACAGACACACAGACACACAGACACACAGACACACAGACACACAGACACACAGACACAGACACAGACACAGACAGACAGACACACACACACACACACACACACCACGCACGCACGCACGCACGCACGCACGCACGCACGCACGCACACACACACACACACACACGCACGCACGCACGCACCACACACACACACACACACACATATATACAAAATATAAAACACACAACTTAAAGTTACCAATCAAGACTTTTGAATTGAAGCTTAGTAAAGTTGAACAAAACTTACGAGTATTCACGCGTGTATGAGTACACTTCCTGACCTGACGTAAACCACAATTGCCTTAAAAGCAAGTCATTGACAAAATAGAAAAATAAATAAGAAAACGTCAAATAGGGTTATTAACTTACACTCTTGCAAAAGTGTAGTTCAGTTTTTAAACAATTGATAATAGTTGTTTAGACCAATTGTCGTATCTTTGGTGTATGGCTGCTCTATGTAACTATTTTATTACTTTTAGACATGGTATCTTAGAAATGGAGACGGAAACTGTCTCATTTACACGATTGAAAACTCCTGATATTGTTACTGTCTTGTTCTGATACATACTACGGCTTTTCTACGACACTAAATGCTTATTTACAATTGTAAATCAAACTATACCGCGCCTAGTCGGAGACAACTGTCAAGTCAGTGTGGCTCTGTACCTTTATAGCGTGGCAGTCAGTCATTTCGTATTATCCAAACCGATTGAATGATTTTATGCTTACTAAAGCGTAGATATTCTATTTTTCCTAAATATTCGTTCTTTAACACAAAAGTGTCAAAAGAGGATATATTTTATGATAGGTGCCAAGAATACAAACCATGTCTTATATGATTTTGAAATTGTGACTCGAGTTTTAATATTTTCCAGTTGATGACACTTTGGTGTTAAAATGGTATATTTACTCAAATACATTTATTATTATATTAATTTAGGACGAAAGAGAATACACCTGATCCTTCTACTGCAATGGCATAATTGAAAATGCAATCAACACGTGTGTTTGTAATTTCTTACAATTTACCACCAAATATGAAAACTCATTTTATGTTTACCATTTTGCAATGGTTAAGGCCTTTTGATCTCAGTTTCAAGCGTGTTAATTCTTAACAAATCAAGTGGACCTTTAGGTCAAAAAGTTATTATCACTTACTATTTATTTATATGTCCATCATTAATAATGCATATTACCATTTAATTCAGCAAATAACTTATCTGACGGATTTACACATTCTCACAGTATATCTTAATCTTCATGTGCTGAGATTATTGTATCAAGTTTGTGTTTAAATGAAAATTTGCTTATAGGATGATAAGGATGGGGTAATATTAGGTTAAGACAGAATGCTTCCCTGCCCGACACCAGAAGCAAAACTCATTACATTTAGACGGTATTAGATGCAGATATTTTCCCCATCCTTACACAGCTGGCTCATCAATTAGAATGATTTCCAGTTATAAACAGACATGACCATTATTAAATTTAAACATATGCAACTTTCATACAGGGTATCTTAAAGTAGTTTGAAAAATGTGCTTCATCGGCCTTAAACTGCATTATACACGCATTTACCGAGGTTGATACCGTTGATGTTTTTGCTGATGTGGTTGGCATAACACTTGTGACTTTCTGCGTAGTATGACAATAGGAGTTTTTAAAAATCGCTGTCAATTTGCTCTGTAGAATAGATAGGTAAAGGTGGTATTCATTCTTTTATGATACAAATTGTACAGAAGACTCAACATCCGTTGTTTCCTGCAATACTTTAGCATATGTCTGCCTTTATCAATCATTAGATCATGTAATAGATAATTGTTTCTAAATATTTCTAAATATTTCTAAATATTCTTAATATTTTCCGAGTAAAGGTTGAAAAATGTGCATGGTTCTTAAACCATTCTGGCCAATTTGTTAACAAACAAGTGTCCAACAAACAAAATCCAATTTTGCTGTCGTGCATGCATTATGAACACTGGTCGCGTCCTTGCAAATCCAAGAAGCGCCTGGCTGTGATTAACGCAATGGAGTCACACTATTCATTTAGGTCTTTACCGTGGAGATCTAGCACGTGACCTTCTAACAAACGAGCTGATGTTTAACAGGTGTTGATGAACATACTGTCTTCTTATTTTTTAAATTTAATGATCAAGAATAATATAGGCATCATATTATACTTCATTCTGTTCAAAGCACCAAAAAGCATTTCCACTTTAAAGAATGCCTATTTAATACCTGATTCTAGATGCTAAAAGGGTCAAACGGTTACCAGGAAGATGGTAAATTGGTGATACAAAGGTAAACCTTTTCCTTATAATTTTTCATTATAATAGGTGATACAAAGGTAAGACTTTCATTATAATTTATTGTTTCATTATTGTTTATCACATTTTAAATTTTAACATCATGCATTTTTTCTAGCTTAGTCATATACGTTTACAGATAACACTTTAGGATTATCATTTTATTGGCACATATACTGCTTTTCATTGACATGTTTCATGTTGCTATGGTTACCATTTAAATATCGTTCTGCGATAGCTTCATTGATGTAGAATAGAACTTTATTCCGACAATGTTTCCCGGAGTTTTACGTTCTGCCTTTTTGGCCAGTGGGTACAATGCTTGCCAGGCACCACGATATTCTGCTGGTTGTAGGATCTCATTTCCAAGCTGCTTCAGCCTAAGCGTCTCTTTGATATGCGATGTACTTGATTTAGAGCGAAGAAGAATTTCTCTCGCATTGTAGTCGATTTGTCAAACTTTGAAATTTGTAGGTTATGGAATCCGTGGGCCGTTAACTGTTCCGTCAACATTTTTGCAATTCAGCGGCGAAGCTAGTGAATGGTTTTAAGTGCTCGTATTCTATTCTGATCTTATCAATTCAAAATGATCTTTGCAGTGAAGAATATTGTTTATTTTTTTAAAATTAATTGTCTTGAGGATCTCACATAAATGTTTTATAAGGTCGACCCTGCAATGTGCAGAAATGTATCTGTATTGCAGCTTAACTGGAATGTACTGTTCTGAAATGAAAGCATTCAAGTACACTCTTGCACTTTTCTAAAAGATTATGGCTGATCAAATGGGACAAGACAAGCTGTTCCATACGGTGAGTAACCCTCTGTCCGGAAATAAAGTAATAAATGAATGTCTTTGCCTGCAAATTACATAAAGTATTGCCGGATTAGATTTGAGGAGTAACTTTCACAGCCAAAGCTGATGTAACACAATGAACTTGCGGATAATAAGGTTTTACTGATTCACTGTTATGCGTCAATTGAATGTCTACTTGAGCAAACTATTTTTATTCTAAAAGCTGGACAGTTCTTTATCTATGGAAAAGCAAATAAAGCTAACATGTGAAATGTGTTGGGCCATCACTGCCTTACTCTTTAAATATACAACTAATACTTTGAAAAAGCATCAATATGGAGAAAGAGAGAGAGAGAGATAAAGAAGGAACGAAATAGAGAGAGAGAGAGAAGGAGAGATAGAGATAGATAGATAGAGATAGATAGAGAGAGAGAGAGAGAGAGAGAGAGAGAGAGAGAGAGAGAGAGAAAGAGAAGTTTTTACAATTTATAGCACCGTCTATGCTTTGCTTTGCAGTTGTATTCTGAACTTGAACTTGAAATATTGCTTTTGTTAAGTGCCATCTTTTTCATTATTTTTACAGCATTGAGACAAGAATAATAAGACATACAAACACTAGCTTTAAAAAGATGTGCATCGTTCGTAATTGTATAATTAAAAAACTATTGCTCGTTCATATGCATGGAAATATTTTACTAATTCTACGTCTGTAACATCTGACTCAGTTGAAATACCACCAAGTTACAATGACAGGTAAATTAGACCCAGTTTCATAAAAGATAAAAACAACATATTGTTAAATCACCACTCACAATAAATTACCAGCTTCAAAAGGTTGATCCATTATTATAGAAAGTAATTCTTGGGTAAACTGTTGATCCACTATTATTTAAATCTTAAAATGCACGTTCAATATAACCCGAAAAATAATGTTTCTAATACATTTTTGATTTAATGATTGTGTTCAAGGTTATAAAAAGTAAAAACAATGATAGTTAATGTCAGCTAGGTTTCTAATATGTGCATTATAAACTTATCAGTGCTAAAACATTTACGTCATATTGATAATCATTTAATTTTGATTATGGTATCTACATTGTTCGTCATTTTTATAGTTACTTTTTATACTTGTAGTTGTTATAAGGTATTGCCTGTGTGTATCATTATGTTCAAGTTATTTAACATTGTTGGTTGTCTATGCCAATTTATGTACAATCTTTAATCCAAAAATTTAAGATTAACAACTACATCAATGAAAGATAGGGAAGGAAAATACAAAGACTTTATTTTAAAATGCCTCTAGAAAATTAAATCTGTCAATGACAAAACAGATAGACTGAACAAGGTATTGACAATATATTAGCTTTCAACAACTCTGCGACCAAAGAGACCGTTAATCGTTTGGCATTACATATTCATTAAACGTCGCACAAAGTGGCACGTAAAATGTCAATCAGTATCAACAATAATTTTAATTATGTAATTAAATAACACTATGAACTGCCTTCAAATTCTTCATTTACATTTGTACCTTTCTCCTGCAAACAATGGCTTAGGGCAATTCTGCTTTTGTAAAGTTTGAGGACAAATGTCTCTGGGCCATACATGTGCCTTTCTCTAAACGACCTTACATTTATTAGTGTCAGGGTGTTGTGAATTATTTATTCTTGGAAACAATTGTGTTGAACATCGTACGATGTGGTGGAAATTGTTCTTTCAGAACATAAGCTTCATTCACATTTATTCTTTTAAATCTTGAATTTAGGCACGAAAACATTCCATAATAGATGCGCATTTTTCTTTTTAGCCAATATAAGATATGTTTATGACATTAAATCTTGACTATCAAAATTATTTTGGAATATTGTTTGTATGTATTAGAAGAAAATGAACAATAAGACTGCATTTGTCATTACTTTTATTTTTTGACATATTACAAAGCAGATGATCAGATGTAAAGGCTAAATGAATAAAAACTGTAATGTGAGTTATTATTTTAAATTATAGATGTTTTGTATACCAATGATATAAATAATAGTTGTAACATGCATTTACGCTGCAAGTCAACTCTATTTCAACATTTTTTTGTTAAGTTGAGGGTGCCTTGTAGCCATTTAAAACATTTAAAACAAACCATATATACTTCTGATTAGATACTTCAATACGACCGTGAGTTGACTTAATTAACTGCCAAAGGACCGCGGTTGCTCAAGTCGGAAGACTAACAAAACTGAAAAATCACTTTCATTACAAAGAAGACTCAATGATTATATAACTTTAAATGACGTTCGGATTGGCCTGTGCGTCTGAAACTTCCCATCAACATGATGCGATGTTCTCAGATTGTATTGATATTCATCAGTATTTAAGTAGAGATAGAAACAAACAACGTCTAAAATAGTAACCCACCTCTTCCTGTAAAATAAGTAAATGCGGCTAACTTTGGTGTATCCAGCTAAGACCTCTTAAACTGGATTGCATGCTGTGTTTGGGTTCGACACGATCTGAGTGGTTATGCATATGCATATTGTGATAAACATGGTGTTGATATGCTACCATCCGGGCAATGATAATACTTTGTCAAAGTAAATTATCTCATGTACATCACCTGGACAGTCCATAATTGTATATTATATATTGAAACCTTTACTCTTTAATAACGTTGACATTTGGAATATATTATTTGAGATTTATATTATATTATAATATATTATATTATTTTATATTATATTATATAGCAAATATTCTAAATAAAATGTCTTTTAAATGCATAGATCTACCTTTTGCTGAGTTTGCTTATATGAAGTGGACTTGCAAAACCTGGCAATTCTTTTGATGTACCATTAACGTCTACTGCATTACAGAAGTCTTCGAATTATGTTCTTAAGGTAGCTAGGTTCACATTTAAACATTTCTGTACACATATAAACAAATCCGTATTTATGTTTGTTTGATCTTTTTTAGTCTCAATGCATGGAGTAGCTTAGCTGTAACAAAATCTCTTGACAAAATCGAATGTAATTTGTTCGAACACTTGCATTGTGTATCTCTCATGAGCCCACGATCCACGATTGTGATAAATGTGATCAGTCGTCTGCTGGTCTCCCACGGTGAAAAAGATCCAGACTGATAAAGGACTGTGCGTGTTTGAATATTAAGGACATGAGTAGACTTTTGAATTTGAATAGGAAAATAAGGAAACGACATATAAGTATTTCTACATATATTCAAATTGAAACTACTTCTAGATAAAGGCAAACAGATTATTGATAAATTATTTTAAAACGTCCTACGAGTAGTAATTGAACAAAGAGTTGTAAGTTAACAAACAAAATGTATGAACGACTTTTTAACAGCCTGTGACTGATCGGCTTATTGCGTGTCCGACTCGCATATTCCGAACTTCCATCCCAATGCCTTTTTTGTTAAAATAATATATGTGTTAAGAGGAGTTTGTTACATTCCATTTTATGACGATAATAAATGTTATCTAGTCTGATTGGGCATTCTTTAGAACTGTAAAATGAAAAAATACAGAATATATCTTGGAAATAAAGCTGTGCAACACAAAGGATCCGAAAATACTTACATCATTAACCAAATACATGTTTTAAACACGCCATTAGAGATTGCAAGGCGTATGTAATAAGTACATATTATTTTGCAACTTTTTTATGTTCACATTCAAAAGAGCCTTAATAATGCACTTCCTTATCTTCTATCATCTACTGTGAAATTATTTATGATTACGAAAATATGTTTGTCTTTGCCTGCTCGCTTTATGACGGGTATTTAAAAAATGCTTAAAAAACACGCTGATTAATCACATAGAAAGACACGCTAGGACAAATATTGCCGGTTAAATATGACAGTTAAAGCGTTTTTGTTCTTAGGTCACACAGTTTTGCATTATGCCATCAATGTGTCAGTTTGGACCGAACAAACTGGTCGCAATTTTTTTAATTTAAGCCGTTCATGTATAACGCCTGGTTCCATAGTTTTCCACAGAGAGGGGCATTGTGAATAACTATAGGAGACAAAGATAAATCTATTATGTTACACACTGACATCACCGGTCCGTATTAATTGCCATTTCATCACTGCAGCATCTGAAAAATTGCTGTCGTAGAAGATTGGTTCGGTGTTCATTTAAACGATTTCAGTGTGTACAATTACTTTGTAAACGATATAGGTTTATGTGGCTAGAAAGATATTAAACGAAACAGATTGAGTATTTCAAATCGAAAATACTGAATATCGAAAAATTCTCGGATATAAATTAATCCAGTTCCTTGTCTTTGTCCTGAAAATCGTTGTTTTTGGTTATCAACAGCGAAGTTAATATGGTAATAGTCCCGTCATACCTCAGATACCCTATGTTGCCGAATCAGATTGTGAGGCACTTAATTACAGGAAATCACGCTGCTTCAAACCATTTGGTTTGTTCATGTTATCAGAGCTTACGCGATAAACAGCATGCAGATACAATGATTACTTGATCGGTTCAATTTATTTCATTATAAGTGAGATGTGACAATTCGCATAATGGTTAATCGTGATTTTAATTTATCAATTTTATTTCTTGATGTTGGTCTCTTTTTAATGACTGTTGTACTACCCCAGGAGTCATGGTTGGCATTCCATGTTGGGATGGGATAAAGGCAAAAAAAATCACAGCCATAATGCCTGTCTTATGGTAGTTTATAATTTGCTACCAAAATGATACCGCAATCGCTCCTTAGTGATATATATGGAAATCTGCCATTTAAAATCAACAAACCATCGCAAGTGTTGTTGTATAAAAGTACTGATCTGTTTTCTTTTAAAGACTTAATACGTGTAAGATATACATATTTTCAAATAATCTGTATCGGTTTTTTAATTGTCATATTATATTCATTTTCTTGCTCTCCTTTTTAATTCAGTCATTCATACCAATTTGCGCTGTCGTGGATATGCATTTTAATCAACAGAACAAATTGCTTAGTTTCCAAACGTTTGTCTTTTAACGTGCGACCAATCTTGCTTTTAAGGTTTAGTTAAAGGACTTTGCCTCAAAGGTTACAGATGATTAAAAAGTCAGACAAATGTCATAAAATGAAATGCATATGCAGTAACTCATTTATGATTTGTGAAATGTTAATGCATGTATATACAAAAAGAAGACCTATATATAAAGCTATAAATAAATAATTATAAAAACAAAAGGTTTTACTTACTGGCACGCAAAGCAAACCAAAGACTTTAGTATTTTAAAAAAGTTGCAAAAACCATCGTAGTGTTAATGTTAATATTTGACATTTTTAATGGCGGGTTTATTTTACATTTATATACTTTGTTACACCTAATTTATATTACTTTATCAAACGGTGCTAATTATGCCTCTCTTATTAAACTTTCAGTTGAAATTTTATTTACCTTTACCCTTTCCTTTCTTTTTTGCAAATATTAATTGAGCTGGGAATTGGTGTTGAGTAAAGCTGCACACATCTGGAAAAAAATCGCTTCTGTGATGTATTGCGAAAACGGAACCAAGCGGTTAACCTTTTGTCAGTTCGTTTAAATAAACAATTCTATAAAGAACAATTGTCGATTATTCGGTAATTAAGAACAATATTTATGAATGGGGAAATATGACAATGACGGACATTAATCATATATTTACATGTACCTCTGAAATCGTGCCTAGACAATTGTACACAAATGCAAGCTAAATCTCCAAGGGATAATATTACATGGGCGAGACATTACATACAAATATATATCAAACCCATTAGGAGCTGCTGCCTTCGAACACCCATTCGGAAAAACAACGACTTGGGTGCTTGATGCGGTTGACAAAGGTCTAACCTTACATTTCCTAAGCCCGACCAACCACCCACTTACCCCCCCCCCCCCCCCCCAACAAAAAAACAAACAACAACAAACACACAAAACAATCGGGGAATTAAATAAAGATCAATTTGAATGAAACATATAAATAAAACAGTTCAAGCGAGGACGTACAATTTAACTTTTTGTTGATTTATATACTGACATATGTAATAAGAAAATAAGTTAAGAAAACACAACCAACAGAAAAATGGGATGTTTTTTTAACGTACAATCATTCTATAAAAACAAAATAAAATGTTCGATTTTTTACTTTTTTCGTGACGATACTAAATTCTTTTTTATAATTTTAAGAATTTACATTACTTTTTGTGTGTAAAAATGAAGCTAAATACAATTTTACTGGACGTGCGTTACTTTCAGTACCGATAACTCGTTAAGTTGATGTAGATATATATATATATATATATATATATATATATATATATATATATATATATATATATATATATATATATATATATATATATATATATATATATATATATATATATATATATATATATATATATATATGTGTGTAATATAGTCTCGCTTCAGCACTTTTGAAAGGTAGATGAATAGTCTAACCGTTTAAGTATCTATAGATTTTAGGATATTTCTCCGTTGCATTCTTATCTTAAATATAACTAACAAATAAATAAACGTACTAATACATATCCATTTATCTTGGTAATAATACAGTTTCTTTCGTAAGCCAGCTGAACATTTTAGTTTGAAACTAAGTACGACATAGTCAAATTTAGATTCCAATCAACTACGGCCTTGTTACCGGAGCAAATCAGCCCAATCAGCCAAATGAACTGCATTACCGATAATGTGGGTATTGTTATTTGCCACCACCTTACTTCATTATACTGGAATTTCATTTGCGGATTTAAGTGTTTTTGAACAAGAACAGTTTCACTGTTATTACAATTTAGGTAAATTATTTTTTGCGGCCTTTCTCATTGCCATAATTGCTTATATACATATATACCTATACAAACATAAGGTAACTTAATCAGACATCACCCCCATGTCACGCCCTACATTAATTTGTATGATAATATCTCAATGTTTCTTTAATAACTCATAAGCGAAAGTTATGACACTTCTCATTATGTATCGTCTTGGTATATGTATCGTATCCATGAAAAATCGCCAACAGATGTTGTCATGACATGTTTAACTTAGTTGAGGCTTTAATTTGTATTTCTTTTCTTAAAAGAAAAACGTTGCAACAAAAATATAAATTATGCACAGCCATACTGTAGTTAAGTCCACATCACGTAAACATCGTGATCAGCAAAAGAGCTTTTCTTCCAAGCAGTCAAATAAACGCCGACTTTCGCCTTCATTTATGTTTTTTTTCTGCCTGAACAGGGTATGCAAGTAACTTACTCAAAGTTAAAGTCTAACCTATTATGTTTAACTCAATGATCTGTCTAAGAGTATGAACGTCTCTATGAGAAGTATATATCCACACTCCTCTACATGGATAACACCTGGAAAGAACAACTTAGGAGTTTTAAATTTATAGAAAAATATTAACTCTGCTATATAATTTGAATGATTTAAATGTTTCCTGATGTGCTTAGCCAATAGCGGCTGTTTACTGGACGCACCTGCTTGACTTGATTACGAAGTTTAAGTACACTAGTAACATGCATGAGGTAGCTGCACATGATTTTCACGTGGTAAGGGACACTATATTTCTTAGTTTTCATAGCAAAACAGTCACATAGTTATATAATGATATTAAGTGGATGTGCATAGTGTGAATGAACCCATTCCTTAATAATTCGGTTTACATATATATTTCTTAGAGTTGCGCTCCTTGACATGACAGTTATCGAAGGACGTTTAATAACTGAACATGGAGTGGAACTGCTTAATATTATTATAAATTTAGCAAAATGGCAGATATGACACTTTTCCTGCCAACTTTACTGCCAACTTTAGTGAAAATATTTATTACACATAATTGATAAAAATGATGTTAGTGTGTCATAGTGTAGTAAACTTCATTTTTATAGAACACATTGACTTTGATTGTTATTTAACTAAGTTAAGCATTAGTTCACTTCGTCAAATTAAAATTTTACGGATTCTGTCTAATCACGTTAATATGCTTTTAAAGATAAATTATTATTACATAAAAATAACACACGCTTTATTGGGGGCATTTTTCAACAAGAAGCATCACAAGGTTTGCCTTGGTTCAGGGATAACAACCCGCATGCTGCTCTGATATATTTATATAGAGCTAGGATGATTGAAAGTTTGACAATTAAAACACATTTACACAACCAAAATTGATAAATCGTAAAAATCAAAGTAGCTTTTCAGTCTTGATTTTATAGAAGAACTCATATTTCATCCTGAAATGATAAAATCAGCAATTTTCTATCAATACAAATCCCCGGAAGATTCGCTCATTTAATATTTTGAAAGCAGTTGCAATATAGTAAAATGCACAATGCTGGCATTATCTGAAATATAACACATAATCACAACGGGTGTATATGTGTATCCAAGTGATAAGAAGAGAGCGTGTAATCGGTCTAGTAAGCTCATTCGGTAGAATTCGCTTTATTAGCGAAGGGTCCCTGGTTCAAGTTCCGGACTGGCTGCACATTTTCTCCCTGTGTTACAGGCACCCAACGTAAGTGACCCACAGTCGTTACGTTATTGAGAAGTGCTTGTGATTCCATGTAGAACATATGGTCTGTGGAAATTCGAGGACGAATTTCAAGTTTCCTGGGGAGTATGTAGTCGGTGATAGGGATAGAGTGTGTAAAAGCGGTCCGGTTAGCTCAGTCGGTAGAGTATTCGTCCTGTTAAGGGTACCGGGTTGGAGTCCCGGACTGGCTGCACATTTTTCTCTCTTTGTTACATATGAAATTTTACGAAAATGACATGTAAAATTTATAAACCCGCTTTTTTGTATAAGTTAAAACTACTACTACTTTTATTATTGAAAATGCTTATTTATTTAACAAAAGAAGAATACGTTCAAAATTTATAACCCAGTCATCAACGCTTGAGACGTTTAAAGAATTTTTTTGTAGAATTAAATTTTTAACTTAACTGACGTGATGCGCCTTTTAAAAGACAAACTTATTTGTAAAAAAACCTTTATTTATTAAGATTTGCAAAATAGCAATAGATGGGTGTACACCTTTCGTATGCTAGTAAAATAACCCGTTAATTTTGATTGTATACGGAGAATAAAAATAACTAGAACTGTAATCAGAGTGCCAACGAATACGCCCAGTCACTATCTTAAAATCTTTCTGTTATATCAGAATACAATAAGTAATATATTATAAGTTTAAGGATTAATAACTTTTGCAATTTTAACCTGCATATTTTAACCTGATGGCAACGAAAAGTCAGGTGCACAGACTCCTGTTAATAAAGATAATGGTCAAGTTTCGTCAGTATTGACGCAAAACTGTACTAAGATGAAACCCAGACAAAAACAACAACAACAAAAAATCCCCGTTATGTTTTGTTGGCATGGTACAATGAGTAATCAGTAGAGGAAGGGTAGGGAATACAGAAGCAATACCGTGATTTGGTCATCTCGGCGGCAACAGGCTGCTGCTCTCATCTTGACTCGGTAAACTTTCCACGATTGTTTATTGCCAGTGACATGTTAAGATGTAAGGTTAAAGAGGTTACAGAGAACGTTAAGTCTTTAGTTGGCATTTAAGAACAACTCAGATACGTTTTATTTGCCATTTAAGTATTTTGCTCATAATTATAGGTGTCGAATATGTAGAGATAAAGACCGTTTACCTGAAGGTATGTAAAGTACGACTTTATATCACAAAACAATAAATCATTTTGTTGACCTTGATATGACAAAATAAACAATCCATGGTAAATTGTGAAGTCTCAAAGTTTCAAGGTGTCTTTTCCAGCATGTTATTATATGCCATGTGGTTTGGTTGTGGATAAGTGCTAACATCACTGTTAAAAGCAGATAATCGTGTCAGTATTTAAAAATCGCGGTTATATTTCATGCGTATTTATGTTTAATTTCTTAAAAACACCGAAGAAAAACATGGTGTGTAAATTTCTTTGTCTGCCTTCTTTATTCATGTGGGCATTAAATAAATAAAAGACGAGTCGTTTTCTATGATATTTAATTATATCTTTTCGTCAATATTTCGATTGTATACCAACCCATCATTAGTTTTAAACATATCACTGTACATGATTAAACAGCCATTTTTCAGAATGAATTCCCTGTAAATTAACAGACAATTAACCCTTGCACTTCGGTCATAACTATAATATATGCATAATCTACTTTACATTTCAATCAAGAATGAAGACGCAGACTGAACAGTTGAGATATCCGATTATATAGGTGTCAATTTTCTGCTTCCTTAATTAATATCACTGGTATTTCATTTGCCGATCAATATGTCTATGTAGAAGTGCAATTGTAGCATTGTTACTTAAATCTAGTCAGTCGCTTGCATCCTTTAATTACTTTCATATAATTACTATAATTATTTCTTTGATGCCTGTTTGGATAAATAGGTAAAATAAAATAAGTCTCGAACTTGTGGCTCTGCCATTTTGGCCTCACATCCCAAAGGTTTGCGTTACAATCAGATCGGAGGATAAAATATCAGACGATTTTATGGGGTCTTAATACACCAAACACACAGTGCGATTTTTCATTTTAAAAGAGGAAATGAAGTTGAGACACAGTGTTTTACACTATATATAGCCAAACACATAAAGAGGCCGGAAACCTGCTAAACGTGTGTATATGTTGGTAGTGTATTTTCTTGATTATTTAGCAGCTAAAAAGAGAAATTCTGACATTTTAATTTCTTGCAATCACTAAATCGTCATGGTCTGCAACATGTCTCTTTGTTTACAGTCAAATATAGAGTTATGAATTGCTTACCTAGACAGGTCTTAAAAATTGTTGGATTTAAATCTTTAAGTATATCTTGAACTCAAATCTATCAAGAAATTTCATTGCTCTTTCTTAATGTGCGTGTTTCTCCAGGAAGAAATAGAGGACAAGTAACATTCATGTTAGCAATTTGTTTTGCCATGGTATCATAGGCAGTTTAGACATATGTTAAAATGGACATGGTTGTGTAAAACCGGCACCTGTTTTTTAAAGGTGCTAGACCCAAACGAAGATTATTCACACTATTGACATGTATGATGAAAATAGAACTTTATTCCGACAATGTTTTTTCCCGCAGTTTTACGTTCTGCCTTTTTGGCCAGTGGGTACAATGCTTGTCATGCACCACGATATTCTGCTGGTTATAGGATCTCATTTCCAAGCTGCTTCAGCCTAAGCGCTTCTTTGATGTACTTGATTTAGAGCGAAGAAGAATTTCTCTCGCATCGTAGTCGATTTGTCAAACTTAGAAATTTGTAGGTTATGGAATCCGTTAACTGTTTTGTCAACATTTTTGCAATTCAGCGGCGAAGCTAGTGAATCGTTTTAAGTGCTCGTATTCTATTCTGATCTTATCAATTCAAAATGATCTTTGCAGTGAAAAATATTGTTTTTTTTTTTAATTATTTCTCTTGAGGATCTCACATAAATGTTTTATAAGGTCGACCCTGCAATGTGCAGAAATGTATCTGTATTGCAGCTTAACTAGAATATACTGTTTTGAAATGTAAGCATTCAAGTACACTCTTGCGCTTTTCTAAAAGATTATGGCTGATCAAATGGGACAAGATATGCTGTTCCATACGGTGAGTAACCTTCTGTCCGGAAATAAAGAAATAAATGAATGTCTTTGCCTGCAAATTACATAAAGTATTGTCGAATTAGATTTGGGGAGTAACTTTCACTGCCAAAGCTGATGTAACACAATGAACTTGCGGATAATAAGGTTTTACTGATTAACTGTTATGCGTCAATTGAATGTCTACTTGAGCAAACTATTTTTATTCTAAAAGCTGGACATTTCTTTATCTATGGAAAAGCAAATAAAGCTAACATGTGAAATGTGTTGGGCCATCACTGCCTTACTCTGTAAATATACAACTAATACTTTTAAAAAGCATCTATGAAGAATAGATATATGGAGAAAGAGAGAGAGAGATAAAGAAAGAACGAAATAGAGAGAGAGAAAAGGAGAGATAGAGATAGATAGAGAGATAGATAGATAGATAGATAGATAGAGAGAGAGAGAGAGAGAGAGAGAGAGAGAGAGAGAGAGAGAGAGAGAGAGAGAGAGAGAGACATTGAGAAGATTTTACAATTAATAGCACCGTCTATGCTTTGCTTTGCAGTTGTTTTCTGAACTTGAAATATTGCTTTTGTTAAGTGCCATCTTTTTCATTAATTTTACAGCATTGAGACAAGAGTAATAAGATATACAAACACTATGTATAATTAAAAAACTATTGCTCGTTCAAAATGTATTTACTAATACTTCATCTGTAACATCTGACTCAGTTGGAACCACCAAATTACATTGACAAGTAAATCAGACCCAGTTTCATAAAAGATAAAAAAACAACATATTGTTAAATCACCACTCACAATAAATTGCCAGTTTCAACAGGTTCATCCATTATTATAGACAGTAATTCTTGGAGAAAACTCTTGATCCACTATTATTTAAATCTTAAAATGCACGTTTGATATAACCCGAAAAATAATGTTTCCAATACATTTTTGGTTTAATGATTGTGTTCAAGGTTATAAAAAGTAAAAACAATGATAGTTAATGTCAGCTAGGTTTCTAATATGTGCATTATAAACTTATCAGTGCTAAAACATTTACGTCATATTGATAATAATAGTAGTTCGATTATATTATCTGCATTGTTCGTCATTTTTATAGTAACTTTTTATACTTGTAATTGTTATAAGGTATTGCCTGTGTGTATCATTATGTTCAAGTTATTTAACACTGTTGGTTGTCTATCCCAATTTATGTACAATCTTTAATCCAAAAATTTAAGATTAACAATTACATCAATGAAAGATAGGGAAGGAAAATACATAGATTTTATTGTAAATTGCAACCTAGAAAATTAAATCTGTCAATGACAAAACAGATAGACTGAACAAGGTATTAACAATATATTAGCGTGCAATAACTCTGCGACCAAAGAGACCGTTAATTGTTTGGCATTACATATTTATCAAACGTCGCACTAAGTGGCACGTAAAATGTTAATCAGTATCAACAATAATTTTAATTATGTAATTAAATAACATTATGAACCGCCTTCAAATTCTTCATTTACATTTGTACCTTTCTCCTGCAAACAATGGCTTAGGGCAATTCTGCACCTAACTATTGATAGTGTATTGCTTTTGTAAAGTTTAAGGACAAATGTCTCTGGGCCATACATGTGCCTTTCTCTGAACGACCTTACATTTATTAGTGTCAGGGTGTTGTGAATTATTTATTCTTGGAAACAAATGTGTTGAACATCGTACGATGTGGTGGAAATTGTTGTTTCAGAACATAAGCTTCATTCACTTTTATTCTTTTAAATCTTGAATTTAGGCACTAAAACATTCCATAATAGATGCGCATTTTTCCTTTAAGCCAATATAAGATATGTTTATGACATTAAATCTTGACTATCAAAATTATTTTGGAATATTGTTTGTATGTATTAGAAAAAAAGAACAATAAGACTGCATGTGTCATTACTTTTATTTTTTGACATATTACAAAGCAGATGATCAGATGTAAAGGCTAAATGAATAAAAACTGTAATGTGAGTTATTATTTTAAATTATAGATGTTTTGTATACCAATGATATAAATAATAGTTGTAACATGCTTTTTGTTTACGTTGCAAGTCAACTCTATTTCAACATTTTTTTGTTAAGTTAAGGGTGCCTTGTAGCCATTTAAAACAAACCATATATACTTCTGATTAGATACTTCAATACGACCGTGAGTTGACTTAATTTACTGCCAAAGGACCGCGGTTGCTCAAGTCGGAAGACTAACAAAACTAAAAAATCACTTCATTACAAAGAAGACTCAATGATTATAAAACTCTAAATGACGTTCGGATTGGCCTGTGCGTCTGAAACTTCCCATCAACATGATGCGATGTTCTCAGATTGTATTGATATTCATCAGTATATAAGTAGACATAGAAACATACAACGTCTAAAATAGTAAACTCACCTCTTCCTGTAAAATAAGTGAATGCGGCTAACTTTGGGGTATCCAGCTAAGACCTCTTAAACTGGATTGCATGCTGTGTTTGGGTGCGACGCGATCTGAGTGGTTATGCATATGCATATTGTGATAAACATGGTGTTGATATGCTATTATATTATATTCTATTAAATAGCAAATATTCTAAATGAAATGTCTTTTAAATGCATAGATCTACATTTTGCTGAGTTTGCTTATATGAAGTGGACTTGCAAAACCTGGCATTAACGTACACTGCATTACTGAAGCCTTCGAATTATTTTGTTAAGGTAGCTGAGTTCACGTTTAAAAATTTCTGTACAAATATAAACAAATCCGTATTTATGTTTGTTTGATCTTTGTTTAGTCTCAATGCATGGAGTAGCTTAGCTGTTAACACTCTTGACAAAATCGAATGTAATTTGTCGAACACTTGCATTGTGTATCTCTCATGAGCCCACGATCCACGATTGTGATAAATGTGATCAGTCGTCTGCTGGTCTCCCACGGTGAAAAAGATCCAGACTGATAAAGGACTGTGCGTGTTTGAATATTAAGGACATGAGTAGACTTTTGAATTTGAATAGGAAAATAAGGAAACGACATATAAGTATTTCTACATATTTCTTCATTCAAATTGAAACTACTTCTAGATAAAGGCAAACAGATTATTGATAAATTATTTTAAAACGTCCTACGAGTAGTAATTGAACAAAGAGTTGTAAGTTAACAAACAAAATGTATGAACGACTTTTTAACAGCATGTGACTGATTGGCTTATTGCGTGTCCGACTCACATATTCCGAACTTCCATCCCAATGCCTTTTTTTTGTTAAAATAATATATGTGTTAAGAGGAGTTTGTTACATTCCATTTTATGACGATAATAAATGCTTATCTAGTCTGATTGGGCATTCTTTAGAACTGTAAAATGAAAAAAAACAACAGAATATATCTTGGAAATAAAGCTGTGCAACACAAAGTATCCGAAAATACTTACATCATTAATCAAATACATGTTTTAAACACGCCATTAGAGATTGCAAGTCGTCTGTAATAAGTACATATTATTTTGCAACTTTTTTATGTTCACATTCAAAAGAGCCTTAATAATGCACTTCCTTATCTTCTATCATCTACTGTGAAATTATTTATGAATACGAAAATATGTTTGTCTTTGCCTGCTCGCTTTATGACGGGTATTTTAAAAAAAATGCTTAAAAAACACGCTGATTAATCACATAGAAAGACACGCTAGGACAAATATTGCCAGTTAAATATGACAGTTAAAGCGTTTTTGTCCTTAGGTCACACAGTTTTCGCATTATGTCATCAATGTGGCAGTTTTGTTCTTTGGCACGTCGCAGGCTCAGCACATATTGCGTCGTTGTGTCTAAAGATGTGTTAATACGTAATACATTCACTACTAGTACATAGTAAACATTTTTCGACTTCATTAAAAGAACCATGGACTATATAAATAACAAAATCAAAACAAAATGAAACATTTACAACAAAAACGACATAAACAACAGCAAGAAGCAACAACAACCAACAAACAACAACAGCAACAACAATACCAAAAAAAAAAAAAAAAAAAAAAAAAAACCGAACAAACTGGTCGCAATTTTTAATTTAAGCCGTTCAAGTATAACGCCTGGTTCCATAGTTTTCCACAGAGAGGGGCATTGTGAATAACTATAGGAGACAAAGATAAATCTATAATGTTACACACTGACATCACCGGTCCGTATTAATTGCCATTTTATCACTGCAGCATCTGAAAAAATGCTGTAGTAGAAGATTGGTTCGGTGTTCATTTAACGATTTCAGTGTGTACAATTACTTTGTAAACGATATAGGTTTATGTGGCTAGAAAGATATTAAACGAAACAGATTGAGTCTTTCAAATCGAAAATACTGAATATCGAAAAATTCTCGGATATAAAGTAATTCAGTTCCTTGTCTTTGTCCTGTAAATCGTTGTTTTTGGTTATCAACAGCGAAGTTAATATGGTAATAGTCCCGTCATACCTCAGATACCCTATGTTGCCGAATCAGAATGTGAGGCACTTAATTACAGGAAATCACGCTGCTTCAAACCATTTGGTTTGTTCATGTTATCAGAGCTTACGGGATAAACAGCATGCAGATAGAATGATTACTTGATCGGTTCAATTTATTTCATTATAAGTGAGATGTGACAATTCGAATAATGGTTAATCGTGTTTTTTATTTATCAATTTTATTTCTTGATGTCGGTCTCTTTTTAATGACAGTTGTACTACCCCAGGAGTCATGGTTGGCATTCCATGTTAGGATGGGATAAAGGAAAAAAAATCACAGCCATAATGCCTGTCTAATTGTAGTTCAGAATTTGCTACCAAAATGATACCGCAATCGCTCCTTAGTGATATATATGGAAATCTGCCATTTAAAATCAACAAATCATCGCAAGTGTTGTTGTTTAAAAGTTCTGATTTGGTTTCTTTTAAAGACTTAATACTTGTAAGATATACATATTTTCAAATAATCTATAACGGTTTTCTAATTGTCATATTATATTCATTTTCTTGCTCTCCTTTTTAATTCAGTAATTCATACCCATTTGCGCTGTCGTGGATATGCATTTTAATCAGCAGAACAAATTGCTTAGTTTTCAAACGTTTGTCTTTTAACGTGCGACCAATGTTGCTTTTAAGGTTTAGTTAAAGGACTTCCCCTTGCCTCAAGGGATACAGATGATTAAAAAGTCAAATAATGTCATAAAATGAAATGCATATGCAGTAACTCATTTATGATTTGTGAAATATTAATGCATGTATATACAAAAAGAAGACCTATATATAAAACTATAAATAAATAATTATAAAAACAAAAGGTTTCCATATGCACATCTACTGCTCGTAAGTAATTTTACTTACTGGCACGCAAAGCAAACCAAAGACTTTAATATTTTAAAAAAGTTGCAAAAAACATCATAGTGTTAATGTTAATATTTGACATTTTTAATGGCGGGTTTATTTTACATTTATATACTTTGTTACACCTAATTTATATTACTTTATCAAACGGTGCTAATTATGCCTCTCTTATTAAACTTACAGTTGAAATTTTATTTACCTTTACCTTTTCCTTTCTTTTTTCAAATATTAATTGAGCTGGGAATTGATGTTGAGTAAAGCTGCAAACATCTGGAAAAAATCGCTTCTGTGATGTATTGCGATAATGGAACCAAGCGGTTAGCCTTTTGTCAGTTCGTTTAAATTAACAATTCTATAAAGAACAATTGTCGATTATTGGTAATTAAGAACAATATTTATGAATGGGGAAATATGACAATGACGGACATTAATCATATATTTACATGTACCTCTGAAATCGCGCTAGACAATTGTACACAAATGCAAGCTAAATCTCCAAGGGATAATATTACATAGGCGAGACATTACATACAAATATATATCAAACCCATTAGGAGCTGCTGCCTTCGAACACCCATTCGGAAAAACAACCGACTTGGGTGCTTGATGCGGTTGACAAAGGTCTAACCTCACAATTCCTAAGCCCGACCCCCCACCCACCTACCCCCCCCCCCCCAACCAAAAAAACTAACAACAACAAACAAACAAACAAACACACAAAACAATCGGGGAACTAAATAAAGATCAATTTGAATGAAACATATAAATAAAACAGTTCAAGCGAGGACGTACAATTTAACTTTTTGTTGATTTATATACTGAAATATGTAATAAGAAAATAAGAAAACACAACCAACAGAAAAATTGGATGTTTTTTTACCGTACAATCATTCAATAAAAACAAAATAAAATGTTCGATTTTTTACTTTTTTCGTGACGATAATAAATTCTTTTTTTATAATTTTAAGAATTTACATTACTTTTTATATGTAAAAATAAAGCTAAATACAGTTTTTACTGGACGTGCGTTACTTTCAGTACCGATAACTGGTTAAGTTGATATATGTAATATAGTCTCGCTTCAGCACTATTGAAAGGTAGATGAATAGTCTAACCGTTTAAGTTTCTATAGATTTTAGGATATTTCTCCGTTGCATTCTTATCTTAAATATAACTAACAAATAAATAAACGTACTAATACATATCCATTTATCTTGGTAATAATACATTTTCTTTCGTAAGCCAGCTTCAGCACTGTTGAAAGCTGGATGAATAGTCTAACCGTTTAAGTATCTATAGATTTTAGGATATTTTTCCGTTGCATTCTTATCTTAAATATAACTAACAAATAAATAAACGTACTGATACATATCCATTTATCTTGGTTATAATACATTTTCTTTCGTAAGCCAGCTGAACATTTTAGTTTGAAACTAAGTACGACATAGTCAAATTTAGATTCCAATCAACAACGACCTTGTTACCGGAGCAAATCAGCCCAATCAGCCAAATGAACTGCATTACCGATAATGTGGGTATTGTTATTTGCTACCACCTTACTTCATTATACTGGAATTTCATTTGCGGTCCAAGATGTAAGATTTAAGTGTTTTTTAACATAAGGTAACTTAATCAAACATCACCCCCATGTCACGCCTACATTAATTTGTATGATAATATCTCAATGTTTCTTTAATAACTCATAAGCGAAAGTTATAACACTTCTCAATATGTATCGTCTTGGTATATGTATCGTACCCATGAAAAATCGCCAACAGATGTTGTCATGACATGTTTGACTTAGTTGAGGCTTTAATTTGTATTTTTTTTTCTTAAAAGAAAAACATTGCAACAAAAATATAAATTATGCACAGCCATACTGTAGTTAAGTCCACATCACGTAAATATCGTGATCAGCAAAAGAGCTTTTCTTCCAAGCAATCCAATAATCGCCGACCTTCGCCTTCATTAATGTTTTTTTTCTGCCTGAACAGGGTTTGCAAGTAACTTACTCAAAGTTAAAGTCTAACCTATTATGTTTAACTCAATGATCTGTCTAAGAGTATGATATCCACACTCCTCTACATGGATAACACCTGGAAAGAACAACTTAGGAGTTTTAAATTTATAGAAAATATTAACTTTGCAATATAATTTGAATGATTTAAATGTTACCTAATGTGCTTAGCCAATAGCGGCTGTTTACTGGACGCACCTGCTTGACTTGATTACGAAGTTAAAGTACACTAGTAACATGCATGAGGTAGCTGCACGTGGTAAGGGACACTGTATTTCTTAGTTTTCATAGCAAAACAGTCACATAGTTATATAATGATATTAAGTGGATGTGCATAGTGTGAATGAACCCATTCCTTAATAATTCGGTTTACATATATATTTCTTAGTGTTTTGCTCCTTGACATGACAGTAATCAAAGCACGATCAATAAATGGACATGGAGTGGAACTGCTTAATATTGTTATAAATTTGGCAAAATGGCAGATATGACACTTTTCCTGCCAACTTTACTGCCAACTTTAGTGAAAACATTTATTACACATAACTGATAAAAATGATGCTAGTGTGTCATAGTGTAGTAAACTTCATTTTTATAGAACTTTATTATAATGAACACATTGACTTTGATTGTTATTTAACTAAGTTAAGCATTAGTTCACTTCGTCAAAGTAAAATTTTACGGATTCTGTCTAATCACGTTAATATGCTTTTAAAGATAAATTATTATTACATAAAAAAGAACACACGCTTTATTGGGGGCATTTTTCAACAAGAAGCATCACAAGGTTTGCCTTGGTTCAGGGATGCTGCTCTGATATATTTATATAGAGCTAGGATGATTGAAAGTTTGACAATTAAAACACATTTACACAACCAAAATTGATAAATCGTAAAAATCAAAGTAGCTTTTCAGTCTTGATTTAATAGAAGAACTCATATTTCATCCTGAAATGATAAAATCAGCTATTTTCTATCAATACAAATCCCCGGAAGACTCGCTCATTTAATATTTTGAAAGCAGTTGCAATATAGTAAAATGCACAATGCTGGCATTATCTGAAATATAACAGATAATCACAACGGGTGTATATGTGTATCCAAGTGATAAGAAGAGAGCGTGTAATCGGTCTAGTAAGATCATTCGGTAGAATTCGCTTTGTAAGCAAAGGGTCTCTGATTCAAGTTCCGGACTGACTGCACATTTTCTCCCTGTGTTACAGGCACCCAACGTAAATGACCCACAGTCGTTACGTTATTGAGAAGTGCTTGTGATTTCATGTAGAACACATCGAGGACGAATTTCAAGTTACCTGGGGAGTATGTAGCCAGTGATAGGGATAGGGAGTATAAAATCGGTCCGGTTAGCTCAGTCGACGGAGCATTCGTCTTGTTAAGGGTTAAGGTCCCTGACTGGCTGCATAATTTCTCTCTGTGTTAGATATGGAATTTTTACGAAAATGACATGTAAAATTTATAAACCTACTTTTTTGTAAAAATGCTTATTTATTTAACAAAAGAAGAAATCGTTCAACATTTATAACCCAGTCATAAACACTAGAGACAATTAAGATTTTGTTGTATAATTAATTTTTTAACTTTGCTGACGTGTAGCACCTTTTGAAAAACAAACTCATTTGTAAAAAATACCTTTATTTATTAAGATTTGCAAAACTAGCAATATATCGGTGTACACCTTTCGTATGCTAGTAAAAATAACCCCTTAATTTTGATTGTTATATCAATGTCAGAATACAAGTTTAAGGATTAATATTTTTTGAAATTTTAACCTGCAATTTAAACTGATGGTAACGAAAAAGTCAGGTGCACAGAGTCCTGTTAATAAAGATAATGGTAAAGTTTCGTCAGTATTGACGCAAGACTGTACTAAGTTGAAATCCAGACAAAAACAACAAAACAAACAAGTTATGTTTTGATGGCATTGCACATTGAGTAATCAGTAGAGGAAGGGTGGGGAATACAGGAGCAATGCCGTGATTTGGTCATCTCGGCGGCAACAGGCTGCTGCTCTCATCTTGACTCTGCAAACTTTCCACGAATGTTTATTGCCAGTGACATATTAAGATGTAAGGTTAAAGAGGTTACAGAGAACGTTAAGTCTTTAGTTGGCGTTGAAGAACAACTCAGATACGTTTTATTTGCCTTTTAGATATTTTGCTCATAATCATAGGCGTCGAATATGTAAAGATAAAGACAGTTTACTTGAAGGCATATAATATACGACTTTATATCAATTCATTAATATATGACCTAACAATAAATCATTTCGTTGATCTTGATATGACAAAAAAAAATCCACAGTAAATTGTGAATTCTCAATATTTCAAGGTGTCTTTCTCAGCTTTGTATTTTAGGCCTTGTGGTTTGGTTGTGGATAAGTGCTAACATCACTGTTAAAAGCAGATAATCGTGTCAGTACTTAAAATCGCGGTTATATTGCATGCGTATTTATGTTTAATTTCTTAAAACACAGAAGAAAAACATGGTGTGAAAATTGCTTTGTCTGCCTTCTTTATCCATGTTGGCATTAAATAAATAAATAAAAAAAAAACGAGTCGTTTTCTTTGATATTTAATTATATTTTTTTTTTCGTAAATATTTCGAATGTAC
Source organism: Sinonovacula constricta (assembly GCA_007844125.1). NCBI lineage: Eukaryota > Metazoa > Mollusca > Bivalvia > Cardiida > Solecurtidae > Sinonovacula > Sinonovacula constricta. Next base: position 16,392,659 of record CM017559.1, read on the forward strand.
ACCAACCCATCATTAGTTTTAAATATATCACTGTACATGATTAAACAGCCATTTTTCAGAATGAATTCCCTGTAAATTAACAGACAATTAACCCTTGCACTTCGGTCAGTACTATAATATATGCATAATTTACTTTACATTTCAATCAAGAATGACGACGCAGACTGAACAGTTGAGCCAGATCCGACTGAAATGAAATTAGAAGAGATATCCGATTATATGGGTGTCAATTTCCTGCTTCCTTAATTGATATCACTGGTATTTCATTTGCCGATCAATATGTCTATGTTGAAGTGCAATTGTAGCATTGTTACATAAATCTAGTCAGTCGCTTGCATCCTTTTAATTACTTTCAAATAATTATTATAATTATTTCTTTGATGCCTGTTTGGATAGATAGGTTAAATAAAAAAAGTCTCGGACTTGTGGCTCTGCCGTTTTGGCCTCACACTCCAAAGGTTTGCGTTACAATCAGATCGGAGGATAAAATATCAGACGATTTTATGGGGTTTTCATACACCAAACATTGTCATCATTGGGTCAGTGCGATTTTTTTATTTTAAAAGAGCAAATGAAGTTGAGACACAAAAGCCTATTACAAGGGTGCCTTTGTTTTACACCATATATAGCCAAACACATAAAGAGGCCGGAAACCTGCTCTACGTGCATATATGTTGGTAGTGACTTTTCTTGATTTATTAGCAGCTAAAAAGAGAAATTTTGACATTTTAATTTCTTGCAATCACCAAATTGTCATGGTCTGCAACATGTCTCTTTGCTCAGAGTCTAAGACAGGCCTATGAATTGCTTACCTAGACAGGTCTTACAGTTTGTTGGCTTTAAGTCTTTACGTTTAGGTTGAACTCAAATCTATCAAGAAATTTCATTGCTCTTTCTTAATGTGTGTGTTTCTCCAAGAAGAAATAGAAGACAAGTAACATTCATGTTAATAAATCTATTTGTCATGGTATCATAGGCAGTTTATATATATGTTAAAATGGTTGTGTAAAACCGGCACATGTTTTTTAAAGGTGCTAGACCCAAACGAAGATTATTCACTCTAACGACATGCATAATGAACGAAAATGAGTTGTACATGTTTAGAAAAACTGTGCTATTTTTTCCATAGAACAGATTAGCATTGATATATAGTAAGCTTGCTGTGAGAACATGAAAAAAGTAGTTTAAACATAAAGTGTTTGTTGCAGGCACATGGACTGGATATCGTGTCTGCCGTATAAACTTAACAAAGTGACAACAAAGAAAATAAATAATTATATTTTAACCGAATTTCAATATGTCTAAATGTCTTATATTTAACCGTGGATGTGTTGTCAATTGGTAACATTAAATAAGTGTATTACATGCTCATCGCAATTTAACAGCCACTTACTTTCACCGTCATTGATGTAAATTGATTTTTATCTCTGCAGTCGAGATAATTGCTAACGTTTGTTTTCTCTTGGCGTTATCTTAAATTTCTTCTAAAATTTATAAGTGTTTTCCTCGGTATTTTCCTCGGTCAATTGGCGTTAACATTTTCGAAATTATCTTTTACTACTCATATAATGTAAATGTTAAATGTTAGATATCTTAGCGGAATTATTTTATGATGCCTATTTTCGAGTCAATCTCTGATGAGGTGCAAGTTTGGAGCACTTCATTAATTAAACACTAGAGTGTTTTCATTTGCTGGCTTATCGTTTAGAGGCGGTTATTGATGGTGTTTCATAGTTATGTAATGCCGCCTAGCCTCAGCGTTTTTGTTATGTATACATTGAACCTGAATATGTGTACCTTCTTGCGTTGGTAGTTCAAACGTTTAATAACAATGCCTTTGTTCTCAAACTAAGCCTGTCTTGTTTTTCTTTTCATCAAACTAAAATGAGAAAAGAAACGGGATTTTGAGTCGGGGCTGCGTTTCTTAATAAAGTTTTCATGCATATACAGTTTCCGACAAATAAAAATAGTAATGTTTAACGGTATAATTGTAAAAATGCTTTGGCAAATAATTTCCACGTTCATTATTCTATAATTAAATCTGATTTCTTACAACATTACAATATTGGCTTTTCACCTTAGTGATGTTGAACGGTATAATTTTATTTCAACGATATCCTTATCAAAATAAAACAAAGCAGATTATAGGTCATATTTCCATATCAAATAGTGCATGGTCTGGATTGAATATAATCTGCTCGTTCTTGCTTGTTTTATTCATTTATAACTGTAACTCTATGGTCTATCAATACTGTTAACAAGTATTTCCAAGCAATAATTATGAAACGCAAACAGATTGAAATGGTAATTACATGTTGTTACACTATAAAAATTCACTCATTTATTTTATTCCTACTTTATACTTTCCTGATATCTACTTACCTGAAAACCTTTCTTCTTCAAATACGCTGAAACGGTGGTAAATCGCATTACGAGGACTTCACAGGCAAACATGATAAGACGCAATAGAGTAGTTGATAATAAGGTTACAGATACAGGCTGTGAAAAGTCCTTCGCATGCCTTTCCTTTTAAAAATATCGTCTCATCAGCTACTCAATATTTTGTAACAGTTTAGCTTTTAAGCCGAAATGATTTGTTACAAGTATCTTATGATTATGCGAGACTTACAACATTTGATAATGCACGAAGGGTTTCGCTTAATCTCTTAAAGACACTGAAGCAAAAGCTATCAGTTGCCATTGGTGAAAATGTTTACATAATAACTTAAAGAAAAATATATAGTTAAGGCTTCAGGATGAGGAAACTGAAATGAGGAAAAATTTACACTAACCTAAAATACTGTAAGTTAAACTAACTCTCTGCTTTATTATCTGGCAGCATGTCTGCTCTGAAGAGCATTAGGTGGCCTTTATTACAAATAGATAGTTTTAGCTATGATTAAAACTGTTTTGTTTTGTTAGTTTTACATTGCACGGACACATTTATGGTCATATTAGTGATGCCAAGTTAACTAATCGTGGATATATACATTGCACATTTCAATATACACATTCGCAAGAAACGTAAGTAATTAAATTCTTAATCTCCAACAATGAAATGGTTTACGAGGACGATAAGCTGTTTGTTTTATAGAGCAAGTTGTATAATGAGTATTTATTATTGGACATTCCACTACATTTGATTAAGCAAATGTTGATTACTCCTAGAAAGAAATGCGCTAAATAGAGTTATGGCCTCTGTCTCAACTTCTGATGCCACAGATAAACTGTGCTATTTACACGTTACTGTCACTCATCACAGGAAAGTCATTCTTACACGTGTGTGTTTTTCTTGTATTTCTAACTGCCCGGAGTTCTTGGGTCTTGCTTTTAAAGAAGTGTTTATATCTTATATGTTAATAATAATAAACGGTGTTTTCAATCTATTCTATGTTCGGCGTAAACAATTATAGAAAGCACAGATCGTCGAGATTGTCAGACACAAAGAACAAAAGCCAAGCTAAATCTTCTTATATTTTCACAAAAACAAGCAAGTTCGTACATAAACTTTTATAACAATAATGTCTGGAAACTTAAAAAACCCATAAAATACCAAAAAATAAGAAAGCATTTCACACAACATCATCAAGCAAAGATTCCAACAAAAATCAGCCAACTTAAACATTAGTCATGTCTGCTCACCATATAATCCTGCATGACCTTGTCTAAGACTGGCTTTGTGAATAAAAGCAAGCCAAGAGAAATCGAAGATCCGTACTTTTGTATTCATCCCTTCATTATCAGACAAAATACTAAAAACCCAGTCCATTCATGCATCATTCGTACATTTGTATTTGAATTGTGCTGCAAGGACAAATCCTATTATGCATGACACCCTAATGTCCGTCGGCTAAAATGATAGAGTCATGGATCATTCATTAAATTCTTTTAAACTTTAAAACTACATCACTCAAAGGTGTGCATGCCGTATGATTATAAGTTAGAACATTACCACATTACATTATTCAGTAATGATTATTCCGATATAAAACGTTATGTTAATCAATGTTCATTTTTTGAAAACTGACATTTTTTTTCCTCTTCCCAAGTTTGCCCTGACCAGTGTTCAGAACTACTAACTGCTAGTGTATGGCGCGTATTTCCAACAACACACACACACATACACACACACAAACATTCACACACACACACACACACACACACACACACACACACACACACACACACACACACACACACACACACACACACACACACACACACACACACACACACACACACACACACACACACACACACACACACACACACACACACACACACTCACACACACACACACAGACACACACACACACACACACAGACATATATATATATCGCATCTTTCGGAATTGGATCAGAGTACGGCAATAAAAAATATAAACAGATCCTAATAGTACTGAACATATATCATTATTTGTGACGGCAGCAAACAAGGTATTCACATGCCAGTCAATATTTTAAAAGTTACAAAAAAAACTGTGATGAGACATATGAAACATAGAAAACTGAACAGTTACCGCATTAGGGTGAATATTTGGCCCTTTCGCCGACTGGGGCACCCAAATCGCTCTTAGAGAGCTCTAACCTCACCTTAACGTGCGAGGAAATGTTACAGTCGTTAATTACTAGTAATTGTTGTGAAACAGTCATAGTGATTGTCATGGTAGAAAATATGAATCACTTTACTTTTCTTGGTCAGGAGGGGATGTTCAAATTAGACTTACATTTCCCCAGCACAACTCCGAGTTGAACCTGTAAATCACAATTTTTTATATTTGTCATTAATAAATAACATGTGCTAAAGCGTGGCTGTATTATTATTTATAGGCACTTCACTACAGAAAACCATTGATGTTTAGTACCAGAGCGTATGATATAAACAGCCTGAATGTATTTTCAAAATCAGACCTACAAGTAAGTATCCAGTTTGAGTATTGGTCGCTTCCACTTGTTTCAAGTCGTAATCTTGCAGTCCTAATGTTTCGATCGTTAATTGTTTTCAACTGTATATAAAATGTACTATGTAATCAGGCGGATTGAAATCACTTGTTCAAACATGAATTGGAATGTTTGCCAATTATTGAAGAATAGTGTTATTGAAATGGAGATTGCGTTATATATCTTTTCGTTTCAACAAAATGATTGCTTAAATGAAATAAAAACGAGTGTACAATTGTGGAGACACTAAACATGCACGCGATTGTATCAACTAATGTTTGATTCAAACGTCTCTGTACAAATATACCATCCTTTGTTTTAAACACGCCCATTTTTCTGGGCAGTATCTGTAAACCATTTAGAAATCTAATTAAGTAAGAATCATTATGTGGAAACGGAAGAAACGGTTATTCTTATGCTAAATTAAATCCTTAATGTACAACAACAAACAGTGTTTTCGGTTATTAAGCAGACGACTGCAATTCGATTTCACATCATATTATAATAAAGTACTTCCATGACGAAAAACAAACTAATAAACCAAACCAGACAATAATGCAGCGAGGGTTAATGCTGAAGCATCAAATTCCCTGCTAGGGTAATGCATTTTATGTTTTATTATAAATACGTGTTGTTATAATAGTACTTCTACTGTAACTCAATTTTTTAAAGCGAATTTTCTCATTCTTTGTATCTTTTGCTTATTTGCTTCTATTTTCTGTTGGTGAACGTATGTTAAATAACTCAATAACATCTTAGCTGTCTCAAGCCAGCACAAAATTGTAGTCTTAATAACTCAGTTTGTCTTTATTGAAAGTTTCAGCTGTGCTCAAACAAAAGATGCAAACAAGTGGTAATTCATTGGTTGCTTTAGTCTGGTCCTAATTGTTTGTACTTGTTAACTTTTGCGAGGACCTTGAAGAAATAATTACGATATATCAGTTTCAGTTTGTTTTTATTATCTTGAATAAGGTTGCGTGCTTATTTAATAAGAAACATGCTCTGCCTAAAGCAAACTACGCCTAGACACGTTTCAAGGTATTCTACTTTAATTTGTAAGGCTGCATTTATTTCACCCGTATTGTCTCTTCGGCGCCACAAAAAGCAAGATGATGTTGCAGCAATGCATTTGTTAAGAAGTTTGGCATTGTTTAAATTGTTTACTCATCATATAGCGAACAGAGAATGTAGAGTTTTTGTAAGCGTATATTTGGAAAAATAAATAGATTTTTATATAATACAAATAAATAAATGTAATAAATAAAGGTAATAAATAAAGGTTATAATAAATAAATAAATCGATAAAAATAAATAAATAATAAATAAATAAATAAATAAACTTTATGCATGAATAAACTTTATGAATAAACATTATATATAAACATTAAAATTAATTTTAATAAATAATTTTTAAACATAAATTTTCTAAATAAATAAACAAATAACTAACTAAATAAATAAATAGAAACTAAATAAATACATTTTTAAAATGTAATCGTTTAATTCAGAACATGTTTTGATTTACCTGAATAAAGGCATACTATTAACAACGATCTGTTCGAATTTATCAGTAATGCATGACATGACGTTCTTTTTATGAAAAATCATAAGTTTAAGCCAACATAATTTATAACAACATCGCTTTATTTTCAATTCATTACATTTCGTTTAAAGTATGCTTGTAATGGCAACAGCGATATCTTGATAAAAATAACAACAAAACAATAATTTATCAATACAATTAATAAGCAAACAAACGGACGTATTCCTAGCAAATATACCTGGCTGATCAAAAGGATAAGGAAGGCCATTTGTTAACAAAAATCCGTAACCTTATTGTAAAAATATTACTACGCTGACAATGACCTATTTCCAGTAATTTCCATGAATCAGTGACAAATGAGATTTCCGGGACTTTCTTTCTCATGCAAAAGATGAAACAAAAGCTGATGAAAGACAATGCAATCGCTGAAAATTGGGTTAAACAGATTTTCTATGAAGCGTCAATTTAATGTGAAAAGCATAACGTCTTATGGATAAAGTACCTGTTTGATATTGTCGCTAGTCGTTCATTTGCTGAAAATAAAATAAAAAACATTTCTATTTAATACTTTGTTTTTTTTTTTGCTAGAAGGGATTGCGTGAACTTGACATGATGTCTGATTAGCTTTCTAGAACTTTTTTATAACTAAAAAGGTTTTTAAGAAAATTGTATGTTGAGATAAAATATATTTTGTATTTACCATCACAAAACCTGAACTAGCAGCTTTTTTTCGGTTCACATCTGCAAATAGAATACCACGAGAAGATTGAAGTTGCGTTGCCTTTCATTTTTGATACATTAATTTAATATATTTTCTCGAAGTTTTGATGTGTAAACATAGACATAACAAAAAGTCATATTCTTTTTTTTAAATAATCATTATGCAATATCTAGAATCAAAGAGAAAAATTATACTTTATTCTTACCTCAAACATTTATTTTAAAAAGCAGTCTTTGTTTTTTAATATAAGACTAGTCTTCTAATGAATGTATAACAAGTCATCAGCTTTAATATGTGCAGAACCTAAATTTCTTGTGTGATTATTCGGGTCCTATGTTCAACAATCTAAATTCGTAAATATTGTCAAAGTTCAAAGCTCATACCAAATAAAAACACAACAAATTGAGTACCTTCTTAGCTGCTTTTTTCGAAATGCTAATTACTTGATTACTATTGATAACAAAGTCAACTAAACAAAGAGTCTTGACGACATTATTCACTTTTGTTTTGACTTTGGCGCACTTTTTATCTAATTACCAAAATCCTTCAGTTTGTTAACACAGCAAGTCAGAGCTTCAGATATATTTTAATGCTTAATTGTAATTGATCCCTTATCATTTGTGCAATTTGGGATCGTTTTGATATGAACATTTGAATGATTACCGGTAATTCGGGCCAAGTTATGAATTATGGGACATTGTGTGATGCTAAATGCTTTACTAAGCATAATTAATATAAGCATTACCTGATTACAGACCACTACCACATAATAAATGGTTTGTGTTATTTTCACGAAAAACGACGATACTTTTTATGAACACTAAACTGCTATATACACATTACGTTTAACTTTTATATAAACAATGGTTGTATATGAAGTCACATGTGTGTAATGTTATTAATAAAAATCAACATATTTTCTTCTATATTTTATTTTAAAAACATTAATGAAAATTTCACCATATCTACAATTCACAACCTTGCGATACCGCATGAACTCGGCATATCAATCCAACAAAACCCTCTTCAATAAATTTCCGACAGAAGCATCGTTTGGCTTGACTATTTGCTTTTCGAAACAATCTAATGTCATTAAGCAGTTTTTGTCGTGCTATTTTAAGAATGCCTTTTACCAAACATGTTTACAATCAGACAGCAACCCAATTATAAATTATTCCTGGTTTACCTTATCCGCGGTTATATTTGTAATAGTCATGCGAAGTATGACGAAGGGGATAGGGTGTATCGTACCCCAATATATGTATAACAAGCGTTCACTCATTTTTATCACATCTAATAGAGAATAATATATTTTATATTAACTTAGAAAAGATGGATACATAGGAAAACAACTCCCGTAAAAGGCAGTTCTAATAAAATTCACTGTGGTGGATTATCCTTCGACAATCGTTGGCTAAATGGTGAATTTCTGTCTTAGTGTTCGTACAGCTGCTGAGTATTATTTAAGAAATCTGATAAGGTGTCTTCTTAGTCTCAGCTTATAGTATATTCTGTCGAAATTTTATAAATTATATTGTTATTTTAGCTGCGAATATATCTTACTGCAGTCTAGCAATTATATTCTGCATATACTCACTATAACAGATCAATAACTTTGATACAATTACCGTGCTAAATTGTCTGTTTGCCATGCCTGCCTTTTAAACATTCTCAAACCAAGTGCAACATAAATTGGCCGTATGTTACGTCGGCACATAAGCGAATGAATAACTAAATATAAGAAAATTATAGTTAAACCATAAATGTGCTGCATAAAGAGATAGTGTTGATAATAAAACGATGAAATCAACATCGGTACATTTTAAAAACAATTCAAATGGCCAACTTGATAATTTCCAACGTTTGACATATTCCCAATCACTTTTTAAAAGTATGGCAAAAGGTAGTAATTGTTTCGAATTTATTTCACGTAATTATTGTAAAGTTTCATTACTTTAACTAAAATACTTGATAGATGCCGTTTTCAGAAATAACATACTTTAAATCAACTCGTTGCAGTATAGTTTGATGTTTGTACAATTTAACAAAATTAATAAATATTTAATTGTAACGATATAACTTCAGGAAATTCATGGTAAGCTTTCAAAATGTCGACATGTCTCTCACTTCATTTTATTTTAAAAATGTGACAATTTATTGTGAGGTTAATGTTTACACCGTCACCGGTGTGGTGTGCTATATGCAATGGCACAAAATTCCATTGTGAACGTTGTACATGCTTACCAAAACAAAGATACCTTCTGAAGAAATGTGTTTGTCTTCCAAATTTAATTACTACTACGCTATGACAATTATTTTTATGATTAATGTGGTGTATCGTCACAGCTTTTTTTTTCTGTAGGCTCGTGGCAATGTCTTCAAATAAAGCTGAGCTGAGCATGCTTTGTTAGCCATTTTAACAACTACAAGGAGTAACACATTACCGATGTGTGAATATATTCAATGAAGGTTGCCATTAGGCAGACAAAACTATGAGCTTATTGAAGACATTTATTACTTCTGTGGCTGCGGCCTAGGGAAATGAACCTGCTCCCTTTCAGAAATAGAAGAGAGCAATTTTCTTATAATATTGTTCCGTGATGCAATGTATTAGTCTGATTTATACTAAGATGTGCTCCCCTCAAGCGTACTGTAATACAAATGCGCTTTTAAAAAGTCACCTTAAAGTCGCTTGCTAACAGTTACAAATATGTGTAAGTATTGAATTGCTCCTGTATTAAAATTAAACTCACCCAGGTTTGTTGTATTGTTGTCGTGCTTTTTAATTAAGCGTGTAAAAAATATAAAAAAAAAATATATTTAATATCCAGCAGAATGCGGTTCGAAAAAAGTAATTACATAAATAAATAAGTAAAAAAAATATTAATATAGATATAAATTAAAGATAACCATGGCATTGACGACATAAATATACAAACAAGTGGAGCAGTTACACCTGAGTTTTAAAAAGTATTTATATCTGTACAATGTCTAGCAGCTTCTAGCAGTGAGTTCCACTGATACAAATATGTTTTTAAACACCAAATATATATTTGTGTATTTTTTCTTACTATTATTTATTAAAGTTAAACAAATGCAGTAACAGAGTGTTTTCTTTTTGAAAAACTCTTTTGATAATCAACATTTTTGAAAATCAGACATTGTAAACTATTTTTAAGTACTATTGACAAAATGTTACAGACTGCGTACGTCCTCTAGTTTAATCATGCAAAACGAATTGTTCTGGAAAAAAAAAGCATCGCTTTTGTTGTTGTTAATACACAAAACTAAAGTCTAACATAGACAGATCTAATGAAAATTTCATTCCGTTGTAATATGAAAAATCAGTATCCTTATAAGTCAGAGAAAACTACGTTAGTAAAAATTCCTTGCCTAGAAAATAATATCAACCGATGGTAAATGAGATTGTGGGGACTTACTTTCACAGGCAAAGCTAATGAAAAACAAAAATAATGTAGATTATTTGGTTACTCTGATTCGACCTGAAGCAGCAATTGAACTTCATTTTGCAAAACAAATCGTCTTTTACAACATACCAGCCGCCAAGTTGTAAAATGGCAAAATTTCATTAGAGTACTGTATGCTATTTGGCTTTAGATAGATTGTACGAAAGTGAAAAAAGAAAGAATACAAGCAAACAAAGGCATGTGTAGCACTACAGTTTGTTTGTTACATCTTGTATTACCGGACCTGGTAGCGCAATCGGTAGAGCGTCGGCTCCAGGTACGGGAGGCCCCGGGTTCGATCCCAGGCCGCGACATACCAAAGTCGGTAAAATGGTAGTCAGCTCCCTTGCTAACACTCAAGCAAATATAAGGTTTGTTCCACGACTGGTTGGCCCGGTGTCAGGATAATGTGACTGGGAGTGGTATCATGCCAGGTATTCACGATATGGTATACATAGTTAAGGCAGCACTATATCTGCTTTAAGTGAACACCGTCTCAAGATAACTGAAATACTGTTGGTGGGACGAGAAACCCAATAAACACACATCTTGTATTTGCTGCAACTCATCAGCAACTGCTAACGGGGTAACATTGCTTGTAGTCATAAAGCGACACAATCGTTTCTTGAAAAAATATGTTTAAAAAGAATGTACTATTGTATTTATATCGAATAACAGGGTTGTCCAATAAAATGCGCGTACCGCCTTCCTGCTTCATGTACTGCAGTATATATACTAAGACAAAGGTGTATTAGAGAAATTTTACTTGATCAGTTTCTAAAAAGAGTAAAAAGTTTAATTTGTTTAATGCTCGCGAGCTAAATTTCATATAATAACCATTTCAACGCTACGCCGGTGCATGCCAATGGCAATTCTAAAAGGTCAATATCTAATTTAGGAAGTTCAAAATAAAATATTTATTCGACTTCGTGGTTAAGTTTTCCTAGGACCGAACGTGCAACAAAACCCTCTTTAAGCTTTGTATATGCCAAATAACGTAGTAGGTTTATAAAAAAAATGGTGGAATCTAACGCACTCTAATTGCCCAATTTAAAACAAAACAATAGTTGGAAAGTTAAACAAATTCAGGTTAACACATGATTGACATAATTTTTCTATTTTCAAACTTCATCGATGTTTCTAAGTTATTATTATGTCACTAAAAACGGCAAAACTTTGCTTCAAAAGGCGGTGTGTGTGTGCTTTTTACTTTTCTAATGTCTATTAAACCTTATATGAAATTTAAACTTACAATGGATTTCATAGAGTGGCCGATGATCCAATATTATTTTTATTTCTTGAAGCATCCTAGAAAAGCATAATTCACCATAAAATTTTGAATGCTTCAGTTTGTAATAAAATTGATTTCTTCAAATGGTTAGTATTTCAAAATATTTTAATAATAGCTGAGTTTGGTCATAAGTGTAATATAAGCCTTATTCCTAAACCTTTGTAAAACAGGAAACCGCTATAGCTTAAGCACCACGTTACTATGATTTTTAAAATTGTATTCAACAAAGGAGATTTTATTTGCAACATTATTCGTTGGGTTTATGCTTATATAAAGTAACGATATTGTAAAAAAAGAAAAAAACTTAAAGTAAATATTAAAAAAAGTATAAACATTTTCATTCTAGGCTGCAATCTGTTAATTGAGCAATCTGTTAATTGAAGAAACCATGAAAGCGAACAGAAAATATATAGGGTTGAGATCCTGCTTATTTCACATTAATTTATACTTCAACAAGATGCTAAGTAAAGGGCATTGATAACAATAAAGGAAACAAATTATTTAATGCATTCTGATTTTCTGTAATTCAATGTCCCAGAAATAGGTCAATATTTTTATGGCGTTAGATTTCTGTGAGGGCGTGAAACAAAAGCTTTTATTAACATATAACCAAGTAATTTACAGCACAATGGGGAACTTAACTTTGACGCGAAGAGACAAAATAATTCGCGTGTTATTATCTAAAACAAAAATCATGCAATTGTCATCCAGCAGTCAGTAGTGTATGCAACATCCATTCTTCTTTGCATACTTTAAATTGTGCCCTGTAATATAACGTTACAATATAACGGTGTTTATGGTGTATGACTTCTTGGAGTTGAAAAAATATGAATCTGTTAGAAGTATTCTGGGAGTAAACATATAAACGTGAGCAAGATATTGACTGAGGAACTGTGCGGCAAAATCCTTTTCCGCTGCATAAAAAGAGTATTATTTTTTTCGATGTCGCATATCTTTCGGCTGACACTTGCATTCTTACGTATACTTATTCCTCTACAAACGACCATATTAGGTAAATATGCACTTACTTCATAGCGATACTGAAAATGTATGACTACATAGTTCAATTTTAAAGGCAAAGACTAAAGGTATTATGCAATAAGCGGTAAAGTTACTGCTTTATTGACTAATAAATTAACCTTCGTCTTATCGTCATTCAACTGTATGAATTTGGAACAAGCATAAAGTATACTAGCGCCATATGTTTTGGCTGCTCATACCGGATTAAGGAACATGTTTCATTCATTATGAATCTTAGTGATCTTTTCTGACTTAAACTTTTCCGAAGTCTTGAATGAGATATATATATATATATATATATATATATATATATATATATATATATATATATATATATATATATATATATATATATATATATATATATATATATATATATATATATAGAGAGAGAGAGAGAGAGAGAGAGAGAGAGGAGAGAGAGAGAGAGAGAGAGAGAGAGAGAGAGAGAGACAAAAAAGAAAGTTTCTTAAGTTTCATTTATTAATTATTTTGTGTAAAAACTATCTAAGGATATTTTTCTAAATGTAAGAATATTTTTAGTTCAAGATTTTTTACAGATGACATCCCAGGTTTTAAACTTTAAAATATATTAATTGGAGCTGAATAACCAATCCTTAACACTTACATTTTAGCAAGAAACGATACATGTATACTCCGTGGCTATTAAGCAAAAGGTAAATCTAGGATTGCTTGCAATGATGTAAGGGTGACACCTATTGGCTTAAGCTTTTAGATTTAAAGTAATGGGGGAGGTTAAAATAAATAAAGAATGTGACAGCAGCTTGAAAACGCAGCTATAAATAACCATAATAACGAGCATCCGGGGAAATACGCTTCCATTATAATACTTAGAATTACGTGAAAGTAATCGATAATTGAGTACGTGTTTGTATAGTCAAGTATGTATGTTAATTACACCAAGGTTGTTTATTTCTATATGCTTCAATAACAAAAAAGTAAAGCAAATTGTTTCATGCACTCTGACTTCAAGCAATAAAGTGTTCCAAAAGAACTAGGTCAGTCACGTTATTGCGTTTCATTTCCATGGGACCATAAAACAAATTCGTTTATTGACACAAATGACAACAAACGGAGTGATTTACATTACAAATGGGAGCTTGTTGTACTCCTGCCTTTAAACAAAGAGACAAATGGCTTATTCGATTTAAGTTTTTTTTCAATAATTTGGAAGCGAGAACAACAGTCTACTCAGGCATCATGCACAGACGAATGGGTTATTTCAACATGTTTCATTTTATTAACACCACTCAGCTACCAATACACCATAGTTTCTCTTTGATATTTTTATATGACAGCATTTTTATTTCATTTTCATGCATTATTTTATTTTGACAAACTAGCTACCATATAGAGTTTTTATTTTATAGCACGATGGCATGTTTATACACATGTTGAATGGAACGAATTCAAATATATTTCAAGGAATACAAGTGCCAATCTATAAGGAAACTTGTTATGTCTTGAAGCTTTCTTCATAACAAGGCCCATGGCCGTGATAGCGAGCTTGTTGCAAAAGCTTATGTTTGAAAATGATATTTTATTCGATACAGAATATCAATTGAAAATATTGAATTCTAATAGAAATTGATGGAATCCGCTTATTAAAGTAATTTATTTTCACTTAACTTTCAATAACAGTGCAACATACAAAAGTAATAACACAAAACATATTACGCCACACGAAGTTGTATTGTTCTATATCGAGATGTTTTCTGACAAAAGCAAAGCACAGTTTCTAGTCATTTAAAAGAACAATGCATTGCTTTGCAGCCTTGTTGCACCAATTTGCATAAACTCATGTATATATGAGTGTATGTAAATACTGGTAAAATCAGTTTGAATGACAATCAATAACACAACCTCTAAATAAATGGATACAACTTTACAAGATTGTTTATACATAATACACAGTGATGAGCTAAACAAAACCTGTTTAGAATGTATGTCATTCACAGCAATAACATCAGTAAATCCTTTCTTCGTCGAATGAGATGATTAAAGCTTCTACATGAAAAGAAGCAATGATTTCAACTTTTATAAACAATGTTTTAAAATTAATATCAAACCTGAAGTACGATGCAACCAAACTACAACAACAGCTACGAACAATACATTTATCAGAAAACATGGCTTTCATCTTAGCGTCATTTAAGCAACAGCTTGTTTATTTAGAAAGCTATTTTTACAGACATTTATTTCACGAAACTGACCAATGAAGTGATTTTTAGCTAGGGATTATATTCTGTCTATTTATAATAAAATTCCGTTGTCGCATCGTAACAGATAGTAAATGTCATGAGTAAATAATAAAAGGGCTTGAATTAAGCAAACTCTGTTTTTATGTGTGCAAATAATGCATTGGTATCTGACAATCAAAAAACAATCGAATATATTTGTAAAAGTTTGCTAAAAATAAAAAGAAAATAAGTTATAAGAAATATATTTCAAAATACGGCGTTGGTGAGGCTGAAATAGGCTTCATTGCGTTGATCTCCTCACCTCACCTCCAGAAAATATTCTTGTTTGTTTATTGGGTTTATCGTCCCACCAACAGTATGTCAGTTATCTGGAGACGGTAAAAATATTCTTGTAAAACCCGAAACGTCATTCATTTTTCAACTACATACGTTCACCAAACTGTCATTTGAAATGCTGTCTTTTTAAGTTCATCTTTTTGCTAGTCGTTTGATACTTTGATATCCTCCTCTCATTTCCGGGTCAACTTGAACTGACCTTCAAACCTTTGAACCAACTTGTTTTATCCCGTGATTTTCGAGAGAAGCAGATTTGTGCTATTTCACGTGGATTTTACTCACGTTAAAGTGTATATGTGATAAAATGGTGTTTTATGCTTCATAGTCTACACAGTAATACTCTCGAAAAAAGGCATTTTGACTTTTACTGACAAAAGCATAATCTGTCTATCTTTGAAGCCTGAATACATGTACGGTTTATGGTGTTATTTTAAGTATTCACCCATTAGATTCGCTTAGATATGCAATATGACTCTGCAAAAGCGTTTTAGTACGTCGAAAATGGGACAAGAGAGTCGATAAAACAGCAAAATCATG
Organism: Sinonovacula constricta; assembly: GCA_007844125.1. Lineage (NCBI taxonomy): Eukaryota > Metazoa > Mollusca > Bivalvia > Cardiida > Solecurtidae > Sinonovacula > Sinonovacula constricta. The sequence continues at coordinate 16,408,737 of CM017559.1, forward strand.
TGAAGGTCCTATGAAAATGCACACAGATATTGCAATTTGTACCTTCTATTATGACTAACATACCAATACAGATTTGACTTTATTGTGACCAAGAAAACAGTGTCCTGATATTAGGTAGTTACAGTGGTCGTTACAGCTACGGAAAGGCCAGCCGTCAGTACGAAACGCAATCTATCATTGGTACAATTTGTAGATTATGTATATTGTTTTATGTATCTCGTACATGCTGGTAAAAAAAACTTGACTTAAACAGTTTAAGGCAATTAAGTGAAAACATGTCATATTAAAAAAATGAAACGACCATTATGTTGCATTAACAATAGTCAAATCAATCGAGCAAAAATCAAATATACTAAAAATAATTGCTCTACAAATTAACAAATAATACTTCCATGAAGAAAATCAAAATCATTGTACTAAGACACTCTAACAATAAACGGACTCGTTCGTCCAAACCTCTTGGAGTCGTAGTTGTGAAACTACAATTAATTTGGATCGTTGATTCCTTTTTAATTATCGTTCGCGTAAAACATTATAGATTGCTTGTTATCACTCAGTCAACATTCGCAAGACCGCGCCCAGTCAAGGGTAAACTAGTTTATCCGCTGAGCAGATAAAATCTTATGTTCATTTTGACATTCGCTTGGTTTAAGTGATCACTAAGTCAACATTCGCAAGACCGCGCCCAGTCAAGGGTAAACAAGTTTATCCGCTGAGCAGATAAAATCTTATGTTTATTTTGACATTCGCTTGGTTTAAGTGGAACTTCGCATAATTAGCAAGTGGAATATTAAACACTTTCATCCAATATCACTTGTGCAAAAAGTATTTTGTAAGCCGCTTTTGATTTTAAGTTTATTAATATAAAATCATAGGGTAAATTGTCCAACCACCATTAATTTTGTTTTCCAGATACTGCCTCTACTTGAAGCAAATGTATTGCATTCATTACAAATAGCTGACTATTACAAGCAGTCACAGTTATGTCTGACAAGCCTTTTGTAGAACTATCCGTATATTTCCTTGCGCAAAGGAGCTTTACCGATAATAACACTCGTATGACGAAACCTGGGTTTGAACCCGGGGCATCCCGTTTTTTGGAATAGACGCCTTTTTTTTGCTTTACCATGTCTGGTCATAAAGCTAATTGGTTACATTTTATAGTATTATGTTGCACATTATACCTTAAAGATAAACGATTCGGACTAGATTAAGTACTTCCCATGGTAGGGAATTTTGAATAGTTTGAGTCCACTGAAATTGTTGGGAAATACAATTAAATGGTCAATACATTTTAAGTTTAGAACGCAATGAATGAGGTGGACCTAATAATGGTTCAGTACCTTACATCCTAAATAATGTATGTTTTCTTGCAAATTCACTTGGAAGAAGTATTGTATTGAGTATACAGTTTAGATCACACGTGGTATCGTGTCAAGACTGAAACCGTCAAAGAAGATAGTCAAATGGGTAAGCGAGGATGAATAATATATCACCTAATCCTTTTTGCAGTTGATTGCTATTCAGCAGATAAATTCCGGTTTACAATTTCTTTAAGAGAGCAGACACAAATCACGTATAAGAGACTTAAAAGATTGAAACCCGTTTTACAATGCTTTCAATACACTGAAAGAAATATGGACCACTTTCTGCATTAGTTAATGAAAACAGTCCTAAAATGCCTAAATGCAGCGATCTCGCAAATTGGCCCTAGTGATAATTAATCGATCCAAAAAGATTTATACACATAAATCAATTTGCAAAAAGAAGCATGATACACTACTTTTGTATCATGCTTGCAAAAAAGTAGAATACAGTTTTAGCAGCAGACATTAACACACTGCGGGTTTATGTTTATGTGTAGGCGAGTGGTTTATTTTGGTTTAGATGAGTATATAAATACATTGGGTATTTTTAATCAATAGAAACATTTAACATTCAACATTAATCCCGGCTGAATTGGTCTAAAGTGAAAATAGAAGGATATTTTGAAAAATGACAAATAAGCAGCGAAGCCAATTCATATAGGATATATAAAGTGACATGAGATGAGAAAATGCTTTTCAGTCGTTAAATACTTAGTGTTTGACTATTTAACTATTTGGCAATTGTAACGCAAACGTTTAAATTGGAAAACGAGACAAATTTAATGTTTATTCTTTTTGATTTCCTTTAAGAGTGAATATTAAATTATATTTAGCTTTCGTTACTGTGGTCAATGCTATCCAGTAATGTATTTAGTGGTTGCCGTTAATCTCAGGGAATCTCTAACGAAATTAATACACCTTTTTATCTGCCTTCGTCTTTCTGTAATCCCATCTTATCTTCTTCTCTCTGTTCCATCGTCAACATTGTAAACACTCAGAAGATTGCAGCCAGTCACGACTTCGGGTAAATGTCCGCCGTTGATGGCAAACAATATTTTTTAATTATAACTTATATATTTACTTTTTGTATTAGATTATCCGTTTTTTTTTATATAAAGAATGGATGTAGCCATAAAGCTAAGTGCATTTTAAGATCAAAACATTGTATATTACTTAAAGTACATTGAGGCATGACCGGTGATTTTTACTGCGTCAAAACAACTGGCCTTGATTAAAGAAATACAGATTTTAGGGTTTATGTTAAAATGAAAATATTCTTGCGTTGTTAGCACATTTTTACAAATTGGTGTTTATCAGTGTTTTGAACAACAGGGATGAGAAATCGTTTGAAATGAATAATTAAGACACAGTTAAATACTAAATTGTGTTATAGCAAATATAATTATAAATATTTATTTCCACAACCATTGTTTTAGATTTATGTAACATTCAATCTATATATAAGGGTAATGTTTTTTCATTTTATAATCACTATTAAATTAACTATTATTAAATATTGTAAAATGCATTTTTAACGTTTAATAGACATTAGATAAAATTCAAATCAAAATAAAACCTCCGTGTGCTCTGTTTGTTTCTTTGTTTGCAAATACATAATATGTCTAAGAAAACAACAACAACAAAAAAAAAAAAAATCAGCATCTCTTTAAATTCTAATTCTAGGCAACTGTATTTGTTCACGTTTTGACATAAGGTAGATCGAAAACATTTAGAAAATTAATGGTTTGGATATAACATTTTAAATTTTTGGTATACGTTACAAAACAAAAAGTACAATAATAAGGAAATATGACAAAGTCCCATACTTTGTCATATTTCCTTATTATTGTACTTTTTGTTTTGATAAAGAGAAAAAAAACATACAAAATAATATGTAAATTTGATTAAAATCTGATTGGTAAACAAATATTCGAATCGTAAAAATATACAATTATAAAACTACATTGAATAATCCTTTGCAGCATCCGTTATTTTTTTTCTAAATCCGGTTCCCAATCAATAAAAGTTGAAGGGTTTGTTGAATGACTGATCGAATTTCCACGGAAGAACGAGTGAGTTTTGTTTGTAATAATGTGTATGAGTACTTATAAAATTGAATATGAATCAGATTAAGTTATTTCTGTGAAATAATGCATATTAGACTGAAAACACTATAGAGTTCGAGTCATGTACAAAATTTGCTTTGATATGTTGCTTTTTCTGCTAAATGTAGTTTTCGCTAGACAAGCATTCTTGTGTAAATACAAACCAATGTATAAGTATTTAGTTTTGTATTTTTGCAGTCTCTCTTTGTCACATAGGTCTCGATACGTAAGGCGCAACAGGGCGTTTGATAGTTATATAGCACGAAGCTGAAGGGAAAGTGGAACAAGGGAGCAGCTGATCGGAACCTATCAATAATAAATGAGTCCCGCGAACTTCTAAGCGTAGGGTCTTTGTGTGGGTTCAAATAATAGAAACCAACTCTTAATTGCAGTACATAAGCTCACACTTTAGAAGCTTTAGAAGTGAGGAGCATAAAAATGAGCTTATTTATTTGCCAAACTTGGCGAATTGTGCCTGCCTACGTTTCTTTAATTACATGTATACAAGCAAAGTGGAAATACAAAATAAATAAGCAATTTAAGCAAGTTTGTTGCTTCTTTTTAGGAAGGTTTAAGAAAATAAAGGTACAAAACTTAAGAAAAAATATTTTAACAATGTCTTCTTATTTAACATTTCAAATTTGTTTGCAAATTTGGTTTGCAAATTAAATTGAGATAAATACCTCTGGCCTCTGGTAATTTTACAAATATAAGCTAACAAAAACAATTTTATTCAGTTCATAACAAGAGGATTTTAAACTCGTAAGTATTAGTATCGCTTAAAGCAATAAATCCGTTTGGGTATGGTAAAGTCAGAAAAAGAAATGAGCTATCAAGCAGCCTATATATATGCACTATTGATGAGTTTGACACGCGGGCATTGCTTCGTACGGGTATTTGATTGTAGCTTTTGTGTGGATTGTATTTTAAGTACAAGTTAAAGTGAAAGAGAAAAAAAAGCTTGTGAGTGGAGGAGAAATGAAAACAATAAATAACCATTACGAAGTACCGTTTGGGGAGTAAAACCTCATTTAAAATTGCTAGGAAGAGATGAAAGAGACCAAGTAATCAATAATAAAGTACTTGTTTTATTGGATGATGATTTTTATTACAGCAGGCTTTCTTCTTTAAGGAGCTTCAAATGTCGTTGATGTTATGATTTTTGTAAGAACATTCCAAAGAAAAGCCAGCTACTTTACAGAGTTTAATATTTTCCTTGCTGCAGCATGCGCATTGAAAACGTTTTTTTTACAAGCAGAAAACATACAAACTATTTTGTGGAATGTTGTTTCGTCTGAACTTTTTCATGGGGCAACAAATGTTTGCTTATTAAAAACAATAGGCCGTAGGCCACTAAGTATTTGCTTATTTATCGACTTGTGTAGGTCGAGTGTATAATTCCAATCTATAAAAGCAAATAGCGAGTAATGAAATTTTAATATTGTTGTGTTGTTCATTTTTATAGTTTTATGGAATATTCAGAAATTTCATGATCGAACTTTCGCGAAATGAAATCCACTACAAAAAGAAAACGTCAATACCAGGCGTATGAGTCAATAGTCTTTAAATTCTGGTAGACTGATTATCCATTGTGTAAGCAATGACGGATAGGAAGAGATGGGGCAAATCACCCAAATGTCTAAAAAGTTTTACAGTAAAATACCTTCCCCGATTACCTCTAATGTCTAACTTACCTTTAGCTAATAATATCCGCTAGTGAACAATACCTCGTTAATATAATGAATTTTTTTGTTCATGTTTTGCTATCTTTGCAATTGATAACTAGGAGTCCCTGTTAACGTTACGAATGTTTAAAGTAAGTTAAAATAGTAATGTACTTATCATATCTAGTCCATACTTTATCAATAGACCATTTCAAACATCCAGTGCGCATGCGCCGATTTATATCTCGCTCTACGAGACTTGACTCGTTTTCTCTAGATTTTCAAAACTGGGGGCTCTTGCGCAAAGGATTTAATCATATGTGTCCGTACCAAAATATTTTATTGTGATTTAGTAGGTCGTCTCGTTGATAAGACGCTTGCATGTTTTGTTTGACGTCATACGATATTAAAGATACAAGAAACACAAACTACTGTTCTGTTAACTAGTCAGCTATATACACATCAATTTTAACTGTACTTGAACATTTTCAAAGAGGTATTCTTGTCTGACAGTAACGTGTTATATCCAAAAATCTTTGGAAAGTAATACTCGATACAGTCACATGTCATCGTTAAAATGATTATCTCATATAAACATGAACACATGCTGTTTTGCCGAAAACAGGCACATACATAAAGTCGCATAAAACAACTTTCTTAGAAAACAAGAGTTCTTTTTTCGGTTTGCACATATAAGCGCCAATTAACGGCTGTTAACAACATTGTTCACGCACTTATGACATGGAGTCGCTAATTACATCACTGTGATTTTAATTTCTTCAAGGTTGTAAAAAAATAAATGCGGTGTTATTTTTTCTGGCGCGGAGGGCTCTCTGGCTAACACTGCAACATCAAAGAAAATTCTGGGAAACAATCGACGGTCACTATCATTTGAAGTCGCCGAAAATAATTTTGTTTCAAATTGACCGACCCATTATTTCTCTAATACTGTGTAACATGATATCGATCGATAATTGTCTTCAAGCTGCCATTTAGAAGATAGAAAGGGTGTGAACGTTGGGTACTGTTGAGAGATTAAAAATGATAAGTACACGTGAACGGCGTGTGCTATGAAAAAATATGCAACGTTATTGACGATTTACTTTCGCGGCATAAATATAAGTTCTAAAGGAGTGAGAGTGGAGGGGGGAAACTGTACTATGTAGTAATATTTCAGACTGCGCATGTTTTTACTTATATAAATATCCTTACAAACTTCTTTAGTCCATTGAATGATCATAAACATTTTTATAAAGGAATTATTTATATTTAAGGTATGGATTAACTACAAAAGAATAGGCGAGCTATTGAAATAATACATTTGCAATAAACACGAGATGAAAATATACATTAGATTGTGTTCCTTGAAATCACCACATCCACGTTTCCTCTTCCTTAACGAAAAAAGTGGGGTTGGGAAAGGGTGCACCATTGTGGGTACTGCTAAATATAGCGTTATGTCCTTTTATGAGCCAAAAAAGATATTGTAGACCTTAGTTTTTTGTCCTTTTTGTTGTCCTCGCGTAAGTCAATGCATATTGCTCTTTAAATGGTGAAGGTCATAAACCACACGACTGCCATATAGTGACAGTTTCAAACACAGCTGCATAGCGGATGCATGTGTCCTTGCGAAGGGGAAAAGACGCCAAAACACGGTCACACTTCCTGTCCACTAGACAAACAAGGTGTCATAAAACTGCCAATTTGCTTAATTAGTTGGGGTGTCCGCTCATGTCTTAAAATTAGGGATTAAATTAGAGTAGAACTTTATGATGGTATGAAAGGGACCCACGCGCATAGAGAAACATAATATGAATATACAAAACGATATATTTTAAATAAATACATTTCTATCTTTAAATGGGTACAAAAATTAAGTATCCGGTAGGCCCCACTTTAGACCATAAAATGGAAATGGACGTGTTATAAGTTCGTTTTTATTACGGTTGTTTTATTTAACTGTCAATTAATGATTGTATACGTGCACTATTTGGCAACTTATGGTTATTCAGAAATTTTGTCAATTTCATGATTTTCAGTACTGTATTACGTTCAATTAGATAATACAAAATCCGGAAGTGAAGAGCCCCCAGTTTTGCAAAACACGTCGAGTCTCGCGAGATTTTCTCACAAAGCGTCTACTTGATCAGCGGAATAGGATTGGCCAGACGCTTGGTTTGAAATGATCTATTTAAATGCGTTGTTGCAAATTGAAAAAAACGTCGCTTTCAAATAGATAAAAAACATTTTTGGTAAAAAGCAACAAAGCAAACCATAAAAACTATAATGAGAAACTATCGTTAAAAAGATGTAGAACAAAAACTGAATTCTATAAATGAGGGCTTTCAAGACCCACAGTCGCCTACATTGCACTTTTGAATTTGAATTTACCATTAGGTCAGTCACGTCTTCTTTCCATTCTGGGAACTTAATGTTTCAACTGTCTGGTGTAAATTAGCCTTGACAGTTTCAATTGTTCAGCACTGCGCGGTGATAATGTCATTTTGACCTTTGAAGCATCAGCATGATATCCCTATTATATAATTTAGGCAATTCTAATGACAAACACTTATAATAGATTTCATTTCGCTTGATCACCTATCTGAGTTTGCAGGACTACAAAAAGTAATTTACTGCATTTTTCTTCTTCTTTGATGGACAGAAATATGCGTTCTCTGTACTATGTTATTGTATTAAGAAGACTATTAGGAAGTTTTCAAAATGACTTATTTGAGCCACCGGACCTGGTCGCGCAATCGGTACAGCGTCGGCTCCAGATACGGGAGGTTCCGGGTTCGATCCCAGGCCGCGATTACCAAGGTCGTAAAAATCGTAGTGGTATAGCTCCCTTGATAACGCTCAAGCAAATATAATGGCAGTTCCACTACTGGTTTGCCTGGTAACAGGATAATGTGACTGGGTTTGGTATCATGCCAGGTGTTAATGACATGCTATACACAGTGAAAGCAGCACTATATCTGCTTCAAGTGGACAACGTCTCCAGATAGCTGAAATACTGTTGGTAGGACGATAAACCAAATGAACAAAAAAAAAACCCACTTGCATAACGCTTGTTAACATAAAAACCTACATGTTGTCAGTTGAAATGGGTACCTATATTGCATTTGCCAATCCGCTTATTATAAGATTTTTCCCCCTAAAATATTGAACAATGCAGTGTAGAGCATATTCTACGGTCAACAGTACAACTTGCATTAATTCTTTCATGCTTTCAATGCAAACCATTGTGTTAACTCGTTTTTAAGTTTGCTCTATGATTTTCTGTGTTATGTTTATATGTTGGTGTAATCGGCAAGCCTAGATTATTTTTTTGTATAATAAAGTCCTTCACTTATTGTTGTATACATGTTTATTAACAAAAGTTCTACATTATGTAATATTTTCTGCATTAATTTTTTATTAGCTTGGATTCGACTGAATTTTTCCAGAGGGCATCGCCTTTTCGTCAAACGCAACCAAGCATCAGTATATCACAATAATATGTAAAACAAAAATAATGACTGGGTGAAACGTTGTTCAGCAAGAGGTAAAATCGAAATTGAAAGTGGCGTTGAGGCATTCCTGCTATGTGTCATTCACAACAACAATACTCTAAAAAACCAATTAACCTTCTATAGTAGGTAACTTTTACAGATACGATATGCATGTACATGTACATGTATAAAACAACTTGAGATACGCTGAACAAATTATATTCTTATACCACAGATCTTCTTCTTTTGCATATACATTTATTGTTGAAATTTATATTAAATAGACGTATATATGAATAGTATAACTTATATATAGTTAATATGATATAGAAGGAATCCCACAAATAAATAGGATCGGTTTGAGTATATTCAAATTAAAAACGAATTAAATGCCAAAAATGCAGTATTTTATACTCATTGTACACATTATATTTGAAATAACGGCATATCCTATCACATTTTGTGTTTGACGCTTAAAACTCATGAAGATACTCTTCATGGTCAAATCGTGTCTGTGAAGGCGCTAAACATATGCCTCACTAGAGACACTGTCTGGCTTAAGGCAGCAGTAGTCCATTTTATTTTTTGTCTCGACTGACTGGTAGGTTTTCATGTACTTTCAAAACGCAGTTTAAGAACAGGAGGAAAAGGAACTTAAAACGTTTCCGTAAATGTCTCTTTTTTCTACTTTTCTAGACCGCTTGATAGTTACAGCATCTAAATAAGATGCATGATCAACCTTCGTCTCTCCAAGAATGAATGCTCTTGCCTTAAAAACAAGGCTAAAAATACATATCATTTAAATATCGTAGTTTTAAAAAGAGCTCAGAGTTAATTTAGGAAATAATATTTATTGGAATAATTATAAACATGATACAATTATGACAGGTTTGCTCCAAAACTCCCGTTCTTAGACTTGTTTCCCCGCATTAATTATTTTAGGATCCCCGGCTGACATGTTCTTACCAGCATCAATAGGCGACATGGAAACACCGACCTCATTACAATGTTTTCATGAGTCCAGGGATGGCGGCAAAAATAATATTCATTACGCTTGTAATTAAGGAACGCACGCGATTAAAAACTTAAATAATGAGAAAGCTTTTGAAATAGCTTTATAAACAGCAGCACATGCTGATGCTGGTGCTTATGCATTCCGAAGTTAATACGCTTTGTGTAATAGTTATTGGCTAGTGAACGTTTTTTTTAATGAGGACAATGTCATTTCTCCGTCAGGTTCCTTCCTATAGTGATTTACAATCTACCTTTTTAGCAAACTTTAAAGTAAGGCCAAGTATGAAAACACACCATACAGACACAACAATTTATCTTGAAAATTGCACTTATTAAAGTACAGAAATATATTATATTAAAAAACAGATATTTGTCATTATTTAAGTCGTATCAAGCCAATAAGCAGTGACACTGTGATAGTAATATGATATCATCTTCTTTCTCTAGTAACGCTATATGTTAGCTTAAACGTACGAAACCACTAGAAGGCACTTTTTACTTTTTCTATAACAGTTGTCAATGGTATGTAATCTAAAATAATGCAAAAATGAATTCGTCAATAAAATAAACATATCTTTATGAGACATAAGAAAAAAGACGAAACTGAAATAATATAAAATTAAAACTCTTCTTTAATAGGTTTCGAACCCAGAATTTTTATTGTCAATAGAATGCTCAGTTGACTGCAGTGAAGAGCCGCGGTAAGTGTTTGTGTGGTAATGCGACCGGGACAATGTTTATATTTAAAATGTGACTTCAACTATGATTTTCAAAGGTTTCGTCCTTATCAAATTATTTGAGTTAAAGACAGACCTAATCAGGATTATCGGCTATTGAATTGACCAGTTTTCTCTTCCATATACTTTATTTATGATTGGTTTTATATGGTTGTTTCTCGGAGACAGTACGGCTTTAGCTCAGCGGACCTTGGCTGTATTTAACATTTGATTGTATCAATATCAATTATCTGACTTGACTTGCGCAGTGTCGCTGGCGGCCTCATATATAATATAAACTATCTATATTTTGAACTTACAAAACGTTGACTAAGCTCAATGAATTTTGTCTTATGTGAAAGATTACTGTGTTGTGTTTGAGTCGGGTGTAAAGTCGCTTGAAATTTAAGACTAGCTGACTTTGACGATGTTATAAGCATTATAAGTAATATTAGATGTCTAGGTAAAACAATAAATTTGGGTTGTTTTAATTAACATCAACAAAAACGTACATTGTTTAGAAAGAAATATTGTCAGTTATGTCAACAACTGATTTTTCTTCCTTGCTGACCGGAAGATATTTAAAAACATATCTTTAAACAGGAATCCATATTGTCGTGTAAAACCGAGATGGACTGCTTAGTTCTATAATTGCTAAACCATAAGGTGCATCAAAACCATGCCGGATAAGTTATACAATCGTCGATTGGTATGTAAAAAGGCAATTCACTTAAGTCAAGGATATTGCTCTCCATAGACTTTAAATTAAACGCAGATAGCTAGCTAATTAATACCAAAGTATTAAATATTTATAAAGTTGACCTTTGCATATGACTTTGTATCGTTTAAGGGCGAATAGCTGTGTGCCACAATACATTTATAAATAGACATTGCACCAAACAATTTCACAACCAGAGAACAATCTGTTAAAATGGACAGTCCAATGCAAACATTGAGTTTTAAAAATGTTTTAATGACTTCGGTAAATCAATGTTATTAACAAAACATGGAACATAAAACAGCACCCTTTTGCGTTCGTTTTCATTTTTTGTTTACACGCCAAATACGTTAAATTTAAATAATTAAATACACACAAAGTTTTGGTTTCTTGGGTTTGTTAAAAGTAAATCCCAATTTAGTTTTAAAGTTATCTCTTGAAATTACGAGAAAGTCTCTCTTATTTTACTGTGAACTCGATTTACAATTAATTTTAATTTCACATCGATATGTTAAATTGTAACTGATTGCAGTTTGATGACACGAAGCGACAGCATAATAAAGTCTTGCTTGGACGAATTCGTTAGACGAGTCGTTAAAGTTGTGCACTTCTGTTTTACGAACACATTTTGCATCTTAGGTTTTCGTGAAATGAACGCAAGTAATCGTCGGTTTCCCTTTCTTAGTGACTCGTGCAATTTACTGAAGGTTACTGATTGAATGGAAAACAAAATGATGTGTCATTTGACAATCTCCTTTGACTTTAAGTCGCCATTTCACGATCTCATCTTTTAACTTGGCCGTTCGATAAAAGGATCACAGCTATTGGCTCTCTGCAATATGAAAATTTAAAGCGGTGAAAATATAACATAGTGAATTATATTCTAATAAAAGAGTCGATGTTTGCAGGGAGCAATTAGGAATTCGTCGCTTACCAGTGAATGTCCTTCTTTGGTTGTTTGTGGCGGGTTTGTAACTAAATGAGTATACCGATTGTAGGTATTGGAAAGTTAAAGAGAAAGTGCAAAAAGTTTAAGTCGCATTATATTACTGTAAATTATAAAAAAAACTTAACATGTAAAATTAGGCCTTATATGCAGCTTAATTATCTCGTGATATTATTTATATGTGTAATTTACTACGATAAGTTGTATCATATCTATATTGCAGTAACACATTCTTAAGACATTGTTCGTTTTTTTTAAAAAGTGTACATCGTTTGGACAATTATCTTATATTTGAGCAGGTGAATGCATTTCCATCCGAATATTTGTCCAGTAATATATATGACAACATATACGTTAAGTTTGTTTTTATCGATAGTATTTTGCATGATGAGTGTTCTGTATTTTCTCTCATTACATTTTTCTGTCAATTTGAATTCATTGTAAAGTAAAAAACAACAACACAACGTTTGAATTGCAAATGTTGTTTAATGAAAACGATTTTGTTATAGGACAACCTTTATAGTAAAAATATAAAATTATTACCTTGCTGGGCACCTATGTCCATAGGTTAATCCGTTTAGATCATTAAAATCAAATTAATAACTTTAATTTACTTTAACTAATTGTCGAAGGTCTTGAACGACAATGAAGACTGAATTAAAATAATTTTACTTAATGACGCGAAATTTTATAAGCTATCTGGGCAATTAAACTTTTGGTAAAAGTGCTTAAAACTAATCATAAACTTGCGAATCAGGGAAAAATACGGTGCTGGAAATAAATTCTAATTGTAGCACAAACGCTTTTTCCACCAAATTATTAAAAGTGAAGCAACGTTATCTGCAAACAAGCATGAACAAGTGTTTGAAAATCATTGAAATGAAGGTGTTAACATGATAAAATATTAAAATACATTGCAGTTGTCATATATATGTTCTCTGTCCTTGAGTTCTTGAGTTGATTGTGCAATTTTTTTACTCAATTTAGAATTCTCATATCCATGCTTGCGTAATTATACAGTTTCATAAAGAAAAAAGCTTGAATTAACTTCTTAGCTGAAATAAGCTAATAATTGTTTAATTAATTAATACTACATTTTGTTTTGTTGGCTTGGGGTTGTTTTCTAAATTAGATGATTTCTTGCGTGTTTTTTATTTTAATTTCGCTTTTGACACTTTTGACACATGACTTCATGGCATTGTATGATGTCATTTAAATATTGCTCTTATTATACTTCATCGCTTGGGCAGTTGTATTTTAAACTACTTTTTCATTTGGAATTTATAGGTAACCGAGGCTTTTATCTATTGCATATGTGTATACATGTTGATAGTTTATTATATTACTAGTTATTTTGTCTGTTTATAGTTCATTGTACCAGTTTTAACTCCCGATGCAGGTGCATACTGTTAATTGTATCACTTTGATGGGGTATCTTTATTTACACTGCTTGTTTGATAGAAAAACCTTCAGGAAGTGCAAGCTTAGAGCGCTCCACATATGTCCACGACATATGTGGCAAACTTACATGATTATCAACAACTTTGTGTTTCTAGAAGATCTGTGACTGTAAGCCAGAAGGACAATTCGGTAAATGATATATAATCTGGTCTTAGTAAACAGACACACCATTCAATACAGCGTTAAATATACAGAGTAGAACAAAGCTTATGAAGATTTCATAAAGTGTCCAAATTACTGCCACAGATGTAGATATGAATACACAATATCACCATATTTACAAACTACATTTGAAACTAAAGACTAGCTATATTACAGTATCGATTAAACATTGTATTTACAAGTGTTTCGGTCATACTTGTTTCGTTGTTGCATATTATTGCACATGCCAAAAACATGAGAGATAGCATTTTCGATTGGTAAGTGTTTGAGCAATGCAACAATATCTAAGCCGTTGCTGGTTATGTATTTTTTTGTTTGCTAATTGTTTATGGATTCTCAGTTTATTAAACACGTCTTTTAATCAACTTATTTTTCTACTTACAGTAACTATTTTGATTTCACATTTTGTTAAATGACTCTTGACTGATGTGGTCTTACTTTTCCATTTGGATTGCATCTGAATACATTTGTCTCAAACTTTGGCATTTGTTCATAGGACTTTGTCATATATTCTTATTTAAGGATGCTGAATAAATTTAATCGTATTTCGATTATATGTATTTAACACTGAAATGCCATCTGATTGAAGTCTAATGAATTCTTAAGTTCCGTTTTAGTGGAAACTATATTTTGTTTTTGTAAACCTATGTGGAAACTGTTATAATTTAAGTTTGTTCTACTTATCACACTTTTCTGCTGAAGAAGCTGTGGAGCTCAAATATTCATCCAGTAATTCTTGCATACCAGGTTTACAAACTGACTATGCGTTTTGCCCAGGCGATTGTATCGTAAGATACAAGGCGGTAACTGTCGGGTTTGCTCTTTTCCTTAAATGACTCATCACAAATTTGTTCTTACTTTTCGCTTGGCTTGCATGTGAAATACCTTTGTTCTGTGCCTTTTCGGAGTTTGGTATATGTTGCAATACTCATAGGACTTTCTCATATATTCTTATTCTTGAACTGTTATGCTTTACTGTGATTTTTACATGTATGTTTTTCATTTTGCAATGCTTAAGCACCCAGTTCAATATACAATAAAGGTGTCTAGTACGACCTTGTCTCAGTTGAGAAGGCCTCAAAGCAAACCATTAATCATGTAGTCCTCTGTGATGGGGATTTTGTTCAATGCTGAATCAAAAATGAAAAAAAAAATTGGAAATGACACTTTTACCAATGTCGGTTCTCCCACTCAGGAGAATTATTAAACGACCTTCTATGTGCGAAGGAAGGTAATTTAATTCCTAGATGCTTATTTGTGCACACCTCTTGTTTCACATTGAAGACTGGTTCAGACGGATAATAATGTTATTATCAATAGTCCTATACATTCAATGACACTCTTTACCTTGAAAAAGGAAGAATCACAAAAGAGACGTGCGAAAGAAAACTAATATACATGTAGGTAAAGCAATCTGCCTGACAAACATTTAGTAACTTCCTTGCATGCCGCATTTGGATGGTAAGCCAAACATTATGTGAACAAATATTTATTTTCGCTCATGTTTGGCAACGGTTAATTCATTCTGCATATCAATCATGATTGTCGTGTTAAGGCACTTTAAAAATAAAAGTAGAAGACATGTAGCAGTCCATTGCTGAAAAGTTTGATCATCTACTTAGTCTGTAGTCTTCGACAGAAGTTGGCATTCTTTGATGCCGAAATAAAACGTTTAACAACATTTTTATTTTAAAATACTGTTTGTCCAAAATCATAAAATATTGATCATTTAGTTCTCAAGAAAAGTGAATCAGGAACAATATAGGGTCTAGAACATGTAACATATGGTTTTATAATGTTTAGCTTTACAATTTTAAGACAACCCCACTGCAAGAGTTGCAACATATTCTGTTAAATGAGTTAGTGAGATCCAATTTTCCGTAATATTTGAGAATTACTTTTAAAACAATCACTCTCGCTTTTTTAACCGATTTATAATTGTATTCTGCGTGTACGCCGTAAATGAACTAACATATATAGATTATACTTTGATAGCGTGTAAGTAAATCCTGGTGAGGCTCGAAAATGAGAGAAGCTAACAATTACCTGTCTGGTATAATGTTAAACGAGCAAAATATTATAGAGGAGTTCTAATCTTTACATTTTAATCGTTACAATATTCTCAATAGGATGTTAAAATTGGACAATAATTGAGATAAGATGGTAATAAGATACAAAACATCATTAATTCTCTTGGGCAAACCTTTCAAGACGCCATTAGTCGACATCGTCCGCGTGAAAGAAGTTAATATAATTTCTATTTGCGCAGTCTTCATGATGTGTATTGTTTTAGAGACCGACAGCCTTTCAGTCTAAACATAATTATGTTATTGTACTTCTTTCATCTCGCTTGTCTACTTGTCCCATGATATGCTTCTTACGAAAACACATCCGACGACCATTTATGCAAGCAATGATGGCATTTGACAAACAATCTCAGTCGGCATATACTAATCCTAATATTATGTCTGTCCTTGTTTGTTTTTATTAAAAGTGCATATTTATAAAAGCTTACAATTTAATGATAACAAGTTAACCGAGAACTTACGGCTGAGAAAGTTCAGACGAAGAATCACATCCTTTTATAAAGTTTCTAAATATAGTCAGTTGCGCCTAAGAACAGTCATATCTTATAGACAGAGTAGACATGCACTGAAATCCTCGTTATCATAGTTTATTGTTTCCAGTGCTATAAATTTAGGATAAAATACTATATAAGTATAAAAAAATTTAAATTCCAAAATTACAGTAAGGCGGACGTATAATAATAATATCTGCATTATTTACACCTTTGCGTCTTTCAAGCTTCTTTCACAGACCTAAATGAACTAAGATTTGTATGATGTCCAAAAATATGACTAGGTGATATGAATATCGAATCATAAGTTGATTAAAATTTCAGAAAACATATATCTAATAATATAGGAAAACAAAGGCAAGGTAAACAATACCTGTAGCATAATTTGTTCACGTGGAGCTAGATAAAGGACTATATATACATGTATACATGTTAAGTGTGTTAAGTCATAGTTCTAAGAAAAGTTAAGATTATATAAAATATCGTGTAATTAACAATAGTTAGACATCGTTTTGTTTTCTGGATGTTTTGTTGATATATTTGGTGTCATATAGTTTCTTAATATTCAGTACTGTCCTTCGTGCAGGGATTACCCTTGGCGGGGAAATATAAACACAAACTTACTGTAAATGTGTAGTCTACATGTGGTTTCATTTGTTGACCTTTGAAAACAGTGCAAGGAGAATGGTTATGTTCTGCAAAAAGCGTTTTGTTTCCGCAGAATTTCCGTCCATTGTTTAGTATACACATGGATTTTTTTTAGCGACATAATTGTATATGTATTCAATTTAATTGTCCTTTTTGCAGCATTTCGTCTTAAATTATTAGGAGAGCGCATCTTTACTCTTCTTTCTTGGGGGCTGACTTTATAACAATTTTCGAAACCATTGTTTAATATTATATTTAATAAGCATGCAAATTTTCAACGTCTCTTCTTAGAACGACCCGACGAAGATTTGACGTATGCAACTAAGACGTTTTACACGCTCCTATCTTCACGATGTGCTGCAATTACCACTGCAGTCTTCAAAAGCACGTGGCTCTTGAGAATGTTGCTGGCTTTGAGACTATATTAAAAACGGTGTCAGTGAGAACGTGTTCTAAATGTTTAATTTGTGATAAAATTAAAAAAGAATGTTTTAAGATTCCTCCTATTCACCGTCAGAGATTATTGTGCTGTGAATGACACATGATCGGAATGAAAAAAAGTGGACTATTTACAATTTCTTTCAAACATGTCCAATGGTACATATCATTTCTGCTGAGCACCTGACAATATAACTTTTTAAAAATATATTCTAAGTTCATGTGAGTTATTTAGGCCACGCTAAACGGTATTCCTAGTTTGTTTTATATCAGTTAAAATATCTTAAACAGTTATGCGAATTTTCTTTTAAGAGTTATTGTTTTATTTAACTTATAAAAAATGAATTGATCGTTCTACATGTTAATCAATTTGAAAGCCGATGTATTTTTGTATACATTGTTTTTTTTTTAAATTTTAATACATGGATCAAATTTCATGAGACAAAATTTTTAAAAAAGTTATCGCTTAAAATTGTATCGTGATACCGAAAAGCAGCTACATCAATTTTAAAAAAATATCCACACGTAGAAAAATATGTCTTAAATTAATTGAATGCTAATACAAATGTCGCTGCTCGGTCCTTTGTTAGTAAAGAAGTGTCTTATGAAAACTGTCATGGCGATTTAATTGCAGGATTACTCTTATTTGCCTGCAAAATTGTATTATGACATATTTGGCGACAGCAGCAATCGATTAATCCGATTCCAACAGGGAACAATAGTCCGTCTAGAGCAAAGCACTAGATTTTAGCCACTGATCTGTAAGACGCCTTGATTGGTTGTTATATTGATTATTCGCCAAGGTCAATTTTTGTATGGAAGTTTGTCAACAATTCATACTGTTCTTCCTGGCGAGTTGCTTCAGAATGCATATGACATTCCAAACAAGATATATTTATGTTTACCAGAAACTGTATATGGAAACAAACTAATTGCCATTTTGTGACGTAAATAATATTTGTAAAGTAAAACTATTGTCGGAATTTTAAAATGTCGATTCTGTTACAAATATTATGCAAGAAAACCCTTTCTGATAATGTAAGCACGAATAAGAGACAGTTTTCCATTCTAGATAGAATTGTCCCAAAATGTTACTTAAAATAGAACTGATTAGAAACTGTAAACTCACATAGGTAAAGTACTTAAATATTTTATTTCTAGGCGTTTAGGGGAAACTATCTGTGTAGACATAAAAAGGAAAATGTAGAAGTAGTTTATTTTTGTAACATTGCTTCAAGTCCATACTGTCACTGTGGCTCAAATTAACAGGAAAGTACTCTAGTTTTATATAAATACTAATACAAATGAATTTAAATAACACGATGGCATGTGGTAGTTAGCACCTTGTATAGTGGGTTCAATCTATTATGGATCTACGGTTACCGTTGTTACAGCAATTCAAGAGAATTTGTTTAAAAAAGTTCTTTCAACTGACAGTTGAAAGATAAGTTTGGACAGAAAGGGAATAAATTTTAAAAACACTTTTCATTAAAAGTCATTCTTTCTAACAAAAACTTTGTACACAACAATTCTAAACAAGAGCTAGTTGGCACAGAAGATTGTCCAAAACAATAGGAATTTACCCAGTAAACACAACCTAAATCCCAAAACATCTAATTGCTATTTGTGTACCATTGCATTTAGAAGGATGCAGTCTTAAGTTCATCAACATTAATAAAATGGTAAACAAACAAATATTTATACTTGTGATTCAAGATCCAAACCCTTGCATATGAACAATCCTACAACGTCGCTGGTTTTGGACAAAAGTCGATATTAAAAATACAATGCTCATGTTGACAAGAGGCATATAGTGTAAGGATGAACTTGCGTGCATATAAATGTTGACATACCAACTTTGTATCTCATAAACCTGCGACCCGACTTGAAATCCAGAACAGCGTAATTATGTGAATAGATAACTTTTTGTCATCATTTCTTTGTAATACGCTCTGAAAGTAAAGAAAGGAAAGGCAATCCTTCCGCAATGCATTCCTTAAGACGCAATGTCTATTTTACGCTGTGTGTATGCTCATGATGCAAGGAATCTCAAAATGTACTATTTGGGAAATTTTAATTTTAATAATCGCAGAGTTTAAAATGACCCTGCATGCTTTGATTTTTCTATCCTATTTATTTTAGTTTTATTCTTAATAAATCAAGGAGTCAATATTGAAATATTGATATGCCCTTTCTGAGAGAAAAACACGTTTATTCCATACGACCCTGCATGACTCCCTTGACATTTGCATTGCCTCATACGCAGTGAATGCATGGCGTAATGCGCGTAATTAAACACTCGTGTGGATTTTTAAATCGAATGTTCGACAATACAAAAGCAACTTTTTTTTCGTTAAAATTGAACCATAAAATTGTCGATTAATTTCGTAGAAAAGGAGGAAGGTCATCAACGACCATTTAAGTGAAACAGACGTATTACTAAAGCTGGAGCGTGATTTGAGAAAGTCAAAGTCCGTGTGGAATTGAATGGATTTTACCTGTAGGTTTGTCATTTATTACCTTTGTCACCAATCCGACCCCTATTAACAAAAATCGGATCTTAAACGATAATATAAATGTAAACACAAAGAGTCGATCTTATTAAGCCAAGGACATGCTTTATCAGCGCAGGTTGCCGTGAGATGAATAAATAATAAAAATGCACGCTGAAGACCGGCGTTCATTTAGTTGAACGTCTGTTAAATGATATTAAACTCTTAAATTAAGTCATAATAGATGCAGATGTTGTTTATTGATCGAATAAACATCGTTAAGCCTAGATGATATCATATACACCATTAAAGACACTGAGATAATTAAGAATTCTAATGGCCTTGAGTCATTAGACTGTGTATACAAGTGTAAGTTTAAACAATTACCATTTTTGTTTTATATAATCATCGAGCTAGAAATATATGATATTTTTAAATGTGTACAAGTAAAAAAACACGTATGTTTATGTCTTCGTTACATCATCATGCTTAAAGTACCTGAGACACCTTTTCCTTTTCTTTATTATACTTGTATATAAAAGTTTTAAAGTTTCCTGAAAACAGAGTAGTTCAATTTCAATGTACACACACAGTGTACGACACAGTTTGCTTCAAAAGGTGATCAAATTTTATCAAAAGAAATATGAGCAGTGTAAATACTTTACAGAATTAAGAGAACGCATGTAACATAGCTTTGGCATATTGAAGAACATCACACTTTAACATTTCTTTTAAAATTGGACAATCTGCTATTACTTTTTACTGCAATAATGCCTCTCTTCTAACCGAATGAAATGCGGAATCTTTGTCTAGATGACGTCACGTCATTAATAAGAGATATTCTTCCTTATTTAATTGCGCGTTAAATTTCTTTGACACTGCTCTGTTTCCTTTTGAGAATACATTCCTCGGAAATACAATGTTATATATTTGATCTAAATTGCTTTGTTAAATGAGCTTCATCTTGTGGCGCCATAGACAATGAGAATTTATGACGCAGCATATGTGACATAATACATTATAATAAAGACATTATTTCAAGACATCCTTTTGCCGGCTAATTGTTTAAAGTTCTTCTCGGACGTATCTAGGCGGAGTCATAGTTGATTAGAAAAAGGAATGTTAGTGTTGTCTACAAATGTAAGCGAAATTCAAATAAAAGTGACACGGTCTTAGTGTATATTCATGCACTGACTTTAAACTTTACAATCATTAGAGTACATTTTATTATGTTTTGGTGCAAAGTGCTTTAATATTGCTGTGTTAAGAGAAATAAGAAAGGGGTATGACATGATAACATAGATATTTCAGACAAACTGATTTTAGGTTTTGAAGAGGTAACTTACGTTGAATACACTATCCGTACATTAACTGAACAATAGTCAGTAAGATGAACTAGATGCATATTCATAAACATCCAAACATTCCATAATAGTTTAATTTTAGCTAGAATGGGGCTGGCATTTTCGCTGATATTGTTAAAATGTTTTGTTCTTCTTTTCTTCTTCATAGAATTCCAGGTGACCAGCGAATTGCTTGATAATTTTCGAAATATTTAAGTTTTTCTATATGAATAAGTAAATATACACCATTTTAATTTAATGCATAATTATCTGTCTAGATTAGTCCAAATAAAATTGCAACAAATGTTTAGTTTTACTCAATGTTTTAGAAGGAAATACGCAGTCAAGTCTCCCAAGGTTTAAATTTACTCTGTCTCCTCTCTGAAAAAAAGGTGGACAGCCTCAAAAGAAAGAAATGCAGAGGTGGCTAAACTGAATAATCCACCATTGTACTTGTGGCAGGTGCAATAAACCTAGCAAAAAGTGTGCGAACGTTAGTTTAAGTCCTTGAACGTTATGCATTGTGTAAATGTTTGTTGATTTTAGCAAGGGTCTTTGCAAAATAGGACTCATGGACCAAACTGTCAATAGCAATAAAATGACGTCAAATTGACGGCACTGAAAATGACGTCAAGTTTTACAATTAAACGCAATTCACCTTTCCGCGAGATCTAAAAATAGATATAACACATTGTGTATTAGCATGGAATTAGCCAATCACATCGCGTTGATTGACACTTTACCTGCGTTATGCTGATTCTCACTTACACATTGTCCCACAAACAATGATTTTGACAAGCGAACAGTTTAAAATCTGTTTGAGCCTTTGGTTCTATTTAATAGCAACAGGGTTGTTTGTTGTTTGTGGTTTGCAAGGAATTGTACGTTGCTGTAGTCGCTTCTCTGTTTGCATCTTAATTTAGTTTTTTGGATGAGGCTTTTCCATTTCTGCATCGAAAGGTAAAATCACGCTGTAGCCAGCAACAACTTTCTTTCATAATTTTGTCATCAAAATTTTGCATCATTGGGTGAAACTGTCTTAATCTTCATCTAAACATCTCCATCTCAAGCTCTTTGCATTTGGGAGATACCAAATTAAAATATATCGCGGATCTGTGAGATAATCTGTAAGATCTGTCACTTTAAACCAGGTTGTTTGTGGGCATGGGGGCGGAGCTTAAACACTATTTTTAGACTCGCGGAAAGGTGAATTACATGATGTAAACGTCATATGTAGACGTGTGCGGACTATATCTTTATCTTCAAAAGAAAAGTTAAAAAAGTCAGAACTGCTTCTATTTTCTTGTCGTTTACATGGTTCTTTAAGGGAATCATAAACTTTCTTTCTTTCTTTCTTTTAAATGTTGTATTTTGAACGAAAGTTCAACTTGATGGCATGTCACACTGTTGAATCTCGATTAAAACAAATGTATTCAGGCGCCATAATTCGGACTGATCATTGCTCTGTCTAAGAAAATGGGTTTTATTTAAAATATGACTTAATACACCCCTTGCACATTGTTTTAGAAGCTAATACCAAAGAAATGACACATACATGTAAAATTAACTTTTTGAATCAAGAAAAAAGATGACCAGAGAAGAATGAATGATTGCAGCATCCTGTTCATGTGAAGATGGAATTGAGGAACCAATGTCCATCAAAGGAAATACACGTAACAATCCTTAGAGGATGAATTAAATGACAACATTAAATGAAGTCATCGTAACTCAAAAATGGTATATGTTTCGGACGTTTTGTAGTCTTTGGGTTATAATACAAAACCATATTGCTAACAAGTAAGCAAAACTTCGGATACATGTAGATGTAATGATAATTTAATAAACTAAAATAATATTCAAACAAAAGACTTAACACAGCGAATATACCAGTCGGTGTCTTTTATCTACAATTTCTAAGAGATGCTAATTACAGGAAACAGCTTATAATTACACAGGTCTGGTTAGTTCTGAATGAATGCAGGGCATAAAGTTATTCCTTCTTTTCTTGTGACTATTTTGCGATTTCTTAAATCACCATTACATATAAATAATGAAAACCAACTAGAACCTGCAATTTAAATTTTCGATCGGAAATTAGGAAATTGCTTGCGTGTTTGCCTATTTCAAAATGTTTCGTTCTTCGGGCAGAATTTCAGAAGAACTTTGTTCAACTGTTTTTTGAGCTATGGTATACTTGAATAAGCACAAACAGAAGCTACCTTGAATATGACTGATGTGCATCATTTCGCAGCAATTTCGTTTCCAACTTGCATTACTTATCCCATTATTTTACAAATAATATTTGTAAAATAAATTGTGTGCAATATTATTCATCGGACACATGGTTAAAGTGAAAATATGTCATCTCAAATAAAGTTACAATGAATTCATACAATTGCTTAGTATGTCACTATTACTGCTCCACGTGCAAATAATTATGATTATTTTTCGTAAATAACATTATAACTACGCTGCCAATTGTGTGCAATGAAAAAAAGCTCGTTTTCAGGAGATGAAATCAATAAAGTATTATAAACAGGACGTTTATATTTAACCCACTTTGCTTTTGTATATTTGAACCTTTATGTCTTTAAGCCTACAAACGTATATCCTAATAGCCATACTGAATTAATCATTTCGCAAAAAACCGTCTGCGTAGATGCTTTCTCACGTTGCTGACAAAATTACTGGCTATAGTGTTGAGGACTATCCAACGATCCTGCCAGTCTCGACTCTCTTTAGAGATTTCATTACGCAAAGTCTAAGCATATGACCAATTCAATGGCAAGATGCACACTCTTCATCCTGTGATATATTCCGAGAGACTGCAGATTGTTAAAGCCGTAGGGATAGTTCTGTCATCATCATCTAATCAGCAACACTAAATGAGATGCTTATCCTGGACAAAAAAAGCCATTAAAAAGAGTTAATCCCCGATTTAACGAAATACCCTTAAGTATACATAGATATTTTCTTATTTATCTAAATCGTTGCTAAATGGTATTATTGATGCTTATTTATGTTGGTGAGGGAAAACGAGTGGTGGTGGATTACTATATAATGTTATAACTTGTTTGTGTTGACTAAAACAGTATATTATAAGTAAGAGTGGGATGAAATAAATAAAACGACACAATTTTACTAACATTTCGTTTTATCACAAGAATAAAAAGAACAATTGTTAATTAGATTTCTTAAATGAAAAACAACATTTGATTTACTTAGTTTAGAAAACATAACATAGCACAGTAAAATGGGAAACACCTACAACCACAGACAAGTTCTATGATAATAACGAAACAAATAACTTATAACACTTGTGATATATTGCATAATATATTTATTTTGTGAAGAAAATGTTTATATAATCGATTGTACATGTATACTGTTATTTACTTGCGTGAATGTTATAAAATACACCATAATTTATATACAGATGCATGCCGTTCACGTAGTCTTTTTGATAAATTATTCTGCACCTTTTGTTCTGTAGATTCAATGATTAACAGCTAATTCTACAAATAATGGCTATTTGTTACAAGTTATTCCTAATGTGAAGTGCAAAAACAAAGTCAATGTATACATGTCATATATTTATCATGTATAGATAGAAATTTTAATTTATTTTCATCTTTCTTTATAATAATTTCCGAGCCAGGGTTATCCTTTTTCTTTAAAAGTTGGCAGTTATTGTTGTTGTGTCTATCATTTAATTGTCCATTTAATTGTTGCCTGATGTTGCAGAAAAAAATATCTTTTTATAAAAAAATACAGAACATAAGGTCAGGCATCAAAAACAGCATTTTTGAAACATGATGTAAAATGTTATATGTTATAAATACGAAATATTTCCTTTATGATACCTGTACAAGAAATTAATCGTTACAAATAGCAAAATAGTTTTGAAAAGTTAATTACATGCATTACATTTTAATGATACATCACATTTATACATCCGAATTTAAAATGTTCAGTGGTTACTGCTTTGAAGACTTTATTGCCCCTCATGCCTACCGACAACTTGAATGTTATTAGGAATATAAACCCAGTGCAGTGAATTTAACTTACTGGTAGTAACCAATAGACAGTGTTTCCGTGGATATTTCTCAGACAGGATTTGGATCACTACAATATATAAAGCCTGGGGGCAGAGGATTTAGTTACTATTTCGTCCTTTTTTATTAAAAAGTATTGTATTGCAATGCGGGTTGCATAAAATGTTTCTGCGTTTTCAACTTATTTCAAAGTACCCCGAATTTAGGATAACACATAACGTATTTAGCCATATATTTTAACAAAGATCTGATATTGGTTATATATTTATTACGAAAATCTCTTGGGCAATGGTAGTAAAAAGAGAATAATAGATGTACGTATCTTGATGTAAAACAATTCACAGAGACCCATATCTGAAGTAGCTAAACGAGGCAATTGCCTCCTACTTGGGTAAAACTGGTGCATGCTTTGATTTAAATATGATTGTGTTTTATCAACAGGGATCTTAAACAATGTATTTTAATGTATACATTTTGAGACTTG
The DNA here is from genome assembly GCA_007844125.1 of Sinonovacula constricta. Taxonomy (NCBI): domain Eukaryota; kingdom Metazoa; phylum Mollusca; class Bivalvia; order Cardiida; family Solecurtidae; genus Sinonovacula; species Sinonovacula constricta. The sequence continues at coordinate 16,434,422 of CM017559.1, forward strand.
TTTTACACGTGTTTTTTCATTCATTAAATGACAATTTTGCTACAAGTTTAATTCTGTTGTCAACTTATTGCGTTGTAGATTCCTTTCAATCCCACTATTAGTTATCTACGCTTTATGTATAGTAAGTAGAATAAAAAACATTAAAATGTTTATTTATGAATTAAAATATGATGATAATTAAAAGCATTAAATGATATCTATTTTTAGCAGTAAATACACACTAAGTGAACATTTGACAAATTAATATATAGCATTCATACAATATGCGTTGAAAAAATTCGCGGTTTTTAACAGCTTACACTTGATTATATAAGTGTTTATAAAGCCGTATCTTAATCTTTTAGGCAATGGATTGTATTCGTTTGTCATATTTTGAAATAAAATATCAATATTACTGAACACCTTTCCAGTAAATGTATATTATATTTCAAGCAGCGGTTTTTGTAGGAATTAGGTTTTCCGAGTCTTCCTGAATCGCATGAACCCTATCTGTAAGTCACGTCCATGTTCGATTTTCTGGCTGGTGCTTCCAATGCTTGTCAGCAAGTTACACGACTGTTACTAAATAGTATGGTTTCGAAACTTATGATGTTTTTCATGCTTGTTTTGTATATCTTGGATGGTGTAACTTTAAGAATAGAAATGATAAAAATATACGCTTTAAACAGGGGTCGACGGTATAGCTTTACATTGGTAGTTAATTACTATGCAGCACACAAGTATAAAAGAACATAATTTTTATAATTAAGTCTACTACTACTTTTTATTATAAACATGTGCATGGTGTAATTTTTATAGAACTTGAGCATTCTTTGTTCTCTATGCTATGACAGAATGACATAAGTTCTTTTTTTATTTTAAAATATATTGCTGAAGAACATATTTTACGTACACATCTGATCTTTTTGCAATGTCTAGTTTACGATTGTGTGTTACGATAAAAGCGATAAAAGGTATTGAAACCCTTTCTCAGTTTTGTACATCACACATTGAGACGCGGTATATACATATCACACATACGAGCGTTCCCCTTAAATGAAAATATGTATAAATATATAGAAAACACAACCACTGCAGAATGCGCAGGTTACACAGTTAAGATGTTCATTTCCCACAACCACAGATAGCGGACATCATTTATTCTCCACACTTCAAATCTGATGTTTCCAACCATGTCATCTATCGAGTCTGGAAAAGAACTATCAAATATGATAAAAGTTAGATAATAAAGATGTCAACATTTTCTTTAATTAAACAGGAAATACACTCATATTTATCTTAAATGTATAGAAAAACATAATAATCTTTGAGACATATGTTAAGGAGAATATGTTAAGGAAATTTGTCTGTGCAATTCAAGTGTCATATATAGGTAAAACAACTTTACATTAGCCTTTTAGGAAAAGTATAACTAAAGGATATTGTCTGATTTTACTTTTTGACATGTCATTGGCTTTGACAAGTTTTGTTAGTTAAGATAGGTTTCTTCATCATTTTTAATGGTCTACCTAAATTTGACATGTCCCTTCGTTTTTGAAAAGTGTACATCTTTTTTTTCAAATGACGTCATTGCTTTTAGCATACAGATCCGGCCACACAATTTTTGCCTTTTCCGCTGATCCACCGCGGAATAATTAAAAAAAATTAATCAGGAGGTTTGTTTTTCCGATCAAACAGTTTTAGGAAAAAAACGGCCAAACAAGAAATGCGGTCGGATAATTGTTCGATGAAGGCTTGTGAAAACAAACTAAAGTCCTTAACACATTTCAAATCCTGTCCGATTTATTGCCCCACACGTGTTTATATATAGATACTTAATAAGTTTCACAAAATTATTGCTTCGTGAAAGAATAAAAGGTTAAAATACTATAGGCTTAGATACATGAAGTATGAGATCCCGAGAATATGTCAAAGCTTTAACATTCCAATCAGCGACTAGTAGTTGTCATCCTCCCCCTCCCTCTTCTCCTCCTCATCATCATCAGCAGCAGCATCACCAACATCATTATCATCATCAGCAGAATCAGTTATGTCATCACGACCACCACCTCAATTATCATCACAACCATCGTTATCATCATCATCATCATCATCAAAACTATCAAATTTTTAATCAATATCATAACAACAAATTTACTACTACATCTACTACTACTACTACTACTACTACTACTACTACTACTATTACTACTACTACTACTACTACTACTCCTACTATAACTACTACTTCTACTACTACTACTACTACTACTACTACTACTACTACTACTACTACTACTATTACTACTACTACTACTACTACTACTACTACTACTACTACTACTACTACTACTACTACTACTACTACCACCTCTACTACTACCACTTCACAATTTTCCACCAGGTTGTATGGCCACATGCGACTGAATTGCCGGACTCTTATTGTTTTATTGCTCGGATTATGGTCACACCACTGTGGGAGGTCCGTCATATGTAGATTAATTGACTGAACGAAGTGATGTAGACGCGTACTGTCGTTTACAGCATTATCTTATACGGGCATGTTATTTTATTATGCTTATTATGAAAATAATTAAAACAGGATGATGTTAAAAACTAATTAATTCAATTATGTCAAAACGAAAATAAGTAATAATTGGCTTTAAACGTTAATTGACTCACACCAATCACAAGTTAGACACATTTCACTTATGATAATATATAGCGTATATAATCATCATAATGCAAAGCTTGTATGACAAGATGACCAAAAAGATACTGCAACATTTTCAATCGAGCGCACACGCTCACACACGCTAAATGCATTTAATTAACACAGGCTTAGGCAAATTCTAATAAAATACATCTAGCTTTTCGAAATGCAGTTTAGTGACTTTAACACGCTTCATTTTTTTTTCTCAAAGATATTCAACAATACCTGAACCTTCAAAACCAGACATGCTCAATGAAAATTTTAAGTTTAACTTTATTAGAAATTTTGTCCATAACTAGCATAACTAGATGCGATAGAAAAAGTGTCCGAATGCATACAACTTATCTCTGAACACCTGATAGCCTTGAGAGGTGTCAAAGTTTGACAGTCTTCAAGCGTGAAGCTAACATGTGAAATACGTATTATGCCGTTCAAAATATTGTTTACAGAGGTGAATTTAGTTGTGATAGAATCATAAATAGAAACATACATAAAGTTAATATTTAAATATATCTAAAAGTCATATAAAACAGATATTTTGTTTTATTGAACAGTTTTCATGTACTCCAACATTATGGGGGTTGTGAGAGGGGGGGGGGGGGGGGGTGCGGGTTGTGTGTGTGTGGTGGGTGGGGGGGGGGGGGGGGGAGTGAAAAGTCGCTGGGTCGAGCGGAAAATCACCGGCGTCGCGGCGACGAAAATTGCGTGGCCGGATCTCTATGATATCATTAACAAGTCCATACTATATGTAATCGCTTGGACTTTGTTTTATTACAAAACGATTTCTCTAATAAGGACGTTAGAAACTGTTTAGCTGTCGATATTATCGAGTGTACATATTGTACATATTTAACTGATAATTGTTATTATTTATATGTTGTTTATGAATTGTATTCTTTGTTAAGTTTTTTCTTTTTACTTCAGAGGTAGTTGCTTACTGTGGGATGTCTCAATTCGATGGCATATTTGATTTGAATTTGCACTGTTTGTCTTTGAGAAAAAAATCAGTTAATTGAATTTGTAGCGCTCTCTAAACCAGATTTAACAACCACAGTGTATAGAACTTGTCGACTGGCCGTTCCAAGGTGCTAACTGTTGTTTTTCCCTATGTACGTAATGCCCAGTCTTCGTGTTTATATCACCTTAACGTTAACTAGTGTGTGCATTTATTTGGTGGTAGTTTAAATTTAAAAATGGTAATTACAACAGAACCAATTTATCATTTTTACCTAATAAGAATATATGACAAAGTCCTATAAGCATTGCAACATATACCAAACTCCGAAAAGGCACAGAACAAAGGTATTTCACATGCAAACCAAGCGAAAAGTAAGAACAAATTTGTGATGAGTCATTTAACGAAAAGAGCAAACCGGACAGTTACCGCCTTGATCGGTCAGTCGGCAATATGGACCGACTGGGGTGCTTAAACCGGTTTTACAGAGCTCTAACCTCGCACTTTCTGACGAGTTTCTCAAATGCAAGCAATGGAAAGAAAAACGATCTATTTGAATACAAAATGTTCAAGCGCTGATATTTCCTATAAGTTATGACGGTAAGTAGTGATGTCATTGAAAAATAAATGTCCACATAGTGTTTATACCTAGTTATTCGTTCTGAATATCGATAATGACTATTTCGAAATTGCTTTTCCTAAACATACAAATGATAATATATGATTGGTGTTACAATCAACCATGTTTAACTGTTCATTTTAATATTTCGTTAGAACACTTGCAAATAAATAAGGATGTTTGTATTGAGGAAGTTTTTGTTAGGGAAACTTACAACTGAATATGCATATTTGTGATGAGGAATCCGATTGAAGGCAACAAGTACGAAATAATAGTTCGGTGTGCGAAGTTACTGATGTTTGTGCCACTCGATCTTGAGTCTGAAATTAAACAATACATAATGATGGTGATTCTGATGATAACATCAAAGCTTTCCGCCCTAAAACTGTTGCATAAAATCAACCGTGATATGGAAATACTACTTAGATATTATTATACTTTTTTTAAATATATATTGGTGAGTATCTGGTTAATATATTAATTAAAGAAGTTCAAGTTAAATCTATTACACCTAAGAAGATGTTTCCCGTATTTTGTAACCATTTGAATCGTTGAAAGAAAATAAAAAAGGGAACGACATAGACCTCTAGAGCTGGTAGAGTGCGGACCCCTTGAATTTGGCGCCTGGTAGTCTTGTTGAGGAATCTCACTCAGGGTCCCTGTGGGAGCCTGTTGCTGGATGACAAAACATGCATAAAAGTAGGAAAACAAGTAGACAAATGTGCTTTGACGTCTCATACCAAGTTAAAATCAATTTCACTAAAAAGGTTCTTTGATCGGCAAAAAAAAAATAAAATCATTTAATTATTTATACATTTGTTTTGTCAAAATGTACTGGAGGCCTTTTAAAGAGTAAATTTCTTAACCAGTAACTAGATCATATGTTCTAAATGTTACGAGTATTAACCTCAAATGGATTGTTAGGAGTTGATTTCCGTTCCAAGTCTTCGTACAAGATTACACGTTTTGTTAAAATTGTAATACTCACAATGCCTATTAACATCCACCACTTTAAAGTCGTGTTCTTCTTTCGTCCAAACTGAAGAGTAATGTACGTTCAAACAAAGCATATGAAATAGAAAATCATCGGTACAAATATACTTCATACTGAATACAAGATAATACAGTAGCGGCCTAGATTGCATCTAGATTAATGTTTTTGAAAGGGTTTATAAAATATATCTGATGTATATTATCGGACTACTAAGACATTCTCATTAATTATTCTTTCATACATGGAGCGTTGGTGCGTTTGTAAATTAAGGACCTTTATATTTTCGTATGATGATTGTTGATACATTGGCGAATGTCAACATGATAAACATACAACGATGATTAAATGACCTCTAGGAATTTTTGCTGAAGGTAACATAACGTTAATAAAATGCAATAAACGAGTAAAAATAGATGCCATATGACATAATCTTATTTTATTGAACAATGCAAGTATGAGAATGTCAATTCATCCAGATTAAAGTACTTCATTTACTGAAACTCGTCTTACAACTATCTTAGTCATTGACCTTGGGATTATTTAAGCGTACACCAATTATCAACATCTTAAACTACCAAGTGTTAAACACATACTATCACAGTCGCCTTTCGGTCCGGGATCACCTCTGGGTCCCCTCGGTCCTGGATCTCCTTTTTCTCCCCGCACCGTTAATCCTGCAAACATATTCAGGGTTTCTTAACATACATCACACAGTTACAAAAATGCGCAAACATAACAGAGAAAAAGTTGAATACTAGTTTCTGGGAACCATTTGAAAAATGATAAAAATATGCATGCCGTTCTTAAAATACTAAGTAAATACAAATAACATTAAGAATCACGAGCTTCAAACATTAAAACACTGAAACTCAAACAAAAAGTTAGATACATACCATCCTCACCAGGAAATCCCTTTTCACCTGAAAAACACACAGTTATTTTAAGAATAAAGATACACATAGTAGAAAAAAAACGATGTGATCTAGGTCTAATAACTTTCTATACGCAGCTAGCATTTCCTCACTAAAGACATCCCTCAACAATCGTCCTTCTAAGTTTGGTTATCTTGTTATCGTAACAAGCATGTACGAACTACTTTCATCCCAGTGTTCAAGACGTTTCGGTTTATTACGCCTATATACTATTTAGAACAAGTGTACATTATTGGTATGACTTCTGAAAAATGTGTTTGTACACCATTAATGGATAAGAAAATAGACTTTTATAAAGTGAAGATAAAAATGTATAGCGGTCACAAGTTTAGTCGTGCATGTAGGTATAATGGATTTAAGTACGGAAGATCAGGTATGACAATGCTAATATACCTCGTTCTCCTTTATATCCAGTGAAGCCAACTAAACCCCTGGGGCCACGGTCTCCTGGTTCACCCTTTTCGCCTGAAAATATCGAAATTTAACTTTAATCTTATTCATCCGGCTAAAACATGAATCACAAAAGGGTTAAGGAACTCTGTTTAAAACTGTTGGGGCAATGTTTTAGCCATATTTTCTTTCAGAAATATGTCCGAAAATTGTGGAAAATATATTTAGAAAGCAATATACTTCACACATAGTGTCATTACATTACAAGGACTTAAAAGTCTCTAGCAACTTACAGACACAGTTCAGTCCAAAGCCTGGCGGGCCCCTATCACCGGGATCTCCCTTGTCTCCTTTGTAACCAGGTATTCCGGGAATACCGTCTGTACCTCTGTTGCCCGTAAGTCCACGGATCCCATCGTGGCCTCTAGGTCCATCGGGACCAGGTAAACCTGGCGGACCTCTTGGTCCTAGAAATGAAAAACATTTCTCGCATGTCGGTCCATCATTCTGTTTGACTTTTCTATATGACCAATGTATCTTTTGTATGTGATAGGTTTACTTTATTCATACACGCGTACTGATATATTTTGTCCACCTAGTCAACCTGGTAGTTGGTTTATAAACGTCGTAAATTAGTGCAAGATTACGAGGGGCGTTCAGTTAAATTTGTCATTAGATTCGTTAAACCGCGTTATGGGGCGTAGTCATACACCGTTTACTTTAACCCTTCGAATTATTCAACCATAACAGAAATACATTTTTCTAGCCTTGAAATCCACTCTGTGAAGGCAGAAAAGTACGCTTTTTGGGCACACCCTGTAGACACTGGAAAATTGCACTACCTAATGCACTTAGAGAACCACATCGACGTCCAGATAGAGTTTTCTTCAGTAAGGGAAACAAGAAAAAATCATAGGGACTAAGGTCTGGTGAATAAAGAGGGGGTGGGGGTTGGGGCGAAGTTGTACCACATTTTCCTTTTTTAGGAACTCCTGAACCAGTGCAAACTTTTGAGCAGCTGCATTGTCATGCATTAAGCAAAGGCCTCTAAGTCCGATGGAAGGTCAATGTTTTTGGTAAAACTGTTTCACCTTTGACAGCACATTGTTCTTATAAAATCTACCAGTAATTGTTCGTCCATTTAGAAATGTAATTTGAACAAAAGGTCCATCAGAATTTAAAAAAAATTGCATACATAACTTTTCACACATTTTTCATTCGTTTGGCAATGACTGATCTGTCTTGGTCTTTTCGTAACCACTGCTTATAACTGACCCGTCTATGGAGCTCAAAATAATACACTCAGGTTTCATCACATGTAATCAGTTCGGAAATTCAGCGATTGTCACAATTTTTGTACTCTTTAAAAGATATTTCACAGGTTTCACAAGGGTGGCTAATTGTTCTTCAGTCAAGAGGTGCGGGACCCATCGAGCACAAAGCTTTTTATGTTTTAACTCCCTAGTGAAAGTTGTATGAACTGACCCCGATAATATACCAACACTATCAGAAAGTTTTTTCAACGTTAATCTGGCATCTTGTTTGATTTTTCACGGCAGCAACATAAGCATTGGTAGAAGCAATTGTGGGTTGACCTGGATGTGGGGTTGGGGGGTTGGGTAGGACATCTTTTAAGTCAGTTTTACCATCATATAGTATAGAGGCGCATCGGTGACACACTTAAGTGAATGCCCATAGTATAAGTTGTTTATGACTTTATTATATAAAATGCATTCTTCATAAAACAAATACAATTTTTATAAACATTGTAACAAAATCACTTTAAATACACTGTATTCAAAGAACATGTTTAATGCAAGTCATCATTGTGACCTTGCGAAATTTATTAATCTAAAAAATTATGTGTAGAATCAGTATTGAAACCTACCTTCAGGTCCGAACGGCCCGATAGGTCCCTTTGGTCCTGGTGGTCCGGGGTCACCGCTGTTACCTTTCTCACCTGTAAAGCCTTGGAGTGACAGAAATCATTTACCTAATTTTAAATACAAAACACTCACACACACAAAACAACCATTACTTTGTTAGTTCCAAAACTACCATCTGCCTTATCTTTTTATTAATTATACCAACAACTTATATGGTCTCAAGAGACAATATGAAGCGATAGTCGACCAATAGCAACAATTGAAACAAACCCACCACAAGGGCTTTAGCTCCGTTAAGACTGTGGTGTATTTTTTCTATAGCCGTTTCACCATGATCTTTTCTAAATAACTAGAACTCGTTTCTCTGGACATACATATAACAAGCAATTGAAATACCAACAACAATGTAATGTGTTAAAAAGTATCGATTTATTTGGTTTTGTTGCAAAACAGTGTTGTAAATAGTTTTGCCCTAAAATGCAATGCTGGTGCAAACGTTAGTTTTCTCAGAATTTATTTTGCCCACTATAATAACGAAATGTTGCTACTTCATCTTCATCATCTCCAACTCTTCCTTCTAACTACAAAAGGCATTCATGCTCTTTTGTGATAAATATGTTAGTTTGGAATGGGTTTTCAACGCTTAGGTTAATATAGCAAAAAAGCTCAACATTTAATAATTTCAATGTTGGAACAACACCATTTTCCATTTTATCTATTAAAGTTATCCTCCAGATGTTTTCATACGACTCCTTTCCAAAGAAGGAGCTCTCTGTTTTAAAACGGATCAGTATATCTTTTAAGCACATTGTAGCTTCGTTTGACTAATTGGAAATGTAACTGGTGATTTGGAAGCCCTATACAGGCAAGCAATCCATAAACCGAAAGACGGAAGCCGTCGTTTATTTGACATACACTTGTTGCAGAAATAGACGCATATGTGTTGAAGGTTAGACTATAATGGGGTCATAGGCTAAAAGTGTAGGTGGTCGTTTTTCAGTAACAGTACAATTGATTTCTTAATTGGAAAACCTTTACTTAAAAAAACAGTGGAATCCACTAAAAACATGCAAAATACCCAGGGAGAAGTGAACAACCTTATATGACGTTGTCAAGCAGAAATGAATAAGATGACTTTGTAAAAAAATGTTTTATTTGATTGCAATTATTTATATTGCAAAGTTGGTAATAAATCGAATTTCTATAACCACTGGTATACATTTTTTGTTAAAATAACAAAAATATTCTTTAAATCGGCCTTGGTGACCTTTGAAGTAAAATAATTGCCCTTAAATATAATAAACTACTTTGTTCAGATCATACACACTTCATGTATGGTTTGTAATGGTTTCTGTTTAAAGTATTTAAACCACTTCTCACTACCTTGATCCCCCTTGCTTCCCGGAAAACCCAGCAACCCTCTGTCACCTTTGTGTCCGGGCTCACCTGTCACTCCTGGGTTACCTGTAGTAAAAATATAAGAGAAGGTCTAGAAATATACAGGATGTTTAAGGCTTAAGATGCTTGCAAATATGTAGCTTAATTTTGTATTTATTTAGTCAGGACCAACTACACGGAACATACCTGGAATGCCATCAAATCCTTGCCTACCAGGTTCACCAGAGGGACCCTGGTCACCTTGTTCACCCCTGTCACCTTTGGGGCCCTTCGGACCGGGAGGGCCTGGTGGCCCCTGGCTAACGTGTGCCATAGCAGGAGGACCTATCGCTACTCTCTGCCGATCACACATCTCGAATACCGTGGTGCAATACTGATGGAGGGTATTTTCCTACACAAAAGGGATATTTGTATAGCCATGAGAAATTCAAATCCTTTAATGTTAAATTTGCCTATTCAATATTATTCAATATGTAAATAAGAAAAGGTCCTATCAAAACTCTAACAGATATTTAAATTTTATCTACCAGTAGACAAGGGCAAACAAGGTAAATGCAAATGTGAAAAAACCCCACAGAGACGAGACATAACACACATAAAGAAAAAACATCAGTTACCGCCTTGGAACGGTCAGTCGGCAAAAGGGCCAACTGGGGTGCTTAAACCTGGTTTGTGTAGCGCTCCAACCTCGCACTTCCTGAATGTTTTTCTAGCAAACAAACAGTGTAAATAACAACATCCCGTCAAAGTGAAACAACTAACAGTAAGCACCTGAATCGGGAGTTAAAACAAATACAATGTAAAACAACTGTTAATTAAATTATGTCTAAAAAGTTATATTTGAAATAAATAGATGCACACACTATATAAATAGTATACTATATAAACTTGTTGATGTCAATACTTTAATACTTCAATACTTACAACATCTGCTCTTCTGTATCTGTTCTGTAGCTGAAATGAAAAACGAAAGAACTTTTTTTCAAATGTTTAAATCGTTAAATGCCTCTGCAGGATAGCGACACCCCTGAAGGCACCATATACACTTGGATTGGTCTTTTGGCAAATGTTTACAAGGACAGATTTAAAGGTATATAGCGACAATTAGTTCCAATACTTACTTTTTGAAATATAACCGAACGCAAAATTAAAATCTACATCTACATGTGTCAGGAAATGTCATAAACATTAGCGCTAAAGGCAAGTCCGTACATAATACCATCACTAAAGTAACATCACGTTTCAAAATGAAATTAACAGAGTGTTTCAGGACAAAACGTAATAAGAACAAGTTGAAATAAGGCATATATTAAAATATGTCAAAATACTTCTCCCCCACCCCGTATGTGAACTTACACCTCTATTAATTCATGGTAAGAAATTAATAATTAAACTGCTAATCTCAATTGGACCTCTCATATATTTTGAATGTAAGTCTTTCTTCAAACTGTGCAAGTTATTCCATCAGACACAATCCTTTACATCGGTGTGCTTATGACATTTTGGCCGTCTTTGTGTTGTTGACAAATTAATTGCTGAGGTTTGATCTGCGAAGATACTTTAATCATCTCTACGCAAGAAACAGGCTTTATCTTTTAAATATTTGAAAACATTAAATGCCACTGGAACCTTTAACAAAGTTTTTTCTTTTTGGAAAGTTTTTTTTTTTATATTTGTCGCCAAACAATATTTTAAAATTAATTAAATGGTAACGAAATTTTGGAGATGATTAAATCCTTATAATAGAAATATTCCCTAAAGTGACAACCGACAGAACGAAAGACACTTGATGAAAAATGTGAATAAAGGATTAGATTGGTTTCTCTTACACTCTTACAAGTCGCATTATGGGTCTCCCTATGGAGTGGAGGCTGGCATTTCTAGTTAAACTATCAATACCTCATGAAGACACGTTTGTCAGCAAGGAATAAGAGTCTGTCATAGACGTCTATTTTACCAATGATTTAATTGAGCAAGAGGTTGCCTCTCTCTCTCTCTCTCTCTCTATGTATTTATATATCAGGAAAACATATAATTAATAATAAATAAGGCTGCTATTTCAATGCTTACTGCAGAAGGTAATGGGCATAGGGTATTGCGGTGCTTCATCTAGCTTTTTCTTGGCTAAATGAGAGTTTTGTCCAAAGTGCAACGTCACATCACTGACGTTGTATTTAGACTTACTTGATTTCTTGTAGAATATTGTGACAAATGCATAACTTTTATAATAACATTTTTTATTGCCTAACACTATGGGTTAAAACAAGACTTAAGAATGTGTTAGTTTAAGTTCTGTTCTAAAGGTACAATAACTTACAAAAACAAAGCGGCAAGATTATATATTCAACACAAATGTCAGAATAGTTTTTAAATATTTGCTACAATGTATATATTTCTATTTCTGCAAACTGACATTTAGCAAAAAATACACAAATTCCTTAAAGAAAAGTATTTCCTCATTGTATTTCTTTATAAATGTGCCCATTTTGTGGTTTATATTTGCCCATCGTTAACAAATAGGTATACACGAGAGTTTTAAACATAACATTAACTAAACCACCTACAGCGTGCACAACAACAGCAATTAAGACATAACCATATGCAAATGAACCATGTAGATAATATAATCAATGGTGAACACATACCTAATGCTCACAGGAGAGTAATGCAAATGTCGATATTTATTAAATAGATTACAAAAACAACACGTGTTTTCAACCGCCGCATAGAATGTTAAGAAGATCTTGTTCTTGAAATTATTTATTTTCAATACTTTAATAATTCAGGGCAATGTGTTCGAACTTTTATTATAAACAGTAACAGTTAAGATATGCAAGAAACAAAGCATTTGAGCACATCAAGTATGTATTTTTGAATAAGTATATTTACCTATATTTTATAACCACATACGTAATTTTATACTATAATTGAGATAGAAATAGTCAGAGCAGTCTGAATCTATCAATACAAACTTTTATGTTTTTATTTTTGTTTTAACCATCTTTCCTTCTTGACAACAGTATGAATTACGGACGTCAGCTACGAAGATTACAAAATAAAACAAGAAACCATTGCTAAAATGCTTCATCTACCCACGTTTAACATCAACCAAATCCAAATGCTTAGATTTTGTGTATTACAACGTATTTTTTTCCCCAACAAAAACAATATTTAGACTGAATATAAATGAATAGTATAGCTTTAAAAATTATGTTTGATTAAGTTTGAATTGATTTAGTGAGCTCACTTAAGCTTCAAGCAATGTGGTGGGGTATTTTTCGTGTGGCCAACTGTATAATGTATAAGCCAGTCTCATGTCTTAATAAGCAGCTTCGCATAAACAGTATCGTCGACTGACACCAAACCGGAAACCGTACTCCAAACTCAGATATGAAAGGTGTCGACTTTAAAACAGTCAACACGTTGTTTTTATGGGCTTTGTTTAATAAAGGAAGGCTGTAAAGCACGTGGCTTAAAATGATTCAATATTGCTTCGTAAATGCAGATGCATTAAACGGCAATAAGAGAATCTTATAATATAATGCTTCACTGCCAGCAAAACATTAAACGCTATGTATTCGAACTAACTTGAAAGATAAAACGAGTTTACTGTTAATCGCTTTCCTTATTCGATTCAAATTAGAATTCTTACCAGTCTTCTTCCTTAATGTGTGTATATGTGTTTGTGTGGGTGCATTTGTGCATGTGTTTGGGTGTATTTTAAGGGCGGTATAAAATGTGTACACACATATTCATTATTCAATTGAACTTCATACTACTATTATCTTGGGCGGTAAAAAATCACTGATTTATAAGAACCTTTTTCAATCATAAACAATTTATTGGCGTCTAATCTATACGATGTTCAATTCGAGAAAATCATTCACAAAGTGCGATAAAATAAAGTCGAACGTGCCTATTGTACTGATTAGGTTAAAGTCAAGTTGTGTAAATAATTTATAGCCAAGTACCAGTTAACAAGCCACATGTAATTAGTTGTTAGCCCCTGGAGAGCAGCATCATTGAGTTTGATATAGTGTTAATTCACAGACTATGTCTTGTATGTGCGTACATTTTTACACTTATATTTCTATGCTTGCTAGAAAGGGCAATGACATGCAATTTAGCATTGATTAAAGCGGAAATATGAAACTAATTAGGACATAATAGGAAATATTACTAAAATTGGTGCGTACATTAATTGAGGAGGTGATTAAGAAAATCCTGATAATAAAGCTAATTTTCTTTAACGGTAATGCATATTATGCGATTAAAGTTAAAGACATCATTTGTATTTGCTCTGGTGGTAATATAATCTTAAAACAATACCTCGTTAGTTTTTCTGGTTGATACATATAACCAGTTATTGGAACGTTCCGAGGGGTACATGTAGGTTATATTTCCACAAAATAACAACAATTCTATAGAACATATTACTTATTAGAATTTTTAAAATATTTATGATATGTGCAAAGGTAGCATTAAACTTGTACAAAGTAAACAATTTCAAAAACCTGGTAGCTATTAAAATAACTTTATTTTAATGTTAGTACTGCTGAGTTTGTGCTGCCAATGGCTAAACAAAATATTTTGACGATCTTTTTTCGTTATTTAAATTTTACTGATTGAGCTATTGTCAGGTTGTTATATTTACAAGACATATTAAAGTAAAATAATCAAAATATTTTTAAAATATTTTGCATACACTTCTGTCAAACTAACTATATAATCATTTTACTTGTCTTTTGTCAGCAAACATTTCATGAATCAACTCTTAATTTGTTGTTCAAATATAACTTGATAAGATATAAACATTCATAGTTTATTGTTGTAAAACAACGGCAAATGATTTCAATTGTCTATTCTAAACTAGAAAGCCATATTCCAATATAATGCAGACTTATCACCAACGTGTTATTGAAACCACATCATGTACAAAATAATTCAATACAGAATATGAAGTCCGTAATTGAGTGCAAGTTTTATTTTTTATTTTCCTTTCTACATCTGCTTTTGCACAAATAATCATTTACTTGTTTTGTCACACCGCTCCGACACAGTTATAGTCATATTGGCGAAGTCCAGCTAACAATTACTGGAGGCAGACTGCACACTTATGTCTGGCTAAAACCACTGGCGCACTGAAGTTTGCTAGAAGCTTTTCCCTCATAATTTTTTACTAGTAAAATTCCATCGAATCCAACAAGGAATGCCGTTCGCGTACAGACACGTTTTTCCAAAGAGTTTCTGAGATCATTTTATGTGACAGCAACGGCGCCTTTAATTCTCAGTGTCATAGGCGCAGAAATATGAAATTCATCATTCGAAACAATGGCAATGAATGGTGCGTTCCTAAACTGAGAAGACAAAATGTACAACGGCACGACAGGTCGAAGAGCATTGTCAAAAGTCGGTTATGAACTTTTGTTCATTGAAAGTAAATTGTAACATAGATAACATTTTAATGTGCCGGCACAAGTTTTTTTTTTAACGAGAGGTCTAATCTTACTTTTGACAAAGTTACAAGTGCTGACGAACGGTCGGTCCAAATGAAAATATTAGCTACTCCCATTACAAGGAAATTCCAATACTAGGAAAACCATAAACCGTAGTGTGCCTATAAAACGCACTGGGGCGTAACAATTGTGTGGATGTTCAAGTAAGAACAATTCAAAGCTTTTTTTTGCACCGCACTGGTCTGCTACTATAATAAAGACATGCAAACATATTATTACTATCATCATTTGACTTTATGATAGAATTTACTACAAACAATAAGCAAAAGACATTATTATTTCATGATAAAGTAACAAGTATCTAAACTTACTCTTTGCTTTTGGATAACAAGTGAAAGCATACAATAATCACAAAGCACGATGTATATGCTGAGTGTCAATTGAAGTTGACAAGTTGAAAGATAATAGAAATTACATGTCATATGTTTTAAGAATGAACACTAACAAATAATAAATAGTTATCATCATGTATATAATTGTTCGAAAATCACAAGTATTACAACCTGTTGCTTTTATGACTAAATTAATATGCACTCCATAGATATTTGAAGAAACACAAACCGAAAGTAAAATGGTACACCAAAAAGTCTATATAAAGACAAGCTTATTGCGTTTCTTATACTTTTTTAACCTTGATACATATACCATGCGTAAAATCGTTAAACATCTCAAATGATGTTATTTGAGTGCTTTGGAGTGCGGCGTTTTTTGTGAAATAACATTTTATGTAGGGACAATAGTATAGCAGGCAATAACAGGTTATCGTAGCTGTTCAGTAAGACTTTTGTCAGAGGAATGAAACGAGAATGCCGAGGTTGACAGTGTAGCTTGCAATAATAGAAACGAGCATTAATAGAAATACGCCGCTGTTTGGTGAGGCATTGTCGTCACAACACAAATCAAAAATGTTAACACGGCATTTTGCAATAACATAAAGATGTATCAGATAAAAAAGGAATTGAACAAACTAACAGATTGTTTTTTTCCCAGCCTCCTTGCAGGATTGTTCGTTATTCTCACATATTTATATAATGAACTGACATTGTAAAGGGGTGTCTAGTATCTGACATATTCATATTCTTGTTTGAAACATATTCTTCAGCGGCGATTTGGATGTCACATATCCGACATCTTTCCTGTAGTAATTGGATTGTAGCATGATACTTATTTCTTTTGCCTTTGGACCGTGTGGCAGTTGTGATGACAGAATAATTCATGGACATTTATCAAATACTCATGGGGATTATTGTTACGGCTTTACATCAGGACCAGGGAAAATGTTGGCTGTAAACATGTATTTGACCCATTGAACTTTGCACAAACACTATTATTTCTTAAATGCTACACTATTCTTAGAAACATAACGCACTATTAAATATGTTTTGCTAATAATTTTCGAATTTAAGTAGTTGTTTCAATCGATGTTTTATGACACTTGCAAGCTATGCACCAACCCAGTGTAAAACCAACGAGATAGGCCTAACTATTGAACCATATGCATTTTGTGAGACCAGGTTATACATAATTTATTGCTAGGTTATTAACGCAGCTGATTCTCCGTTTGTCACGTAAAATGATTAATACCGATTAAAATTAGAGGTAAATTCTGGTCGGAGTTGTTAACTTTCAAAAACAACAACAACAACAACACAAACTAAGACACTAAAAGGCGTTCGCGGCAAAGCGGTACTAGTCGCGGACGTATTATCTTCGGCACCTCACCATGTGGATTCGACTCCCGGTTGGTGCGATGCCTTTCATGTGTGTCTGTGAGTAAGTGTGTGTTCGTGTGTGTGTGTGTGTGTGTGTGTGTGTGTGTGTGTGTGTGTGTGTGTGTGTGTGTGTGTGTGTGTGTGTGTGTGTGTGTGTGTGTGTGTGTGTGTGTGTGTGTGTGTGTGTGTGTGTGTGTGTGTGTGTGTGTGTGTGTGTGTGTGTGTGTGTGTGTGTGTGTGTGTGTGTGTGTGTGTGTGTGTGTGTGTGTGTGTGTGTGTGTGTGTGTGTGTGTGTGTGTGTGTGTGTGTGTGTGTGTGTGTGTATGTTGTGGTATGTCTTCCAGCTAACCTACAATCTGCCAGTGATTTTCCAAGACATATGTTGGTTGTTTACTTGCACAATTATTAGCCGAACGATGCTGTGTAATTTGTAGAAAACATTTTTTTATCTTTATTTGTTGAGATACATTATGTTGATTGTCAGATGGAATAGGAAAAGGAAACAATGCCATGCACGGAAAAGGTTTGGCACCACTTTGTTATTAAAATGAAAAATAAACCGGACGAGGAAAATTCCTATCTATGACAGACCTTATGGTCATTTTGTTGTCTATTCGGGAAAAAAAAACGGAAACATTATTCGGACATTACTTGGCTACTCCAGCAATGTGTAATGCTATTTTCAGTTCATTACATCTAGTTATAGGCTTTTTCGCACAACATATAAGAAAACCGTATAAAAGGGTCATGGTGTAGCAAATTGAAGGTCGGAATCATTCGTCAATTCATCTGAACAAATACACTTCATTATAAGAAAACACTACATAATTAAGATGGCATTTTACTTAAATTTAATTTTATAAGAGGCAACGACGCGACCATATTTATGATTCTTTGTCAATAAGGTGTTGACAAACAACGTTTGATAATATAAATAATTAATTTACTTTTATATCATTGTCATTTTTTCCTTTTGGATATATGACAATGTGTAAATATTGCTAAAACACATTGTTTATTCCTCTTTTTTATTATTTACAGAGAGGCAATGACTCGTGGCTATGCTTCCAAGAAAACATTGTCAATAACGAAAATCGAGTATTAATTTATTGCGATATAATTGTTAGGTTATTAAATTTGCTTTAAGAACAGTAATGGCAAATAATTGGTAGTGCTTAAATTCAACGGTTTATATTAAGAGCTAGAATATTTAAGCATTCTCTCTTATAAGTATATATATAAGTATATTATAAATAGTATTGCAGCTATACATTATTGGAAAGATTCTATTAATACATGTATTTGCAGAACACTGTAAAGCTTTTCGGTGAATGACTTCAAAGTGAACATGTTACACAAGTAATTATAGTTAACACTTATGCATAAAGAGTCATTCTCAGAAAGCATTCAAAATTCAAAAACAACAAAAAGGCGTTTAACACATTAATTTCTATTCGCTTTGGCTGTTTGTTCTCAAACAATTTGCTTTAAGAGGTATTCCTCTAAAACCAAATTCATTTTAACTGCTTAAACAACATAATTACATTAAAACCATTACAACATAAATGCTCTTTTCACGAAGGCTCAAAGAGCTTTAGCTTTTGCCTTAGGTTAGGTTAATATTTATTGAGCCAGTTAATGACGCGATATTTTGAAGCGCGTGCACAGAAATATCTTGCAGGTTTTACAGTTTTCGTTATGTGCATTCAATAAATGTTCCTAAAACTAGAATAATTTATTGCAAAATATGACATACATTTACAAGCACAACATGTTTAAAGTATTATTGTTGTCCGGCCGGATGAGCTGTCAGTGAACATGCATGCAATTGATCAAGTTGTTTAAGCTTAGAAGGAATAAGGGTCATGTTAACTATTGACCAAATTTGTTAATTCTTACAAGGGCAACTAGGGTTTACGATCAAAAGCGTCATGTTTTTCATACTTTTATAAATGGTTTTACAACTATTGATTTCATCTTAAAGATTAACAATAACCGCGACCAGTTGGATCAAAAATGCTAAAGAAACATTAAACTGTTTATAGTGAATGTTTAAAGTGAGGTAAACTTTGTATGATTTGTGTTAAATGTTAGCCGAGTCAATTTAGTTAAATTAGTCTCTTCATCTAGTTTTATTTTTAATACATTTACACTGTTTTACTTTGAGGAAAAAACAAAGATGTGCGATGTTGGAGATCCGTTAAACGAGTGCCAATTAAAATTTTAATATTAATGTGAATTCTAATAGTTCATAGCCGTATGAATGGGCGTACTACCGCCCTTCGAATTCCCTTAAGACACACCCTTAAAATCATGACGTTTATATTAAATCAATAAAACAAATAATGAAAGCGACGTACAGAGCCGTTGTTATGCTATGCTTCGCCCCGACTCATTGGCCGGACATTTGTCCTTGTGAAAAGCCGATTAATCAATCATGTTTTCTTCGCTAAAGCCGCCATAGGTAGCAGAGGCATAGTAATATTACGACAATTAAACTGCGATGACTTCATTTCCTCGGAGAGATGTTACGCCAAATGACCAGAGCAAGGGTCATTACGGAAAGTTGAGAACAGGGTGTGAAGTGGCCGTAAGTCTTGATTTCGTCATGGCGAATTGTTCAGATAAGCTTTGTATGACACTGGATAGTATATATGAAATATTTAAATGCAACTTTTCCATAGGTTACTTGAAAATATAAACATATTTTTACCTGTTGCATTGCATGCAAATTTCAGTCGTTACTTGGTGATCAGTCATCAAATCTCTGACATATAACATAGAAGGCTCCATGAATTTTATACGTCTCCATCGAAAAACAGTTAACCATGTAACCATTATTTCGTTAACATAATATAAACTAAACAAGAAAGCACTGATGCGAAGGATTAAAGATCGCTGTCCGGTATAACAGGGATACATTTCGCCTAATAAACTACCTTTGAAACAATAGCAGACCTTGTTGTAAAAAAAGATTAAACTGCCGACTACTGGGGTGGGCTGTCTGACTTTTGTAAATGATAAACTGAATTAACTTATTTTACTGTCATTAACCTGTTGCAGGACTAAACACGTAATCGTAAAGGACCCAGTTATAAATACATCAACATATGTTTGAAAGATTTCAGATGTAAAAGATGGAATTTAAGCGTATACAAATGTTAACATAAACAATTTCAAGTGACACGCGAGGATATTACTATATTTTAAACTAAAAACAAACCAACAATTTTATAATTATATTCACCAAACTTTAATTATGACCTAATTTCAATGCAAGAAAGCGCCGCCCTTAACCTGTTTATATAACAGCATGGGTCGTCCACAGAGCTTTTCCATGTAGATTATATGTAGACGCCGCGCTCTGACGCGGCGACAATAACGGCTTCAACATGGCAGAATACTATAGTACTAACATTAAAATCTATGTGATTTGATGAAACAGAATGGATTTCATTATTTATACTTAGTTAATGCAGCAGTTGATCATTTAAAAATATATTCACGTGTGTGTGTGTGTGTGTGTGTGTGTGTGTGTGTGTGTGTGTGTGTGTGCGCGCGCGCCACGAATTTGGTGGAATTAAATATATAGTGCGGTATACACGTTTTATATGTTATCTTTATCAATTTAGCTTTCACATTTTAAGACAATCTCAACAAAATATCATCCGCTAAAATCTCCCTTAACGTCTACACCAGTCAAAACCATTATTCTGAAGTCTTGCTGAAAGCAAAATGTAACCTGCTTTTTTATATTTGCCACGAGGCAATACCAACATGGGAAATCCTATTTCCATTACAGATGACACCTGTCAATGTTCACATGCGTTCAGAAGGTATGCGATTAGACGAAAACCTCACCGACATGCCTGTAATAAATGATAATGTGTTACATGTAGGCAGCGACGTGAAACCTATTTAAATAAAATATCAACTTCCAAGGCTAAATGCGACTGCGAATGCAGAAAAATTGACCATACCTTACCGACAGCTTTTAGAGCGTCAAATAACTTTCTGAAAATATGGATTAATGGTAAGTGCTTTATATTATTATATACAAATATTATTTTATAAATATTATACATCTTAATTTATGTTTGCATTAGAATTATGTTATTTCTGCAAAAGTGTTCATTTAAGCAAACATTATAACAATTTATCTTCTGATTATGAGTAACGCAATAGATTATGTGATGCTTCTCAGCGCCATGGTTCCAGATAGTTTAATACGATAAAGCGTTTAAGTCAGGCTGAAGTTTAATGCCGTTTATATTTCAGCTGAAAAGCTGTTTATCTGTAAACCTTGAACAATGCTAGTGGGTAAGGGTTAACTTGTTTTCCAGTTCCGGCACTGATCCTAGCATTAATGTCTATGAGCACCCTGACATAATGTACATAAGTGAGCCACATGTCATGACTTTCAATGGTTGTGTCCATCTCTCTAGGAAAGAAGTTTGCTAACACAAAATAGATTGATGATATCAACATGTAGGTACTTTTCAACAAAGAAGAGAGATACTTAAAAAGATCGTGTCTGAAAGACATCTAATGCATAGAAATGAACTCAAAAGCTATATCGTAAAATCTAAAGCAATAGCTGAATACATCTAAACAAACACGGGTCCACGTTCAGGACCTGAACAGTGCATTTTATTCTGGCTATAGATGAAAGACAAACCCTCTTGTCAATTAAAGTTGAAAAATACTATCAAATAAAACCTCAAATTATGAAAGGTGTACGTTATCGCATCTAAAAGACAAAGAATACATGAATACAATACTTGAATTATTGTTGCAATATGCCATTATTTAATAAATGTGACAACAATATCCCATTGTTTTTATTCTTAAGAAATAATCTTAAAGGATAGTACTATCAATTTTCAGAATTGGTTTAGGAAATCTATTTTACATTCGTGAGATTTAACGCCCAATATATCATACTTTCGAGATCCGATTATTGGTAATTTAATAAAGAATGCCTGTGGCTGAGTTGTAAACTGGTAGGCATCTGAACAAAAAACAGGGATTTAATTTGCTTTAGATCACACAAATTTAAAATATGGTTTTAGTTTGTTTTTGAGATACATTGCAGCGACCACGTACTATAATTATAGCGGCGTCCAGCTGGGTTTTTTGTAGACCCCAGACAAATGTTTGGGAAGAACCAACGGCGCGTTGCAGGTCAGCTGGAAGACCTTCCCACATTAAGTCCTTCATCCCGAACGGGACTCGAGCCCATGCGTTGGGAGGCTAATCAGTCAGGGGAGTTACAAATCGGCGACTCTACCAATTCGCCACGGGCGCCGGTTAAAATCTGATTTTATTCTTTCTAACAATTTAATTGAGAAGAAAATAATTAAAAAACACTACTTGTTCTAAATTCATCCATCACTTTACTCCAATATGATATTGATATTTACAAATAAACGTAGAATAACGAAATGAATGTATATTTACACTCGTAGTATAAGTCTTGCCAGTTCCATTTCAATCCATTCAAACAGAAGATATCTTTTTTCACCCCACTTTGTAAGGAAAATACAATATTCAAATATTACATTTTGTAAGTTAGGCACATTTCCAGTGTCAGTTAAACAGTTTAAAAACTCTGAGATGAGTTCATATATACATTAAATAATACTGAGTATTGATTTTGACAAGTCGTATTGAATGCAAGAAGATTGCTGTTCTCTTCGAATTATCTAGGAATGGTTAGTTGTTACACACTGCTTTCTTTAATTTTTTGTGATACGTTTAATAGCCTTCAATATGTCGAGTGTTTAAAGACTAAGCATGTAACTATGCTTACTAAGTATACATAAATGATAAAATGGCAAAGTCAAATAGAGTTCATCCGTTATTTCTATTGCAAAATAAAATTGGAATTGAAAAATGCATCATTCGTTTAATTAAGGGCTTTTTCTTTTATAATTCATTATTCCAAAATATGTGTACCATTACATCGTCATTTTAATAATGCTTTTACTTTGTTAACGTGCAATATTTCACAAAAGGCTTAACGACTAAAGGATCTCAAACGAGGTCAAATGTGCTTCGTGTATGCTGTCATGATTACAGAAAATCAAAATAACGTTAAAAACAACAATACCTATCAAAGTATAAAGATGTGTCTTTAGTGATGACTGTTCCCTGGGTAGAGAAGCCTATTAACAGAATACACCGATTATTGTTTAAATATCAAAGCCAGCACGAGGTGCATGTGAATAATGAAAACCCTATAGATAATAATAGATAAGCAATAAAGCGAGTGTCTGTATCAAATCATCATTAAATTAGAAATGCTAAGCTTTGAATTGTCTTTACTTTTATACATCGAAACTATATTAGCACCTTTAATAACTTGGTATTTAATGTTATAGCACCGTAGTTAATATAAAACAACATCGAAACTATACATGCACCTTTAATAACTTGGTATTTAATGTTATAGCACTGTAGTTAATATAAAACAACATCGAAACTATACATGCACCTTTAATAACTTGGTATTTAATGTTATAGCACCGTAGTTAATATAAAACAACATCGAAACTATACATGCTCCTTTAATAACTTGGTATTTAATGTTATAGCACCGTAGTTAATATAAAACAACATCGAAACTATGCATGCACCTTTAATAACTTGGAATTTAATGTTATAGCACCGTAGTTAATATAAAACAACATCGAAACTATACATGCACCTTTAATAACTTGGAATTTAATGTTATAGCACCGTAGTTAATATAAAACAACATCTTATCTGAACCCAATGCATTATCAGATATTCCAAAAGTGAATTTCAGCTTTATGTCGAACGGTAACACCATTAAACTTGCTTAATTAATAGAGAGGGAAACAAAATGTGTTTTAGGAAATATTATCGCTGTTAAGATTTGGTGTATGATTATTTATCATAAATGTTTTGCAATGTAATTTGGCTTCCTTGAAAAAAGAGAGCACGTTCTTTCGAATATTTATTAAAATTTTACATGTACCTTGTAGATTATTTTGACTTAAATAGGACCGAACTATATTTCAACACGTTTCGAAAACAAACAGCGCAGCGCACTTTTCGTCCATACTAAATATTAAACAAACCACAATCAACCATGTGCTAAACGTTCGCATACTAGATCCTCCTTTAATGCAAACACAATAGGCAACTCTAAGCGCAATGGAGTTATAAACTGTCTTTCTTACCAAAACTGCGTTTAACGTACTTGTATATAACATTGATATATCGTCGGTCTGGATCATCCTCGAACAGAGAGGGTATTATGGTGCTTTGGTGCTATTTTAGCAGGCGGAGGTGCCATGATCGAATTAAGTCAGTTCTCATAATAAGCTCCAAAAATGGAAAGCGTGTCCAACTTCGTAAAAGTGACCTTGTCATTTGTCATGGATTATCTTCTTTATTTCGTCGTAAGTCTCTGTTGAGAAGCAAAATACATAAAATCCGTGAAAACACAGCACAGCTTGTTAGTTAAATCAATCAGCCTTTTTGTGCAATATATCATTCGAATCCAACAAAACAAAATGACAAAACTGTGTAAAGAAACTATTGTCGTTGTATTCTTGGATACGCGTAAACTTTGCATTTTGTTGACATCAACACACATGATGAGGGTAGGATTTTTAAAACATTACAAAAACAGCCAAGCTAGCAAATACATTTACACACTTCTATTACATGTATTGATGTATCATACGCCATTTGTATACCCTTCTTTTAAAGTTGCATTCTTTATTAAAATGATTTAAATACGAGAGCTTTTTTCATTTTGTAAAAAGCTTTAATCTAAATGAGATTTGCTAACACTATAACGGCAAGAGTAAATAACATGTGCCTGCGGATGACTGCCGCTTGGTTTTCTCAACTTCATTATTATATACACATATAATCTTCAAAAACAAGCTCATTTCTTGAGAAAAATCTAACAACAACAACAACAACAACAGCAACAACAAAACAATAACAAAAAACGACAACAACAATAACAACAAATAATACTACTTGGTGTCATTATATTTTCTCAAGCTAAATAAGTAAACAAAATTATATTAAAGGATGAAAAAATAAATTAACGTTGACATTTCACGACCGTCAGTGATTCTGCATATAGTTTCTCATTTATGACCGTAAGTACTTTTTAAGATTATTTTTTTTATCGCAGCCTTCTTGCCAACACAGGCCTTTGTCATAATTAAGGCAACAATATTATTTAAAGAAATCCAATACGTTAAATTATGCATAAAAGTGACTGTACAATCATGCGTGTATCGTGAAATTACCAATACGTTATATTAAAATACCAATTTTAACGTTCATGTATGAAATGTTAATTTCAAACACGTGAGTGTATTGTCAACTAAATTTAAAGATAAACTGGCATAAGATATTATAAAACAGTTAAGAACGAAGCAGCAGCAGTTACTGCCCTGGAACGGTCAGTCAGCCGAACGTTCACGAAAAAAACCCAACCTAAGGAATTTTTCAGAGATCGTAAGTAAATATATTCCATTAATGTGAGAATTCTGATAGCAAACACTTTGACTATGGGTAACTATATGATAAAATCTGTGTAACATATTGGGAATATACAATAAAAAATATAATTTGTATAATCGGTTTTCTGTTTTATTAGATGATATAAGATAATGATCCCTTTTAGCATTTTTTCTTGTCCTTAGATATGTATGATATAGATTTTTTTTCATACAACCCGGCCTTTCGCAGTTTAAACACCCATTTATAAGCCCAGACTACGTCAAAGAATCTACGCCAGCAAAATAATTTCTTTCTGTGATGCTATGTTTAATCCTTAAAATTATGGTAAATTAATCAACACATTTGTATTACAGTTAAAACAAATCCCCTGAAATCTTAGAGAAAACAATCCAAATGCAGGAGTCATTCTGCGCAATACTCGCAAGGTTGACACATTAGCTTCTTAACGCTATGCTGTACTTGTTTGAGTGTCTAGTGTTTTAGTGATTGTCACAATCGGAAGTAAATTAATGTTGCCGTAAATAATTGAGAAGGAACGTCATGTCATCTGGTACATATTATAGTTGCCAGCAGTAGGTATGCTAAGTCACAGTATTGCTCTCGATTAACTTCCAGAATCCAAACCACTCGCAACGTAAATCATGCCATTATTTATGCATACATTTTAAAATCGGTGTGCAACGCCACGATAAATGAAACTTTAACTTCTTATAGGCTTTATATTGTCCATGTATTAATAAGAAACACTTTCGGGAAAAGTCAAGAAAAAAAGGTTATAACAAATTATTCAAATAAGCGCCTGTTATGGTTGTGAGATGGATACGAGACGACAGCCTTAAGGTTTTTTATTCAGTTGTTTGGGGTCTCCCTCCATCCAAAACAGCTGGACATCGCTATTATGATCATAATTGGCCGCTGCGATGCATATCAAAAACAAAACTAAAACACAATGTATGTTGTCTATTTATTCTAGAGATGTACAAACGCTGCAAATCCCTGTTAGAATCGCATTAACTCGCAGCTCAATTGTTATAAAAGTGATTGTCGTCAGCCTGAAAATAAAACCTATTTCATGTTTATCATCAGGATATTAAATAATATTTTATCATATCTTTAGCGAGACAATCCGATTACTTAGAGGATATTTTGATTTTGCTTCAAAGATCCGCAACAATAAAGATAAAACAAAAGTGTTACGCGAAAACCAAGATACTAGTAAATGGATACCAGCTTAAAGTAAATGCCATCTGTCTTCCAGATGTAGTCATTCAGTTCTGGCGAAGATTCATTTTACAGAGTCAATGCGTTTGATTAGAATTTATAAAAAAAATAATGTCACACCTAGTTTTTCTTTCAAAATACAAGTTTTCAACCTTTTGCTTGTTATATATACTAATCAAGTACTTGTATGCATCTTCAGATTGAAAAGACAAATACAAATGTAACTGAATGAGATAAATGCATGTAAGAACTGCAAATCGTAAAAATCTGTTTGGAAAATATTCAACAATTAAATGTTGCCAATATATATCTTCATATTTTGTGCAAACAATACCAATGTCACCATTAAACCTGAATACTTCGTCAAGGATTATTAAAGCGTTATAAATTGCCATCTTCAGCTGACGTGCTTGACTGGTTACTGGCCACGTGATATAGCTGAAAATTCCTGTTAATCCGATCTGAGTACAACGTTGCATTATTCCTTATTTATATACTGCCTAAATAACGAATATCGAAACATGACTATGTTCATATCTTATTATAATACTATTATACTATGTTATGTATAAAACAGTCATTTCGTTAATATAAATACTTACATGTAAATGAAAACGATGTCTCAGGCATGGCATGAATTATAAAAGCTTATTTATTGAATTAGTCCTTTTAAAGCTGTTGAAAAACGTTCAAAAAACTGCACAAAACAGTTTAACTTGTGCGGATTTGTTTGTGTGTATTTTACCAAAATATTGTGTCTTGTTGTTTAAGTGATACCTTGTTTCCAAAAACAGATTTTATTGACATTGTTAATTGGAAATGAATGTGATCTAACTACTTAAGAAGTGTTCCATGCTTGACCAACTATTAATAAATATAACATTTCGTGTAGACTATATGACAATTGTTGGGATTCTAAGTAATTTGGATTTTATTTTCTGCAAACCTGGAACAGACTAAGCCAACTTGCATAAATATTTGCGGGTGTCAAAATTATTAATAAATCAGTTGGCAAAACGCAACTTGAAGTTGATATCTTAAAATCACTTTTATACATTGAACTTCAAACACAAACCAATTATTTACCAAAACATAATTAAACGTTCACCAGGTCGTCAGGACAGTGTTTATGTATTTACATAAAATCTCTAATAGTTATGTTTAATTTGTCAAAGAACGATCCATTTTGTTCCCAAAATCAAGTTTAAATTCATTTCAGTTTCGTACAATCACAGAAAATGTTGGAACAATTAACGTTTCACCAGCAATATTCAAAGTTCACGGAAACAATGGTTTTTTCTACCTAGTTAAATGTTCGGCGAAATATCCAGGAAATGTTAATTGTGCCATTTAATAACGCAATGAATTTCTGTCACGAGTTGACTTCGCTCCTGGTTCAGAATATGTATTTCGCTGAAATCCACAATCAATATGAATCCTACATGGAACGCTGATTTGTTTAAAAAAGAATAAAGCATTATAGCAAAGGACTCATTTTTTCCCTGGGTTTCCTCCACCAAAATAAGCTTGACGTTGCAATAATAACCATAATTATGCCACGGCGACGTATCGCCAAAACAAAACATAGAAAAAAAGCCCAGTATGTGTGCGAATGTCCAATCAATCAATGTATCCCCCTGAAAAGCGATATTGCACCTTACTTTTGAAAATTGATTTTACCACAGAGTTTTGCATGGTCCTTTGTAAATTACAATGCATGGGGTCAATATGAACTTAAGTTATCTTGTCAAATTTGAATATATATTACATACTTATAGGGCTTTGTCATTGTTTTGTTTTGAAGATTTTGCTTTTCGGTGTTTAACTATATAATGTTACTGAAACTTTCCAGCAAATAACTAAACTGGCCTTGTTACCCTAGTATCGATATTAGGTTTATTGAAATACTATAACATATATACCACTAAAAAATTAATATAAAAATAATATCACTGGTGTATTAAGTGACTGTCAAAGTGGGTATAGTATACAGTTTTATGGAAAAAATGATCTGCACAGTAAATATATATAATTACAGCAAAATTTACATAAGCCGTAATAAATAAGTAAAAGAACATATTCTTGCTAAAAAGTTAAAACTTCTACTACAAACTTTTCATTAAGAAATCTTTAATGGAAAGTTATTAAGATATATATAAATCTTTAGATCTTTTAAGCTTTCATCGATTGTTATTCAAAATTTTATTTAATATGGATATTGTTAAAAACCTGCCAATTGCGATATATCAGACAAATAAACCTTAAGACCTACTACTTATTAGATGTTGTATACGTTTTCTGTGTTAAATTAATATTAATGATATACTTGAGCCAGACCTAAAACCACAAATAAACTTAAAATAAACGTAAAATTTTTCTTGACATATGCGCATTTCCTTAAAACAAGTGTTCGCATGGTCATTCATTACAACAATAAAGACATATTATTGACGTTGGCATGAAGGTATGGGTGTTGAAAACAGACTGAATAATGTGTACTTAACTGTCGATTGGTATGTATACTAGCACTGCATCAAAGTCGATGCTGCTGCTCTCAAGGGACTTACAACTAATTACAGATAGCTAGTTAACTGATACTTTTATATGAATTATTTATACAGCTTGACTTTGACCTAATCTGGACAATAGGTATTTTCGACTTTTTATGATATCTTACTTAGTGAATGGATTTGACTCATGTAGAATTTAGACGTCAATAAAAGTCAAGATTCTGTTTAATCTTGGCTTATTTGCAATAATATCAAATACATTTGTATTTGAAATTTAAAGTAAACGATTTTGATAGTTCAATTTCAAAAATTACAAAAAAGGTCCGTTATGAAGAGAAGAAATGGTTCTTGTAAATAGGTAAATAAGAAAAGGTCCTATCAAAATTTCCACAAATATTTAAATTTTATCTATCTTTATGTACCATTTAGTTGCTTTTTTGCAGTTAAACGTATATTGGATGAACCGATCTGAACTTTAAATGTAACTCTCCTCTATATCTATATTTTGACAATTTCCATTTCTACTTTGATCAAGTGCTTGCAAACACTTTCGAAACAAACAACAAGTGTGAAATAAAATATGACAACTTTTCGTCATTTGGTTTATAATAGCATTAATTGATAAACAGTCAAGAAAATAGTATACGAATCGTTAAAGTATATACTTCGACGGCAAAGGTGATAGTTTCAAAATATGGTAGGTGCAATACACACGTAAGACTGGAATTTATATATGTCAGTTTAAACAATACATTGGCTTACAAACAATAAATGTGTGCTCTTGGATGTGATGACACATAGTATTGTTATCATCATGTCGTATGAATCAAATATCCATCGCTTTAACTCAAAATATTTGTTGTTCTGTAAACGCTTTAAAAATGTTCTCTTACTAGATTTCTACTTTCAATTGATCGATTCATTATTATGTTCAAATCAGCATCTTGTCGTAATTCAAAGTGTTAATGCGGCAAATACAAAATAAATAGTTAATACCGAAAAGGCCAAGTGTACGCCTTATGTTGCATGTTTCAAGTGACATCGCCTGATATTTGAGGACTGCTTCACATAAGTGTAGGAGGTTTAAATTGTCAAACATTATGTGCAAAGGTATGACATGATAATTTCCTTTTCTACAAACTAGTTGTGATTAAAAACCCTACCAGATACAATAATGTTATACGCTAGGAAGAAACTAATACAATTTCTGAATGTTTATTCTTCATCGTACGCCTTGTTTCGAGACAATACCGATTGTTTCTGCCAGAAGATAATTCTGTTATCGACAATTTATCATCGCTCGGTTGTCTCAACTTCACACGAGAAGTTGCCCTCTTGAGTATCTTAAAACACGAGCTCAACAAACGTGCACATTTCTAACAGAATAGACATATTTGTTTTCAGTTATTATGCGAACACATATCTGTTTTAATGACACTGCCATTGAAATGAAATGTTGAATTGTATCTAAATTTCTCAAAGCAAATAAATAGAAATGTATAACCATAATATTTATTTTCTGGTGAAATATTCAGAATAACAGAACAATCCAGGGTGGCACTTTTAATTGTGAATGAGCCACACTTTAAACCTCAAGATATCTGCTTCGAAAACCGTTCAAAGGCACTGTGTATTGAATAGTTTAATATGAGACCTTCAAGTAAAATTACACAAGTCTGAAAGTAACATTTCTTCTTTGAAGGTTATTTTCAAGAAAACACACTTTATATTTTCAAAGGTTATGATATCCCTTTCAAACAACAAGTTATTTGCATTCGACTGCAACATAAATTTAAAGGTAATCAGATGATATTTGTATGCAGACCAACAAATTAGCAGAACAATTGATCAGTGTCTTAATTCTGCAGACTTGAAACAACAACAACAACAACAACATTCTGAAGTAAAAGCAAATTTGATTTCCGAAAAAGTACTGATGGGAAACTCTTAAGCGCTTATTTTTGCAGTTTTCGCTCAATATCAAAAGAGTTTTAACTGAGAGGTGTGCAATTTCTTGATCTTAGACAAAAATTCCTTGTGTGACACATCACCTAGGAACGGTTGCCATTACATACAATCAAAAAGGTGAATTAATCATCATTATGACAGCACGCCTGTGTTTCGCGCCACATTTGTCTTTTCCCAAAGATTATTGGTTGTGTTTATGAACAGTGCCGAGTTGCACTTACTGACATTTGGCAAGTCTAATTAACGAAAATAAATAATCATTCTTAAATCACGTGGCATTGTTCAATGTTTTCAGTAATGGTAACTTTAATCCACAGTATCAGAAAGAATGCAATGTTAAAGGAAAATGAAGCATTAACATCAATTAAAGAGTTGCTGCAATATCGATTCGTACGTGACATGACCTTATAATATCAGCACCAATGAGCGCTCAAAAAAAGGAATGTGCAAGCATTAAGATTCCCAAAACAAGCAATAGTGTATTAACTGTCTATCGAAATGGTTTTAGGGTTTTGTAAGTAAATAAAGACATAACACATAATAATTAAACTATTTTGTTGAACGTTCTGCCTGACAGCTGATCATATAAGCAAACTTCAGATAACTTAACATGGAAGGTTTTCTTAACTGAATCGTAAGATTCAGCCAAACTGTGCTAATGATGAAATTTACAAACAGACACTTGGTCGTTAAGTACTGTCTATTTTAACTATAAAACCCTAATCAAACGTAGTTTGGTATAAACTTATCCCCAGGCATTTTGAATTGTAGAGTATAATATATGAAAATCAAACATATATTTTTAATAAATTTAGCAATAGGATGAGCTACTCAAACAAAATATAATTAAGTCAGTTAAAATATGAAAATCAATGTGCGGTCAATGTATACATTTTCTTATAAAACTATACAACCTTTGCTTTGCAAATGTAGAAAAAAAACCCGTCTTAACGAGTTAAAAGAAGAAGAAAATAATGAATCTACAAAATGCACCCTATACAACACTCACAAAGTTGACACATTAGTTACCGAACGCCTACGAAGCGCTTGTTTGAGTGCCTGATGCTTCAGGCATTGTCACTGTCCAAAATTAAAGTAGGGTTTTGTTACTGCTCCTGGAAAATACACTTAATAATTTAGACAGAATGCTCTGTCGCTGGAAACGGGAATAGTTGGCAGGACCAGAACATTGTTCCCTAGATTCTCTATGTAAATAAGCGACCAGAAACGTTACACTAGGTGATAAATTATGCATATGTTGACCTCTTTTGCCTTACACCTTAATTACGACGATGAATGGCCGGTAAACAGCTGATATACCTTTTAAAGCGCTGATGATCATTGACCGGTTAAGGGCAAAGAATATCTCATATTTCTTCGATATCGACAGGAATCATATTTGTTGGTGCCTTACGTGTGCAATAATCTATAGATCAATATGTTGTTACATTAATGTCCTATTTCTATTTATGAATGAAACCACCACCCGCAAATGGTATCATCCATGTTTAAGAACTTTCACAAAGTAGTCCTTAGTCGTGCATACATTTTTCAAGATCTTGGCATCTCCTAACGATTGACGTGCAAAACTCCTACCATAAACATATCTATAATGCACTCGTGGTATCCATTTTCTTCTAAACTCATTTATTTCAATCTCTATATAATACTGTTAACGTAGTTAGATGGTACTTGTTATTAGCCATATATTAAGAAACCAAACCACAATCATACCTTTACAAAACATGCTTTCTTTGAACCGCAGAATTAGGACAAATTGTTGCACACACTCAGAAATGTAAGTATGTAAATCTTGCCGACAAATTAATAAACAGAACTCACTATGTCTGAAAAAAATCGTATACTTTATTTTGAATGCGCTCGTATTTACCGTCTTCACCGGCCGCAAAAGCTCAATTGGCAGAGAGTCGGCTTGCGGAACGGGAGGTTGCGGGTTCAAACCCTGGTCGGGTCAAACAAAAGACTTTAAAGTTGGTAGTAGTGGCTTCCCTCCTAACGCTCGTGCCTAAAGGGACAGCATTATGCTTGACTCGTCGGTGTCAGTATAATGGACCCACCGGGTTCAGTCCTTGGGCACCCCATTAGTGCTATAATGATAGAAATGTCGCTGCACAGTATCGGCAAAAATGCCGGCAAATACCAATTCCATTCACCTTCTCCGAAAAGCTATAAAGGTATATATTACACTACCATGTAGACGGCTGCAATGAACAACAGATACAATATTACGTTCATATCTAGATGAACTACAATGTGACGTTGACAGTGCGAGCTTGCATTTCTGATTGCTGATTGGCTAGGAGGGTCGAGCTTATTTTACTTAGAACTATTTTCATGAATGGACATAAAGTTAATGTGCGAGTTTATATTATGTGTTCTATGTTAAACGTTTTATTTTTAATTGTTTGCAAACAAAGTACATACAGTTGTGGTTCCAAACTCTTTATTAAAAACAACTGTAATTCTGACATTAAGAAATATATATTGGGGAATTACAGACGATTTCAACCTCAATATTGTGAATTATCCATACCTTGATGGTGATTCACCTCGTGCATCCTTCTATGGTATATACATATCCCAACTAACAAGGTTTGCACGAATATGCACTAAAGTAGATTTCAATGTTAGAAATCAGTTTATTACTTCAAAATTGTTACAGCAAGCCTTTCGATTTCACAAATAATTGAAGGCATTTTCAAAATTTATTGCAAAACACCGGCATGCTGTCATAATGATGATTATTAATTTATCATACCATCCTGCATGTTATGGAAATGTTTTATATAAGGGTCTCAAAAACGTTTCTGACCTCTTTACAAAACTTATCAAGAAATGTATTGCTGACATTTACAACCCGAGGATCCTTCGTTGTACTGAATTGCTTGCAACTGACCCTTTTACACTGCTTTAAAGTTACACAATGACCGGACAGGTCGTTAAGGCTACATGGTAACGGCGACTTAAAACCATAATTTACAGTCGCTGTGTCTTTTCATCTCTCCAGTCGGGCTTTATATATGTAAAACAACTTGAGCAGTCTCATTGCCATTTACACGAGATTTCACAGTAGGTATAACTTTGGAATTTTGTTTGTTTTTATTACATAATATACCAACTGCGGATAAATCCTCTGCTTTTTATAACATAATGTTTAGATTTCATATCCTATTATCTCTTGACAATGCTACATTTTGTTTTGTTGGTTTGGATTATTTTCTTAAATTCGATGGTTTCCTTGGTGTTTTGTAATTTATTATACAATTTACTTATTAGCTGGGAAATACGCTGTGATATTGACCAAAAAATCGTTATTGACCGAGGCGATAACGATTTTTGCGGTCAATATCAACAGCATATTTCCCAGCTTAAGAGTAAATAACTGTTTTATTACATGAACTATAGATAGTTTTTATTTCTTTAATTATTATCTAAACTTAAATGCAAGAAAATAGTTCTCATAAAATTGTTGCAAAACGCGACATTTTTTACTTCGTGAACATTGTTCGTCTGGGACGAATATCCCACAATGCGTACAATTCAAAAGAAGTTTTGTAGATGAGCGCGCATAATATCGATGGAAATTTCGCATTCTTTTAATAGACCAATTAATATCAGCGAAAGCGGGTATATATATTTATTTATTGACTCGACTATTTTAGGTGGGACAACTTGAGCAGTCTCCATACCCTTTACGTGAGTAGGTATAACATTGGGATTTTTTGTACCTTTATCATATATAATATGTCAACTGCGGATAAATCATCGGCGTTTATGATCTGTTTTTAAACGTATTACCTCTAAACAATACTACGTTTGATTTTGTTGATTTTCTAACATTCTATTGTTTCTTCCGTATTTTTTACATTTCACTTTTGACACTTTTGGCATATGACGTCATGGCATTTATGACGTCATAATATTGTTCTTATATAATATATCAGCGCTTGTACTAGTTTCACTTTGACGGGATATTTTATTTACACTGTTTGTTTGATAGAAAACCTTCAGGAAGTGCGAGGTTGGAGCGCTCCACAAACCAGGTTTAAGCACCCCAGTTGGCCCTTTTGCCGACTGACCGTTCCAAGGCGGTAACTGATGGTTTTTCTTTTTGTGTGTTATGTCTCGTCTCTGTATTTTTTGTCACATTTACATTTACCTTCTTTGCCTTTGTCTACAGGTAGATAAAATTTAAATATTTGTAAAAAATTTGATAGGACCCTTTCTTATTTACCTATGTAATATACTTTGATAATCTCATATATGACGTCACTACATTAACTTCTTCTTGCTATACGTCATCGCTTAGGCTGTTTTACTTAAAACTACTCTCTCGTTGGTACTTTTAGGTTGCCGAAGCTTTTAACTCTTGTACATATTGTACATATGTTTATAGTTTATTATAACAACCATTATTTTGTTTGTATATAAGTTCCTATTATCAGTTGTAACTCTTGACGCAGGTGCTTGCTGTTAGTTGTTCCACTTTAATGTTGTTGTTTTTTAAATACACTGTTTTTTTTTAGAGAAAAACATTCAAGAAGTGCTAGGTTGGAGAGCTCATTAAACCAGCTGTAAGACCCCGAGCCGGTCCTTTTACCGACTGATCGTTCCAATGCGGTAATTGTGGATTTTAGTTTTGTTTAATGACTTGTCTCTGTGTTGTTTGTGTTGCTTTTACATTTACATTACCCTGTTTGCATTTGTCTAGAGATAGTTCAGATTTAAATAATTTTGGAAAAACAGACAGGACCTTTTTGTCTATACCTTGTAGTTTTGTTTCTTCATTTTGAGGACGTAACCTATATACGACGAAGTTTATCACGCGCAGAGTAAGCTATTTGTTAGATCTTACTTCTACGGACGCCACAGTACAGGGTTTGTCTGATAAAAATGAAATAAAAGAGGTTGCAATTATCTATTTTAAATGAATTGAAAACTGCAAGGAACGGATCAACAACTGGTAAACGTCATTAAAAGTAAACGATTCGTTCCTTAATTAGTTTTGGTATTTTAAACAGGGAATACGACTTTCGCCGGACTAGTTTATATAAGTGTTGTGTTGTTACTGCTTTAGTCGCGTGAGTGTTGTGTTTTACACGCATTGATTGGTATGAAGGAATGTTGACCAGTTGGGCTAAGAAGTTATCTGCATTCTGCGTTTGGGTCGGTACTTAGTGACTAGAGATTTCAATATCATTGTTTTTCCTTTTTTCAGAAGCCTTTCCATATTTAATGCATACACAAGAAAAGGTTCAGCCTATTGTGTTATTGCATCTGTATATGACTTATTGTGCTATTGGTTCTGGTGTTTTTAGTCTCAAACATGTTCGGAGTATGAGTGTATGTATACTTTTGTGTTTACAAATTGATATTAAAATTGAGTTAACACTGGCTGGCATTCATTGGCCGCATGAAAAATTGTTTGAAAGCTCGTTCTGTATGATAAATTTTAGTTTGGTAATTCGTATAAATGTCGTACAATCCGATATCAATGACACACATGTGGCAACTGACTCTCTCAGAGGACGGAATTCTTCTAAACTTGTGAAGCTAGAACACATTGAAACGACTAAGCCAATTTGCATTTATCAACGTGTTTGCCAGCCATCAGAAAGGGAAAAAAGAAATGTCTGCTCTATATGACATTTAATTTAAGCGAGGATAGACGTCCTTTATCGAATGTTGTGTTTTCATTTATATCAAAATAAATTATATTCCAGTAACAACATTAATTTAAAAAGAAAACAACAAGACTCACATGTAAAGTTAGTTCGGATTATAAATATATCCAGTTTAATTTTAAATAATCTGTTTCAGTGATACGTCGCAATAAATATAGTTCAGGCCAGTTTAAGTCAATCGATGTTCTGTTATTGCGTTTAACAAATCAACTTGAACCTAACAATTTATTGATCCGTACTATTTATATGTTAAATGAGAAATAAATAATAGCAAAGTTTAGGGACAGAGAGTACGTGTATGTTACAAAATAGGAATTAATGATAACCATGGTGATGAGGATTACTCATTTCAAGTTAAGGATTGGACAATTTAAAAAGGCTCTATGAAAATTACCACATATATGTACATTACTATTCCAAATACCATGGGATAAAGGCACACGCATATGTTAATTTTAAAGTAAGAAAACACTGAGACCAGACATAACACATAGAGAAAAAAACAACTGTTACCGTTATAATGCGGCTAGTAAGTGACTGGAACGACTCGGGTGCTTAACCTAATTACGGATAGCTCCAATCTTGCTTTTTCTGAAAGCTTCTCTCTTCTTCTTAACACGTGTTATTAAAACACCACATTAAAGTAAGACAGTTAGAAGAACTTGTAAACCTTTTTGACAAACATACAAAATAATATTTTTGTTTGCTGTCAACACGCTCGGAAATATTCTAATTCAACAGTTGACAATTTCACCAGGTGATAAAATCAAAGGATGCACTTTCCTCAGTTCACATAAAAATAATATCGCATTGTATCAGTGTAATGACATTGTATATTAGGCATTTCACTTAATAGTACATTGTGTATAAACATCTACAACTGTTGACAAGGTCTGCACTGTACACAAATAACAATTGGATCTACTTGGTTAATATGGTTAATAAAATGGTATTAATGTACTTATATCCATTATGATTATTACCATTTTGAACAGTACATGTACACCATATACCACAATGAATGTCCATTACATGTCATAAAAATATCCAGTAAATAAATTAAAAATGTTTAAATTATCATATTTTCATTTTCCTGCCCAACATTTAGAATAACTATTTACATACCAATCATTGCTACATTTAGCTAGCCGTAGTAGTTTTGGCCAAGTGGCATATTGTATTGTTTGTATTTAGGCCGTCGAGGAAGTTTATCGCAAAAACCTTGTCATGAACAAAATTAACACACAATTAAAAAGTGCTACATCACCTCTCAACAAACCTTAATGTACGGATAAGGATTCTTTTAATTAGCACCGTTTCCTATTTAAATGAAGGTCAAAATCGTTCCTTGCAATGACGATTTGCACAGTTGTAGCTTTTTTTGTAAATTAAATTTCCTTTGGGCGAATAAATGTACAAAATTAAAACCAAAAAAGTTTGTTTCAATGACCAATCAAATGCGTACGAGCTGCAGATGCGAAATACTTTTAATTCGAACAACGCTCATCGCTTAAGATTCCCATTGTGCTAGTTATCTGTCGACTTTTCCGTGGGAAAGAGATTGATCCCTAATATACATTGACGCTGCATGGCCTCTTGTAGATAACCCAATCATTCCATACAAGCGTTTATCAGTCCACAGCAACATAATTACAGCTATCAAAACATCTACAGTGAATTGCAAGTGGATAACACAATTACGGTCGCAAGGCCATTCGGTAGCTGCCATTATCTCGACCAAGACTGTTCGTGTTTAATTCAAAGAAAGACAGTGCTTCTGAACTCAGATATCTGCTTCATATTTTACAAAAAATATGTTCATCGATGGCTTTCTTCATTAGGTTCACACAGGCCAGAACTGGTTTAGCAAAAGATATTTGGAAACGCAATTTATCTGAGACAATTTACCAATAAGAACATTTCAGGAACCCGTGACATTGCTGACTTATCACATTCAAATTTAGCTCTTAGATGTTAGAATGTAAAGGCTTAAATGTCAAAGAGAGTGCATTCGTAATGAGAAGACATGGGTCATCCATTATAAACGCGTTAAATCTAATCATGTTACTTTGTTAAATTAGCAATGAATAATATAAACGTGCACGGAATTCTGCGCCTTAATGAGCAAACTTTCAGCACTTCGACTGATGTGCGTACTTCATCAAAGTCAGAAGGGAATTAAATGCAAACCGTGTTTTAAAGTGGCAATTACGTTTTTTACCATGGCATTAATAGGCTATAGTTTGTTTAAAGTAAATACACGTTGTTGCAAAATTACAGTGCAAGCAATCACCTAATGCGCCTAACTACATGTACATACAATATTCGCAAACACACACATACATATTTTTCGCATCGTCGTTGAACGACGTTTTAACAGCTGTATATATATATATATATATATATATATATATATATATATATATATATATATATATATATATATATATATATATATATATATATATATATATATGTGTGTGTGTGAAATGATTATATATACATGAAAATGTCTATACAAAGCCATGCTATCATTCGTATCTTTATTGCTGTACTGCAAATATATTTTAATTGCATAAAACATGGTGTCAGCTTGCCATAATTGTACATGCTTACAAGTTCATCCGTATCAACTATTGCTAAAACCGTGTTGCTGATAAGACAAAATAAATATACATTTACCCAGTTGTTAATAAATGATCAATACGCTAATATTTAATTAAATATGTAGCTTTGCCAATAAATCACAACCTGACGTAGTCGTATGATCGTATGTCGTATGTCGGGTCTCATGAAATGGCCGATTACTTAAGTATTTAAACACCAAATTGAAATTTCGCGCATAGACATTGCATGTCTTTAAAATACGTCACATGACCTTCCCAGGACAATTCAATGATAACTGGAACTTAAGTTTATTAGAATTGTTTCAGCCTAATATGCGACATACATGCATAATGACTTAGATGTGTTAAAAGTACGGATTTACATATGCGAATCTGATTTTCTGACTTTACTAACTTCTAATCGTATAGCCAAAACAGATACTATTCACGGACATTTTGATCTGGTGTTTTATGTATGCACGGTAAAATATAAACAATCAAATTATTATGATTGAGCTTCGTATTAGTCTAGAAGTCTTATACATCATCGTTTAAATTTGGTCCCATAAATCCTTAACATTACTAAATTATGTCTTCAAGAAGTGTAAACGATTGTTTATTTACCACGGTAATTCATAACAAATAATAAGATATAAAGAAATGGCTCCATCTATCACGAGACAGCGTCATAAAACATGAAAAATAAATTGAAATAAGAATACTAAACACATCGGCACTTTTTGGTCCCTTTTTAATTGTACAATAACGTATTGGTTAGAAGAGAAACTAATTTGAGTAAGCCTGACATGTCGCATTATAACTCACAGTGTTTTGTTCAGAAACTGTGGAATTAATCATTTCAGGCAACGACCTTCGTGCTAAGATACTGTGCATCTGAATACA
The DNA here is from genome assembly GCA_007844125.1 of Sinonovacula constricta. Lineage (NCBI taxonomy): Eukaryota > Metazoa > Mollusca > Bivalvia > Cardiida > Solecurtidae > Sinonovacula > Sinonovacula constricta. The sequence continues at coordinate 16,474,946 of CM017559.1, forward strand.
ACTTCGTAAATTATGCTGAAATATAGCATGACAAACCAGTATATATTTATACATTCGTATTCGTCTTTACAGATTTAAATTGACAAAACACATGATTAAAATTTAAGAGGTATCTTTTCAAAGTAACTTAAAACTACTCTAGAATATTTTTAATAAGCTACACTGGTTATTTTTAAATATATCGGAATAGTCTTCAATATCCTGGGACAAGGGTTTACTAGTTCCGGGAACCTTTAAACTGTTTAGAAGCATTCATCCATACCAATGTCGTATTAGACAAATTAATATAGAAACACACTGAAAGTGATTTACGTTAGAAGCGGTTATTTTGAAACAAAATGTGACGCTTCACGACATTATTAAGATATGCAAACCATTATGCTTTCTCGTAGTGGTACAAGCATCCCAGCAGCATGTTAACAGCTATACATACATTATTACAGCTATCAATACATACGTAGAAACTTGCAGATACACGTTTGCAGCCTTAAAATGGCAAGTGACCTATCAATAATTAACATCTAGATAAAAATTGCGACAGACTGACATAGAAAGGAGGATTAAGGGAAATACATTTTATATCACAGAAATATGCAAATGATTAACTGAGAACCTATAGATTATGTTTCTTATTTTCTGTTTAATTTTTAATCGAAAAATGTAATATAAAAATAACAAAAAATAGGATTGTGCTATTTGTTTATATCCTGGATCCGTAAGAAACACTTATCAATTGTCGTTGTTTTCACCAATATATCAGCATCATCGAAGCATATTATAGAAATGTCTATTAAACATGCATATTGCAGGTAATGCTGATAGATCGTTAACAACTGCGATTTTTCCTTTTGTATAATTCTAAGGATCATTAAAGGTATTTAGCCTTAGTGTCCTTGGAATATTTCTGACTCAGATGTATACGTGATATGAGTACAATGGCATGTGTCAAGGAAGTTTACTCTCACTTACAAAACAACGTAGATATTAATTGCATAAGCATGGGTTCGTTGTTGTGTTTCCAACTGCTAAGAAAACCGACTGTTTCATTTTACAACCAATTGTCAATCAGATTATTATTTATATTTTGTAGGTTTCAATGCCTTATGAAACGATTTAAAATATATTTTGACGTTGCTTCCTATTAATGCTTCTATATGTCATTACATCTTTAGACGTTAAGTGAATAAAGTGAATACGATTGCAATTGAGGGGGAACAGCTAAACTCATTATCAGTACACAACCCTTTTTGACTGTGTTTGAAAAACGATTGGTCATATATAATATAAATATACTTATGTATAAACAATATACATAAAGAACGTATTAAACTATTTATTCCGTGTAGAGTCGTTTCAATTAATTGTAAATACGAACTACATTTTTGTCAAAGATTATAAGAATTTGTTAAGGAAGCATACAGAAACGTTAAGAAGCACACATGCATCTTGTACACATATAATCTACACCTATGAAAGCGTGACAGTGATACATCTTTTCAAATGCATTAAGTACGTATAAATGCTCGTTTTTTGTATTGTATATTAGCTTTTGGCGCTTGAAAGGATGGCTGTTGCATAATGTTTTTATGTTTTGTGATGCCCCATTGTCGCTAATTTAATTTCCCCTTTTTTCAAAAGAAAATATTATATACGGTTTCAAGTTATTAATCACTGCGATAAAGGCTTGCGACTTGCGCCTTGCCGAAGTTTGGTATATGTTGCAATGTTCATACGATTTTGACATATTTCCTTATTCTATGTCTGCAAAACACTGTACAACACGTTAACGACAGAACAGTAGCGACAATGAGATCAATGCGACAGTGATGTCTTACAAACTATTCCACCACATGGCCTCTTTTGATAAACCCAATCATCTCATACATGCGTTGGCAGCTCACAGCAACATAATAACAGCTTTAAAATCTTATATAGTAAATGCCATTGAGATAAAGCGAAATAGTTGCAATGACGTAAGGAAGGTTTTTGTTCCTGGTCTAAAATTCTTCTACATTTGTAAACACATGTATTAAAATCCGAACTGAAAATATGATGTTGAGCTATACATTTAATATTTCTGTTTTTCCTTTCCAGATCCATACTCGGGTTATAGCTTTGAAATGCAATTTAATTTAGAAAAACAACGTGCATTCAATGTTCTCAGAGAACTGTTGACATAATTTTTTACATCACATATTATTCCTCTCTTGTTGTATGTCAAACAGAGCGCAGTTCTAATTGGAAGACATGGACATTTCATTAAAACGTGTTAAAACTAATTATACCACTACGTTAAACGCAAAATAACTGTAACCGTGCACGGAATTTTGCGCTTTAATGTGCATACTTTCTGCATATCTAAAGATGTTCGTACTTTTGTAAGCTCAAAAGGGAATCTATATGCAAATAGAGATTTAAAATTGCAATTAGTATTTTACACAATGTTTTCGTTTGTTTGTTTAATTGATTGTTACACTTGGCTGAAAGATTATACACTTCGTTGCAGAGAATGGCCCAGTCATCAGTACGAGGGGCATACGCACAGAAGTACATGTATTTATATTTTGTTTAACGATGTAGTGATGTGTCCCTTGACATCGTTATGTCAGGTTTTGTTATTTTATGTATATAGCATAGTATATTTAAAACATTAAGATTCTGATTAAGTATTCTGTTTTGATGGCTGCATGAATAGTAGCATAAAGCTGAAATGACCCTGTGTCAACAACAGGTACAGCTCCTTAGCACATACATTTTCTTCATTAGAGAGGATACGAACTAATGCAACCAGATGTTACGCCAGATCAATGTTTATTTTTTTGTTGTCTTTATATGATTGTTAACTCACCGAGTAACCGAGTAAAAGCCAAAACAGTATCTTTGTAGTTTTTTTTATCGTCCTGTAATTGTCGTCTAAGTGTTGCGTGAGAATTTTATAATCAACTTAATGTGCCTATGAATTTTTATAGCACTAGTTCAAATTTAAGTGAAAGTAGCCTCATACCAATATACATTTGTATGCTCGTATGTCCAAATCACAAGTTGCAGACTGCAACTATTTTCCTTTTTATATCTAGTTAATAATATTATTAAATTTATTTCTGTATTTAAGGCTCGTCGAACCAGCCTGTGAATTTTGAACATACAAGAGAAAACAAACTTGATTACATTGATCCTCTTTGTTTGCCAGTGCTTCCACAAAACGTCTGTTTACTTTGGCTGCCCGATTTAAATAGTGGTCTTATTGAAACGAATATGTTAGATGTTGTGTTATTTTAATTAACTGCTGGTATTGTTCTGTGACTAGGTAAACTAGATCCCAAAGCACGACGCCGATTCTTATCATGTGAAGTGCATATTTGCTTATCTATACCGGTTAGGAGTCTTAGATCTATGACGCTGCTTGGCCTCTGGCCGACAATCACTATTTACGTTTTTCATCATATTTATAGCTATATATACATACAATAGGATTTTAAAAATCAATTGCAGTCTTAAGATCATGGCTGAGCTGTCATTATCGAACACTGTTTCTCCAGTTAGAGGAAATTTAAATTAAGACACTATTAAAGGGTGTTTCATAGTTTCGGATAACTTTCCTTCACATTACTTCACTTTTATATTCAATGTAATTGCAGCACATTTGCATGTTTATTAAGTTTTAAAGTTAATGTATTTTACTTCACAGCATTAAGTTGTAAACCGGAAATGTATCACATAATTATTTTATTTCATTTGTTTTTATTGAATCGCTAAAAAGATATAATTAAAAGTTGAGTAAATGAAGGTGCATGTAGTCAGTTTAAAAGTCTGGATCCGTCAAGTAAAAGACTATTCAATTTAGCGAGTTATTTTTAAACTAGCGACTCTGTACCTTGTGCAATCAAATTTGATGGATGTTAATGTGATTTGATAACATGTATAATTATTTTGTAGTCTGTAGAAAGGTAAATTAAAATGTGCATATTGACATTCCCTGTTGCAATTAAAGTTGATTGGCTATCAAATATACTTAATCATTCCTGTTAGACAATGAAAATGGACTCCCTATGAATTGCTGATAAATTATGTCTATATCTCAACGGACCGCTCGAAGAATGGTGGTATATACGTGATATGAATCAAGGACATGGGTTACGGGATTGCACTATGTTTCCAGATGAAATGGATATTGATTGTCCGTATGAACATCAAGCTGCCTTTTTAAAGTTCATCAGCTTGTCCCAGAAGATAAATTGCCAAATAATTTGCGCCCAAGTCTAACGTGGATCTGTTTTATTAATTCCCAATTGCGAAACCATCAACTGTCCACTTTGAATAGGCAGTTGTCACAAACGTCAGTCTCGAAAAGTGATACAATTTAGTCTTGTAGAACTTGGACATAAATCCACCAATAATGCGCATTTCTTTCAATGTTGTCAGTTTTTTTAGTTACAATTACGGTTATGTTGGCGACATCCAGGTAATTATTGGCGGAGAACACCCCCACGCCCCGATTTATGTTCTGGTATAACCACCAGCGCACCACATCACCGCATGTTAACTGGAAAACCTTCCGCCGTGAAAGTTACCGTCCCCAAGGACTCGAACACACGCGTTAGGGGGGGGGGGGGGGGGGTGCTGGGGCATTATAACTTGGGCACTCGCTCCCCTCTTCGTTTTGTATGTGTCAATATAATAATAACAAAACATGTAAAACAAGTGTACGCTATTTAAATAGAATTTAAATTGTAGATATCATTATCAATGGCCATGGCACATATGCCAATATTTTATTATGTACTATATATACTATATACACATTCTTTAATAATTGTTAAAAATATGCACTTGCCTGGATTTTAAGAGATACAAAATTCAAAAGATACACGCTCGTCTATTTTCTACGTGTATTTGTTACATCAAAAAAAACAAACAGTCTGATGAAAGATGATAATGCCACTAAGAAGTCGTTTATTGTTTTAATTTCAACTGCAACTCGAATATCCGTGTTTCTGTTTATACCCATATGTACCTATACCGCTGATGTTTTTGGTTTTATCGTACCACCAACAGTTATTTCAGTCTTTCAGAAATAGTGCTGCCGTCACTGTGAACAGCATATCGTGAACACCTGTCATGATACCACACCCAGTCACATTATCCTGACAGGGCCAACCTGTCGTAGAACCTATATATTTGCTTGAGCGTTAGCAAAGGAACTACGATTTTCAACGATTTTGGTACGTTTCGGCCCGGGATCGAACCCGGGGCCTCCCGTTCCTGAAGTCGACGCTCTACCAATGCGCTACCGTTCCGGTCCCATGCCGCTGAAGTTTCCAGTTAGATGATATATCAGATACGTACATGTATACAGTGTATCAAACATTCAGCATATTGTAAAGGCATTTGCACATATTTTATATGTTTCTAAATATTCTTCACACCTTTAGTTTTTCTTGACAACAAGTCGATTGCAGCATATAATTTTATGTTCCTAGTCCGCGGATTGATCCCTAAATTGAACGTTATATACGTTATTATATTGAAGTATCGTCTGGCATGTGAAGCCTTTTTTTTATCACATTTGACACTTATGTTTTGATGAAATGAGCAATAATAAAAATAGAACTTACACACAAAACACGGTTGTTTTCTACTGCCCTGCATGGAAAATAGTCATTAAACCATTGTCATTAATATCATTTCTTTCGAAATAAATTTTGTTTCCGGACACCAGTGTAATAAGTTGGTACCAACCATAAGCAGATGTATGCAATAGACAGGTTCTAAATTGTCGATTAGGTCCTTAACATATATGTATGTTGGTTTATCCAATTAAATTGTAAACCGAGAAGCCGAACGATTGACCTACTTCCAAATAAACAGGTACGTTTTGCTTTTGATACTGCTTGCTTAGGTATGAGTAGCAAGTGGCAAACATATAATTGTTGAAGGAGTTACATACACATAGAGGTACCGCCAATTTATCCCTTAAAGTAAAGGTAAAGTAAACATTGGCCTGAATACCCACTAACCTCACCTTTGTGTCCTTAAATCTATGCCAGTCTCGGAACACTTTGATAAATCGTCGAAATAAACGCTTAACAACTATAACAATGAAGTTTCACTACAGACACTAAACCAGGCCTTGTAATGCATTTTACATTGTTTATTAGAAAAGCATGGAAAAGCCACAAACATATTAGTACTCTTTTTGTTAACACGATAGGTAAAACCATGCTCATACTACAATATGTTAGAATAAGACCAAAAGTAGTAATAAAACTTCAATTCCACTTTTTTAAAATTTCATTCATGCCTACAAGTTCTCTATTATGGTACATCAATTGTCGCTGATAAAATGATTTAATTAATTTGTTCTTGTTTTATATTTATCTAATAGTTATATTCAACTGTCAATTCTTTTCAGTAGTACATGTATCGTTTAAGATCAAGCCTCCTGTGGACTAGATTTGTCCCATTCACATTTAAAAAAATATCAAACACAAATAATGGCATAATGATTAAAGCTGGCCCAAAAAACAACAAAAACAAATACCGCTTGCTGCGTTTGCTTTTTGCCAATATCATTGGGCATAGGGCAATAATAAATAATTTTATTCTGGTGATGTATATAAAAATCTTGATCAAATTAGCTCTGTAGATTTTGAGCTACGTTCAAGTCATCTGCTGTTTTTATTATGCTTTTCTCTATCGTGTCCTTTTTTAATCAAAGATAGCACATTAGAAAAGCTTATGAAACTGAATCAGTGTGTTTGTTTCTTAATTTAATAAATCAAAACGTCTGCATTTATCAACTCTCTCATGCATCATGTTTTCGGCTGTATCCGGCATGTCGTTGACAATGATAATTTCTTTAGCATGATATTGTCGCCATTTTTTTTCTTTATTTACGAGAATAATATATCTACATTCAAGGTCATTCGGTGTTTTAAATTGTTAATAGCAAAACCTGCTGGCTTTCTGACGACGGATAACTTATGGGTTGGATCATAGCCTTATATAATTAATAAAGCAAATACTGCGTCATAATATCTTTCCGCTTGACATGGTGTACTGGTGCTGAAAAAATTATATCATGCCTTAAATTATTGGTCTGTTTCTTTGTTGCAGTAGCATATATTGTTTTAACATAAATAATGAAGGCATTGCCCTTTTAGTGTGGTACTAGGGACCATTCAATCATAAGATCACACATTTATTTCCAGCTCTAGGACCGCTAGACGCTTTTCATTAAATTCTATTTATAAAAGGCTTAGAGGCTAATTTCCTCTTTGGTCTTTTATTGAAACGCAATTATGATTGTTTATAGGGTTAAATACCATAAACTTGTTCTGAGACTATTGATGATTAGGCACCACGAGTTCTCTTACCTGAAAAAAGGAATATACAAGAAAAAGTTGATTCAGAGCATCAAAATTGCCGAAAATAATATATCAGAAAACTATGGATAGTAGCATTTAGCACCACCTCATTTGCTTATTTGTTAACGGAGTAAAAATGTAAATGCGAATGGCACTTTTAAATTCCTAGGGCAACAGAACAACATCTGTGAACAACATCTACTCAACAAAAGCCAGTACGAAGTTCCAATCAAATGATCGTGGTAGGACTTTGAAATGGCACGAAGTCACCAAGATTCGCCTTGACCCATGCAATCCGTACAAAAAGCAACAAAAACATTGAATTTATATGACCTATTTATTTCTTGGCAATATGTCTCCAACCTTAATTATTTAAATACAAAAGTAAAACCTATGAAGTTTAATTAACAAAGCCTGAATACCGAACAAATATTACACATATGTCTATCAACTGTTCGAGCAAATGTGTTTGATAATTGGTGCAGTCTGTTCAAATCTAAACCAGACACACCACAACTTGTTGTAATATTCACCGAGATGTTATAGATTCGCACAAAAGCTTTTTGATGGGTTGTAAAAAAGACAAAATTGCGATCACTGATTATTAAAAAAGAAAACAATAAATCGTTTATACTAGAAATACTTAATCATAAATATAGCACTGAATAGATTGTGGTCGTAATTAGTGCAGTCCTTGAATTTTAGAATAAGAATTTGACAATCGATATACTTAACAGTTTACCTGTTACTTTTTCATAGTTCCTACGTTTATTTTTGTTATGTAGTATTTCTTTAGAAGGCTCAACCAAAGAAACAGAACACTTTAGTATAAATGTAACAATATGTTCTTTCACAGCTGAAATGGAATAACAACTTCCGTTTAAAAAATACGATCGCTACTTAAAAGATTTGAAGTCACCCCACAGGCATTTCGAAAACCCAATTACAAATACAGGGTCGCAGTTCTCGGCGACCCAATAAATCAAAGTTGTTTCTTTTAAAATTGCTATTTGTTCCATACTTTATATAATTGTAGATTGCGTTAATTAAGGTAGAATATATACAATTACATAACTGGAGAGTTATATACTCCTGTCTTGCCTTCAAGAAAACACGTTTAAAATCTGTTTAAATTCTAATACTTATAACAACATATCAGTTACGATTTTACTTTGGATAAACATAATGACAAAACTGGTCGGCAAACTTGCATGTATATCTTTAAGTTATTGTTGTTTTTCAGCAAATACTTGATATATATAAAAGATTAAAATAACTAATGCATATATTCACTACTCTTTCATTTTCGTTTGAGAACAAATCTACTTTAATTTATGTTGGAACTCGAGATTCGCATATCAAAGATGTGAGACATCTCGGTTGGTTTATAAACAGAGATCGACAGGAAATGTATTTTGTCTATATCCCGTTTATTCAATCAATCTCGGCAATTTGTATTAAGAGATCACCCCATACATAACTGTATTTGACAATACAACGTCCAAATCGTCCAAATATATTACGTTATTGGACAGTACTCTCAACAGCTCTACATTATCAGAGAACATTATCTCTTCAATTTGCATTTTTTAAAGTGACGGGAAAAATAATATAATCTCTAAATAGATGGGATGCCTAGATGTCACAAGCCATAGTCCTGTTCAGATGAAATCCTAATAAAACAGTCGTACACACAATGACATGGTTTCTGAGCTCCTCAAAATCAAAATCACAAATACCAAGCGTGTTTCTGATGATCAATTCCTATTTACAAAAGCCATTACGATGCATCTGCTGTGCTGTCACATTTGTAATGATGATATTTTATCCCTATAGCGTATTCTCCAAATGCAGTGAATTAACGATAACAGTCAAATTGCAACGTTTCCTTTCCTTTTATTCCTATTACATCTTCACTTCTGATTGACAGCAAGAATATTGCATCATACGCTTTCTTGCAACCAGTCTGTTTCTAGAGTATTTACATCCGCTGTTTGGATATATAAATTGAAAGCTTTCATGCTTAATGTGTTACTACAATGTCTAGCTAGAAAGGCACGTTCTAGTCAGCTGACACTTTTGTTTTGATTAAATTGATGTTCTTTGAAATGGCGTCGAGAGAGATACGCAAGAGATTTAATAACAAATTAATCTCATACAGTTAAGTTGTTTGCTACTGTCTTGTTTGGACCAAAGCAATGATCAATATTCTTTAGGGAAACTTATGACCAGGCACCGATCGGTATATATGTACATGTACAGTATAACACTTAAACGCTGATATTAGCGCTTCGTTTGATAAAATTTCTTTTTTACAAGATCGTTTTATTTTGAGCTAGAAACGATTAAATCTATTAAATAATTAGAAATTGGATTTGGTTACGTGAAAATCGTCGAAGACATCTTAAGGACTAGAACACTAATTCCTAAAGTAGATTCAGTCCTTACATGAAATCATTTTTGCTGTGTTTGTTCCAATTTCAGTATTTTACATAGGGCTGCATGTACATCGAAAGCATACGACTGATTTATGAAAATGTTAAATAAATCTCCTGGCTAGCATATTAGTCTCATTCTTTTCATGTCTTACAAACAATAAAGTTGGCAATTCACCATTGGTGGAAGTCAATAAAGGTCGCAGTCACACTGACGCTCTTTGTGGACCCAAGTCGTCAAACACACATTTAAAAATACACACATAAAATTTATGATAGTGTTTGCCGTTGGGTGTTTATGCAATGTGTTTGTATGTCATTTAAATTAACTATTAATTGTGTTTGCATGTATGTGTTTCAATTCAACGGCCGTGTACGAGTTCTGTCTGCAAACAACAAAATACCATTGTATTGTGCCATTATGCTGAACTTGGCTTCGAAACATTATTTACAGACGAATCAGACATCAACTTTTTCTTTTGAAAATTTGCTAGCATGAATTTCTGCACCTTTTATACTTAGTGACAAAGTAACATTAACCACATCTGCTGGTTTCTTATAAACGTCGTAATGAAGCTGTCAGTTGAGAATTAAGTCACATAGGTACGTGACATTAAATGTATGCTACAATATTACACCGGTTATGTTTTTCAGTTCATTGAATTTTAACAACAACAATGGATAAACACATCATATCATTAACAGTCTAATGAAGTGCTATTATGACAGCACACAATACGAAAGAAAGTTCTTCTTCGCTTTGATAGTCTGTTATATAACGCAAGTAACACACCATCCTAACGGAAAAACCCAGCACATGGAAGTTTCAAGTAAAAACAAGCTTGTTTAAATCTGATCTGTTTGGCTGGTGAATAATAAAAGTGTCATAACTATATACTGTATTGAGCATATTTCATATTGGGCATACTATTATCACTCCATAAGAAAGTATTATAGGTATATTGATTTATAAAGGTTGGAATTACAAATGTATGGCCATATACTACTTCATTATGTCAATTTATAATGACATCGACTTTAGTTTATAAAACTATCGCTAACTGGTTACTGCTTGTGGTGTGATAAATTATTAGTTCTAGTAAACGAAAACTTCGAATGCCTATTGAAAGTTATGTCAAGACACTACAAATAAATCGCTTTACCTACACCATAATACAATTTCCATGTCCTTACAACCGAAATATAAGAATTTTGAACTCTCCCAGAATACTGAAATTGAAGTGCATTTAATGCTTCGTATATTCGTCTGTAAGGAATAAAAATTTACAATGCCGTATTCGCTGCAACGTTATTTGTTTATCCATTAAATGCAGCAAGGCAAAGCATGGGGATGCCGATTGCATTACTATTTTTTTAGATTTTACGAAATTAAATATATTTGTTGCAGTAGACAATGCAATAAACGTGTAAATTTATTCTATGCTTAAAGTTGAATGTGACAAAAAGTAAGTAACACTAGGGATAAAAGATCATACAAAAAGAGAAAAACTACTGGAAAGGGCACATCGGCACAATTAACGAATGGAATGTTTAAGCCGGTATACGAGGGCTGTTCTCAAAATCAAGCATCTTAGATACAATATCCCATATAATTTGGAGAACTGTCAATAAGGTCATATATCTGGAACAAAATTATGAACACTATTGTAAATGCTGTTTACAATTACTATAACATTAAATACAATAAACAAGTAAGAATATATGACAAAGTCCTATGAGCATTGCAACATATATCAAACTCTGAAAGGCACAGGATGGACAAAGGTGTTTCACGTGTAAGCCGAGTGAAAAAGTAAGAACATTTTTTTATGATTCTAAAAAGGCAAACCCGACAGTTACTGCCTTGGAACGGTCAGTCGGCAATATGGATATAGATTACATGCACGGGAAGATTTTTTACGACCGCACACTGCACAAGTAACATTATTGTGATCACGACAGGCATTGTATGTAGAAGCGATAAATACCGACGGTTATATTAGGGTTGAAATGCCTTAAATACCAAAAGAGTATTGACGACATTTGAAACACATATGCGCGCCTTTTTAATTCTTTAACTTTAGTGAAAAATCAAAATGGCGAAAGAAAACGACACAGGCGTCCATTCTAAAATTAGTTACTGTTCAGAGATGGAATAGAAAGTGATGGTTTGTATAAAAGTCAAGCTGCCTCAATATTTCGTATTGTTCCCTGAAGATTTATAGCGATATAATTTACTTCCGTGTTAAGATAAGGCGCTTCCAATGGACAATTTATTGTCTAAAATTTTGAAGCGTAGTAATGGTGTTTCAACATAGTCAGTGATATTAATGCAGACCAGGTCAAGTTGTAATATGTGTATTGCTGTACATTGAATTTTTAAACAAAGTAAATCAATCGATGCATAAAGTAGAATAATAATAAGCTTAGAATAATGAATGATACAGTTTTGTAGCTGTAGAGTAACGTAATGAAAAACATACACAAATAACTTCAATTTATACACACTTTTACTTCTACAAATTGAATGCAAGAAAGACACGAATGGCACAAGCATAGGAAAGATAAACAACATGACAAAGGGTGACATCACTCCAAGTTAACTGCAACACCCAATAGTAGGAGGTTTTCTGCAGCTATTTGGCATTTAATTAATACAGAACTTGTACTTCTTGTTTTTGTAAAGCTGTATTAACTCCTATAATGCTATTACAGTCCCTGCACAACAAATCAATAAGAATATATGACAAATCCTATGAGCATTGCAACCTGTAGCTATATTTGAAAAGGCACAGGACAGAGGTATTCACATGCAAGTCTATTGTAAAAGTAAGAAAAAATCTGTGATGTGTCATTTAACAGAAAGAGCAAACTGTTACCGACCTGGAACAGTCAGTCGGAACAATGGCCAACTGGTGTGCTTAAACCGGTTTTACAGCGCTCTTAACCTTGCATTTCATGAGGATTTTCTCAAATGCAGGCAGTGAACAGTAACATATCTTTTTGAAACAAAATTGTCCAAAGTAATGACGTATTATTATACCTAAGTCATGACGTCATTGTAAAATACAAAAACAGTAACGTTATTAACACATCGTATTTGGGTGAGTAGATACATGTAAGTAAAAGGCGGAAACATGCAATGTTTCAAGTGTTGGTGGTGCAGTCGGTCGAGCATTGGACTGACATACAAGGGTCTCCCAAGTTTGAACGGTACAACAGGCCAAACTTTTTTTTATATTTGCTTCATACTATGTTTTATTTTCCTTTTAAACTGTAAGGCATATTACCACGTTAAAGGATAAAGAAATATCGACAACTTTACATCGCAATTTTATATTGTTATATTTGAACCAAAGACCAGATCAAGTTGTTTTGGAGAAGGTACAACAAAATATATTGTATCGTTATAACAGTCACCAAAAGATTTAATTATTGTAAATGGAAAAATGCCCATGGATGTTTTCGATATAACTGAGCATAATTCATTTGTGTAATTTGCCTTGAAATGTCACGTTATTAATGAACATGGACGGTCTTTTTTTCTGTCTGGATAGGTCACTACGAAGAGAAGCTTTACATTCGTGATGAGAATACAAAAGCATACAGTTAGGGAACTGCACTATGTTATGAGATGAAATAGATATAGATTAGTATTATATTCTATCGCACGCAAACCTTATCACATTGTTCCCACAGACGAAATGACAATACAAGTTGCTTCAAAGTCTATGCAGATCCTTTTATGCATTTATCATCAGATTATCATCAACGTCCTACTAATTGTGGCGTCAAATAGCCATTTGCCAATAATGCAAATCATCGTGTTTCATAAACAACAATCAATGGCGTCCTGTACTTGGTCTTGTTTTTAAGAAAAAGAGATGAACCATTTTGCAACCTATTTTGACCAATTTCCAGATCGAAGAATCAACGATTCGCAACGAAAGTTGTTCATGCGCATGTTGATATACATTTAGCTTGTTTCAGTTGTATTTTATCAGTCTTAGCTTGTTTCAGTAGTATTTTATCAGTCTTAGCTTGTTTCAGTAATATTTTATCAACTTTAGCTTGCTTCAGTAATATTTTATCAATCTTAGCTTGTTTCAGTAGTATTTTATCAGTCTTAGCTTGTTTCAGTAATATTTTATCAATCTTAGCTTGTTTCAGTAATATTTTATCAATCTTAGCTTGTTTCAATAGTATTTTATCAATCTTAGCTTGTTTCAGTAATATTTATCAATCTTAGCTTGTTTCAGTAGTATTTTATTAATCTTAGCTTGTTTCAGTAGTATTTTATCAATCTTAGCTTGTTTCAGCAATATTTTATCAATCCTAGCTTGTTTCAGTAATATTTTATCAATATTAGCTTGTTTCAGTTGTATATTATCAATCTTAGCTTGTTTCAGTAATATTTTATCAATCTAAGCTCGTTTCAGTAGTATTTTTTATAAATCTTAGATCTTAGCTTTTCTGAATGCAAGGTTTTCACCATTCCCAATTTCATCAGCTGTCTCCCGTTTAAACAATCATTTTACATATAGTTTCCTCTATAAAGCGCAATTTACAATTTCGTATTCTTATTTATTATTTATGGTGGTTTTATATAGAATGTCACTTTGTTTTCTGTTCAAATCATTTCTACTTAAATGTAGACTTTTTAGATGTGTCTGCAAATCTGTCACGTGTTATGGTGATTTTATCCCGTGCAATAACTTCTCCGCAAGCAATGAATTAATGAAAGCATTTTATTATTACGTCACATCTCCCCATTAATCTCTTTACACCTATAGTCTGATTGACAGTGTGAAGATTGCAACATCAGCATAAATGCTACCAGTCTGTTTGTATAGTACTTGGATCCGCTGTTTTCATATATCAATTGAAAGCTTTGTCTGTTTATGTGTTGGTACTCTGTCTAGATATAAAGGCATTTGCTTGTCTCAGCTGACAGGTTTATTTTAAAACGATATAGATAATGTCCGAATAGAGTTGACAAATTTACGTGAAATATTTATAAAAGAGTGTAACATATGTAACTAAGTTTTACATATGTGTGTTTTGAATAATAGATATTATCATTTTAATAGTCTAATTTGATTACACCATTGTATCTCTTATCTCCACATAAATAAAGAATAAACGTTAGTAGGATTGCATTACCGATGTACAGATGTAAATCTAGTGTAAAAGGTAGATCTATTGTAATTCACATTCATTGAAATAGCTATGAGTTTGAAGGCATTAACAATACCCGTTTTAGAGCAGATGGAATGTTGGTTTGATCTCTTGATATCAACATATAAACATCTTTATATACTTCTTTAAATGGGTTACAGTTAATCCAGCCTTAACGTTATACCTTGCTTTAATAACACCCTAATTAATAATACCTTATATAACACTTTGCATATGTAATCGAAAACTTCTTAAAGAGGCTCTAACACAAAGCGTGTTGACAATATTTAACATAAAGTTTATTGGCCGAATGTTCGAATTTAACATTTAGTTATCATTGAATAATGACATAAGTCAGACAATTGAAATTTATGTTACATTTCCAAAAATAATGCATAGTAACATGTTTACATAACAATACCAGATATGTTTTAATGAAATTCATATCAATGTCCAAATTATAACAAAACTCCAATTTTATCCCAACCAATAATTTAATGTAACTTACACAAATACACTGATTCTAGTAGGACGATAATAATAAAAAACAACATTTTCACTTATTTTCCCATAACAACACTTGACAGATTTTTATTATGTGATATTTTCTATAGGCGACACTGTAGTAAATTTGCATAGTTCATTGCATTTGTCAACTGCTCCAACTACAAACGTAAATGCTGTCGCTCTTGGCCAAAGACAGAATCCTATTTAATGAAATTCCAGTCAAGTTGCCATTGTCCAACCCTAAACAAGGACTGCTTCTAACACCAGGGAATAGACCACTACCTAACAATTTGTTTGACTTATCAAATCGTATAAGCCGGTGTTGAAATTAATCCATGTTCACAAAGACCATGGTGAGATATGCATCAGTGCTTTAATTTGTGTGCTCTTCGACCTACTGATTGATTCTTTAGAATGTGCCAGTCATCCTGTTGTCAAAGTATGAAAAGATTCTAAACAAGAATCTTTCAGTCCACGACAGTGTAATTTCAGTCAAAACAGTAACAACAATGTGTAGGTGTATGAAGGTCGTACAATTATATAAATGACTTCATGAAGTTATTTAACACCAGTTCTCTGGCGATTTTGAGCAACACTTATAAAAGATAGAGAGCACATTAATTTCTGATCTCATAATTTCTCCGAACTGTTTTATTGTTAAGAGAAATAAATGTATTGTTAATTCACTCTTATCATCAGGGTTCGCTCGGCAAGGGATCGTCTACAATGTGTTAGAAATAAAATGTAAAAGCAATTCATTTTAGTGAAATAAAGACAATAATAGTATCTAAGCAACGATGTAAAATGCAATAAAATAACATTGTTTCCTGTTTTTTTTCTTGTTATGTTATTAAATAAGATTGCAAAATCGTTATTTTTTTACTGAAAGCAAGATCAATTCTTACTCGTTGAATGGAATTATCTCTTTTAATTGTGGTGTATTTAATTATTTCTGTAATACAGTGAATCCTTACGGGATTGAAAGTACAAGCCTAAGGAGCAGTGTACAATCGATGTGACTAAAGCTTTTGAGCATTTGAATTAATTGGGAATGCGCTTTGTTGTTAACAAAAATGGCGTTATTAAACTTACTAAATGAAAAACATATTTTACTAGGTAAATGCACTTAAAACGAAAACTATACGTTTTTTAATCATTGGTTTAACATTGGTACTTTAAATGGGAGAAAGTTAGTTATCTATCATTCAAAATTTCTTTGTATAATTATCGAGTTTTCCAATTAGTCTTCACAAGAAGTATCATAAACCTAGAAAAAATTAACAAATGTAAAAATGTTAAGCTCGATCAACACAGTTTCCAGGCATAAATAAAACACCACTAAGATATAGTTTTATGCATGTGTACAATGATAAATTACAAAGAAAATGAGATGTGTGCCTTGACGGCGCTTATTCCCTGTGGGCTCTAAAATTAAATCTTTCATCATCATTTCAATTGATATCCATTTAAGTTTGCCACAAGTTTTTTTCTATATTTTAAAATGATTCATAAACAGCTTATACATAAATTTAATTAGGTTTTTGCTAAAAACTTGTGTATATGTAAAATAACGTGTTGATGAAGATTAAGCTGCGAATAGTTTATGCGAAAACTGACTGATCTGAATGTACACTAGTTACTTTATACATGTACTGACATAGCCAACGAGATAAGAAATACTGCAAACAGTTGCTTGAATACGAAAACAAACATTTACGTTAGGTAATAAATATGTGGTAACGGATAAAAACGATAATGTTCGCCAATGGTATCAATCGGCAAACACATCATATTCCTTTGTGTGTGTTTTTTTTCCGTAGAAACAATGTAACATCAGCCCACTCAAAGTCTTTGCACATTCATCTCTATACCCGCTATACCAATTTGTTTTCTTTTTTTTCTGGATGGATCACAGTGTTCCTGCATCGTCAGATACGGAATTAAAGTACTTCACATTATGTTTAATTGTACATGCATTGTTGGATCTATTAATTGTTTAAATGAAGCTAATAACGTTGTTTCAAATAAACCTTATTTGAAACGTCATACCTTACGTTGGGCTTTGTAAATTTGGGTTATCGTACGGAAAGTCGGAACACAACACATGGTAAATAGTATTTTAATGGTGTGATCGATGCTAAGACAAAATATTGCCATTTGTCTGTCATATTTTATTTGCTATACTCGGTGTATAACTATGTGGATATATCATGTCAATATTTATAATGGAAGAGTAAAATGTAAATCTTATACAATGGGAAACGGCAGTAATTTTACTGGAGCACGTGACACATCAAAACATGTTCGTGCAAACCCCACTGTACCAAAATTGAATGCAAGTAAATAATCCAGATTTCATTAAACTTGTACTGCGGAAATTTGACCCTACGATTTACATCAGAAGTTACATAACGTAAAAAACATCACATACTTTTTAATAAATCAAACGTGTTTATTTACTTCCTAAAATGAAAAAAACAACATGTCAGTCAGTGTTATTATTTAGCTTTTAGCTTATACGCAGCAGTAAATGTACATAACAGTATAACAGTTAAACATTTATTTATTTATTTGGGTTTTACGGCACACCGACACCTAACAGGTCATACGGCGCTGAAACAGTTAAACAAACAAACAAAAATCAAAATTGTTGAATGGATAAACTCAATGATTTGTTAAGCATGTAAAGTTAAAATAAAAAGGTAACGATGCCAAGACACATCGTAGAAGTAATAGTTTTTGTAACAAAATGGCCAAGCAATTAGGTTGTGTACATCTTTAAAGGACCGATTTTTTTAACATTTCCCAAATATTTACTTACTAACAAGAAAATCTTTATCTAGTACATTTAAGAAAATATTCTTATTACATATTTAAAACTGTGGGACTCAGGTACTTAAGACTTGCAGGCAACTACTAGGTTATCTTCATAGACAAATGCCAAATGTTCATAAATATTGTTCTGTTAACTTGTCATTATCGGAGAACTTTTGCCATTTTTGTTGAAAAAACTTTCTGAGAAGTTATTTTTTTCAAATTGACGTTAATGCAATACGGGCGCTATAGATTCCATCGTAGAAAAGATATAAAAACTACGAAGTTCAGATGTTGTCTTTGAAAGATAGATTAGTACAATTTAGAACAAAATTAGTTTAAATCCATCCACATTATAGATGCCACAGACACTAAAAAAATACGAAAATAAAAGAGAAACGTGTCTTTACTGGTTCCACTGTTTAACAACCTGCAATGACTATTTATGTGAAATTTAACATTCATCGTATATCTGTCTCCTTTTCCTTCATGGCAAGGTTTGAACTTTTTATTTCAACACTCAACAATGCAATAATACAAAGCTAAGATTTCACCATCGACCTTCTCCTGGTCAAAAGCATTTTCTCGATATTAACCATATAGTAAGGCCATGTAAAATCTCACACATCTGAGTTATTCGTATTTTATCGTATTACTTTCTTCTGTACAATTAAGACAAACAATTTTGCATTATCGATGCAAAAGGTACTAAATGCAACGAAAGCCTTCAGCAAATATTTTTGAAATTTCAACTCTATCTTAAAGAAAATGTGCATTATCAAGTCCCTAGCAACAAACATGGAAATAGTTATTATTTACGTTTTGTAATGCACAAGTGAGGGATAATTATGTGACAAAACATTTTATTGGCATTATTATTATATAATAAACTACATGTAAGGTCTAAGGTAAAAATGTTTCAAGGAATTGATTTGATTATATGCTCAGTTGCTGTAGTGTTAGTGATGGTATGTAAATGATGACAAGATCTATAGGCATGGGAATCATGCACAGGTATAAAATGACAAAAAATATATACAGGACTCATATTACATATAACAACACTTATGCAAGATACACAAAATATTGCTATAAACATATTTCCCTCTAGACATTGTCTTGTCTACAGACAGCTATTTTATAATACTATTCCCAAAATGAACATATTGTGAAAAGCCGAACTGCTTAAACAATACGAAGGGATTTAGTACAATTCAAACCCAAATATATGTTAGAGATGGCTTAAATCAAGTCCTCAAAACTCATCTACTTAAACTACCATTTACTTTAAAATGAAAATATGTTGTGGATAATTACTTTGAAGGACTAAGTTCCAACTTCTTGAATCAATACATATTGTGAGTTTTGAACATAGAAATGCATTGAATCTCATGGATTTCAAAATAACAGTATGTTGTCGGTAGAATTATTTACACGCTTATTGACATTAAAATGCAAAATAATTTTGGTTATCTTAATAACGTGCTATTGCAGCCCAGTGGCACATATATGTCAATGTACATTTCTTGGGACCAGCAACTCGAAAATTAATTCCTGTGACTGAGTTTCGATGAAAAATCTTGAGGCCATATTCTAAAAAAAATTCCCGATCGTTAATGCCACACATTTTAGTTATGTTAAACAGTTAACATTTAATGCTTATTTATTTAAATTACTTTTTATTAACAGTTTGATCGTTGTAGTAGTTTAAATAGCACAACATCTTTTCTTGGCCAATATCAAAACTATCATCTCCAGATTAATAAGAAATTACTTAAGTCTTACCATTAAGCGTCCACATCGTACATTGTTTCATTTAGAGCCAGCTCGCAGCCCCAATATTTGTTGGATGTTGTCAAGTAATAACAAGAAAATATAAAATTCAATATTTCATTATTTTAATTAAGTCTGATTTACAATTCTATAAATAGTTATGTAGCACCTAAAATTCCTTTACAGGGGCACATCTGTAATTGAGCTGAAATAATGATTTATCTTAGATTAAAACAGTAAGGAATATAAGCAACAATGAAAACAAATAACTATTTGTAGAATTCCCTCTCTAGGTTGTAAGATTTGACAAGATAGAGTAAAAGTTTGGACGATCATAACTTGCAGTCTAATTTAAAAAGTGTTAGCAATAATTAATTTTTAAGTAAGAACGAAATTATTGCTATACCTATGCATGAAACGTTGCGTTTTACCTCGCATCCTTTATGCATAAACAAACGTATTCGTACTTCGGCAAATCCCGATGGTAATTGGACATGCAAGTTAACTTTTGAAGGTACAATTAATTGTATTTCATCGACTAATTATCGATTCGTTATAGTAAATGATAAACGACTCATTATGAACATAAATAATAATCAAAGGCTTTATTAAATAAGCGTGTATCTGCCTCAGCTGACGATAAAAAATAAAGAGCGCTTAATTCCAAACTATTCATTTATGATAAATAGTATAATAGACTGCACTGATGCAATGTGGCAGACCACTAAACTGGCTCTTGGTGATATTGACTTTAACTTTCAACGTGAATAGTCAGATAATTGGTGTAAGTACCTTGGCTGAGCGGTTAGAGTCAACGTAAAAAGATACGTAATGTTAATTACATGAAATGCATGCCAACCGAGGCCAACGTAGATGTTTGACAATAAAAAAGAACATAATATATATAGCGGGAAAGAGAGATAGAGAGAGAGATAGGAAGGGAGAGAGAGAAAGAGAGAGAGAGAGAGAGAGAGAGAGAAAGAGAGAGAGAAAGAGAGATAACCTTAAATGAATATGTAGAATTAAGTATCATTCTGTGAATCCTAGATCGCTGGCCATTTAAGAACACAATACTTTAACATTACTTAGCGTTCATTCATATATACGTTTACATACATTGTTAAGTGTCTGGATCATAGTCTTCATAATAAATCTATTTGATTTAAAAATGAATCTAAATGATGAACTAACGCACTGGCATGTTAGGTATGATTTTCTCTTATATATGTAAAGCAAAATGAAAAATGTCTAAGTGATAAATGAACATAACATTTTAAAAGTCCCGAATTCGTAAAGAAGCTTCAATTAGACGTGCTTGCAATTATACATTACATTTACACATGCAGTTCCCATAGGCGATTTTTGCTGTAGCACTTAAATGTTTTCGGAAGACCACAGGTTCGATCCCGGTCCGCGATATAGCAAAGTCGTTAAAAATGGTAGTGGGATATATCTTCTTGCTAACGCTCATGCAAATTTAAGGGTAGTTCCATGACTGGTTGGCCCGGTGTCAGGATACAGTGACTGGGTGTGGTATTATGTCAGGTGTTCACGGCACGCTAAACACAGTGAAGGCAGCACTATAACTGCTTCAAGTGGACACCGTCTTCAGATAACAGAAATACTGTTGGTGGGACGATAAACCCAATAAACAAAACTGTTTGCTGTTCTTTCATTTACGCTCACAGTAGATATTAGCTATTCTTGCACTTGCAGTAGATACTCGATATTCTTACACTTGCAGATGCTACTTTCCCACTGGTTTTTGCTTTTGTCTTAAGTGCCGCCGATAAGGGTCCTTCCTGCACTGGCAGTTGATAATGGGTATGACATATCTTTGCTGCAAGACGATATAAACTTTGACACCCATGTTTTGCAATACGTATCAAAGTACTAAAATGTTAATGAATTGTGACCGGTTGTGTCAATGGGTTGTGATAAGAGTCTTCACAGCGTGATATGAATACGAAAACATACGTCAGGGAATTCTTCCGCTAGAGGAGATGCAATAAATATTGATTACCGCTATTACAATCAATCTACACATCACTACCTTATCGCATTGTTTCATCGAAGATGAATTGCTAAATAAATAAATCTATACGGATTCGTAATGTTCCACAGGTTACTTGAAATCTGTAAAACCAGCTATCTGCAACAAGAAAGTGCCGAAGAAGCCAGCATTGACATTATTGCGGCCTGGTGAATCCAGCAATTTAGAAAACCACAACAAATGGACTGCCTGCCTGACAGACAGACAGACAGACTGACAGACAGACAGACAGACAGACAGACAGACAGACAGACAGACAGACAGACAGACAGACAGACAGACACTTGTACGTTTACCGAAGTCAGAATTGCATGCAACATGTAGTATTAAAATACACAAATTTTGATGTTACACAAATTTTGATGAAGAAAATCAACAACACACACTATTACTTGCCAGAGACTTTAGTTGAAAATAAACATTGTACATAGTTACATTTGTATATAGTAACTATTTGTTAAATGAAAAGCAAAATGCATTCCCATTGTAAATAATGTCAATGCTATTGCATATTTTCCCCTTATTTCTAGCTCCTTCAGACCGGACATTGACACGTTTGGAACGCTGTGAGGTTTCGCAGTGGTTCATGCAACCACATAGGCAATGTTTGAATGGATCTGTTCAGAGTTTAAATGCATACAATATAAACTGCATCTAACAACTTAAAGATAAATTCACATTTTATTCATGGGAGGGTTCTTGTTTAAAAAATCAATGTGATTGATCGCCATCTAAGCGTCAACTTATATAGTATGTTTACCAGTTACATTTCACTGCATACGTTGAGTTTTCAATAGAAAATATTTAAATAAATATTTTGCCGACCACAGCTTCCATAAAAATTCGACCTACACCTAGGAAAAATAGTTCATTTGTTTTGTGCCTAGAACTTACTTTTCACTATCAACAAAAGTAAATGCATTGTAAAATCTTCTAATCGAACATTATTTTCTGCAATTTGCACTTAAGGTTCAAATACATCCTATTACTTTGAAAATTCAATTTCTTATTGAGATATCTATTCAATTCCTTGTCCAATTAAAAGGCAACTTACGGCTATACATTAATTGGAAATAATTTAAATTATTGGCAATTTAGTACTCTATGCGTAGTAATACACTATCATTTTTTTCGAGCATCATGGCCGCAACTTTTGTCTTTGATTTGTCTTGATTTGAATGTAAAACGATAAACACGTGGCTGCCATGGGACTTTTCGGAAAATAGTTCCTAACAGTTTTCTTTCACAGTAAAGATATTTGTTTGGTTTTTTTATATTTTACTTACACATCCTGTTAATCCTCTGCTATGTATAAGATAAATATAAAACGGGGTATATGTTTTTAAATCTGTACAATAAACATAATTTGCGTAAAAGTATAAAGATGACATGGTTCATTACATCTACTTAATTTATTACGCAATTTAATAATTTTAAGTTATTAAATTCCTACTTTTAAAGGAACAATGCCCTGCCTTATAACAATCTACAAGGGATAATCTTTATAAATATTGGATCTATGCTCGTTGAAGTGTAAACAAGGTACTTTGGAAGTTTTAATTAGTGAAAGTACATGATGAATGATGAAAGATGAAGCTGAGGTCTGCATTCAAAACACGGTCAATTACGAATTACGAATTCAGATTATGTTTTACTGTTAATTATTAAGCCAGAAATTACGCATCGGTATTAAATTTTCGCAACACAAACATGATTCTAATGTTAAAAAATATGACTTATTAATAATTAAAACCACTCTATTCAAAACACACTTTTTATTTGAATCACTTGATTTTTGTTTTAAAATTTAATAAACTACTTAAATGAATCCGCATTTAATTAACTTTTACTTTTTACATTTAACTCATCCTAGTTTTCCTTATATTGCTTCACATATGTAAAACGCAAGAAATAACAGCATGCTTACAAAATGGATAATCAAGGTACTTGCAGGATTGGAAGTCCAAGTTGTACTTTTGCTATAAGCAAATAATAACCAAGAGGTTGCAGTGTTTCTAATTGTCATATTTTAAATGGACCCGATAAATTATCTTTCTAAATTAAAACAGACACAGTTCCTGGACATAGCTTGATGGCACTCATTGATGTTTTCATGTTTTGAACAATTTATTCGTTTCAAAGACGACTTGTATTTAAAATTATCAGCAATGACTTTACTTATCGGTTAAAGGCTTGGGATTCATTCATAACATTCATGACAAAAAATACTAGGTGAAAGCGCACACTTTAGTTATTGTCTAGTTAATTTTATTTTAAAATATTCATTTAAGCATCACTTTTGTCAAATCCAAAGTCATTCTGCCAATATCTAGGTATTATTGGTAGGAGAATCTCTCGAAAACTATCTGGACATATAAAGACCAACTATAAGGTGACCTCTTTGACTTATCCTCAAACCTTCACGTGGTAGCGGGATGTCAGGGTTGTACAAATATAAGTCGGTAATTGTGACGGCTCTTGCCAGGGGTTCTCTCTCTCTGCTTGATGTGATTCAAAGGCTTTTAAAAACGTAAAAAACTAAGTAGAGGTTTTCCTCTCGTTGACTCAATTAGCGAAACAGTTAACTATGAAATATAGATAGTTATAAATTAA
This sequence comes from Sinonovacula constricta, assembly GCA_007844125.1. NCBI lineage: Eukaryota > Metazoa > Mollusca > Bivalvia > Cardiida > Solecurtidae > Sinonovacula > Sinonovacula constricta. The sequence continues at coordinate 16,499,686 of CM017559.1, forward strand.
GACCTACTCAATTACGATTTAATACTAGGCATAGCGTTGTATTATTAATTTTTATAAATATTTACACTTCACAATGTAATGAAACACTATCAAGGTATCAAATCGGTCGATCTTCGATCTTTTCGATATTTTTCCCACTGGAACTGGTCAAGTGGAGGAATATTAATTTTCAGACTGGCGTCTGGTCGCTCGTTCCGGAATGTTGCTATGCGGTTTCATTGCATTAATTTTTAGTTTCATGCTGTTTTAACGAAAAGGAAAAGGGATATTGATTGAAGTCTGGTATTTTTCTTCCTGAGAATCAAAATCACTGGCAATCTTTAGGTCAGTGACAAATTTCCGTAGTTAAATGAAGCAGATGTCTATTCGGTTGCACTAGTGGACCGTTCCAGTATAATCGATGCAAAATATTCCACAATCAAACATGTGTTTTGATTTGATTTAGATGCATATATTTTTATATTTTAACAACGGACATTTTTCCTATTTGCAATAGTTCGATCGTTTTACTCAGAATTTCTCATTTTGTTGTCATAATGTGGACATCTCTTATGCAAAGAAATAACATTGTTTCATCAACATCCAAGTTCATCAATAAATGCATTTCACATAAGTAAATTATTGGACTTACCAAAGATGAACCATTATTACCGTATAGAGTGGCTACTGTATGGAAGCTGAGTTTACAAACGTTAGTCTTCGTAGGATATGTTTTACCTGAGATGAGTACACATGAGATGCCTTGAAAAAGTGCCCAGCATTTGTGACTCTAAGACGGTGACTTCCTCACTACTTTCTGTCACCACGATGCCAAGGAATTTATGTGTTAATTGAAAAGTTTCACTTTATTAACTGCATTTAAGTAAGATAGAATTTAACATCGATGGGTAATAAGAAATATAGTGTGTAGATAACTTTACATGATTTTGTTTACATTAATGAATGTGCATTTTACTTAGATGAACTGATTTTTGGGGATTTTACACAAACAAGCGAAACAAAAATTGGCAAACTTTATTTCATTCGGTTATATACGCCAATTGTTTTAAGATTTACAAATGTAGATACATTATTGCCCATGTATGTTGTCGGTTTTTAAAGAGTGTACAATTATTTTCAGGAAGTATATGACCTCTTTATGTCTTTGTTCGAACAGGCTTCTTATTTCTTTAAAATAAGTCGATCAAAAATGTCTGTTAGTCAAACATTTAGTTAATATACGGCAAAAACAATATCATTTTAAGACTTTAATATTTCATATTATTATACTTTTATTGTAGCAATAAGAATGTGGTCTGTACAACATGTTAACAATGTATTTGATCTGAACATTAAAACATTTGAAACATGTCTACATTTATGCCAATTTCGATGTTGATTAAACACTATCTGCTCACTGTAAACATATTTTACTGAGACAGCAATGGTTACTGTTGCTAACTGTCGTATGGCCACGTAAAACGTCTTATTTGAAAATATCCATTGGTCTGGCGTTTCTCGTATACCTATACACCACAGGAAAGTTCCAAATAAAAAGGAAAAGGTTCTATTAGAATTACCACATATATTTAAATCTTAACTACCTCCAGACAAAGGCATAGAGTACCATACCAATGTAACAACACAGAGACAATGAGACATTACACATACAGAGAGAAAAACAACAGTTACCGCATTAGAACGGTCAGTGAGGAAGAAGAACGATTGGGGTGCTTAATTCTGGTTTATGAAACGTTTTTTCTCACAAACAGTGTAAATAAAATATCCCATCACAAAGAGACAACATGCACCTGCATCGAGAATTAAAACTGATAAAATAATATTACATTCAAAGAAATATATCTGTTTATAATAAAAAAGCAACATATGTAAAATATGTATAAGAGATAAAAGCATCGGTAACCTAAAAGTTCCAAATGAGAGAGTGGTTTGAAATAAAACAATCTAAGCGATGACGTTTAAAAAGAACAATTAAGTGATGTCTTACGCTGAAAATGCAGTGATGCCATGTGTCAGAGTTAAAATGTGAAATTTGGAAATTTGCAAACACTTTATAGGTTTATATACTTATTACATATCTTTGTTTTTATGAAATATGATGCAAAATACTTGCATAAATGCTAGCACTTATGATACCCTTTTTGTATAACAATCTTCATAGATAAACATTTACCAGTACTAAACCAATAACAATTACATAGCACATAAATAATACTTTAATTCAATTTTTAACCCTTTCTTGCTACATTTTATGATTGCTTGGCATAAATTGTGATTTAAAGTAAAGCTTACGAGTAATTAAGTTTATGTAATGTTGGTAAAGCTGGGCATTTAATTGGTACATCTAAAATGTATCTCGCTGCGATGTAAATAATAACCAGATTATCACTTAAAGGTTTAATCAAGTGTACGTTGCATTAAAAATCACTAAACAATAAGCAAATGATACTTTGTCCATAACACCTGACTGTAATTGTGAAAAGACTAGAACGTTAAAGTCATGGCAGTACATACGTTAGTTGATATAATCGTAGCATGTACAATATTTGCATTCAAAACATCAATGCATAAACACCTGTGGCCAGCTGTTTATGTTTAACAAACCTCAACCTATATGTTTCGACCTTACTAGGACAATATATACTTGCAGCAGACATTTACAGTTCAGCAAATTATTTTTACCAAAATAAATTTGTGGCAACTATAATATAATATTATATACCATAAACGTGCTGATAACAATAACAAAAAAGTTACATCTTTCTTTACAAATTGGGACAAGTACTAAAATAAATGTCAATGTGATTATTTTAATATTCACATTCTCTAAGAATTCACACTGAACGATTTTCAAGAAATCCTGTGTCTGGAAAAAGCAGATACTGCTGCTCTGTAATAACAGAGACATTGAAGATGTCTTTCGTTTTATTTGTATATGCCCAGAGAACACTGATTTAAGCTGATTTAAGAAGAAAATGCCTCAATTCGACTTTGTATAAAAGACCGTCTTTATATAAAAAAGTGTTTGCTGTTTGATTTAAAAGATAAGGGCATACTTATTAACCTCGTCCTTTTTATCGAAAGCAGCCTTAGTAAGAAGGAACATAAGCGTTAATAATACATAAAATTCATTCTCTGATGTTGTTTGTTTTATGTCTTTTATAAAGCAACTATCGCACAAAAAGCTTAATATATTGTCATTTTTATTTCTTCTCTTTCATATTAATAACTAAACAGGATAGTGTATTTGTATATTGTATTTATAATACGATGATGTACATGAGTACAAATCTGAATGAAAAAATATGTTTTGTTCTGTTCTGATATTTTTTAAGATTTGTAAGGCGGTGCTTCAGCATTATTTCTGTGCCATTCCCTTTTACCACGCATTTTTTATCAATTATTGCGAATTTCGTTTGAGTGTATTTACGTGTATTGAAATTTTATAATTATTTCTGTTTTAAATACAGCGGATGGCTTTAGTGCTTTGATTTTAATTGTTCTGTGTTGTTATAAAGGCGCGACTTTAATCGCCGTAAAATTATTTAAGTCAGTATTAAAGGAACAACGAGCTGCATGTCAAGAAACCGCGCTAACGTATACAAATTACTTTAACCAAGCACAGAAAAGAAGAAAAATCAATCCAAAATGCAATCGTTATAAATATTTGATTGGTGCTTGTTGAACGAAGTGATTTGAAAGTTTTAATTTGACAAAGTACAGACTGTGTGTATAAACACGAAGCGACATTTGCAAGCACTGTCAAATTATGAATCTGAAATTAGGTTTTATTATTGATCATTTGGAGGAGAATAACACATTATGATTAAATTGTCTTTTCATAAACATCGTTCTTATTTCTATAAATTCGAAAAACTAATTATACCCATTTTATCTGGCCATAGATATGTTGTAACATTTATTAAGATGTCTAAGGTACACAAGCTGTGCATTTAGCTACATAATATATTATCTACGTATTATGGTTTTAGAAGCAACCCACTGATTTACGACTTTGTAAGATTTGTGGTTCCTTTCTTTGTATTGAAAATTACACAGTTGAACATTTTAACATATTTGTTCATACAAAACTGCACACACATACATACTTAAATCTTAGGGTATATATACATTTAACATATTGTAAGCAATGTCCAGCAGATAACAAATGAAGCTTTTAGTTTGTATAATCCTATTTACGTTTTGTGCTTAATGTCTCGACTGTGTTTTTGTCACTTTTACATTTATTCTGTATACCTTTGATTAATTGTAGATCAAATTTTAATACTTGTGATAATTCTCATAGAACATTGTATTGCCTTTGTATATAAAATAATAGTGTATTATTTTTCTTGTTACTAACATGAGAGGACATGCATCTATACAAATCTCGTAATACTTCACGCAATTAAATGTTTTTTTAAATGCAGCACATAAACACAGAGCATATAATTTTCCTAGGAAAGTGCCTCTGCAATGAAGCTATTTAGTATAATTCAGGTAACGTGACATTGCTTGACCTTTATTAAAACCATCGGAAATCAATATAACGATGAACCGTTTTTGCAAGTCCGTTAAACATACATTAAAATGAGCATTTTTGAAAGAAAATGAAACTAGCGTTATTCGTAAACATACACCTTAAAAATGTACCAGCATATTCTAAATGACAATGACAATACCGCTTAATGTGGATCGTTATTTTAACAAACATTGAAGAGGAGATGTTGTGCATTTTTTTGCACAATATACACGTACATTTTAGCATTGTACATATGTATTTGTATAACTGCAAGCATTCCTTTGCAGTCACGAACGTTTAGAATATCTTTAAAAAAGATATACGGTAAAGAAAAACAAAAATTAAGTTAAAACAAGACTATTATTGACTTTCATGAACACCATCTGATATAGCTTTGTCACAGTTGCTGCAATCATAACAAAGGGCCATAGCTCCGTTGATATGAGGCCGACTATGATGTGTCAACGATATGAGCGAAAGGATTAGCACTATTATGCCAAGTAAAGTATCGTCAAAATTCGATCAATGGTGCTGAGAAAAGATGCGGACAAATCTCGGCTACAGACGGACCATGAACAGACAAACTAACCAACCGACAGATCTACTTCCGGTCCGCATTGATGCCTGTCAACCTTTAATTGTTTTCGTTTAAATACAATCGTATTCATCTCCTAAGTTAATGGTACGAGAAGTAGCTTTCATTGATGAAAGATAGATTAAGTCATGTGTGTACCGTAGGCCGATAGTCAATATATGTGCCAGCTCAGTCTTTAATTTGACGAGGAGAACAATACACTGCAACGTTCTTTATGTTGGTTGTCTTCTTTCGTAATACTTCGGTACTTCAGTGTGTATGTTAAGGTTATTATACTTGTTTGATTTTGACTTTGTTTTTGCACATAAAACAACATAAGGGTAGCATTGTGGTTTATTGCGTTGTTTGTTTGTTTGATTTATATTTTGTTTCTTTTTCCTCTTCCTACTGCATTTTATACAATTTTTGTTGACAAGCAAGATCGTTCTCAAGTCACTGACAGTTCTAGCTCTTAATCTCTAAGTCTGTGCGTTTATATAATCTCATGTCCGGCTAATCAGAGGGTTCGTTCCGAAATGTTTCAGTTTTCACACAGCCTCACGGCTACTCAGAGGGTTCGTTCCGAAATGTTTCAGTTTTCACACAGCCTCACTGTGTTTTTGTACAGTTACCTTCTCCAGTCAATGTTGTTTCAGCGACTCGGCTAAAGGGGCTTAATACGTTATTTACTTTTTCTTTTCTACTCAGCTGTCGTAAAATCCAGCTTGCGCTCGTAAAGCGAAATCCAAAATAAAGTAAACCGTACGATTATCATGTTGACATTTTACACATTGCATTGTTTAATCGAGAACAGAAAACATCAGATTTTCACATCCATTTAAGAGAGAAATGATAAGTCTTTTTGGTTCACAAAAGTGCTAGTGACAATTCTCAACCCTATCGATAAACTCTGGTATTTAACCTTACACTCTTATAAAAGTAAATGAGGAATAATTAATGTCCAATGACCGTTTTTCTTTATAAAATATAAGTTTCATTGTGGGTATGGTATATACACTGAATGTATACACTGTTAAGTTATTCCTGCCTTATGCGACTATCAACTTGCATCTACAATGATATACTTTCAAATAAGATAAGATTAAATTAGTAAATATATATGATAGAAAATAGATATACGGATATATTGAAACATCTGATCGCACAGACATACAGACAGACAGGCAGTGGGGGCGGGTGTGTGTGTGTGTGTGTGTGGGGAATAACAACATTTCTTTCTATAATAAAGTATATAGATATAGCTGCCCGCAGGGTAGAGAACATCATTTCTTTCTTTCATAAAGTGCATGGATATACCTGCACGCACGGGAGATAACAACATTACTTTCAATTCCGGTATAGGGAATACCATATTAGTGTAAGTACTCGTCGTTGTTAATAATTCTGCATCAACTGGATCAATACAAAAGTAAACACTTAACAAACATAGTGTGTATTTTTTTAAATCCTTTAATATTGGAGAATAGTATATTATGTTCAGAATTAAAATCATAGACATGTTTAGAACCTGTTATATTATTGCGACTTTTTAAAGGACGTTGGAAATTCTGTTGGCTATATACTTAAGGCAATCTACATGTAAATGTGTTTTCTAGTATCAGTCTAACAGAGAACTATGGATTGAATACATGCATATCTTATTAACTGCTGAAAAAAGGTATATTTACCTTTATTAAATAATGTTCAACATCCTTTAATGTTCTATTTTCTATTCCTCATATAATGTTAATGACCAGGTAAGTCTAGTGCATATGTGTTTAATAGAAAATAACGTTCTTATGCTCCCATCAACAGGATTTTAATCATGCGGAGACTGTGTTCACATGAAGCCGATATTATTATATGTTGTGTTGTCTTTACTGTTTATAGCATGTCGTGAACCCATGGCATGATATCACACCCAGTCACATCGTCCTCGTTGTGGATCTACCCTTTCGCGTATTTCCCCATGAGCGTTAGCTAGGGATTGTTTCTCAAGCAAATTTTAAAGACTGTGGTATGTCGTGGTCCGGGTTTGAGTCAAAGGCCTCATGTACCTGGAGCGGACTATATATTATTTGCGCTACCACAATTGGTAAAAAATTAATTAAATGTACATGGTACTTAATATCTGAATAACATATGAGGCAATTATTTCATCAGTCGTTCTATAGAAATTCTTTTACTAAAAAGGAATCGCTATGTTGAAAACTTGTTAAAGTACCCTTTTATAGAAATTACACAGAGTAATGTTTATCCAATCACAATGTTTTGGTCGAATTTTTTATGTAAAACGTTCATAGTCGTTCACTTTTCATCAAACTTCGGATGAACAGTGATTAAACTATAGATATATAAAACTTTATCTTGAAGTTCACGAATCCTGAACAGTAATACATGATGGATCGTTTTAACTATTAACAAATTATTTTATTATTACATGTATACTAATATACTCATGTTTGCTTTAAATTAATGTTAAAAGTATAAATAATTCATTAACGTTCGTTGGAGATAGCAAAAATGGATCATAAACTCAAACTAATAACACGTTTGATCAAGGTCCGTGGATTCAAGAGGACCAGTGCACACACATATTTGTAAACTTTTTGTCACAAATATCACAGTTTAAGAGGGGTGAATAAACATTTTAAATTTAAGCAACCATATAATATAATATGACTTAAAAGTAAATATAAACATGCACTGATTGGTGCTATTTAACTATGTACTTACAATATTTGATGCTATTATCGATACTATTTTCTCTTCACGCTTCACCCTTGCATGACGACTCCTTCGTTGCCTGTTAGTATTCCTTTGATATCTATCCGAAAAATCAAAATCACTTGCGTTGTTAATCCGTTCTAATTTATCCGTCCCTACCACGAACGTCCGGCGATAGGGATTTGAATTTCGTACAGCTTGTATTTCATTATGAAACATCCAAACAACAATTAAAATAAATACACTTAATAACAATATAACTCCGTACAGAAGTTTAACATGGCGAAATAGCCGTTCACTTTCCTTGCACAAAGGATGCACACATTTTGAATAATCCGACATTGCGTCCATTTTAGGACTGCATTTGACGTCACCTTCCAGAACATTTCCATCCACTAACATCGCAACTGTCTTAACTTTCCGAACTTTCTCATCACAGGTATCGCCCGACATACTTAACAAACAAACCAGCCTTGTAACAGATGCCCCAGAGACAAAACAGTTAACAACATGTTACGCAAACAAACAAGCCAATTCAAATCATTATTGATATAAACATATTTCCACTTGAAACATAAAAAACACATAAAAGATGTAACTTTTAAACATTGATACTCTTTTTGCAAATATACCTACTAAGAAAGAAATAAAAGATCAAAGAAAACACCGTGATGCAACACCCAGCACCATATCCACGTGTCTTTCATAATCCGATGTTAATTGGTTAAGAACTCTGATCCTATGCCTTTGCTTTGCGACTAAACAGGTCACCTCAAATTTCACTTCGCAAGTTGTCAGTAACCCGATATCCCGCGGAGCAATACCATCTCCAGCAGCCGATAACCGTTTTCATCTAACGTCTCACAGCGCGCGGAAAAAGGTTCCAGTGATGATCCACCGGACGCTTACAAATACCATTGAAAGCGTCCGAAGCACCGTGATGATTGCAAAATCGACCGACGGGCTAAGGTTCAATAGAACTACTCGACAGCATTTAAAAGTATTTGTTTTATTGAAGTCATTCTTCCGACGATCAGTTGATATAAGCAGCGAAATTTGCTTTATGGTCGATATTTTAAGCCGGAATAAACACGTACTTCCTATCAAAATTGCAAGAAGAGGAAATACTTTCAGGGTTGTTTTATTACAGCAAAATGAAACTGAGATAGGAAAATATTGAGCGCATATTTTGTAAAGACCTTGTAAGAACAGTTTTCTTTTCTTCTTAACACCTCTGACTTCTAGGCAACTTACTGCGTGAGTTTGTCAAGGATCTTCATCTACCATTATCAAATTACTATTCTTCTTAAATATATAACGTACTAAAACATTCAATTTTATTGTTTTTATGAAACCCGCTGTTAAGTTAAATTGATTCCATACGTTCATCACACATGACAATTAAACCACCGCCTCTGGGAGGGTAAGTTGGAAACAATCTCTGAACAATATTCAATAAAAAGATAAACTAAACATTAATTTGAATGGTCAATAAAATGCATTCCCGTGACAATAGAACTTCAAAAACTTTTTTAATTTGATAACTGTACATACAAATACCGACAAATAAAGTTCATCTAGTGTTTGCATTTGGAAAACCTAAACCATAAACATAATACTATAATTCAGGCGTAGACGTAGTTATGGTATAAAAAATAGCACAAAAGGATATGCTAAAAAGAAACGAATGAAATGATGCGATAAGTCGTTTCTGGTTACTAGATAATGCAACAATACTTGAAAGGTTAGAATTCATTATAACAGAATGACTCTTTAGGAATTTATATATATATAAAAAATACCCGTTGACGACAGATTCACATTTTCATTTGTTTAATGTGGTGGAATAAAACGTTTAGTTCACCTCACCACTCTTAAACAACAACAACACACAAACACACACAAACACTCAGAAAAACAACAACTACGAAATCAACAACAAATGGTTATGAAAATAAGAACAATTATCTACACACTAAAATTAAGCGCCTACAATAGGAAGTGAGGAGTCATATTCAACTATCGCATGCATATAGCAGTGTATTTTTTCCAATCTCTCCGATAGTGCTGTTATTTCTGCAATATAATCAGTTTTGTGTATTTCACTGAAATCACAGGAAATGAATTGTTCTGTGTTTGAACTGAACAAATAGTTTGCTTCAATTTATTCTGAAGGAGGCTACGAGTCTTGTTTGACGACCTGTTTTAACTTGTGATGCATTTGTTGAAATACAACCAGACTAGTCAATAGTACATTCATCTTTATCAAGTGTTCATCGCCGATGTTAGTAAGTGGCAATAGTCATATACATTTACTTGATTACAAACACCAGCTCACACAATTTACCAACCGCTATGCTATGCCCCTTTCGTTTTTATACCATCATTGTTTAAATAAATATCAACATTGCATGTGTCAAAAATTCAGATGCGAAAACGAACGGTCATTCTTTCGTCCAAATATCCGGTTAACAGGTTATTGTCCCAAAGCCACAAAACAAATCCGCATTTCAAAATCAAACAACCAAGGATATTTATTTTCTGTATGCTATTCATATAAATTCAAACTTTTGGTATACATTCCAAAAAATAGATGATCACATTCTTAACATACATGGTATTTATTTTCACGATGGATGTTGTCTCACATTTAAATCTCGCATTTTTGTTTAACATGTACATATTACACGCCTAGTTTCACTAGAGTAAAAGTTACATTTTCTTTGTGTTTTGGGAAGAAAAAGGATGCCCACAATGATATTCCGCACGCATGCGTTGAAAGTTAGAGTTGTAAGCAGACTCCATACCAACACATGTTTTGTGTATGGTGGCTCGATTTGCTGGAAACTGATGTATAAAATAAAGAACTTATACTATATATATGATAGAATACTATTGTAGCTTATTTCAACAAGTTTTAGGCCTCTGGCCCATAATACTAATACCCGAAATGAACAGTTCTAACAATTCATGAGTCGTGTCCAAAGATATAAATAAGAGATACATTTATTGAAATAATATTTGTCTAATTATTAAAGCGGACTTTTGAGAAAAACTTATTTAAATGTTTATAAATCTTTGTTAGTTTGGGGCAATTAACAAATAGAATATATACTTAGATATTTTTAAAGTATCACAATTATAAAAGATTAAATGCTTCAACATTTCTTTCGCCAAAATACCAAGACAGGAGATAATCCTCACGTACAATATTATGCTTAGGACAGACGAAAAAAACACGGTACTCACACCCGATAACATTAATACATTTTTGCAAAAAAAACCTCACATTTTCGATTACTTAACGGTATACTCATATGTCGACATACCACGATTCTTAACTTATGGTTTGAATATCTAAACTTTGATAGAGCTTTTCTTTATTTGAAAGGCATGTCCAAATTCAGATAACGCTCGGTGTTCAGTAACGTCTTAAAATATTGATAATGATAACACTTACTTGAATTGCTTACAGAAAAGTGCCAATTCTGTGAATATATGTCCCTTAGCCTCTGTTGAAATTGTGCAATAAAATAGTTTTTATCACCAACATATTGCATACTCCATACATAGCCAAACCTTACTGAAAATAATATTTTTTTATAGCCCACATGTTCGTTCCACGTCATTTAGTCTTTTCAGCATATTATGACAATGTTTAGGGTATCTTTTTAGCATTTATGTGCAACAACTTACTCTAGTAACTATACAATTTGCCATGTAAGTGCCATGTAAGTGACACATAGGGGTAAGCGTCCACACTCTCCTAATGTGTAGTAAGAATACCCCAATACTTGTGAACCATAGCACAAAATTGGTTAAATCATAGTGTCAAACAATTTAAAGAAATTTTCTGTAAGAAAATATCCGAAATGATTTTTGACAAGAATAAAGTGAGAAAACAGTTTTTTTGTGTGTTTAAGCAACTTATTTTCGTGGGCAGCACTATATGAAAATCTTGGGGTGAACAGCAATCCCATGTATTTATAAACTGAAGTTGTATTAATTTGCTGACCTTTAAAATACCACTTTTCACAATTTCTTAATATCCCGCTATTTCTAAAAACATTCATTTCTGTTTTGTCTAAATTAACTTCCATGCCTGTTTCAAGGCAAAACTGCTTCACGACATTAATATGTCGCTGTAAATCAATTGATGTTTTAACATATCTGTCAATGTAATAATGAATAACAGAAAAAAATATCGAACTTGCTTTATCATTTTGTCTTGTTCCAATGTAACAGGAGAACATGTAAGTAATAAAGAAACTGAATGATAGGACATTACATGTTATGTATTTTTACACATGACTGCAAATCCGTGTACACGGATTTTTTTTTAAATATCTCCACATATTCCCTTTTTCAATAAAGTTTGAAACAACTTATTATTTTAACAAATGATTTTTTTTTAAATCTACATAAAGTCAGTACAATCGACCGCCTTTCTTAGAAAAGTTCCTTTGGAAAATAGCCTGTTAACAAAAAATGTTATCGATTGCAGAATAACCATTTCTAAAACAGGGCTGAGATTCATCTATCATGTAAAACCTCTCTGCCCAATTATAAAGTCTTTCATTTATAACTTCAGAAAATATTTTGCACATACGTGTGGTAACATATATCCTACGATAATTACTAGGTATGTTAGTGAACCAAGACTTATGAACAGGGCATATGGTATTATTACGCCATGATTGCGGTAGACAGACATCCAGTAGTCAAAATACAATTAAACATAGTACAGCAAAAACTGGTATCACTTCCTTGATAGACTCTTTATATACCTCCGATTGAATGCCATCGATACCGCTACTTTTCCCATTAGGCAAGTTATTTATAGCAGACTATACTTTTTGATGTGTAAATGGTTTATTAGGTACACTACATCAATTGTCATTGTTAACTATTGTTTACACTGATGACAGAACTTATATCAATATAATCTGCACTCTCGTCAAATAATAGATCTCTGAAATATTTGAACTACCTCATCACCACATAGAAAAATATGTGTAGATGCCGTTATGTTGATATAATAAGTTCCCACGTCTGCAGGGACTGACTGCAATCGTTTATTCCTGTTACACTTTTAATATTGACATTTCTAAAATCGCATGCCTTTCTAAAGGAGTTTTTTTTTATTTCTTTGTACAACCTTATACTTTTTTCTTAAAATTTCAATCTTAATTCTCCTACTACGCAATAGTTAGTAGTCTTCAGTTGATTACACTGATTATCCCACCATGACGGTTGAAAAGCCTCTGATCCTATCTTTTTACGTATCATGCATGATCCAGCATTGTCATATGTACTAATAATTGAATGTACCGCATCATTTATATCACCATCAATTAATATAAGTAAATTTTTATAATCATTTTCCAGCAATACTTGCATGTTACCAAGAAATTGATATTTTAAACTATCACGCCAACGACAACTAATAGTATTGTTCATATTACTTTTAACTGTTCTACAATTTAGTTGTAATCTCTAGATTGATTAAACTGTTTGGTTAACATCAATTTTTAAACTACATTTGATTGGAAAATGGTCAGAGCAATCATTACTCATGACACAAACATCTTTAACATTTTGAAAAAGGTGGGACGAAACTAAAATATAATCACCAACACTTAATTTCTCATTAGCAAAACAAGTAAATTCGCCATCAATATCACTAGGGAATATACCATTAAGTATATGTATGCCAAATATGAAACACATTTGTACTAGAGATTTGCCGAAGTTATTTGCTCTGTTTTCGTCTTTGCTTTTTCGATCTAAATTAAACATACCATTTTCATAATGATTATTACCAAACATGTCATTTAACCTGTCTTAGGTACAAAGACTAGAAAGTGTTTTGCTACATTGATATCACCAGCTAGTAATAATAATATATCAACGTAATCAGAGACAATAACTCCGAGATTTGATTGAATACCTGTAATACCATTATTTTCGATTCTTTCTCATAGTAGACAGAGGAATCCTCCGGAGAAACGTTAACGAAATACATTATAAGATCTTTCATATTCGAAGTCATTGACAGCCTTACCAGCAATACAACACAATCAGGGAAATCGTCATATATTCTTGATACAATATTCAGTTTTGTACATTCGGGCGAATAAATACACTTATAACACCACTATTTCTCACATGTGTATTGCTGTAGGGTCGTATCGAGTCATATTGAAATATCCATCTAGGAAATTGTTTAATTCGCCGGGATAACTTCCTCATGTTTCACATAGACATACAATTTTAAGCTACCAATGTTCCAAGATGCAATGTGTCAGGATATGGAAGAGCCTTGGCCACGCGCCAACTCATTACATACATCGGAATCCTCATCACTGGTTCGCTAAGCTTCGTTGTCATGGTCTTGTGACGGTCTGTTTATAAAAAACACAGGAATGTCCTCCCAGAGCGAGGTCATGACCCGATGCGAACAGTACTTCCAACGTTATTATCATGCCTGTAGATATTTTCATTTACTATCAACTTATCATGTCGCACAAATGCATAGGTTGACACGTGCACGTTTTTCTAACATCTTCTCACCCAGTATTCGACGATGTCGCCTAACCCGTTCCGTAAAATCGTGCTGCACGGAATGGCCTGGTACAGGTGTCGACTTCGCCTGGTTCAGTCTTTGTATCGGGAAAACCTTGCGATGATGGTACACATGTTTGGATCACGTGATTTAATACGGTGTATCCGGTCAATGTCAAAATGAAATGATTGCTCACCCAAACTTCAGCTTATTCTGAAGGAAGTTATCCATTGGAAAGTTACGCGATTTGGTTTCCGTGTTTCAGCTATTCCAATGATGCGAATATTATTACGTCTAGATTGACCTTCAATTTTTGTCGAGACAATCCTGCATGTTTGACATTTGCTCTCTGAGCGACTAATTGTCTTTTTAGAAGCCTCAATTGTCACCCTTAAGTACATTACTAGTGGTAGTATAGAGCCAATTGTAGAATTAACATACTGGAGATCAACATCCAATCTTCATTATGTCCTCATTATTACTGCATGTAGGCATGTTCGTGTCATCGCTACCAATACATGTTACACTTGGCATTTTTCGTTCATCCTGGGGGCTTTCTCGCAAGTATTGAAGGCTGCTTAACTACGCCGTTGACTAGCAAAGGGTGGGGTACAGGTAAACGACAAAATTGAAGCGCTTGACTTTGTCTTGTGGCTATTTGTTCAAAAACCACCCGTATAACCATCATTTGGAAAGGAAGTGTTTAAGTTGGCTACAGTCACAATAATGGTGTTACGGGCACCACCACCCCTAGGACAAGGACCAGGATTGAGCTAAACATCGCCACACATAAACAGTATGTCGGTCACACATTTTGCCAACCGTAGCAAGAAAGTTTTCACTTTGCATATGATAAAGAGGCACTTAATCCTGTTAATGGCCTTTTCTGGCATTACAAAACAACCCACTCTTGTCCTCCATGGCTCTAAACATATTCCCATTTTTTCAGTTAAGTCGATGTTAAATTAAAAACCGTGTCCATCTTGCAAGGGGACACAACTATAAACTTTTACTGATATGGAATATTTAAACATTCACATACTACTCGTAAAAATAGAAACAAAAGATTTCAGACAATAGCTCATATGAAGATTAATACATAATACAAAACAATACATAATATTTCATTGCAGTTCATTCTGGATAATAATAATGAATGTGATTTCTATTTTTGCTAATATAAATAGCTATTTGTAATTTCTTCCATGTGGATTTTGACAGGTGTTTATACTTTAAACAAGGAGAAGAATTATGCCATACGTTTCCAATGGTTTTGTAATTAACTGCCAAATTAAGCAGCATTTGACCTCGCTGATAAATATTGTACTTTTAATACATAGTTTGCGATTATATACTTGATCATAGAATTGAATTGTGGTCCAAACTATTTGTTTGAGATGTATTTTTGTCATGGAAAATAGATTTTTAATTAAAATTCACCAAGCTTTACTTAATTCACTGACTGATGTCAACATTTTACACTCCGTTTTCTACGTGCGTAAAAGATTCATTCTTAAGCAATATCGATATTTTATGTTTTTATGATGAAATTGAACGTTTAATTGATTTCTAAACACAGCCAGTAAACATTCAGGCTATAGACACCAGGGAACATTTTCAATTTGCTAATGTCGTAAATGGAAGTTGATTTAATTCAATAAGTAAGAGTACAATATTTGGATTTAATATTCTGTATGCATGTTGAAGTAATTATAGGATATTAAAACTTGTTTAAATATGTAAACCAGTATTTACTTCCGAGTAACTTGTTCAACTTAAAAATAAGAGTTTTACGTGTTGCATCTTTAGCAGGAAGTTCACGGACTAACATTTATTTTTTTAGATTGAATGTTCGAGTTAATTTTGTATGTCAATTTCAAAATTAAATTAAGAACTTTCCCATTAAAATTTCCTTTAACGTTAACATAATACTGATCATACAAAAGGTAACTCGAACGTTTCTAAAGTATTTGGGTATTAACAGTTATATATAAGCACGCCATGATTACTTTATGATAGTACAGTCTCTTTTTTCTTCTTCTACTCGCTTATCATACAATAAAGTTTACACGTCTTCTTGTTATACAACTTTAAAATATTTTGTGTCGCCTACATGTATATAAATGCCCGATGTAAAGTCAACGTTTCGTTATCATTTAGAATGCAAAAGTTTCATGTACTGTTGTATGTTTTAGTGTAAGTAATTAAACATCTTATAATATAACAAATATGCTACAGTAAAATGTATGAATAGAAAGATGACACATACTGTTTCTCATGCATTTTATAGTTCAGTTACAACAAGAGTGATATATAAACACAACAAGAAAGTATAACATGGTCCTTTTAGTATTTCAACATATATTAAAATCTGACAAAGCACCAATTTAATGCAAACATGATAAAACACTGAGACGATTTATTAAAAAAGTAGGAAAACACTAGTTAGCGCCCCTTTGGAAAGGTAATTGGGCAAAAAATAAAACTTACCGGGGAGCTAAATTCGGTTTCATTTGTTACATGTTTGTAAAATTCTAAAAGCCATAGTAACAACTTGAGTAAATTATTGCGAACAGTGTAACACACAAACTATACACAAAACATGAGATGAAATACGCGGTATCTGACACCCTTGTATGTTTATTATTTGTACTAAAATTATGCGAAAGCATAAGAAATGATACCATCACTCATTCTTTCTCTGACATCACCAAAACAATCACTATTTGATAAGGTTATATTGATTTATTCTTAAAAGTCACACAAGCAGTCAACAATATAGTATGCACGAAGGTTGATAGAAATGCACTTTCTTTATACCTTTATTTATACATGACCACATTTTAACTGAATTTACGCTGCAACCGATACCGTATCAGTTTTAGATATTTGAGGCCATTTCATGTTTTAACTATCACTAATTAGACTCCCCGTTGAGACACGTACATCTCAGTTAGTGTCTTAAAGGGAATGTACAATGCATATAATGGTTTGCCTCGTTCGTTCTTTGAAACTGTTGCTGTAGAATGACAAGATGACAACACCTTTCATGTACTCTGGGCAAAAGTATACAACTCCAAATCTTCTTTAATTTATCTACATCAATTAATACACATATATAAAGAACATGCAGTGTATTGCTGCATGTAGATTCTGATAATGTCAATCTTAGTGCTCTATATTAACAGGACAATATAAAAAGATCTTATGTGAATAAACACATACATTAAAACTTTAACTAGACTAGACAAAGGCACACACGAGACATTACACCAAAATAGAGAGAAAATTTAACCGGAACTGCCACCGACTTTAAACGGTTTGTCTGCAGAAAGAGCCGTCTTGGGTGTTGAAACTGGTTTCTGGAGCTCCAACTTCGCATTTTTTGATTTTTTAAAACAAATATTCAAAACATGTTTCTATAATTTACAATGAAATTAAAATAATTCTTTTATCAAGACAGAACATCAAAATATTCAGAGTTACCTTATTAGAATGGTCAGTCGGTAATAGGGCCAAAAGCAACTTTTCAACCTGTTTTGGACGTCCAACCTTGCACTTTCCGGAATTTTTTTTCAGAGATGAACTGTTTACATAACCACATTCCATCTAAATAAGACATCTACCAAAACGCGTCCGCATCGAGATAAAAGGGCATCAACATACATGTAACAGTATAAGAAATATCTAATATATTAACAAAAGGCGTACAAACAATTTCAAACATCAGCGTAACAAAGAATAGAGCTCATTTTTATATTACTGGAAACAATACAAGAACATATTCAATTGGATCATTGTAAATAAATTTGGCTTGGTAAATATGGTAAGATATTAAAAAAACTTTAAAAAAACTATATCGCATGCATGATTGAAGTTATTATATAACAGGGAGCACAAATAATAAAGATAATACAAAAGAAACATGAATGAATCAAAATGTAATTTTCCGGTTAAAGATAATGCGCCAACACCTAGAATGATTTATTTAAAAATAAGCAGTGGCAGCATTCTATAGTTTACAGAATCAATTTATCTGTCTGATCCAATTTTTTAAGGTGTTATCCTGAATACAATTGTCTCTCCTTAATTGAAAATTTACAAATTACATCGTTTAATGTATTTTTGTATCAATTTAAAAATACTGTTTATTCTTACACCTAAATTTAATACTTGAACCGTATTTCTATTACACATAATTACTCATTTTGTTTCTACTTGCTTATTTTGTTGGGAAAGGCAGCAGTTAAACGTTAAACTTAGTTATACAGCTTGAATAATTGTTTTTGATGTTGTGCCTGCTTCTGCGTTTGTGAATTACATTCATCGCCACATATAGCTTATATCCATATACAAATTAATTACGCTTGATACGATAATGGAAATAAAAATACGAACGAAGTTGTGCAAAAATAAATTTAGCAACCAAAAATCAATTTAGGAAAACAGTTTAACTACTGCTGCATATTATTCACCTCTCTCGTGAGTGTTTGCACTCAATACCGTCTCCGTTGTTTTACTGACATCACAGGAAGTGGACTGTTTTGTGTTTAAACTGATTGAATACTCCTCTTTCATTGAGCCTAGTATGAGTGCATGTAATTTGCGACATGTTGTGCCGGAAGTAGATAGTGAGTATATCTTTAACATAAAACATTTTTAATTATTGGTATCAGAATACAAAAAAAGACACAAACCTTCACATGCAATATAAGGTATCTAGCCCAAAGTTCAGTCACTCAGCAAACACACACACACACACACACACACACACACACACACACACACACACACACACACACACACACACACACACACACACACACACACACACACACACACACACGCACGCACACACACACACACACACACACACACACACACACACAACACACACAGAGAGAGAGAGACACACACAAACACACACACACACACACAATCACTCACACACACACAAACACACATACACACACGCACGCACGACCACGCACACACACACGCACACGCACACACACGCAAACACACACACACACGCACACACACGCTCACAACAAACGCTCTCGCAAAGACATAATCGATTGATCAAGATGGATATTTAATGGTGAGGGGCTTGCTATAAATGTATATTAATATGCACATGCATTCATATATATATGTGTCTCCGTTCTATCTTCATTTGATTCCACAACCTTTGATTATTAAATCAAACGTTGACAAAATGTATACTCTATGTAATACAAATGGTCAGCATATGTTATATTTAAATATAAACTGTTCGTAAATTCCCTCCCCTCTGAATCAAAGCTCTTATCGATGGATTTTCAAATTTCTATTGTTTCTTGACAGCTGTCTTCTTATTCATGCTTATAAATGTAGTTTATGTGCAAATGTAAAGTGAAACTTTTTATTTGCGTCCACTTTCCTATGCTATGTTCATTTCAATTCTGATTCACCATTCATTTCCCCGAGTTAACTTATGTAAATCATCAGAAATTCTATCAAAGTTAAACGACATCTCGAATATGTTGATACAAGTTGTGTTTGCGATACATAAAGTTTTGTTTTACATAACGAAAGTGATTTTCTTTAATTATCTATGATTATTTTGCATTGTTTGCAACAAGACTTTGACCGTATTAAATATTAAACTTAACATTACATTCGCTTCATTTTATGGTTAATATGACGTTTTAATACGTATTGTTATTATTTACCAGCTGCAAGATCTTTGCAAAAAGAGTATTTGAACATGAAAATTATTATAGTTGAACGGACGTCTACTGTTATCGCAATGTTTTACTAACATTTACAATTTAGCATGTACCGACAGCATACTAAATAAAAGGGCATTCTATTTTAATACTGTAGCTCATATCTGATATGGTCTCGTTCCATTTCGGTGCACCACAGCGCATACGTATGTTATTTTCTGAAAGAGTGAGACTTCACAGATTCATTGTATTATAAATAACCTAACCATTGTGTGGATGCAAATATTTAATTTTCGTTTATATTTCAAAATTGGATGTTAAAAATAACTTGTCAAAGGCTACATTAATAATTTCACCATTTTATCATTTTACTGTAATTTCACATTTAGAAATATGGAATTAGTGTTAATATCATAACCAGGAAACAACACTGTATGCCTGATTATTTAGAGCACACCAATCAGATTGATTACGCTTTATGCGCGATCAAGGTCATTAATTTACCACAAACGCATATAAAACTGACAATAAAAATATATTTAGAATAAAAAAGATAAACCTTTTTGAAAATTATCATTTTACCAAATTACATTTTATATTGAAGCCGTTAAAACTGATAGCATATTTTGCATTTTGTTTCCTGGAAATTCTAATTTTAATTTCCAATATTTGGTCTCTGCTGTAACTTAAATATTCTTACCGTTTAACCACAACATCGCTAATACCGATATAAAAAAGAACAGAAATTAACAAACAAAGTAAGACAGACATTTAAATTTAATAGCATTTTCAAAAACATGACAGAAATATAAACAACAAATAGGGTATATCCCTGTATGTCCCCACCACACGGAAAGTGTGTCTACACAAGCACCTAAATTAAAGATAAATTATGAAAAAGGTCCTATAAAAATATCAACGAATATTAAAATATGAACTACACGTACAACTAGTAAAGGCGCTTGCGCACATACCCGTTCACGAACATACACACAAATTAATAAAAATAAAACAGAATGGATTGCTTAATTTTGGTTTAAGCTCCATCCTTGCATATAAAACAAACAAAAAACTATCTAAATGAAATAAAATGACACATAGTTGTAGTAGTAATAGTAGTAGTAGTAGTAGTAGTAGTAGAAGTAGTAGTAGTAGTAGTAGTAGTAGTAGTTGTTATAGTAGTAGTAGTAATAGTAGTAGTTGTAGTAGAAGTAGTAGTAGTAGTAGTAGTAGCAGCAGTAATAGTAGTAGTGGTGGTAGTGGTGGTGGTAGTGGTGGTGGTGGTAGTGGTAGTAAAATCGGTTCTTCTCTTCGTACTATGAAAACACTGGAGATTTATTTTATCTTAATCACTTATGGCATCCTTTCATCTTTATCATCGTCCTATCAGCAACCAAAATCGGTGTAGTAGACATAGCTTCTGATACATTACATTAAAGGTAAATGTCTTTTTAAGATCTTTATTAAATATAAAATTAAATTTACTGAACAACTTTAACATTAGGAGCATTGCACAAAGTGTGTTTTATTATTGTTAAGTAGAGCCCTCTGTCAAAAAGTTGATAATTGATAGCAATACAAGTAACATGACTACATGTATGATAAAAGCAATTATTAAACATCATTTAACCAAACGATAAACACCCCATTTCTTAGAATGCTTTACTAAAGATTCCCTCCCTGATAATATCTAAGAATTATTGCCAACTGCATAATTAATATAAATAAAGATAATTGATTCACGGCTTTCATTAGAAAACATGCCTTGTAATTACTTTGCTGGTTGCATGGTTTAGTATCATTTTACAAAAATAATGTTGAATCGTTCGTTAATAAAAAAAGTAATTAACCGTTTTCCAGTATTAAGACAATTCAGTTTCAAAACAAATGTGTACAACAGAGACAATTTTTAGGAACTATTGTTGCCTGCTAATATTGAATAATGCTTTTTGGTATTTTATCTATCTTTAAACAAGTTCACACAAAAACAGAGACACACACACGCACGCACGCACGTACACACAGACGCACACACACACACACACACACACACACACACACACACGCACACACGCAAAAACACACACGCGAGCTTGCACACTCATACAATTTAATATGTACAGTGCATAATATAGTTTGCGCCTATAATAGAGAAATCGAATTGAGAACTGAAAAGGTATCGTGACTTTTCCTAAATTCCAAGTTCTTCTAATTTCGGCGATGTTTTGTTTTTACTTCTAACGCGCTATGTCGCGAATTGTCAGAGGTGAATGTCGTCATGACACGGTCTGTTGAAAACACGCTTGTGGTCGTGCATTTTATGCAATTAAAGTTCGGGAATGACTGTCCAGAGCGCAGCAAATGATTAAACTGTTGAAAAGTATCCTTACCTTAAACAACGACTTAACGAAAGACCAGAAGCAGTTTTCAATTTTGATGTAAAGGGCCTTTCAGCCAATTACAAGCCTCCAAAAATTATATCCGGAGCCTTATACCAAGCCCATGACGTCACTCAGGTAAATTAAAGATAGTTATTGTCACTGGTGGGGCGAAAGCAACTGCAAACCAGATGGCACCACTTTTCGCATTTCCAGAAAAGAAATTCTTCTAGAGCTTCTTGAAGTGCAGGTGCAAGTGGGGTGGATTTAGAATCCGGATGGTTATTACAGACATATTTAGCCAATACATGAAACACCATCTTGTCAATTTTCTCCAATTCTTATTCTTTATGATGGACACAAAGACACATTGCATTGTCTTTGATTGACTCGGCCTAAGAGAAATATGTTGTTCTATTTTTTGTCTTGCAACCTCGTTGCAGCCATATCCTACAACCATTAGATATAATCTGTTTTGGTGCATGGTTTCATAGAGCTCTGACTAGCATAGCTAAATAAAGGAAGTTGATGGCAGAGGGATGGGCCGTTTTGGTGTTTGTATGCTGGCATGTAAGGTTTATTTAAATACCCTTACACCTGCGAATGTACATACTGATTTAAGGGGTAGTGGTTTCATTCAATGTCAATGTAATTGCAGCCACAGATATAACCCTGTTTGAGCTTTCCAAGCAGAGTAGAGTATGTGCAACGTTACCCAGCAGTGACAGAATTGCCAGTATAGCTAACTATAAAGCCTCCTGGCACTTTTTGGAAAAGATTAGGTGAAAAGATTAGGTGAAGTTGAGACATGTAAAAGTTGGATAATCGCGTAAACTATTGACCTAGGTTTGTGGTGGAAAGGAAATGACAAAATTGCCTCAAATATTATTGACGGCAGGCAAAGACAGACTGCTCCAAAAAAGAGCATTAACACCCCACCCCCATCCACCGCCACCACCAAATCACAAGAAGAACACAAGAAAGAGAATCTTAAAAGGAAAGCAACCACAAAACAAATTCCTGAAATTTCAAAATATTGTTCAGATGATGACAAAGGTTTAGATGACGACAAGTTCTGTGCATGTGCTTTGTTATTTCAAGATAAAAACTTTGACTACATCAAAATCGTTTAGTGGGGACAAGGTGACAACTGTAAAGACAGTTTGTGCACATCGCGTTTTGTTCACCTGGAAAGGTCCTGAGATGTGGGGTAACATTTATGTGTCCCTCCTACAGCATGTAATACTATGATTAAAGATTAAATGACATGTAATTGAGTTAAACTTTTTACATGTTTTGACCAACTATTGACTTAACTTTGCTCATTCTTTACACAATGTTGGCACGTTTCGCGAGACCCGCTTTGCACCAGCCAATTAAAACCCCCGAATTTTGGTGACGTTCTTGGACCGAGGTTAGGATTTTATACGCCACGTTTGTTTACTGTTGTGCGACAAAGAAACGTTGTATTTCGTCAAATATTTTCTGTTTAATAGTCAAATATTTAGGTTGTTGTTCATATAGTTTATGATAACACTTGATCTTTATTGGATAAATGCCGAAGACAAATGGTTTACAATCGCCGAATTTAACGAACGCATCAATATAATCCATGTGCCGATTTCTACAATTGTGTTTACATTTAAAACTTAAAAGTATTTATTACTGAAATACGATATACTTTGGCCATCATCATTGAAAAAACACACGCAATATTTGTTTTTTATATACATGTATTCACACAACGGGGTCACATGCATTATCAATACATCATCCAGCATGTCTGTTTTCTGTACACATTCGCTTCCTTGATAAGCTATTTTAATACATAGAGTTTGCTATTGAACAAACGTCCCACCCTCTTTTTTAAATACACTTCGATCTGTGATCTGTGATGATTGAAAAAAACATTAAAATACCACATCATGACCGTAACATTAACATGTAGTGCAAGATAGGGGACCCATGGCAATCATTTCTTTACTAGCAGATGTCTATATTGTATATAGCAGTCCTATTTGTGTAAAAGAGTTAACACAATTCTCATATAAATGTCTATATTTATACATAAGAAAAACATTTTAAAGTCGGTAACATAATCGCCAAATTCAGGAATATTTTCAAATCGGTAATGGTTGGTTTCAATGTCGACACGTAAACATACTGACAATTCACATCAAGGATTATTTTCAATTCGGTAATTGTAGGTATAAATGTCGTATCGTAAATGTGAAATAATCTTTGAAAATAACAACTCTGAGCTATGATTTTTGAGCATTAATCCAGCAATAACATAAGTTAATCTAGTCGATTATAAAATAAATGAATTAAGACAAGTAAAGATATTTCGTTTCCTGTGCTTTTTATTGTAGAATTACATGACGATATGAACGATGAGCTTATTTGATACTTTATAATTTGTGCTAAAACAGTTCTGGTATGTAGATCTATTTTGCTATGTATCAAAAAAGCTGACAAAGAATTTGACTTATTGATTAAAGAATTAATATCCGCAATTCTCTAAGTAAACAATTAAACGTACTTAGGAATGTTTCACACAAATCTGTGCCAATATCTAATTGTTGCGCTAGAATGCCCATTAAAATGCGTTTGTAATTTAGTTTTTGTTTACCTTTCTCAGACATTATATTATTTGTTTTTTTGACGACTTTGACATTCTCAATGGGAGGGCACTTGTGAAAGTTTAACGACCGCTTTCTTTGTGATGGATCGGAAGCAAATTTCTTTAAACTAAACATCCACCTAAAGTAGTGGAATGTATATCAAAGAAATATGGAAAGATCTCTCATGTATGAAAACAGTTTTACGGAACAAACATACCCTTCCTGCACGTTTGACTATGATTTTTATATGACGTCTATAATTCGATAGTATATGTGACTGCATATGTGAATGTTCGGAAAAGAAGCAAAATCTGGATTTTCCATGCTTTAACTTTGAGTTAAAACTGATAAGATAAAAGATGCAAAGGCAAAAAAAAAAAAACAATAGTTGTTTTAGAAAGACAATATATAGAAAGTTAACATCATTTTGTCTTATGCATTTTAGGTCAAGATTATGTTTTGACTCTGATAAAAATCGCATACAAACTGATAATACATCTTTCCGTGAATGTAATCTGTGTTGTAATGTCTTTAAATCTATCAAGATTTTTATATCTATTTTTCAGGAGGAATTTCACTGGACTAATTCAAACTAACCATATCTATATCTATATATATTATACATCAATCTGGTATTGTGAGTTAGTGAAAATTAACTAAATCCAGCTGTTAACAAAAGTGCTAAAGTTGGCAAGCAAAGATATGCGCGTCTGCGAAAAAACATGTTTAAATGAGGGATTTACAAAATAACAATAATTATATCGTACCACATTTATTATTTTTATTTTGATTATTGAATGTTGCCAATAAATTACCAATTATATAAACACAATATCAACGTTTTCTTTGTTAGAGAGACATATTTGATATTTGAAATTAATATCGTTGATAGACTTGAGATTCCAAATGACTATTATTAGTTGCGACAAAATATAAAACCGCATGTTTAGTCAGCAACTTCCTTACTGCATGACACAACAATTTGATTTTCGGGCGCTTAATATGTACAAACGTAATGTGACTCAACGATAATTATCTCCAATTAATCGTCTTTGTGCAAGATATCATTGAAATTTTATGAGTCTTTGTGAAATTTCAGATTTATTTTACTTTTATGGGTATGTGGGGATATAAAGCTAGATATTTAGACTTCATTTTAATATTGAAGTCAATTCTATGTGAAGATGTTTACTTAGCCCAACCAATTTTGTTCTTTTTTGTTTCAATTTACAGTTCTGATAAATCCTGTTCTGGTCTCTTTGGTCCTGTTCTGGTATGCTGTCAAAGACTTTTGTTTTGTGCATTAAATGGAAACAATCTTCAGTGTGGAATAAAAGTAGACACAAACACGCAAAACAAAACAAAAAACAAATCATGTAAGCCTGAAAGCAACTGAGTTCTCTAGCATGCTGACAGTTTTACAATTCTAAAAATAACAAACTTGCTAAGTCTACATTTCACAAGAAGAAAATACAAATACCATGAGTCCTCTTGTGCACATTAGGGTGTGTGACAATACCTGTCAACCATGATCCACTCGGAGCACCGGGTGTAAATTCGCTAAAGCAAACTAAATGGGTCGATTTTCTTTAGTTTAAAACTGGCACTCCTTTCATATTATCGACACTGTATTCAGTCTCATGAATGATGTTTGAAAGTAAAGCTGGACATGTTTGCTATTATTTTTTCAATTCCTAGAAAAATACTTCACTTTAAAGCATTTAGAATAAAGATTTATAAAAATGACTTTTCTTTTTATTTTATACCACTTGTATTACATACTTGTACAAATGTGAAAGCCATGACGTATATGAAAATGAATTGTAATCTGAAGACTTACATTACTTAACGCAATGATGCAATCAGTATGTTTATAAATATATAATACATGTATATAATATATACATATATAAATATATACATATATAAATATATAAATATATAAATATATAAATATATAAATATATAAATATATAAATATATAAATATATAAATATATAAATATATAAATATATAAATATATAATATATAATATAAGTTTACATTACATTTTATACTCATTTTAAAATTATAAATATACGCTTGTCTGGCTTACTTTACAATCATATATTACGCTGTACACCTAATTGAGCTAATGTTTTTTAATTAAAGGAGAACCTTTCATGATTCTAGGAATTCTAAAATAAGAAATAAACATGGACTTATTTTGATTGACACCGTTAATTTTCTAATATTTAATGTAGCTTCGTGATAATTTGTATTACACATTGTATGCATTACGATGAATTAACTTATTACATTTCTAGGAAAGCACATGATATAAATGATGGGATGAAATATAATAAGACTATACGAGATATCATACGCCTTTTGCTTTAACACAATATATACAGAAAAAGGCTTTTTCATGAAGTGCTCAGATTATTTTATACTTTTTTTGTTATTCTTATTTATCTTAAAACATTAGTGAAGGTCTACGGCAAAATCGTACCGTACTCGCAAACCATCTATTTTTAAATAATACTACTGCATGTACAAGAATGTTAATAAATTTTATAATTTAAATAAACCTTTCGAATGTTGCATTTAAGAATTCTATGTACGAAATGATGGAGTTTCAAGAAGGGGTTAATAGTATTTCAGTTGTGCTATTTTGGTCAGTCATATTTAAAGACTCAAGGTTTGGTGTACCGTTCATGCAATTTAATATGATGTATTTATATTGTACTAGTTATATAGCAGTAGACAATTTAAGGCAATCGAAATCAAATATGGCCATTTGAATAAAATAAATAAACAGAAAAAAAGAAAAACAACAACAATTGTAGATGACTCTATTAAAAAAACAAATCAGCTCCTGTCAAACCCCGTCTGGTTCACTGAGTGGAAACTGAAACTATGTATACGGAACTATCAGAACAAGTTCTAATACTTAATTACTATCCTTTCTCTGTATACATGAAGAATGCTAGATCACATTTAACACACATGAATGTGACATAAATTGTTGTTACTATTATTTTTTTCAAGGAAACAATGCATTCATATCCGATACCTTCGCTCTATGATCTGACAGATACACGCTTATATGGTAATGTATGAAATAAATGCGAGAGATTTTAGCAAGCGTATGTATCAAGCGTGGGTATATGTCTAACATCTCTCATGCTGTTATTCAACTTGAAAATAATCGCGAATGGTGTTTGATGACAGGTTTTGCTACATGCTTTTATCGAATGTTCCTTAGTATGTTTCGCTGTTTAAATACCATGGCTTCCGTTTGCAAAGCAGACGGTGTGCCGACCATTATTCACACAGTTAACCGGAAAAGAGTTTGTTTAAACACAGCAGTTTCATAGCCACTCTTGTTTTACATATTGACCACGTATTGAACTAAGAAAACACGTTTCAAATAATATGGCTGACGTTTCTATTTCCCTTAAAAAGTACTTAAATAAATAAAAAAATAAAATAACAGCAGATTAAATAAGCATGAATAATACAGATCCAGGAAACATCATGTTTAACTATGAAACCGATCAACAGTATAAAATCTGAATTGCTATTAAACTAAAAGTGTTCTATATAACCGCTGTATGGCTGGCTGCTAGATAGCATATTGAAAGCTTCACCTGAAATGTATTATTTTGGTGTTGTGGTGATGCAAAACCATAATTATGTTTAACAGATTTAAAGCCATTACAATAACAAAAGACTGGAAATATATTTGTTTAAACAAATACTATAAGGAACAATGTTTTTGACCACTATTAACAACAGAAAAAAGAACATGAGAAAGGATTTTGGAATATAGGAAAAGAACAGTTTTTTCCAATGTTATTATATAGATATTATAGAAAATATAAAGCTTCAATTATCAAACACATGTCATTCATTATTCAAGTCGCTCTAAATCGCGTTAAATTCGTGATAATATGTTACAAATGATTAAATCAATCATTTAAATCCATCAAACTATTTACTAGTAATAATACAAAGGGTACATTGTATGTAGAAAAAGGAAGTATTGTTTACTATTATCAATATTCTACATTATAGAGACGTTTTCCGATACAATTATTGATCCAAGGTTTTTCACCTCTTTTCTCCCAAGCGGTCTAAAATCGCTTTCTGTTAGCATAGCTACATCTGTTTTCTCCGGGAAAAACATTCAGCATTTAGCCGATGTAGAACAAACATTTCAAGAGCGGATATGTTTCCCTTATATATACAAATCTCACTTTTTTACATTTAGCTCTGTGGCAATTTCATTTTTTACGAAAGATATATGCATTAATTTTGCTGCTATTATATTGATTGCAATCAGTTATACCTGGTATCAATTTCCAATCTACTTCCAATTTGTTTTTCTATTTTAGTTTTTATAGTATCACAATTTTACTATATGATATACTATTCAATTCCTTTAAAATGGTATTGCTTATTAAAAAATCCTATAATGGATACAAGTAGGATACATCTAATTCAGTCTTAACGACTAGGCAAACGGTATGTATTTACCACACTTCGTTTCATTTAGTCTTATTTCGTATTTTGTTTTCTCTGCTTTATAACGAAAACACGAATTTACTTGTTTCAGTTAAATTTTTGTATGTGTTTTAGACGTGTGCTCTGAAGGGATTGATTAGAATTAAATAGATATTAAGAACTTATATAGTATAAGTAGAGGAAACAGAAACACTTTATAAACAAGGAAAAAAACGGGTCCTATGGGCTTTGAAAATAAACTAACATTTAAAAAGGCCCAAAAGGTATTGACATTGACAAATAATTAGATTCACAGATAATGTTAATTCTACTATAAATATTCAATGTAATTCTTATATTGCATGTATATTATTTATTAGAATTGGATGTAATTGATATAATAGAATGTTGTCATTCTCAAACATTTTTGTGTCTATTTTTCTGCTATCGGGAAAGCTTCCATGATAACTTTAAAGTTAGATATAGATATCTTGTCTCATTCCTAATTTCATTCAAGCCTCTACTGTTTTGTTAAGTTTAATCGTGAACTCGCTATCAAAGTAACTAAATGGACTGAGTCAGATAGTTGTTTTCCTAAGATATCATACTTTCCTTAAAAGCAAATAAGAGAGCTCTTTCGTTATCATATAATAAACAAGATCCCAGGAGTTGCGACTCAAGCAGCGTTTCAGTTAGCATTACAGTCAGTATCATTTAAGCTCACGGCTTCATTTCAGAGTCAATTTTTCCTTGCAAGAATACTTCATCAAGATCTATCACAATGCATTTATCTTGTGAATGTCTGATATCTAGGAGCTGGAGCAGGAAAGAATATTCTGAGAACACTCTTTCTGCCAAAGGATGGCGTGCGAAAGTGTAATAGACATATTCGTGGGTTTAAACAATGCTGTACATTTCGTATTTGTATCTTGGAATTTGTTCTTACATGTGTATGCTATTTTCTGTCACCCTTTCAGATTTAATGTTATGCGCCGTAATAACAGGATATATACAGAGAGACAATGCTATAAAACAATTTTTAACTGACAGGTATGCTTATGCCATTACAAATATATTCGATGGTAAAAAAAATAATTAGCATATATCGCCATAACTACACTTTGTCAATAAACATATGCTCATCAATGATTGGTTAAATTGGTATGAGTAGTAGTGCGGTGATATCATTTTTAGTTTCTTCTGTGCAGAATTAATAGAACGATCTGAAGTCACTTAGTCTCCTGCATTAATTCATAGTAAAGGTGAAAACGAATGAAAGATACATAAATACATGTCAACATCTTAACCAAGCCCATCTGTCAGACCAATATATTCTGCACCAGTAACGATTTCTTACATGATGTATATGGCAGCATGCCTTTAAACAATTCGGTAAGTAGAATGTTACTTTTCTTGTGTCATCGTATGTTATCATAAAGGCGATTATCGATCTTATCAATTCATCACTAAACAGAAAACAACAGGCTTTCTTCAAATCAAACTCACTGGAGATTTATCATTTATTACGGGCAATGGTGTCATCCTGCTGTCATCCTGCTGCCATTCTGCTTTAATCCTATCTAGGGATTGGGATTAGCCGGCATTTTTGCCGATACTGCGCAGCGACATTTCTATCATTATAGCACAGGGGCACTTATGAGGTGCCCAGGGACTGAACCCGGCCGGTCCATTATACTGACACCGACGAGTCAGGCGTAATGCTGTCACCTTAGCCCGAACGTTAGGAGGGAAGCCACTACTACCAACTTTAATGTCTTTGGTTTGACCCGGCCGGGGTTCGAACCCACGACCTCCCGATCCGCAAGCCGACGCTCTACCACCTGAGCTATTGCGGCCGGTTTAATCCTAGCTAGTATGAGGTTGAGCGTAAATGGTATGCTTGGCACGTATAATATAGGTACTGCCAAATTTAAAGCGGTCAATTAATGCGATAATTTCGAACATCAGGAAATGTCAATCCAAGCCTAAGCGGTAATTGACATTACAAGTTTTTTTAAAACGTTCATCAAAGTTGTCAACAACAACAACAAAAAAGTTAAATTTATGACTTCATTGTACCCTTTTAGACAAGTAAGATAAAAAAAGTTCTTTGAAATGTGATATGAAGCTCATATTATACATTATAAATACATTCTGAAATACATGTCAATACTTAAAAACAATCATTTTAACATGTAATTCTTTACAAAAACATACTCATAACAGACACCAAACTGCAAATCATGCGATCATACAAATTTGGATTCAATGTATCTGCATAAAACATAAGAGTTTGAAACTTTTACATACATGCCACATATTTTAACATGAAGGAAAACAGATAATATTTACAGCATCGACTATTATTAATATAACATTCATATTGATGTTTCAGATTATGAAATAGAATATGGATAAAAATGTCATGCAGCTTCGTCGTATTTGTATTTACACACGATGGTTTCAATATCATATTTAGATCTCATTGTATAACGATTAAGGCGAAACAAAGCTTATAAGTTTGAAATGGATGTAGCTATACCTTATGTTAGACTTTTCACCATGTTGATGTTTTGCAACGCTTGGGCATGGATTTCACATTATAGAAATGTTTTTCAAACCGAGTTAAACTATATATTTTGTTCAAAAATGTCAAATCCTGACTACAAAATTCAATTTGCCCTAAGAGACACATAACTGTCAATAAATTATAGATATCCTATAGCTATACAGGCGCCATTTTCACGCCCGTGCTTCCTGATAGATTTAAATTTGCAACGTAATTCTAATAATATTAACATCGATCTCACTATAACCAACACCGACACTATGCAACAATTTGATACCAATTTGTCTTTGGATAATAAATGCGATTAATGAAGCTTTATCATGTGATATGATAAATTTAATAAATATTGTAAACATTTACTCAGGCCGATTCTTAATAAAACACTTATCTGCCGTTAAATTTCGACCTTCTCATATATTATACTTTTCTCATT
Source organism: Sinonovacula constricta (assembly GCA_007844125.1). Classification (NCBI taxonomy): domain Eukaryota; kingdom Metazoa; phylum Mollusca; class Bivalvia; order Cardiida; family Solecurtidae; genus Sinonovacula; species Sinonovacula constricta. The sequence continues at coordinate 16,532,277 of CM017559.1, forward strand.
TTATTACAGCACATTTTTATTCAACTAGGACCAAAACACCATGCAAAAATTAAATATTGCATGTAAGTACATATGCTATATATTTGACAAAATTGCACATGATAACATTAGTTATCAATGAATTGCCAAACAATGTCGAATATAAATTGTGACCGGAAACATCAATCTGACATCGTAAGTTTGCAAAGATCCGAGACTACACAACTATTTAACGCGTTTTATTCTAAAAAAGCAAATGCAAAACAAATACTGAGAAAACCTGAAATACCATAGCTGCTTGCAATAACGACACGTTCTAGACATCAGATTTCGAAAACAATGTCTGCAATTGGCAATACCAGTGTTCCTAGGATACCAAGAGTAGGATGTGAAGATATGTTGTCGATCGGTCTAACAACTTGTGACAATTTACAGGAATGCTCTCTCTGATTTTGCTTTGTAACAGTGGCCTGTGAGTTTGTTGTTGTTGTTGTTTGGCGGGGAGTAGCAAAAAAACTATTTGACCACATTTCACTATGTGTTGTTCTGGAGGAAGATTTAATGCATGATCCAGGGCCCATTATATCTCGTTGTCCGCTTCAGATACGTATTTCATTGTGCTTGTCTTCAAGAATATTCTGGAAAACCAAGCTAGCCGAAAACAATGTGCAACGCAGCCAAAACACACTATGTATTGTTGTTTTTTTCTCTATCTTTTCGACACATTGACAGCTGATTGACCGATAATCGTACCAGTATCGGGAAGTAATACACCTATTTTTTCACGATATATTGAAATTTATATTTTTTTCTATTCTGGTCTACATAGACAGTAAACAGGAGACACCTATATAGAACAAACACTAGTTACACAGTCCAACAAAACAGCAAACATTTATAAATCAAATAGTCTTAAAGGTCATTGCCCCTTTCCCACTCCTAAATTATCTTATTCTTTATTGTCATTTTTTATCTTCAGCGTACACGTCGTTTCCAGGGGCCTTCTACGCAATATTTAGCCCCTCTATGCCTAGATTTGAATGAGAAGAGTAAAGCTACCAATCTTAAAGTTGAAAAAAGAGATTTACGTAGTAAGATAGAAAAAAAATTGTTCATTATTTTTTATTTATTTCTCATACTATTAATATTACCATATCAAGTAACAAATAGATGTTTAATAAAAATTAAAATACTATCTTAACAAGTTTTAAAAAGAGTCCCACTCACTCGGCGGTTTTGATCTACCAAAATGAAAGAAAATAATAATCTTTCGAAGCCTAAATGCTACTACAGCCTTCAGAGGTTGCCGTCAAATTACCCAGTCCGATGAAGAACGACAGTCTTTAAGTCCATGATGGACAAACCCTCTACTTAAATAAGGGTAAACCGGCTCCATCCATTATCTCAATTCTCTAAGGTCCGAAATGTTGTTTGTTTGATTATAGGAATAATATAAGAAACCTTCATGGGCTGTACATCCCATCAATAATAAATTACTGGAACAAACGTCCAACACCAAATCGTATGACCAACGCGAGAATATGAATACCTCCTAAGAAGAATGTATGAAAAGGTTTGTTGTTATTTCGATCCTTAATCTTTCGTTTGCTTTTTATCTTTACAATTCATTTGCAAACAAATATTTTGGTTTGCTCAGTATGTGCATGAACTGTTAGTCAAAGGATTGTGCTAACATTTTTGCCAACGGCGTAAACAGCCTGTCACTTATGATTCATATCATTTGCTAACAGTTACATAGCCTATCGAATATAGTAAGTATGCGGTTGTGTTTATTTTGTTTGTTTATTGGGTTTATCGTCCCACCAACAGTATTTCAGTTATCTGGACACTTGAAGCAGATATAGGGTTGCCTTCACTGTGTAGAACATGCCATGAACACCTGGCATGATACCACATCCAGTCACTTTATCCTGGCACCGGGCCAGCCATTCGTGGAACTACCATTATGCTTGAGAGTTAGCAAGGGAGCTATACCACTACCATTTTTAACGACTTTGGTATGTCGCGGCCCGGGATCGAACCGGGGCCTTTCGTACCTGGAGACGAAGCTATACCTTATAAAAACTCACATTGGGGCGGGAGTGGGGGGGGGGGGAGTAAGTTGCGAGGAGTAATTATTCAAGTATCTTCAAATAATGTGAAGGTTAGAAGCAGGGCGTCTTTCAAAATGTCTCAAAATTCCCCGTTTTGAATATAAAGAGATGTTGATACAATGCTTTTAAAGCTGTTTATTCATGCGAATGTGTCTATGTGTGTCTATAGCTAGAGCATGTTTAGAAAATATATAAAACCGCATTTCCAAGACGTGAAAATCCATAGATCTAGTTTGAAAATATGAAAATGTTATAATTGCGGATATATTTTAAAAATGATTGTTTTTATTTCTTTACAAAAATAAAAGAAAGAAATATAAGAGGATAAACCTAATGTGTTCATGTTGGTTGCAAACCAATATAGCATGCCTAAATAATGCCTAAATGGTTACTATAAATACTATAGACATATATTTACAGAAATAATGCACATTATTTTAATGCATATATGAAAGTTCTCGCCCCGACTCGAGCGGCTGAGAAAACTGCCACCGCTCGGTTACGGAGAGCCTCTCCACTTCAGTTTGAATTAAGGGACTTTGATAGGGTGTTTATTGGCGTGTTTAACATATCACGACATGTAGAATGATTTATGTCACTTCATGCAGGGTTTTATTTTTATTTAGAAATTGAAATAACAAAAGTGTGCATATAATACGTTTGTTTATGAGATTTCCGCTAGGATCGCTTACCTTTAGTTCAAACTTATTAATCGTCATTATGCGCACATTTTTAACTATCAAAAACAGAGACACACAAAAATGTTGGCATGCATAAACAAAGTTGATAAACTAGAACAATCACCAATGATTTGATATGCACACAAATATAAGGTAAAGCACCACCATGCCTCCTGAGGCATTTAACACAGACGAGTAATTTTAATTAATGTTTTAAATGACAACCAAATTAAATTGGAGTCTTCGATATAAAGCATTGTTACAATAATATTACATAATACTACAAAAGCCTAAATAAAGAAGGTGTAAATACATGTTTTTGTGATATTGCATTAGAGAAAATGAAAATATCAGGCATAACTTGAATTGAAAACTGTAACAGAGTGGATCTTAAACATATACAGTTTACCATGTCTTTATTTACCTTTTCGATACAAACATACAATTTTGAGAGTGTTCCTTTAAATATAAATTGGTAAGCTTATTGCTAGTTCGCTTGTGACCGAAACCAGATATTAAAGCATTCAATATACTTATTTAGTGTATTATATTTACCACGATATGTCGTCGAAAGAGAAAATCTTCATAGCTGTATTTACTATTTATTATTGTATGCTTTTTTTTTAAGATCAGCATTCTGCCTCTTTACAGTTGCATTTGTCTATTCAGGCAATAACAGGTAAATTTGGCCACGGACATGGTGCACCAAAAGTGTTAAACATTTTTGTCACAATTTACTCTTTAAAATTTATATATGATTATTTAATTTTGCAAATTTGCTAACGAGATGAAACACCGTCAACTCACATACTGACAACACATCCATTCCTTTGCTAAACGTTACCTTTCAAATGTTCAGAGCATTGTTTTTCTGTTACACATTTATTGACACCATTTAATATGAACCCTATGTATGCAGAAACAATACAACATGGCAAATGTATGCTTCTTAAAGACACATTATGTAAAGTTAACATTGATATTAGAATTGTAATCAGACCTTCACGGAAAGCAAACCCTTTCATATCAATCATACCAAAGTCCTTGAATTCTGACACAGACAAGTCATAATGGTGACAACTGTCAACTATCACACATGCAGACATATAACTGATTCAAAATAGCCACCGAATGTGTCTTAGTGAATAGTTTGAAAGTTTCCGAGTTGCGAATATTGTATTCCCAATGAGACGTCCTGTCACAGATGGAACGCCAAGCCATGTCTCGATATATGCACATTTTAGAACGTTGACTGTCTGTGTGGTATTGTCTTTCATTTGTTATTTCACTCCGTATGTCTAATTTGTTCTGATATGTTGATATGTTAGTATAGACGTCACGAAATGCCGACCTTACCAATCATAAATAATAACATTGGTGAAAACTGTCGACCATTTGATATACCAGCATATAAAGGATACTGACAATCCATTCAGCTTGTCTTAGGGAACCAAGTGATAGTCAGCGGAATAAGAATTTTCTTTCTAATGGAATGTTTCACAACATAGACTTGAACAGAATAATGAAATAGTACTTTTGAAACAGCTTTATCTATGCGTGTATACGTGCGTGTGTACGTGCGTGTGTAGGTGTGTGTTTGTATATATGTATATGTAAATGTTAGTGTGAATGTAAGTGTGCAATTGCACGCGTGTGTGTGATTGACATTTGTGTCCGCTTGATCCAGTGTATGTATAATACCTATGCGACGAAAACATAAGCCATAAAAACTACCCTTCATATTATAAAATATGATTTGTTTTTAAATTTTATTACCTTTTGCAACATTTCTTCTTTTTATGGTGTGCTGAATACATATACATTTATCTTTTACACTTTTAAGACATCAAAATCGAACACAAAAAGTGTAATTAATTTTAGCGTCTTAACGGTGTGTTTTATTGCTTGTTTATCGTATTACATTTAGTTTTAATTTTGACTGTGCTTCATATGTGGTTAGAGGCAGGCTAGACTAATACTAATATACTTTTTATTGGAAAGAACTGTAGTTGATTCCTATATTAAGACATACTATTGTCAATAAAAAAGGACAACTAGTTTTCCCGCGCACATACTTTTCTTCTCATGTTTGGGGGATATTTCATCTATAGTCACTCAGACAGATAGTGATGCATTGATGAATGGTGGTACAACGATCACGTATTTCGTAGTTCAAAAGAATTCAAAAGGTTTATAACTGCGACATTTGATGCTTCGTATCAATGCTTTCTTCTCAAGCATTGAAACAGATTTTTACAATCCGTGGAGATTGTTTTATCTCAAGTTGGAATAGCGTCGCTGAGACATTGCCATATACTTGTTCTTTCCACATGATTTTTTTTTTATTATAAACATTTATCTTTGGTGCCGCGTTGAAGCACAATGCCTTTATAGAAGAATGCTGATGTGAACTTAGGGAATCAGTCTATTTACGGACGTTGATTTCCGACAACTTTCACGACGTGGACTTATTCGATAAAAGTGCGAGATTAGAGCTCTGTAAAACCGGTTTAAGCACCCCAGTCGGTCCATATTGCCGACTGACCGTTCCAAGGCGGTAACAGTCGGGTTTGCTCTTTTCCTTAAATGACTCATCACAAATTTGTTCTTACTTTTCGCTTGGCTTGCATGTGAAATACCTTTGTTCTGTGCCTTTTCGGAGTTTGGAATATGTTGCAATACTCATAGGACTTTGTCATATATTCTTATTCATGATCACAACAATGTTACTTGTGCAGTGTGGCGGTCGTAAAAAATCTCCCCGTGCATGTAATCTATGTTGTCATTTAATTCATCCTATAAGGATTGTTACGTGTATTTCCTTTGATGGACATTGAACTTTGGTTCTTCAATTCCATCTTCACATGAACAGGATGCTACAACCATTTGTTCATCTCTGGTCATGTTTGTTCATGATTCAGAAAGTTAAATTGATTTGTGGTCAACCATTTTTGTGTTGTTTTTCAAATCGAAATAATACCATATTCCTTTTCTGAACACTATGTGGACATAATTTTTCGATGACGTCACTACTTTCGTCATAACGTATAGAAAATATCAGCGCATGGACATTTTGTTTTCAAATAGATCGTTTTTCTTTTCGTTGCTTGTATTTGAGAAACTCGTCAGGAAGTGCGAGGTTAGAGCTCTGTAAAACCGATTTTAGCATCCTAGTCGGACCATATTGCCGACTGACCGTTCCAAGGCGGTTACTGTCGGGTTTGCTCTTTTCCTTAAATGACTCATCACAAATTTGTTCTTACTTTTCGCTTGGCTTGCATGTGAAATACCTTTGTTCTGTGCCTTTTCGGAGTTTGGTATATGTTGCAAAACTCATAAGACTTTGTCATATATTCTTACTCTAGTTTTTGGCAAACTCATGCAAACATGCACACACGAAGATATATGCCTATATTTTTTAAGGTATTTGTGTTAAATTTGATCCAGGTTAGTTTTTTGTTGCATGTGGTGAATTATATTTGTTAAATTACTATTTTTGGTGTGCTTCATCATTGTCACCTTATTTTACGGGTAGAAAAAGTAGTTAAAGTAAGGTTAAGTGTGACGTTCCTCAAAATCGGGGTTTACGAGAATCTAAAAAGCGGAAGGTCGTCACATTGAGTTTATTTCGTTCGATATTGTAGGTTATTATACATATATTTTCTGGAAAGCTTGATAATAACTACAACTATTCATCTTGATACTTAAATCTTGCGTCTGTTTTTGTACGCGGTTGCGAACTTCTGCCTTTTCTTCTGCCTTTTAAGTGGTAGCTATATGTAAAAATGTTCCTACACAACAAGAGTAAAGATAAGTGGAAAAGTTAATTTCTGAAATACTATAACTACACGTCAATTTAGCTTTGGACAGAACATTTAACTTTTTGTTAATATTTTCTACTCATATAATAAAGTGTAGGTTCAGACAAATTTAATACCTGTAAAATCCGCGATTATATGATGATATAATTTTCTTTTCGCAGTATGCCTGGTATTATAGGAGTTAAGAAAGGATGAGTTTTTTTTTTCCAACACTACTATTCCCGGTCTATTGAAGGGTGTGTTCCAGAAGAATGGTGTCATTTGGTCAATTTACTATCGAAGATGAAGCACTCTGGAGTAAACGAGAAAAGTAAGTTTACAAAATGGACAAACTCGTTGAATGTGCAGTGATATAGTACTTGCATAAGGAAGGTCTAGCCCCCATCTGATGTGGAAGCATCACTTGGGAATGATGCCTTTTCATATGCTACAGTGAAAAAGTGGGTGGCGGAATTTAAGCGTAGAAGGAAAAGCCTTGACGTTGTCGACCGCCCAGGAAGTCCTGTTATTGTTGCAACTCCAGAAATTGTCATAAAGTCCATGATTCTGTTATAACTGACCCGCAAATAACAGAGATAGATATAGCTAGTGCAGCAAAAATTCGTAGATAAGAGTACAATTAATTCTTACGCCAGATCTTGCAACGAGAAAACTCTCGGCCCGTTGGGTATATTAGGACTTTGTGGTCATAAGCACACCAGGTGGACTTTGTCATATTAAGAATCTAAACCACTAAGCGGCATATCCTGCTTACACTCAGCAGAGGCTTGTGACTATAGATGAAACGTGGGTCCAGCATTTCACCCCAGACGCCAACAGAAGCAGCATTCTAAACGGTGGAAGCATCCTGGTTGACCCCCGCCGACTTTTCTATCAGCTGGAAAGGTTATGAACTCCCCCTGTTTTCTGAGATGTGAGGGTATTCTGATAGAATATTCTCTGGAAAAAGGAAAACAACAAATGACACATAGTATACATCACTTTCCTAGGAAGTTAAGGGAAAATATTAAACACATACTCCGCGGAAAACTAAGTAAAGTTGTGGTTGAATTTGCTGTCACTACGACTGTGATTTTGAATTGATTGAGCGGCCGCTTTATCTTATTCGCCTGATCTCGATTTATCAGGCCTTCATCTATTTCTAAAATTAAAAAGGTCATTTCTGGTACCAACCCTCTTAACAGTTTTACTATTTGAAAACTTGATTATATTTATCCGACTGGATTAATGTTATGTTGTCGGTCTGGTAGTGAGAGATATAGTTCACAAGACGGATCATCTCTAAATCAAGAATTGAAAACTATACCTGAACGTTATACACATGGTTAGTTTATTTGTGATTGTCATTGGCTTATTTAAAAGCTAACGGTTGTAATATGCCATGTTTACTATCAATAGCTGCCCTCTCTGAATACACGACTAAACAACATTATTAGTCTTGTGTTTGTTGGGTAGAATGTTACCGTGACAAGCAGTGCGAAGCACATTTAGCCGTGTCTAAGAACTGTCATAGATTGTTATTTGTGAATTATTTTATATGTATGTACACATGCAGTTATTTAAGATCAATGTTTATATGCTTTGAAATAATTTTATGAAATGAGAATGAGATACTGATATAAAACATTTTTTAGATAAAGTAAAACATAAAAAATATCTTCAATCGTTATGAAATATTTTTTGATAACTAAAGCAAGTTCCTTTCGGGGAGGTTTAAAACGCTTGTATAATCTCTGCTTCGACATATTGATACTATTTAACCCATAATTCCGGCTTTTGCTAAATTTGTATCTAAATACGTGACAGTGAAGTGCATGTAAGCATTTACTAAACGTTTCGCTTAAATTGTATTCGAATCCGCTCCAACCTTATACAATTCTTGTGTAAGGTGACGGAGAGGAGCAGCCTCTCGGAGAGAATAATAACAAATGACATAATATGTTTTATAACATGGTGAGCCTTTTAATTATTTAAAAGTTTAATTTTTTTACGATGCCATATTCTCACACGATTGTTCAGGGCGAAAGTAAGAAGGCTATATATTCACGTTTACAAGATTCAACTTATTGGTGCGGTACTGGTAGTTTCAAATAACCATTTTATAATTTGACGCATAAAGATTTTTATGAATCCAGCTTTCCTTAATAAAATATGAGTCTGGAGTATTTTTGCAAAACAAAAGTACAAACATTAAAAAAGGATTCAACAAAATACATTTTCAAAAGTTATCAAACCTCGAAAAAGAACCCGAGCTGACGAACGCCAAGTCCCAAATTATGATAAAATTATATGAGTTTTACAAAATATATTAAATCAGTTAGCACACAGAACAACTGTATTCAGATGACAGCCAAATGTTAAAGTGACAAGAGCTAAAACGATACATTACATTGAGTAAAACCGAGCAGTTGTCACCGTGGGACGTCAAATCGGCAAAAGAGGTTTAGAAGTTCTAATCTAACACTTCATTTTGAATTTCTCACATACAATCTGTGAAGAGAAAACAAATATAAATGTGAAACAAAACAGTTCAAGTGATGCCGTATAGTTACATCTTAAACATATGTAAAATGTGTGCGATTCTGTTGCACACAACAAAAATATCGTTTGAGATCGAGTTTCGTTTATCTTGAATAATTACATTATATTCACAAGGAAATTTTTTATATTTCTCTATACCGTAAGCTTGGCTGAATTTGTTCAAAGCACCGTTACATCGTCGTGTAACATACAAGTTAAACGACATTGATGTGTAAAACTACAATTGCATCATCAATATTGGTTATTAATGTCATCTGCATGTGTCTTAAGCGGTTTTAGAATTTTAATTGACATTCTCCATGTTTTCATCTTAGAAATTAATAACTAGGCTGATCCTGCGACCAAACCCCCGAGGACACCGAACTCTGTCAGATTAATTGCTATATGAAGACAGCAATATGTTAGAATCCTGGCCGTTTTAATATTTTAGAGGTTGTATGCTATTAAATTAGCAATAACTTAGAGAAATAACTGGCAACCTTTATTATCTAGAATGTTTGTTTATAAGGTTTGTCGGAAATGCATGAAGTACATAAATACTTTTTGTTGAAAAAAAGATAACATAGAGGTTCGATATTTTTTAATCAGGCAGTTGTTATTGAGTATGTGAAAATGAAAAAAAAACGTGTATAAGGATTTATTTTATTTTGCTTCAGTTAGGTTCTAATTAGGTGGTTAAAATTGGTACTAAGTAAAACGTCGCGCAGATATTTATGAACCTAATTGCTTTATAAGTATAAGTTGAATAGCCTGCACGAGCTGCGAAATGATTTTGTGTGTAAATTGACTAATTCTTACATTTATACGGACTTAAACAATTAAAATCTACATTATTGTTAGAATACAAGTAAAGGAGCACATGTGATAGCTGATAACTATGGCTATAACAAAAAGGAGCACATGTGTAAGCTGATAACTATGGCTATAACAGAAAGGAGCACATGTGTAAGCTGATAACTATGGCTATAACAGAAAGGAGCACCTGTGATACCTGATGACTATGGCTGTAACAGAAAGGAACACATGTGATACCTGATAACTATGGCTATAACAGAAAGGAACACATGTGATAGCTGATGACTATGGCTATAACAAAAAGGAGCACATGTGTAAGCTGATAACTATGGTTATAACAGAAAGGAGCACATGTGATAGCTGATGACTATGGCTATAACAGAAAGGAGCACATGTGATACCTGATAACTATGGCTATAACAGAAAGGAACACATGTGATAGCTTATGACTATGGCTATAACAGAAAGGGGCACATGTGAAAGCTGATAACTATGGCTATAACAGAAAGAAACACATGTGACAGCTTATGACAATGGCTATAACAGAAAGGAGCACCTGTGATAGCCGATGACTATGGTTATTACAGAAAGGAGCACATATGATTCCTGATGACTATGGCTGTAACAGAAAGAAGCCCCTGTGATACCTGATAACTATGGCTATAACAGAAAGGAGCACATGTGATGGCTGATAACTATGGCTATAACAGAAAGGAGCACCTGTCATACCTGATAACTATGGCAATAACAGAAAGGAGCACCTGTGATAGCTGATGACTATGGCTAGAACAGAAAGGAGCACATGTGATACCTGATAACTATGGCTATAACAGAAAGGAGCACATGTGATACCTGATAACTATGGCTATAACAGAAAGGAGCACATGTGATAGCTGATGACTATGGCTATAACAGAAAGGAGCACATGTGATACCTGATAACTATGGCTATAACAGAAAGGAGCACATGTGATAGCTGATGGCTATGGCTATAGCAGAAAGGAGCACCTATGATAGCTGATGACTATGGCTATAACAGAAAGGAGCACCTGTGATACCTGATAACTATGGCTATAACAGAAAGGAGCACCTGTGATAGCTGATGACTATGGCTATAACAGAAAGGAGCAGATGTGATACTTGATAACTATGGTTATAACAGAAAGAAGCACCTGTGATAGCTGATGACTATGGCTATAACAGTTAGGAGCACATGTGATGCCTAATAACTATGGCTATAACAGAAAGGAGCACATATGATACCTGATAACTAAGGCTATAACAGAAAGGAGCACCTGTGATACCTGATAACTATGATACCTGATGACTATGGCTATAACAGAAAGAAGCACATGTGAAAGCTGATAACTATGGCTATAACAGAAAGGAGCACATGTGATACCTGATGACTATGGCTATAACAGAAAGGAGCACCTGTGATAGCTGATGACTATGGCTATAACAGAAAGGAGCACATGTGATAGCTAGTAACTATGGTTAAAACAGAAAGGAGCACATCTGATACCTGATAACTAGGGCTATAACAAAAAGGAGCACATGTGATACCTGATAACTATGGCTATAACAAAAAGGAGCACCTGTGACAGCTGATGACTATGGCTATTACAGAAAGGAGCACCCGTGACACCTGATATATGCTAGGGAACTATTTTATAAAGTATTGATAATCTTTTCTGTGTTTGTGTTACCTTTCGTTCTTTTTAATTTATTTCATCCTTCATTTATCATGAAACACGGATAAAAAGTTCAAGGATAAAATAAGGTAAAACGACATAGCACCATCTATAGGACTTTGAAAGACTACATTTAGACAAGGATTTACAAAAGCCAGTTAAGTGGATTTATGCAAAACATGATATAGAATACAAATATTTGGAATCTTGTTGATGTGGCGTCGATTAAAAAGATTAGCCTAAGTAGCAGCGACTTTGTTGTATCGTACTGGATACATTTATTCAATTTCAAATTGGTATTGCTAAACGTGCATCTTTCATATTCCAATACATGATCCCGTACTCCTATTGACTGTGTATACATATATATTACGATGTATGAATACTGGATAGGTTATTGGCTGCATATATATATCAGTATTAAAAGTAGATAAATATAAATCATGGTAAATGTATTACCCATAGTACCCAAAGTGCACAATAAATCACGTGTTAGGCTTTCAATGAAATGTAAAAATAGTATATACGATATTTGCAAATGGATAATATAGCATTTGCTTCAGATATTAACCTTGACAAACGCAACACCAAATGCAAGTTCTCAGCCGTCAATTGCCAAGAATTGTTTGCCTTTGTTCAATTTCCTTAGGGAAAGATGTTTGCGTTTCACTAATGTAGAAGTGTTGTCCGAGTGAGCATTTATTATTAATGGGATGTTCACTTTGCGAAGCAATCTTAAGTAGCTCGATAATCTACAATACATTCTTTCCCATGGAAAATACAAAAACTGAATCCCTATTTGATCGTCGAGAAGAAAGAGTATCCGTTGCGCATATATTTTGCTAAAAGTATTTACACCTGTCAATTTTAACACATTGCAAGGTAAACCGTAAACTACAGTTTGGGATAACCAAACGACTGGTGGTGCATGCTATGTGAAACAATTGAATAACTTTAACATAAGGTACATCGTTGATTTATTAACCTCTAAGAGTTTCATATTTCTCTTTTCGCCCATTTCCAGTCCAATCCGTAAATAGTTGTCATTTGCCGAAATGGATAAACCTCAAAACGGGAGTAATGTGGCTTGACTACGTAGTCTTTTCACTGCGAACTTACCATGTAACAAGATAAGCAAACTTACTTAAACATAAACATTTTGGCAATACAGAGCATGAATGTTACCTCTTTCACTTGATTGTCATTTGTTTATACTTCTAGTTGTGTCATCATAAAGAGCAACTAACCTACATTAGACCAAATCTCTGAAACACGACTTTGTCTGGCTTTTTCTGATGGATAGACTGTTCTATATAACGAGCATACATGTTTTATTGCTGCATAGTTGTGCTAAATAAGATTTAACACTGCCTTTAGTATGAATATCTTCTCTATATTCTGTTAAACAAAAATACAACGCAATACAGTAATATTTGTATTAACTAGTTTTACTAGGTTTGCGTGATTTTACACCCAATAAAATACGCTTGAGACTTCAAATTCGATGTTCATTACAAAAGCTTAAACATTTAAATCATATTGTTTCTCTCATATTCACTGACATACGTTTATTTGAACTAGGTGTCTTAATTATTTTACAAAACATTTTTTTCTATTTACTTTTCTTGATCGTGTTTCTTAAACATTTATCAAAGCACAAGGATGTACAGATTAACTTAAGCCATAGCAGTATGCAACTATGACTAGACTTATTCTCTTTGAGCTCAGGTGACGTGAAGAAAATAAGGTTAAAGACAATCGATTACATTATATATTAATCATGGAAGCTATCAGCACAAATTAACCAGGTAACTTACACACGGTTATTGATATTGGGCACAACTTATTTGCACGAACAGTATCTGTTTGATTTGCCATTGGTTGAATGCATAGATATTAAATAAGCATTAAGTTTATGCATGTCGTCGTCTTGTTCACAACAGATCAAAGGTATTGCATAAGTTACCCAAAACAGTAAAATATACGAAATTAAAGTTGTGTTTTTGGTTTAAAGGTAAATAAAGATATAAATATATAAATACATGTATGATTAATAATTAATATTGTTGCCATGCGAGTTTGTGAGTAAACAGAGTGACAAAATTTGTAGACTTTACCACAGTGAACGTGACGTTCAGACCGATCGACGACTACGCCCCTAACATAGCTATTATCTAGGATCAAAACAAGCAGAAAGCGCGTTTCGTGTTCACATGAACGCTTGTTCACCTGTGATAAGGAATGAATGAAAAGTGTTTGGTATAAATCGATTTCAAATGATATAAATATATTTTTCTTGGGCATTTATACTAAGTATTAATGACACCTCATATGTATGCATCCTTTTACAAATAATACAGAGTGTTAATTCTGAATTTGGTTGTACTGTGGATCCAAATGATAGTTCAATGAACTTTCTATCAAGATAAGGTGAAGAAACAGGCATTTTCATATTTTGTTCAGTCTTATGACCTCATAGTGAACGCCATCTTAGACGAAACTGCGGGTGTGGTTTGCTGGCTCTATTGATCTGTCAACCGTATTTTGTAAGGCTAAGCTCTAGTTGTGAAGGAAAGGTCATTACTCATATATATTGTATAGATACATACATGAATGTATATTAATAGTATACACGGTCCAAAAGAATATTAAAAAACGTGACAAAAGATATCAATTATTTACACGTCTAAACGATTTACGATGCAATATTGTCCAAAGGATATTTTATATGTTAAAGTAACAGTTTTCCCCCAAGTCATTTTAAGACGCTCTTAGCTTAAATGACTGGTGGTTTGTGGATAGTCTAGAACACCATTCTATTATATCATTAGAATTGCATTTTTGTTGACCACACAAATGTATAGACAATTAACCTTTGTGTCAGTCTCAATTGTAACCTTTTGTTTTGTTGCTGTTGTTTTTCATTATTTTTTCTGAGTAAATTGTTTGATGATTTCTTTGAAACAATGTTTAATATAGTTTCACTTTAGGTAAGAAAAAGACATAGTTACTTGTATGTAGTCTACTTCTAAGTGAAATAGCTGTTTTAATGCCACAAAACTACATTCCTTTACATTAGATCGAGGTATGAGGATTTTTCCCAAACATAGCAAAAGGAAAGAATAATATTATAGAAATAATTACAGTTTATGTTTAAATGCGAATAAGTCACAAGTAGGCGCCATAACACAATATGATGCATACCTATAAGCTTGTTATCAAAACCAATTATTGTATTACAATATAGATGTACAGGCAACATCTGTTACGTAAAACCGACCAGTGTTTGCTCGGTTTTGGAAAACACAATTTAGTTATCCGATGTTTTTATTTGTCCTTTCGAGCGTTGTTTTAATCTTATAAACTGCCTGGTCCTTAAATCAATAAAATGGCACAGTATGGGTCTTCATTTGCTTACACGAAGAACAATTTAAAATAAACTACATCAGAATTATAGGCCTGAACATACATGTAATTGATCTAAAAACTATTTAAGACGTATACTATGTTACACCAGTGATCAGTATAAATCGGATAAGAAGAGGTAATCGAATTAGGCAGCAACATTTGAATGACGGAGAAAATTACGCAAATATTTGTTGGATTATGGTTCTTTACGCAGTAAGTCTTTGGCGGATGATTGCTTTTAATGAATATCCTCATAAAACAAATGCGCTACTAAAAGATATTAGCAAATGCAACATTTGAAAGCAGCATAATTGGCATTATAGCTACATAAGTCGTCGAAATATTTCCTTACTAATAATAACTTTACTACAAATGTTTAATTGGTAAGTTTAGTTTTGACAATTTCAAAACTGGTTTATTTTGTGGACTAGGTATCATGTACATGTACGTATACAATAGTTTTTTAAATGAATCCAGTAAGTATCTTTACTATGTCTAGACCATGACTCTCATGATTTATTATATACATAGGTACTAATTTCCTAATATTATTATCGAAATAATTTCTTAAAATCCGTTCTGTTGTGTAATAATAGGACACAAACGACACGAGCAACCGCTTGATGTCTTATTTTACAACATAACACCAGTTCCGAGATTAACAATGCAGCTTTTAGTTAGAAAAAAATGAGGAAAGCAGAAAACATGGAAAAAGCGGAGAAACAGATAGTTCTTGTCTTTTCTCTAGCGTAATATAGCAGTAAAGGGACAAGTTATCTGGCCATATCCTAGTGTAACCTAAATTGTACTTCAAAATAGCGCGTGAAAACAAGAGCGGAGTTAACCGATTTTTGATTATGCATAGACTAGAAGGAAATCATGCAATATTTATAGTTCAGTTAAATTTATTCCTTAAAGTTGTTGCCATTATAAAGTTACGGTCTTCCTAGTTTTTTTGTTACGTTTACTTCCAAGACCATGCACTCTACGGCGCTTTAGGTGTCATGCGTATAGTTTATGTTTCTTGTTTAGTAAAAGGCCAAGCTTTAAGTAACTTTGATATTATACAGGAATATTACCAGATTTAGACCAAGCTGTGAGTCATAACTATCTTCTATATTCGTTATATGTCTAACAGTTTTCCTCGAACCAATTTATACTTTCCTATACTTATATTTAAGTATAAATATCTTCAAATATAATGATTTGAAAGTAAGCTATCAGAAATAATTTGTATTATGAACAAATGGTTTATTTCACACAAGTAGAACAACAATACAACTAATTCGATCATATCTTTGTATCATTTAATAATAAAGTATGTTCTATATACACCGGGATTTAAGAAAACAATAAATGTAGCAAATGAACGTCACTTAAATTAAACAACTCTGCTCATCTCAATAACAAAGACTTCATTTTTCAATTCCCTTTAAGTACTTATTTGATAAAAAAAATCCAAGATTATGTGTTTTGACTACGAAATAATAAAAATTTAAAGCAAATAAAATCCATAAACCTAAAACTTATTCACAATTCAAAGAAATCGCAATGAAGCAAAACATCGCAATACAGTTCAGAACGCAATTGAGACACATGGAGGACGGTTAAAGTAGTCTGTGTTATAAGAGCGAAACAATAAATAAGCAATATAAATGTCAATAAAGCAATTAGGAACAAAATTCGTTTTACAATTGAAGAGAATATGTATATTAGAAGCGTTGCATCTGATCATATTTCCAAATCCTCTATTTTGTATCTGTTATCTACAGACAATATCCCAATTTTATCCGTTGATGACAGTCTGATATAGGTCACATTCTAATGGATGAATCGAATGTAAAAAAGAAAAATAGGTTAGGTCAATAAAGTTACGAAATGTTCATTTTTATAATACATAAAGCTTTCGATTTGAGTAAATGTAAATACATAATATGTTAAGGTGTTTTAAGAAGCACAGCATACATCAAATAACTATAACAGCAAAGGGGTAGAAACTGTTTACAAACTTTCCAATTTCATATCAAATATTAATAACCTAACGATTATAAGCATTAAATGTGCATACATAAAATATATGTGCCTTTTCTCTTTCTGAGTTTATTTCTATTTAATTTCTGTAAATTGAACTAGATTCAAGTTTAATTATCATAAAAATAAATAGAAATTTAACAATTTCAATATACTTTCGCATATAAAGTTGTTATGAATCAGTTCGGAAGTAAATAATACTTAAAGTTTAATTACTGTTATTTTTTACTTATTTTTTATGTTTTAGAAATATTAGGCATCGGGACAAATCATGCATTTATAGCGATGTTCTTCTATTTTAGTTGAGGTTAACTCCAATAAAGTTCTGCGTAAAAGCACAGGCACATCGCAGCAAGTTCATAGCACATTAAGTCAATCTCCCTGACCGGGACTCGAACCCACATGGTGAAAGGCGCGAGCAGTCAAATAAGAAACAAGATTGCGAGTGTACCAATTGGACACTGTCTGTGTGATTTTTCATATAAGCATGCCCGATACACTTAAACATTTTATCTTAAAGGTGCATGGGCATCGAGTCTTGTTTTCATTTGTTTTTAAGTGTTTGTGTACTTTGTTTTTCATTTTGGAGATTATTCTGAAAATTTGTAAATAGCTTCTCTTATTTACCATGGGTTCATCGGATAATCCTTTCTGACTGGGAATTCAATAATGATGACTTCAATAATGTAGGTTGTGTGCTTATCGGTTAATCCTACCTATGTGTGAATGGTTCAATAATGTAATGTAGGTTGTATGATTATTGGTTAATTCTATGTGACTGGGATCGCTCGATAATTTAAAGTAGGTTGTGTGCTTATCCGTTTATCCTATCTGAGAGGGAATGGTTCAGTAATGTAGGTTGTCGTAAACAAGATATAATCAGTCCTTTACTAGATACTTATTGTTACACTATTAATATTCCAGTTGCATGTAAATTTCATTGATACTATGCTATTAATTATGATAAGCAAGATAAAAACACTTTCTTATATAAATGTTCTTAAGAGTACTCTGACGGTTCACCAGCCTGACGCTAGTCAAATGTTCACAAATTGCAGCCAAGGCACACTGCACAGCCACATGTAACATTCAAACCAATCTTCACGTGAGCAGAAGTTAATCAAAAATACTTAATAATAGTGAAATTCTGACCCCGACCGAAATGTTTAAAACCCTTTTCTGATTGCAAAATTTTTAAAGCTAGAGCTGTAACATATAAGACAGTTCTATAATATATGTTCATAATTGTATATATTGATAACTACATCATTGTAAATTATCGCTAACATTAACATAGATTAATACACGCCTTACAATACACGACAGACAAAACCTTCAGGAAGTGCGTAGTTGGAGCACTCCACAAACCAGGTTTAAGCACCCCAGTCGTTCTTTTTGCCGACTGACCTTTCCAAGGCAGTGAGTGCTGTTTTTTCTTGTTTGTATTATGTCTCGTCTCTGTGTTTTTTTTGTCCGTTTTACAATTACCCTGTTTGCTTTTGTCTAGAGGAAAATTTAAATATCTATGCTAATTTTTATGGGACCTTTTCTTATTTACTTACACGCTTTTTCTAAGATGCGCGAGATATATTGTCAATAATAGGGCATCAATTCAAATAAACAAATATATCATTCTACAAAAGTTGAACTAAACGACATTTTCAAATAGATATTGTTTGTTTTTTAAAAAAATCATAGTTCCATACATAAAATGTTACTCTACAATATAACAATGAACGTACTGACTATTACAATTACTGCTTGCAGACTTTTGGATGAACAATAGCTTACGGTTATATCAGGATGTTATTGGATAGCTTTTAAACCGTTTGTATAATAATTATATGCAGCATATGGCGAATGATACCCGTTCTGAAATGGTATATTCCTTATTGTTAATAGTGTTGAGACACATATATACACAAATGTCAAACGATTGTTCAACGGCATATTATAAACTTCAAATACCGCATTAAATAAACTGTTTCTCTTTTGTGACTGATCCTTACAAGGCGGCCACAGTTAAAGGTTTCATAATATGTGACTTGAGTTATTTTTTTTTTTATTTTTCTTATTTTATCTTTTGAACAAAGAGTCGTCAATTTTTCTGTTTGGTCTATCTATCTATCTGTCTATCTATCTATCTATCTATCTATCTATCTATCTATCTATCTATCTATCTATCTATCTATCTATCTATCTATCTATCTATCTATCTATCTATCTATCTATCTATCTATCTATCTATCTATCTATCTATCTATCTATCTATCTATCTATCTATCTATCTATCTATCTATCTATTCTATCTATCTATCTATCTATCTATTCTATCTATCTATCTATCTATCTATCTATCTATCTATCTATCTATCTATCTATCTATCTATCTATCTATTATATTCTATTCTATCTATCTATCTATCTATCTATCTATCTATCTATCTATCTATCTATCTGTCTGTCTATCTATCTATCTATCTATCTATCTATCTATCTATCTATCTATCTATCTATCTATCTATCTATCTATCTATCTATCCATCTATCTATCTATGCACCATCTAGATCATGAATTTTACTTATTTGCCTGTGTCGTGCACAATGCAACTATAACATTTGATCAACTTAAACAATTCCTTCGGGATTTCTAGAGTCGTAGGTTTGCTTGTGTGATTATTATAATTGTTTCATGTTCAACGTGGTGGAGAAATCAATTTACGTCTGCACGCAAAAGTATTATTTGTTGTGCCGTCTCTCTTGTGCAAATGTTTCCCTTGATTTGTTCTGGTTAAAGTACACTTGTACAGTTTGTCACAGCAGATATCAAAGTATCTGAAAAAGTTAAAAACTAAAAACATTTTTAAGAATATATTTAACTTTCTATACGGTAGATTTTATTCATTCCTTGCATCACCATTTATCATTAAATGGGACGTCTTGTAAAGAAATTTCCATCTGTATATATCTCTATCTTAATAATAACGTAGTTTTTTTTTCGTTATAATGTAACTATACAAATAGTTGTTTTTTTATCTTATAAACCCGACGTTGTACTGGTTCATATCAATACTTTACTCCTTTAATATCACACTGTATGTTTGATGTGTCAGTAAATCGGTAATATGTCGGTTGTATTAACTTTTAGGGTAAGGTGTGCCTTCTGCAAATTTCTTGCACAACTGTACATATAGATTATGAATATTACCCCGGACATCTTACAGCTTTATTTAAACTTGATATGGACTAAGATTAAAATCGTGCAGCATGTCAGACACGAATGCTTAAGGGGATCATAAATAGCATTCCCTTTCTTACATTATAGATTGTAATTTACTGCCCAACAAAATTCACAAAGTTCATTATATAGAAATTTGTTTTTGCTCTTATTTATTAGTTAATGAAATTTATGCACCTTGTAATATTTAATTGTTATACTATAATTTATCAAATACTCAAACTATATACATCTGCTCATTTCACTATAATCTTTTCATGGTCATTTAGTCCCTAAATTATGTTCTGACTTTCTATGTCCTTAACGACGAGAGTCCCACTCTGCTTTTGTAAAAAAGATTTCACAATATTTAACTTATTGTAATACTTAAATAAAAATTAAATATCCTTGATCGGCAGTCTTTTTTACTAAGTAAAATTTTGAAATTGATTCATTTGGCCAAACCAATCATAACAATTTTGTCTTTTATCTGCTTTTATGAATCTGTGTTTTCCTTATTCGTTGAATTTTTTTACAGACATACTTATTTTATTAAATGAGTTATGGCATAAGAAGGAGATTATCATTGAGGTAAAATTCTGATCATTTTTATGACTTTGTTCTTTACCTTGCCTGAAACATCGAAACATATATTGAAAATTAAAAACGAGGCTTGCAATAACATTACCGTAATTCCTGCACTTTGATATAGTCTTAAACATTGAGCAAGGTTGACAAAGCTTGTTATGATCAGCATAAACAGTATCGTGAGTGCATTTAAAATTTGAAATGTCTGGCGAATTCTAGTTACTTACATACGTATTCATGTTACTTCTGTTATGACATTATTTATCGCAGATATGATGACATAGCAAATATTGTCCTCACCAAAGACATCTCGCTTATTTGAAGTAATAATGGAAAATAATGTTCACTCATTATGTACCTCATTGTTTGAGTCATTAACAATGGCTTTGTCAGTCCTGTTTCATAATTGCACAAAACAGATATTTAGATTATACAAAGTTAGTTCAATTGAATATTCTGCATGGAAATATACGGAAAATACAAATATACAAGAATATAATATATATTCAAACGAACATAAAACAATTTCGACATACAAAATAAAAATATGCATTCATTTAAAATGCAGTCTGGCATTGGTAATCAAGTGCCAAAAGTCCATGAGAAAACCCATTCCAATAAAAACGTTTGTATTGTATTGTGGGCTTCTCTTTTCTTTATCTGAATACATAATTGTCAATAATAACTGCGTAACCTTTGGAGTTTATATTTGCTTTAATTAATGTAAAATGAACTAAATATATTTTCCGATCTTCAATTTTAATTTAGGCTAAATAATGGCTAAATAATGGCAATATGAATATTAATTAAGATGTTGTATTTAATTTGGAATTATAATCAAGGTGCATCCTTCTGAAATGAATAACTGAATAAACACTCTAAAAGAAGGCAAAGGACAAAAGGCAATGTTTTGTTTTACTATAAGGCAGATCATCCACGGGAATTTCCATATACATAATCTTAATTCAGATCTTGCATATCTATCATATCATTTGATTTGCCGCCAAAGACGTTATAGACGTACTGTCCCTCGGGTTTGAAGCCTAAATTTCTTATCTTATGACTTACGTGCATGTTGATCTATAATGTCAATAAGAATATATGACAAAACATAAGCCAAAATAGCATTGCATTTCGATTGAGAGATTTTTATTTGCTTTAAGAGCGTTGTATAAAGACATCAATTTGTATACTAAATTGGTATCTTTATAAAAAAATCAAGACTTTAGCTTTCCTAGGATAAATATAATAAAACTGCATTTATTGTTTCTCCACTTAAATAACAATTGCCAAACAAAACTTGACCAAACATGGAAGTATATTTTATGTAGTATATTAAATATGGCTTTTGTTAATATGCAAATTTATCGAGGTAACAACAACAATTAACAGAATGATTAATTATCAAATTGCACTGATATTTATAATTTAATAATGAAGTAAAAGTTACCTGTGTGATTATCATTTGCATTTATTCACTTTACTGTACGCTTTATGTTATAAAATACAATTAGGAAAATCATACTTTAATCACTCAACTGAATTAAAGGGTGTTTTTGTCCATTTTTTCATTTCTTTCAAATGTTCTTACAATGAACACTTCGTCTTAGAGTACCTTCATTGTGGTAAGTTATTTGCAATGGATTAGTGAAATAATAATTTCCTATTTGTATTTTACATTTACCTTTTATTTGGACCAACACATTTTTCTGTTGTTTATGTTTATTGTTAAAATATTTCAGATTAAATACTAATTAAATTCATGATGTGAAGATAAACTCTATTAATTGAATGCATTATGCTTATTGCCCGCTATCTTTATTTTATCAATGACATATAAAACGGACACAATTAGTATTTTACTTGATGTAAAATTAATGCGTATGTACGCTCGTATAATTAGTGATACATTCTAAGTCTTATGCATAATTTAAATAAACCTAACCTAATTAACGGTATACATGCAACCATGACACAGATATAAGACAAATTCAGGAGCCTTTCTAACCAATATAACTGTAAAATTGAAACATCTTCATGTATACGAAATACACAATCCTAAATTTACGGTACACATTTCATAAGTAACTATGTCACAATATTTATATCTTGTTATTTTCTCAATATATTTTCTTTTGCAAAAAATGTAATTATGAGAGAAAGAAAGGTTTGATTAATTATATTTAGATTTATGGATAAAATAAATGCTCTCTGACCTTAACTTAATTTTAGACAAATATGCAGTAAAGACATAAACTGTATCATCTTCGACGATTGAACATTTTGTGTTAAGTATTCACTGTTTTGCCTAACATACTAAGGGGAATTCATTGTTTCTATTACATTACAATATTCTCTGCAGTTGATTAAGTCAAAACACCACTGGAATAATGATATTTTACTTAAGGGAGTTACATCGCTTATAATGTAACTTAATGTTATGCACATTATTGATTATTTTTATTATATTATCTGATATCCTATGCGGAAAACTTTTTTTGCTCAAGAAGATTAACTTTTTATTGCATATTTGTATTTTCTATTTTCCCTTTGATATAAATTAGAGCAACATTTGAAAGAGTTATTATAAAAATTGCGACTGCTCTTGATGATGTAGAATTGTATACGCTATTGATGATATCTAAGACTGGGTATTTTTAAAAACAATGAACTTCGTCCATATCCGGTATTCAACTCTTGAATCTGAAGCCAGCCGAAGACACGAGCTATGTATAAATGCAAGAAAAATATAATTCAATGTAAGGAGACATTAAGTTCTATAAATCAGATAACCCATCCATCAGTTTGCTAAAGAAAAGTGGACGACCAATGAAAAATGAATACTGTCTATGTTAAAGAAGGAAATGTTTCTGTTGCGACATGATTTAAAAATAGCATAATGTATTAAGAAATTAACCTCACTGATAGGAGAAGAAACATTTTCGATTGATCCGTAATCAAAGTCAATCTAGTTGATTAAAATGATGAGAATATGTGTTAATAGTAGATACTTTAACTTCTAACACAGAGCATCATGACCAGGAATGTAAAATGTCTTTTTCTTTCACTGATAGCAACAAAAGCGAAATGAATTTATCAAGACAAATGGTCATTTTTCACCAATCTAAAACAGCGGGCATAAAGAAAAGCTTTGTCAACTATCTGCAGGGAAACAATTTACCAAATTGTGTTTAAAAAATTGCACAATGGTTTTGGATATCATAAATTGCTTTCAGTTTAACATTTGCTGATAATATATATTTAGTTACAGAGGAAAACTATGACAAGTATTACGGTATTCATATAACAAGTTCAGCATTTTAATATGACATAAATGGCCCGCTATCAAAACAACACATATATTCGTATATCTGTTGTTTGGGTCATGATAGTCACGTGCACTCCTTTTTGTTTGAGGCAGATATGGTATTTCTGTATTTTAATTGAATGTAATTAACCCATGATAATCTGCACTTTTGTGAATATATGAAATGTTTCAGTGAATTAGACATGCATCCTGCATGAAATACTTTGCACTTCAGCGAGACGAGATAACTGCTGAGTGTATATATTGCTATTATTTGGACGAAATTTATAAATAAACATGGTTAAAAATTAAATTATGTTTAGTAACAGTAACATGACATTTGTCTCAATACCGAAAACGATAAAAATAAATCTCTGAAAACAAAAGTAACATATAATTCAAATAATGCCACATATTAAATTACACGAAAAACGACAATGCCCAAATAGTACGACAACATATATGTACATTTGAACAGGAACAGGAAAAATGCATATAGGCAAATCAAATGTAAAAGTTATGACCAAAAGAATGACACGTGACATTACATCACTTAATGCAAACCATCCGCGGTTACGGCCTTGGAACTGGCAATCGGCAAAAGGACCGACTGGTTTGTGTAAAATGCCAGTTTCCCTCCTAATTGGATTCAACTGCAAGAAGTTATCGATTTTAAGCGCATCATTTGACTTCATGGGTTTCGACACGGACCAGTAATTATCATTATAAATGTAGTTCTCACACGAGCCTTTCACGAAATGATGGTGTAACCGATCTTGACATTGTTCTACTCTACTTACAGTTGCATTTGCAAGTTTTTTAGCTTAAAAAATACGCTTACTTAGATGCTTGCGCAAGAAATGATTATAGTTTATATTTAAGCACCTAAAAGAAATAGTCAGCCACCTTAAACATAACTTCTGTCACCCATAGAACAAGGTAATATGCAGGATTTATCAATTGAAATGTATATCCGTTCACAGGTAGTAAAGTGTTTATAATAAAACCTTTGATATTATAATACGTTCACCACTATCCTTTGTACAACGCTTTAACAATGTACACATCCATACATCTCATACAAACTGATGCATTGATAAAATTTGAAATTTATAGGAGCCAGAGGTATATTATATAACCGATATAAGATATATATATATATATATATATATATATATATATATATATATATATATATATATATATATATATATATATATATATATATATATATATATATATATATATATATATATATATATATATATATATATATATATAATTGGCTATATGAGCAGGTCAGATATTTAATCTTCTAACATAATTAGCCTTGGGGGATTTTACGATTAAACCATCTATTCATAACGGAAGTTGACTTAAAATATGTACATAATAGATTTCTTCACAAATCAAGTCTTTGGTAAATCGCATTTACTTTAAGGTATCAGTTGTGTGTTTGTTGTTCTGTAATAACCTAACAGGAAAATGCTCAAGAGCATTTTACCAATTATGGCTGAATTTACAGGAAAACAACCAGTTATTTAATGTTCATGGAGTGACATCTGATAAAATATATACTATGTACCAGCAAATGGATAAAGAATTGCAAAGAAACAAAACAGTTATAATACAATTAAAAAGGAGTGATTTTATCGTTAATTTTTATGTCATTGTGTCTGTATAATTTTATCTAATTAATATTTTAAAGAACATAGACATTCTAATTATATAAAACACTCATAAATGAATATCATCGAACAGACTGCACTAGTAAGCTGAAATATTAATAGAAAAGATTAATATGTTAACGACTAATTATAACCATTCATACAGTGATCCATTACTTGTAGATTTGAATAGTTAAAAATAAATACATTCCATTTTTCATCTGTTGCAATGCATTTAGGCATATATAATGTATTAGTCTTTAAGCCATTTTTGAAAAGAAATACGTCTCTAATGCCATAAAATATATTTACATTTAATAAGGAATAAGTCGCGCAAAATATTGTTGAAGAAAAACACACACGTGTGTTCAATTAACGTATATGCGATTTTAAGAAATAGCTTAGAACCGGAATTGCTGAAATTATTTGTAAAACACACTTATGCTATTATCAATATTAGTATAACCACCCATTACTTAATTTCCACATGGACCAAAGCAATATGACAGCTGGAAACGCGTAAAGGGATTGTCAGTGAAATTAAACGGTAACGTATTATTTTAATAAACATAATTACAAAACTTCATTGATATCTTAGTTGCTAAATTATTATATACTTATACTGATGTTTGATAAGCTATTGTCTTTAAAAAGTAGTTATGATTATGACACAGTTGTGCAGTGGACTTTTTCTCCTTTGTTGAAACTTGAGAACGACAATTACTAGGTTAATATTTACCCAGGTTTTTATATGTCTTTTTAGAAACCCGCTCTTTATATCTACGTAGTCGTTGTGGTTTTAAAGAACGTTGTAAGACTCCTTTTCGAAATATTAAGAAAAGCTTTTCAAGTGAACGTTGTATCAATAATACATGCTCACTCAACACATCTACATAAATGGAAACGCAAGCATCTTTCCCTAAGGAAATAATACTTACCATTCATTTTGACAAAGCTGGTTCTACGTCTTTAAATTATGCGATGCATTTTTGCGCGGTTGTTTTATATTTTAATAAGAGCTGTTTCCATTTATAAATAAAAATGCATAACATAACATATATTCTTATCAAAGAACGATAAATAAATAGCGAATTATTGTTTGGATATCACTTTCTTTCAACCGAGTGTTAACCTTTACAGTTTTTAACTTTATGGACATCAATACTTCTGAACACCAAAGAAACCGTTCCTATATATCTTGTATTTGAACAAATAAGAATGTTTATTAATTTGCATCTTTCCTTTTCCTGACATAATGCATTTTCTCAGCCATCCGCTTCAATGGCAGTCTTTTGTGTTTGGGCTTTATGATCACAACAACGTCTAAAGAGTTCTCATTTACCTCTCTAATCACTTCAATTACTACTTTAGCCACTGACAGCGTTTCTTTGCAAGTACTTTAGACAAAAAATCTCTTTAAATTAGCAATTAATACGAGGGCATAATGTCAGCAATAAAGTACGAACATTGTACACTCTAAAGATATCACACAAATATTTTGTCTTTGTATATTTAATATTGCACACAAATAAATTATGACAGCATGCAGTTCATGTTGCGAGGACCTGATCTTTAATCAAATCACGTAATATCACATTCTTCACCAGAAATAAAACCAACACAACATCAATCAATTATCATGTGGTGAATGTCGACAGTTGCAACATGTGCCTTGTTTGATTTGTAGCGAGGTCGGCATTTTGAGATGTTTATGCAAATTATCTTACAAAACAGACCAAAAAACATTTTGTAATTTAATACTTTAACACAAGGGGTATCACCTGAATAAAATGTTAGATATTGCCAGCATACGATTTGCAATTTAACTACATCGGAATGCGGCATGCATATCATTGTGTGGCACTACATGCTATTTGAAATAAATGTCTTACAATTCTCAGACTGTTTTAGCATTTATATTAATAAATTATCGGAACCAATTGCATAACTAGGTGTTACATTACCAAATGTGTAGTTACATAGTTTGAGTTAGGATTGATTGATTATGTACTTAATGATATGACATGATCGGCCTTCCGTGATAGTCCGGCAAAACCTTTAACACTAAAGATCAAAAATACATTTAAAGCTACACTACTTTCGGAATTAACATCATACAAGTGGTGCAACCATAACAGTTCAAAACAAGAAGTATATTTCACTAATGACTGGCTGAACTAGCTATTTACTTTTGAAATGTGTGGTCCAACAAGCACCCGTTACATATTATTTGAAGTCTTATTGTAAACATTGTGTTGGTCGCGATGTATATGAAATTACAGAACAAGGCAAGTCCCCATGCTCAGTGGTGCAGTCAGTAGAGCGCTAAACATACACACATTATTTTTAAACTTATTTGTTTCCATAGGAACAGCTACTTAACTTAATCAAAACGTTAGTTATAAGTATAATGTTTAAATCACATTCCATATAAAACCATAATGAACAAGGAACACTATTGTCAAAAATAAAAAAAATAGATAACATGATATCGATTGTTAAAATACAAAAAAAAATCTTAAATTTACATATACGCATATTTCAGTTCCTTTTGTATGAAACTAGAAATAATTGAATTGTTCCCGCGGAGTAACCTTTTGTTGTTGTTTTTAGTTTTAAAGCATGCTTAAAAGTTCACAAGTGGATCAATGATATTTAGAAATTTATCTACAACCCAACGATTAGAGTTGGAGTAATAATTTCTTAGAAGTTTGAAATAAGTTTAATCCCTATCTGGTCGTTGGGTCAGTAAAAACTATAAAATTATATGCAGCATTTACGGTGTACGTATGAGGTCTGTGAGACATACCTTAGACTCCCGAGAATCAACATCATTAAGAAGTATGGTAAAGTTAAAACTACGACGTAGCGCAACGGATATTGATCAGGTATTGTGCATGGCTTTAAAAGGTTTTATATCAATTATCCACATGTCCTTTCATGACCCACTATCGCGATGTAAGCATTCATAAACCCCTAGTATATAAGATTTGTTTTCAGCTTGATGCTATAACATTGTCCACTTTCGTAAGATCCACACACAGCATTATCTCAATGTTTTGCATCTGACTGTTATCTAGTCGTTATGTCCTGCGATTTTTGTGAATTGTTGTCCCTATGAGAATTTATTATTGATGGGATATTCACTTCGCGAAGATGTCTTATTTTAGTCCAATAATGAAGCAAGCAATGTTTCAGACACAGCCTTTTGTGACATTTTTAAGGAGAGGGTTAGTCAATAAATGGCTTGAAAGATTCGTTCTTCATCTTATTCACTTAATTTAAAACCTAATGTGCTGTTATAGCGAGATATATAAAACACGTGATCGATAATGATTTACTATAAAATGTCTTAACTGAAGTAATTTACTGACATTTAATAACAGTTTAGTGTATAGCATCACTTAAAATGTGATTTTTTTAATAAGGAACTATGCTTAACGCAATAATATTTTAACCACTTAGATGTCCCATTTAAAATCCAGTTTTATTTTGTATATTTTTTGTTTTGTACCAACGTGATTGAGGAAAGGAGCAAAGACAAAATTTCTTTCATTGCTAAATTTAGGCAAATCTAAGTTTTCGCTTGGTGCATGACTATTGTCATATAATATGTACTATGTGAGCCGTATTTTACTCAACCGTGATGTGTGACAGTAGCCGTCGTATCACTACATGAAATGGGGGTAAGACTGCAGACATAAATAATATAGATATTAAAATCGATAACGATTGTTATATTAATTCAAGGAATGTTTTTCAAAACATTTAATGCGCATGCTACTAGAGTTTTTTCCGATTTAAACGCCTGGATTTACAAATATTACTGATGCTGCAGAAAATATTTTAAAGTATAATTATGCAAAGAAAACTAGATGAGTTCTTGTGTTTTGTGCACTAACTTCTTCAGGTATATTGTGAGCGGTCATCACCACAAAATATCCTAAATCAGGACAGACGCTGATAAAAACACAATATATCCATTACTAAAACCTGCTTTTGATCAATCATGTCTATCGATTAGGCCAAAATGATAATGTAAAGTAAGAATCTCAATTGCGCACTTTCGCAAAAAAATCTAAAACCTAGAGTCATCACGTCGAATATTAAAATGAGACTCAACTCCATACAACTTTTACAAAATTTCATATTTTTAATGATTGTCTTTTAGTTACTAAACAACGCTTACACTGACCTCTGAAATAGCATATACTAAAAAACAAATTGGCGAAATATGATCTGAGTCGAAATATTAAGCTATCATAACACAGATACGTCTCCATGTGTTCTGTTTGAGATTTGTTGCAAACAACGTGCTTTTAAATACATAAATTAGTAAAACTGTCATAAAATATTTTGATAAATATCTTTGCTATACGTTGAAACAAAATGAAGTTAACAAGTTGCCACGACCTGACAACATTATTGATACATATTCAGGAGACGTATTAGAATGTGGAGATAGAAGAATCCCCAAGGGAATGCACCTGCTATAACTGTGGTAAACTTGCTTTCCATGAGATCAATTATATAAGTTGTGGTCTCCTGCTAGGTTTCAGATGCTTGATGATGGAAAATCGTATAAGAATAAGCATTTAAAGAAATATCCAAAGAGTGAAAGCTGTGATTTTATGTTTGCTGACTTACGCTTGAACAGTACTCATAAATGTGTGAACTGTTTTCTTAAGTGACTGTCTTGGACCATGTGTTAAGTAAACATGATATTTCTACTGTACTAGAGAAAAGAATTCTACGACCGATGTGACTTCCCCAACGTAAAGCTGAAAGGTTCATGCTTTTCGCCGGTTTAATAAGGCACACATTAAGCCATTAAACACTGTTTTGAAGGCAACTATCCCTGTAAATAGCCTCCATAAAGGCAACTGAACAAAAACGCACAATTAATAAATAATCTTTAACTAGTTGGTGTGTATGGCGTACCTTTAGGGTCTTTATTGCATGACCCTGTATCATGCTAAAACATTCAGCATCATGCTTAAACTTTTAGCATGATACAGGGTCATGACAATTGATTTTTCAGGCACATGCTAAAACCATGAGTATTATCCTGCAACAGGCTAAAAAATACTTTCGACCTTTTGGTGCGGAGTTGCACGACCCTGCATCAAACAAATGCAATTTAAGTATCAGTCTAAATCTTTTAGCATGAGTCTGGAAATAAAATGCATGATACAGGGTCACGCAAATTCCGATTGGTTGTTTCAGCATGATGGTGGACTATATTGCATGACCCAGGGTCGTGTAAAATACGATTGGTTTGTTTAAGCATGAGGTTAAATAAGAGTTGCACTACCCAGGGTCTTGCAAATTCCGATTGGTCGGTTTTAGCATGATGCTAAAAGATTAATGCACTCCTCTGGGTCATGCAAATTCCGATTGGTCGGTTTTAGCATGATGCTAAAAGATTAATTCACTACCCAGGGTCATGCAAATTCCGATTGGTCGGTTTTAGCATGATGCTAAAAGATTAATGCACTAGCCAGGGTCATGAAAATCCCGATTGGTCGGTTTTAGCATGATGCTAAAAGATTAATGCACTACCCTGGGTCATGCAAATTCCGATTGGTCGGTTTTAGCATGATGCTAAAAGATTAATGCACTACCCAGGGTCATGCAAATTCCGATTCGTCGGTTTTAGCATGATGCCTAATAAGAGTTGCACTACCCAGGGTCATGTAAATTCTGATTGGTCCGTTTTAGCATGATGCTAAATAATAATTGCATCACCCTGGGTCATGCAAATTCTGATTGGTCCGTTTTAGCATGATGCTAAATAATAATTGCATCACCCTGGGTCATGCAAATTCTTATTTGTTCCTTTTAGCATGAGGCTAAGATATCATAACCACAATGCACCTCTGCGTATTTAACCAATAGAATGACGCGGACAAACATACATTGTGTTGGAAGCCATATTGTTCGTTTTCGTTTGTTTATTACAAAAGAAAATTATGAATTTAAAAGTGTTTCTACAAGGTGCAAGGAATATATTGGGTTCTGTAACAAGGACACTGAGAACTAACGATTCGGACGAAGTTCTTCGGCAATCCCAGGCACTCATGACACAAACATCAATTGCAAGAAAATTAAATTGTAAAAAAACAAAACGTGTCTGTACTTAGCGAACGATATGTATCAACTGACACCCTGTCGGAAATTTTTGTCTATTTCATTAAAAATCTACAGGGTAAAGGTCAAAACAAAATATCATGTGCCCAACCCAGGAAATCAGATTTTATGAATGATTGACAGTAAAATGCTTCCTGCGACTTAATCCCTTTATAAATAGCTAATTAGTGAAGTGTAGTAAAACCGACCAATCGGAATTAGCAAGACCCAGGGTAGTGCATTAATCTTTTAGCATCATGCTAAAACTGACCAATCGGAATTTGCATGACCCTGGGTAGTGCATTAATCTTTTAGCATCATGCTAAAACCGACCAATCGGAATTTGCATGACCCTGGGTAGTGCAACTCTTATTTAGCCTCATGCTAAAACCG
Organism: Sinonovacula constricta; assembly: GCA_007844125.1. Lineage (NCBI taxonomy): Eukaryota > Metazoa > Mollusca > Bivalvia > Cardiida > Solecurtidae > Sinonovacula > Sinonovacula constricta. Next base: position 16,564,640 of record CM017559.1, read on the forward strand.
ACCAATCGGAATTAGCAAGACCCTGGGTAGTGCATTAATATTTTAGCATCATGCTAAAACTGACCAATCGGAATTTGCATGACCCTGGGTAGTGCATTAATCTTTTAGCATCATGCTAAAACCGACCAATCGGAATTTGCATGACCCTGGGTAGTGCATTAATCTTTTAGCATCATGCTAAAACCGACCAATCGGAATTTGCATGACCCTGAGTAGTGCATTAATCTTTTAGCATCATGCTTAAACCGACCAATCGGAATTTGCATGACCCTGGGTAGTGCATTAATCTTTTAGCATCATGCTAAAACCGACCAATCGGAATTTGCATGGCCCTGGGTAGTGAATTAATCTTTTAGCATCATGCTAAAACCGACCAATCGGAATTTGCATGACCCTGGTTAGTGCATTAATCTTTTAGCATCATGCTAAAACCGACCAATCGGAATTTGCATGACCCTGGGTAGTGCATTAATCTTTTAGCATCATGCTAAAACCGACCAATCGGAATTTGCATGACCCTGGGTAGTGCAACTCTTATTTAGCCTCATGCTAAAACCGACCAATCGGAATAAGCAAGACCCAGGGTTGTGCATTAATCTTTTAGCATCACGCTTAACCCGACCAATCGGAATTTGCATGACCCTGGGTAGTGAATTAATCTTTTAGCATCATGCTAAAACCGACCAATCGGAATTTGCATGACCCTGGGTAGTGCATTAATCTTTCAGCATCATGCTAAAACTGACCAATCGGAATTTGCCTGACCCTGGGTAGTGCATTAATCTTTTAGCATCATGCTTAAACCGACCAATCGGAATTTGCAAGATCCTGGGTAGTGCAATATTTTTAGTACCATGCTAAAACTATATTTGTTAGATGCAGGGTCGTACACTTACGCACCAAAAGGTCTAAATTATTTTAAGCATGATACAGCATGTACCTGAAAATCAATTGTCATGACCCTGTATCGTGCAAAACGTTTAAGCATGATGCTGAATGTTTTAGCATGATACAGGGTCATGCAATAAAGACCCTAAAGGTACGCCATAGGTGTGATGTGAAAAAACATATTTCACGATTATCTCTATGAAACAAAAACTATCTACATCTGACCGATATCTGAGCTCTTACTGAAGGGAAGCTTCATGTTGACTGATAGACATCCTGACTAATCCGAAGCCTTAACATACGACTCAGCAATATGTAGTCTTTGGTCTCTTGAATAGCAATTACCGTCCCAAGAGTGAACTCGAAACAAGTAGGCCTAGTTTGCCAGACATGGAATTTTATGGCCGTGTCTAAAGAAAAAAATGAACGCTATATTTAAACGGGATGGAGATATGTGATAAGGAAATCTTGCCATGTTTACTCTGGTAAAAGGTACACGTAGATGCAATTCATGTCACATTTGTTGTATTTATAAACAAGTTATAGATGTTTGTTCTTATCTTTTATATCTTATATTGTTTATATAACACAAACTTGAACAGGAAAATTTATTTTTATATAGTATATTTTACAGGAGCGGGGCAATCAAATTTAATCGTGAAAAATCGCTTAATTTCAATTAATATGTGTTACAGCTTATTACACTTAAAGTGTCTTTCTAACTCACTAGTTATTTTCTCTTCCATTCTACCTTGCCTCTGTCCACCGTCAACATTCTGCTGAAGTTAAATAATCTTTACCGTATATATTGACTCTCGCATTTACTTAAAGATCCCAACAGATTAGGCTTACAACGAGTTTTGCTTGTTAGAAGCATTGCTACATAATAAAAACATAAATGAAGCGATGGGTTATCATTTATTTTATTTCATAGGTCCTGTAACTTATTAATGTAAAAGTAGATTACTTAAACAATGTCAACATTTTAGAGCTTAATCGTAAGTGTAAGGTTTAAATTATGGTTATATTCAATAAATAAATAATGATGCATTGTATCCATATGAAAAAATAGAAAGTTCCTATTAAAATTACTACCTATAATAATTTTTAACTAACACTAGACGAGACAGGCACAATTTAATGTAAAATTTACAAAATCAGTGAAACGAGAAGTGAAACCCACGCGAGTTGGAACGGTATGTTAGTCAAGGCACCTACAGGGGTGCTTACGGAGACTTACGGAGCGCTCAAACCTCGCACTTCCTGACGAAGACAACCGGTTTAAAAATATTCCATAAAAGTAAGCACCAACTTCGAGAATAAAAGACAGCGGAAAAATATAGTTACAAAATGAAACTAATTGCAACTAACAATTTAAAATAAGTACACTATGTACACTAGATAAATGTACCTTTAACTGAGCAGTTCTTCCCATTTGAAATAAAACAGTCCCAGCGATGAAGTACTCGTATATAGAGTACTAGTAAAGGAAGTCATATTATAAAAAAAGTAAGAAAGAAACTATAAGCAAAGACATATCATACGTAGCCAAATGTAGTATTGTGACACAGTCAGATGTTGTGACACTTAAAATGCAACGAAAGAAAATGGATGGTAACAGATTGTCAGCTGTTTATGTTTTCATTACATTAGCAATGCAAAGGCAGTACCGTTTCAGTGATAAATTTGGCAACAGTCTGTTTCAAAGAATAACGGCCAACCTTTTAATGGTATTAACTGCATTTATGTGCACATTGTTTGAAGTGCTCAGATAGTCTGGAGGGTTGCAAAAACACTGTCACTCACAGATAGTAAAAAGGAGACACAGCATCCGCGAGTAATAAAGCTCGCTAGCCTAAGTTAAACCTGTCTAGACTTTTGCAATTATATTGCAAATAACATGGTTTGATGCCAGAAGTTAAAGTATATACCCTAAAACGTAAATGGCATAGACAAAACATTTAAATCTATAATCTATTATTATAAAATTAAAAAAATGATTTTAGTGTACGTACTAACGTACTGAAAACAAACAAAGTTCAAGTAGTAGTATTCTGTTAAAACAACGTAGTTCCTTGGAAAAAATCAAGTTGTAATTATTCTTTGATAAAACCTTTTTATTTGATTTTAGCCTGCAGAATCCCCCAATAAAATTATCTTGACTTGTGTCTTAACAGTTTGTTTAGAGGGAAAAGAAAAATGGAAACACTTTGTACAGAAAAGAAAAAAATATTTCTTGAATAATTAAGTTTATGCTTGAAATTGTGAGAGCTTGAGAAAAGGGCAATCATTTTATGTAATGGTTGTTCTTTATTGAATTTATCGCTCCACCAACAGTGTTTCAGTTATCTGGAGACGAGGCCCACTTGAAGCAGAGATAGCGCTATATTTACTGTGTATAGCATGTCGTGAACACCCTGCATAACACACCCAGTCACAGTATCATGACATCGTGTCAACCAGTCGTGGAATTATCCTTATATTTGCTTGAGCGTTGGCAAGGGAGCTATACTATTACCATTTTTTAACGAATTTGGTATGTCTCGGCCCGGGATACATGTCATAATGTCTTTTAAATTAAAAAAATAACTTTTGGCAAACGTATATGGTCTATTTAATCTGTTTAGCAAAAGGGGATTGTATTGTCTACGATGTGGTATTAAATATATTATTACTTTAAAAGTAGCTTTTTATGTGAACATTGAAGAAAGATAATTTATTTCTTTTTTTTGATGGTCGATCAACCGATTACTTTGACTGTCTGGAGACCTTAGTAACGAGTCGATTTCCAAATGAACATGTCGTTGTATTTTGGAGAATATAAACTACGCACAATGTGTGCATGTGGTCTGCACTTTCATATTGTTAACTTGATGTGGCTAAAATTCAGTTAAAACAGTTCCTATACAGCTCTGCCCAGCCATCACAATGCCCTCATCGACAGATGTCTTTACTAGACAGACATAAATGTAAATTTTCAACGACGTGACATTTCAACTAATAAACTATCCTGACACTCCACTAATTGTGTCTTGTTAAATAGTTTAAAATACTACTTAAATAATGTACCTTTCAGACATTACACATATCCATAGGTAGGATTGCCATTTTAACATATAAATTTCGCTACTATTTACATATCACTGTTTCCCTGTGACGATGGTCTGTCAGATATCAGATGATATTTGACAGATGTGTTTACCGAAAGGCGTTAAAACGTACGGTATTTGGTTGGTTTTGGATTATGTCGCTACATTTCTGTCATTATCTTACCGTTTGTATTGAAAACATGCAACTACAACAACTTAAATAATTATAGTATGTATAAAGGTTAGCTTCCATGTAACTTGGATATGCCAAAAGTTGACATTATTTACCAAACACATTAATGGTCTGTTAAAATAAGGAACATAAACGAAAACCAAGCAGGCGGACGTATTAAGCTAGTTTGATTTATACATAAATTAATATTAGGTAAATACCAGTGTCGACTGATGTTCAAGATTGAGTTAAACGTGTGTAGTGGGATTAAAATGTAGAAACCAAAAAGGTTCAAGTCTCAATGATGACAGTAGTTTAAATAATTATAAGACTCAATATGCATAATTGCAGTAGATATATTTTTTTTCTAACTGACCGGTGGTCAACCTTATCTGTTGCTGGCTGGAGATTCATGCAATGACGCACATTTATTTTGCATACTACAAGATTCGACTTACATATAACCAAGGAATATATAACATGTTTGATTTAATTTCGTCATATCTTTAAGAACAATGTCTTTCACTTCAACGAGGTGTTTTTAACTAATAATTTAATCTTTTAAAAATATCGAAGGCAACATACAAAATCTAAAAATGATTTGTTAAAATATTCGCTTGATTTTCTGCTGCCAAGCTTATTTACATTAAATTAAGTAATCAACTAATCAATTGTTAAATGGTCTACTAACTTTATTACATTTACATAAAATTAATCTAGCACAGTAATCTAGCACATTTTTAAAAGGTTTTCTATATCATTTTAACATAATCAACAACTTAATCACAAATCAATGAAAACATAGTCAGTGGTTTAGACATGATGCATAGTAAAAGACACATACAATGTAGATAGAATGAAAGTGATCTACTAAAATACTTCACATATATCATCAAAGACAGTACAGGTTACCCAAAATACGACTACGATAGTAAACATTTACAAATAAACAACACAAAATACAACTACGATAATGAACATTTGCAAATATACCACACAAAATACAACTACGATCAACTACGATACAAACATCTACAAATATACCACATAAAATACAATTACGATAATGAATATTTACAAATATACCACACAAAATACAATTACGATAATAAATATTTACAAATTTACCACACAAAATGTTTCATTAAAGTAATATTAATTGACATCTGTTGTATTTAAAGATTTCGTCTTTAGAGGGAAGGACCTTGCAAACGCTAATATACATCTTGACTTTTGATGGTATCAGGGGTCGAGTATAAGTGATTACGGTCCACGGCTGATTTTTTGGAGAGATATGGTATGGCATGATTTTGGCATATGTTTTCATAAAGCTTTGTCATATTTCCTTATTTAGGATTACAACAATCTTACCTGTGCAGTGTGGCGGTCGTAAAAATCACTGTTTAAAGAACCATATCATATGTTTATCCTAATCTCTTATAATCTAAATTTCAAACAGTTCAAGATATTTTCGTCCTTTTGTAACCTGCAATGAAGCTATGCAAAGACCGATCCTTGATAATATGCACACAAAATGTAAAAAAATTGTTTGTGGCTCCTAGCAAATTACCTTTATGGATATCTCTGAAGACAAGATGAACATAATTATGTCATTTCCAAAGATATAATACATCTCAAAGGTTACTTTTAATTACCCGTATTTTTATGTTTTGTTTTCCCAAGGTTATTTAAGAAGGTCTAGTATTTTTTCATTTATAACTGCATTTCTTTTCCTTCTTATTTACCTAATCTCATTTGAAATTGACGTTCTATCTGCTAAACATAGCAAATATTTTCTTAAATTTTAGCATATTATACTTTAGCTTTATTTTCCGTCGTCTTAACATCATACATCGCGATATATATTAAAACCCCTATCAGACCAAAACCCCTTCTCAACGATTCGATATAGATATATCTTGATCAAAGCTTCTGATAATAAAGAAGTTCATCTACCAATATGTGATGTCTTAAATTGCATGCTTCAGACCGATAAATATGTTCCTGGGGCTTACTGTCATGATGATATATCTGTCGTAAAACACATATATGATAATATTCATATGTAACATTATACATTGGTCTGTCACGCGAACCGTACTGAAAAATTGGTTTTATAGATTTTCTTGTCTTTTCCATTATTGTCTGTCAGAAAGTCCAGCGACGTCAGACTAGTATAAAGAGAGAAGGGTACCTATGTTTGATTCGTCAAAATCAATTATATTTAAAATGTTAAACAGTTAACAAATTGTTACAGTTCAAATATCTTCTTACTATGAAGAATGTCGTGGTATTGTACACCGTCCTACAGTTGCACCTGACAAGATGGAAGACAATATATGGACAGTTAAAACAAGCATTTTAACAATGTTTAATACCAATACTCTGTCGACTTGACCTTCGAATATGTTTTCATTTCACAAAAGTGGTGTTCGTGCCTGAACTAAATATTGCCATACTATTGAACAATTACTTACTGAATACAAAACCAAAAATCGAGATTTGTATTTGTTGGAATTGCGGGAAGAGGCCCTAAAAAGACAAATGATTCTTTTGTTTCCTTTTACGTAAAAGAAGACAGAATATACATTAAACAAAAAAGAATTCTTTTTTAAAATAATATTTACCAACTAGAAGTACGTTGCATCTTTTCATCGCATTATTCATCGTCAGAATCAATAACCTTGAAAACAGGTCGACTGCTATACTGAGCAGAACAGATGGGGCCGTTTCATTGCACGCAACAATTGTTCGATAGTCCATAGTGCAAATGCAGGTATCCGTCTGAGATCATGTTTACGATACTGAACATAACGTTTCGCGAAAGTGGTCGTAAAAACTGCACCTGTTTCTGACGGATGTTTACGGTAGCATTATGGTGCCATGTTACAGTGCATAAAACAGTTTGTCATTATATAGAGTATTAAATAATTGAGATTAAGGCAAACATGATGTTTTAATATCACAAATACATCTCAATGATTGCCATGAAATTCACAGATACATAAGTACACCCATCAAGATGTAGAACACAATGCAAATTGCTCAAACATAATTTGCGTAAAATATAATTTAATTAGGAATAAACATGTCGACATCATGGTAATTATCATTGTTATACATTCTTTAGAGAAAAATAATGTTACAATGCATGGTGGATAACAATCATTATTTCGGTAAATGTGTAATTCTTGAAGTGTAACCAGCGGTTTACTTTAATATACTTATGTCATCCACGCAGTAGAAAACGAATACATTTTCAGTTTATTTAATCAAGAATAAGTAAATTTACTACATATCAGCAAATTGGCAAAATTGTATACATAATTTTGATCTGTACACCCATTTTTACTTTAAGATAATGTAACTTAGGATTTTTATTTTTATTTTATTGAATTTAACTTCAAATGCAGTTAATCGCAAAATATATTAAATCTGTGTGTGGTTGTTCATAAAGTAAGTCACATGATTGAATGTGTATCTGTCAGCAAAGAAAATAAAATGAAATTGTGTATGCATAATGCATAATGCTCATCTTTATCACACGGGTTATATCAACCGATATTTACAGAGGAGATGGTGGGATATATATATATATATATATATATATATATATATATATATATATATATATATATATATATATATATATATATATATATATATATATATATATATATATTATATAAAATACAAGACGGACTACCTTTTTTGACGAAAGGATCAGGCATGTTTTTGTGAACGAAACTCAATTATCGCGTAATTATGCTTGTGATCACCCCAAAAATGTCCATATTATAACATTCTATAAAGATTGGTAAAATAGAGGCAATTAAAAAAAAGATTGAAAATTTCAGTAGCGGCGCCTTATCTGACTGACCTAACCGGACACTTCCTCTTTTCAAACAATGATATAGAAAATTTGTAAACAAAAAAGTATATAGAAGCTTTATTTATCAAAATGTACACATTTACAATACAGGCACATGATTAAAACTGTTCAGGAATAGTAATAAAATCAATAAAACTACGACTTTGTAGTCAGCACAAATAAAAACAATTGTCGAAATGTCGGATCATGTGAGTCCCTGTTGTTCTGATATTAGAATCTATTTGGTGTGAATTGAAAGAATCTGATGAAGAATCGTGTGAAACCCTAAGCAATGTTGCAGATATGAGCTACGATGATTTCGAGGCAAAATTTGGCTTTAATCCGAACATTTTTGAGAAGGAAATTGATGTTGAATCTGTGACTGTCTCAGATTGCTATCATCTGCCAAACGTGAGGACAGACCCAGATGATCAAATGTCGTAACATGATGAACATTCAAATGGTTTAGTTAGAGCTCCATCTTTAGTCGAACCAAATACAGCTGACTGCATAGATCTGGAAAAAATGTGCTAATAAATCACAGTTTCTAGACGTAAACATGAAAACCAACCCACCACCTCCAATCCTATCATTTCTCCAAATTTCGCAAGTCACCCTGTCAGAAACACGACTATTTTCGCAACTTTATGGCGCTATATTCAACGTTCAGAATTTCAATGTCATCAACAATTCAGTTAAAATCCATGGGCTACCTGTTTGTTACATCCATAAACACACACAAACCTCGATTGTAATTCGCGTTCCTTAATGCCAAGTGCGTAGCAACTTCAATATTACACGGCCTTGACATAACACACTACATATATAACATTACACGAGAGTGTGATTTTTGTTGTTCTTGTTTTCCAACAATTATTTTTAATTATCGTAATCAATAAAATTACAACATTATGTATAGCCATATAAACTAAAAGAAATAACATGTTTATTGTCTTTTTTTATTGTAAAACAGAACTTTTTCTTATAGCCGAAATACTCTTGTGATGTGTGTTCCTGTCGCAAAAATGCACGATAGTTTGTCGAATTTTGAGATACAAAATAATTCTACTTTCACTTTGCATGCCGTCATTCGTTGATAATCATTGATCCTATTTTGTACTAATTTGTTCTTACTTTTACACTTGGCTTGCATGTGAATACCTTTGTCTTCTGCCTTTTCAAATTTTGGTATATTCTGCAATGCTCATAGGACGTTGCCATATATAAAGATATTTATCATTATAAATACACTGATTTTAAATTGAACATTTATAATTTTATTAATCTTATCTACATTAAACTGATAAGAAAAAACAAGTGCCTCAGTGCGAATTGTCTTGTTAAACAATTGAATGTTTTAAAATAATTTGATAACTCATCATATTAAAAGAATGGTGAAAAAATGGCATATAAACTGGAACTCAATGCAATTATGTGCTATATTCAGCCGTTTAAGCAATAGTAATTGTGTAACATACAATGTTACTTATTGAAAATAATTGATCCTGCACCAATACCGTAGCAGGATAACAGGGGGCTTTGTGCATCTAACACTGTCTGGTCAGATTAAGTACTTATGTAGTTTACTGTTTGCTTTGGAAAAGTCGTATCTATTTATAGTAAACAAATTCGACCGTTGAGATAATACTTAAGATATATAAAATATGAATATGTATTTTGCATTACTTGTATTCACATGTGTACCATGTAGACTGGTTTAAGTGGACCTGTATAGGCATACCTGGCCAACTTATAAAACTGGCAAGTGATATCAGATATTTTCAGAGTGTTAATGCAGTCACTTGCTCATCTTCCCTCTCAACATCATATGGAAAAACATTAATTTACGAAAAAACGTCTATATTCTAAGAAATGCGTATACAGAGGAAAGTGTAATACAGTGAAAAAAAAAAAAATACAAAAGGTTGAAATAATTATTGGAATTAGGTGTCTGTATTGAAACTGGAACCGACTACATATGAAGAAGAACGTGGTTTATGTTTAATTACATAAAACATCTCCAATTTATTGCGTCGTATCTTTTTTCAGAAAGGACCCATACTTTACACGAAGTTAGCATATATAGGCCGACCTAAACTGGTAAGCGCCGACAGAAACCAAAGATCATAATGTATGTCATGTTACGCAAATAACGGTGTGTCACTTGTAGTGTGTAATTTAACTACATTTCACAACATGCTTCGAGTCGGTACAGCATTTTACCAACAAGAACATCTATTCAACTGGATCGGTTTTCTTTTCAGTGATTGCATTTGAGACACCCACCAGGAAGTGCGAGGTTAGAGCTCTGTAAAACCGGTTTAAGCACCCCAGTCGGTACATATTGCAGACTGACCGTTCCAAGGCGGTAACTGTCGGGTTTGCTCTTTTTGCTAAATGGCTTATCACAGATTTGTTCTTACTTTTACATTAAGCTGGCATGGGAATACCTTGACCATGTGCCTTTTTAAATGATTGTTTTTGTTGCAATGCTCTTAGGACTTTGGCATATATATTCTTATTGTTTATCCTGCTGTAAGAGAAAATGCCGAAACAATGGATATTCTTACCGTGTGATTGACCCAATGTTTTAATGTTGACAAAACCTGGCCAATATGTTAGTTCTCGCTGCATCTTTGTTCGTCTAATTGTTTCTGTTTACACGTTTCTCGTCTCAGATGGGGCTCTAGAAATTTGAGCACGCTTTCTCATGGTGTTTAAAAGGAAGATTACTGGAAAACAATGAAATTACAACTGCAATTAAAGTAAAAGAGCATTTTTGCGCTCAATACATTAGACAGATCGTTTGATGAGATTTAAAGTTAAAACAGTTACTCAAGAGACATGGGTTATTTTCTGTTAAGTACTGAGTACACTGTATATTTTAATTGTACCTAAACTACATCAGAAATATGCAAAATAGACCAGACACAGAATAAAGTACATTTTTTCATTTTTTTAAAGTATTTGAAAATATTAAGAAAATGACCAAAATGTGACTTTCGCTCGAAAAGGTACGTCGCCATTTTTAGCTTTGTGGTCGTCTATTTTGCGTATTCCGGTAATCATTGCTGTTCTGGCTGTGTTTTGCTTCAGTGTAATATGACAAATTTTGTGTTATTCTTGTTGTTTTGCGTATATAAGTAAAATGAATGTCGTAAAATAATGGCTATTCAGTCTAGAATTGATTGGTAAAATCTAATTATTTCCACCTGGTAGATTGTATTGTACCAAGTACAGAGTCCAGTTAACCAGTGAATTAGGTAACGGGTTATCGTTATGGATTAATCGTTTCAAAAAGGTGAACAGATTATCGGTTAACCGTTAGCATCTCTTATTAAAAGCTTGAACAATATCACTGAAAAATGTATTGTAGCATCACTTATCAATGTTCGCTTTATTCTCTTATTCTCTTTGTAATTTACACTTCCACGCAGTCTTTATCTTGCAAGCCCCAAAACAAGATTAAGTCTTTTTAACAATATCATTTCGATAGGTAAAGACTTCTTTAAGTAAAATCAGAGGCAAAAATAGTTTATCCTAACAAATTGCAATAAAATGCACGTATTTATTTAAGCTTTTTTTAAGCTTAGACGCTATAACACAAGTTAAAAAATAGATTTTTTTAGGCTCAGAGTAAAAAAGGTTGGTATTCAGTTGAATATTGACAAAAAGGTGTACCTTCTCATGTAAAATATGAATACCATAGTTTGAATAGCATTCAATAGAATAAGTGTATGTATTGTTAATTTGACAAAGAACATGTAGTTATTTTACATGAATATATATTTTACAGAATTGATACTAACTTAAATACATTTACTTAAAATTTGCTTTCTTGTTCTTTGAAAATCTTGTTATATTTTGCATTTATCTGCTGCGTCTATCAGAAAGACATGATAATAAAACAACTTGAAGCAAATGTTTTAATATTGCTAACCCCAATTTTTGCCGATTTCCACACACCATTTTCTGGCATATACTGTTTTCTTAATAGCAAAACATACTTTCATAAAATGCTGCAGAAATTTTAAAACTTTTCCTTATAACATAAACGTGTATAGCGTGCCAAGAAACAAGTACTTCACACTTCTGTTAAAGCCACTAATTTCTTTAATAAACGGTGTCAAGAATTTAATCTGATGAATTTTAGATATATCTGTTTAAAAACATACACAAAAGTATTACATCAAAAATTTTAATTAGAAAATTATATTGTTAACACAAGAATAATCCATATTACTAACAGTTATGTGCCGGAAACTGGCATATTAAAGAAATTAGAGTTGATACTAAAATGCATTGACAATAGAAATGTGGCTTTATGTCGCTGAAATGTATATGTTGTCTATTTGGGGAGGAGGGAATAGTGGGGTTATGTTAGTCAGAGTTGCGTCTTGTGACTTATTTCATCAAAGAGAATTCTGTAAAATTCTTATACTGTCATGCGTTGATAATCCTCTTTTTTATTACGTCCATAATGTGAATGCTACTCAATGACCTGTAATACGTATGATATTACAACAGGCACCCTAATTCTCGGCATAATATATTGATGTTAATCGGACAATAATGACACTGTATACTCACTAAATACAGGTATATGTTCATTTTCATACACGACGTATCAACTGCATTCTAAATTGTTTGATTGCTTGACAATGCTATATTTAACAAATAGTAAGATAATTCAATATATAAATTCGACATTCTATCCACTAAAAATATACAACACAATTATAAATTTATCATTACTTCCTGGCTTATTTATTGTTCGCTCTTATTTAATAAAAATTCTTATTATTGAACATACAGGTTTAATAATAGGATTGCATTCTTTGTACAATTGTAAATTATTCTTCGCCGAAGTTATACAATGACAGCTTACAGAAACATGTTTATATTATCTTTAAACTTATTTTACAAATATTTACATAAACAATTGTTGATATTGGAATAAATGTGAACAGGTGCCAACTACCAAACCTTAGTTCAAGAAAAAAGGTCATTTAAAGAAGAAATTGCCAGACTAACGTTCAGGGTTCAGTTTGGAACCTCGGACATCCTGTGATGCGTCTGACTGATTTTTAACTACAGATAAATCCGCTTTATGTATGTGTGGGTGAATATCGGAAATAACGTCTACATATCCATTTATACTAAGAAGGCGTTATTGCATATATATGGCACACTCGGGACTTAATAGTATGTACGTGTCATAAAGCAAATTATGTCTTACTTACAACGTTCTCTGTGTTGAGATATAAAACATTTAAATGCTTTTTTGTCTGAAAGAAACATCTTATTGCAAAAATGTGTTTGTTTGTTTGCGAAGTAGATACAAACATGAAGTGACACTTAGTTTATGAGTCAAGACAGCATATTTAAAAAAACTCTGAGTATTTTCAACGGTTTTTAATTATTTTATTTTCATGACAGATTTACCCTGTTCCTTACCACTTGTTTTCAATAGGAATACATGTTTAAGCTCTTTGAGAATTACCATATATATGCAATTATGAACACCCACATGGCAGAGGTACACACGCAAGTTAAAATGTCCAAACGACTGAGCCGAAACATGACACAAAAATAAAACAGAATAATGCTTTAATGGCTTATTACGCTGTCGATGTCATATATTTCAAAGACAAAACAAACTTCATTATATAGCCTACACATTCCTGTAGATTCTGTTAGAAAGAGCGCGTTAATATACGCGAAGTCACTTCCGCCTCGACATTTTTTGTATATGTTGACGACGTAACATAAATAACAAAGTCTAACCTGGTACAGCGCTAGTGTTATTTCTCGCTCATTAACATATTCTATAAGAATATGGAATTACGACAAAGTCCTTTGAGCATTGCAAGATATGCCAATATTTGAAAAGGCACAGGACAAATGTATTAACATGCAAGCCAAATGTGAAAGTAGAACTTATATGTGACAAAAAAGCAAACCAAACAATTACCACCTTGAAACAGTCGGCCGGCAAAAGGGACCGACTACAGTGCTAAAACCGGTTTTACAGACCTCCGTTCTCGCACGTCCTGAAGGGTTTCTCATATGCAAGCAATGAAAGAAAACCGATCTATTTGAATAGAAAATGTCCAAGTGCTGACGTTTTCTTAGATAAGTTATGACGACCTTAGTGACGTAATTGAAAAGAAAAATCCACATGGTACCTAGAAGAGAGGGAGGTATCACTTCTATTTGAAAAACTAAACTAAATTGTTGATAGTAACTAAAATCCATTTTCTATAAGAATATATGACAAAGTCCTATGAGTATTGCAACATATACCAAACTCCGAAAAGGCACAGAACAAAGGTATTTCACATGCAAGCCAAGCGAAAAGAACAAATTTGTGATGAGTCATTTAAGGAAAAGAGCAAACCCGACAGTTACCGCCTTGGAACGGTCAGTCGGCAATATGGACCGACTGGGGTGCTTAAACCGGTTTTACAAAGCTCTAACCTCGCACTTCCTGACGAGTTTCTCTAATGCAAGTAACGAAAAGAAAAACGATCTATTTGAAACGAAATGTCCATGCGCTGATATTTTCTATACGTTATGACGAAAGTAGTGACGTCATCGAAAAATAATGTCCACATAGTGTTCAGAAAAGAATATGGTATTATTTCGATTTGAAAAAAAAACACCACAAAAATGGTTGACCACAAATAAAATTACCTTTCTGAATCATGAACAAACATGACCAGAGACGAATAAATGATTGTAGCATCCTGTTCATGTGAAGATGGAATTTAAGAACCAAAGTTCAGTGTCCATCAAAGGAAACACGTAACAATCCTTATAGGATGAATTAAATGACAACATAGATTACATGCACGGGGACATTTTTACGACCGCCACACTGCACAGGTAACATTGTTGTAATTAGGAATATGACAATTTGCAACATATACCAATATTTGAAAAATCACAGAACAAATGTATTCACCTGCAAGCCAAATGTTAAAGTAAGAACAAATCTGTAACGAGTCATTAAACAAAAAAGTGAGATTAAGAGGTTATATTTGTATACGTTACATTTTAGATTTTTTGATTGATGTAATGAATTCATGAGATGCCCTCATGTACGTTTCTTTCTACCTTTGCTGTTCACGTTCTTACTAACGATGTCAATATAAAGTTATCATTTAACTTAAAAGCTAAGCTGTTTGTGAAACTGTGTGATCTTCACGCTTAAAATATATAAAAAGTACAAATACCTTTTATTCCATTAAACATTAGCCACTATACTACTACTATTTAGAGATTCATACATAACATTTACAGAATCATAATGTACATATAATTATTCTATAAGAACAAGAAAAGTTGCACATGGTTTTAAAATCTAGAAATTCATTTTCAGACATCAGTATATTCAAAATGACAGCGATAAATAGTCGAAGTCAAATTGTTCTTATTCTTATAAGTTAAAACAAAATTGTAATTGCGCACTTGGGACAGAAATAACAGTATTTTATCCCCACTCGGGTTACGCTTTCTTTTTAAATATCACTGTCTTTAACTTCATTAGCATGTCCCATCTGAGAAGATGCACAGCATGTCGGTTAAAACAATTTAACCCATTTTCTTGCAGTGTTTAACCAACCACCAGAAGGAACCAAAAGAAGCTGCATCAGAAATCTGGAATCAACAATAATAAGAAGGGTTGCGCTATAGACGAGAATAAGGCAAAATTGTGTCGCGAAAAATCTGTTCCTCAAGATTTAAATTATTGATCATTAAACAGATTTACTATTTCTTGTACTTGTCTGATAAAATAACTAATCTAACATGAGTTTGGAGAGGGTTTGAAAGGTGGTATTCGATTATTTGGCCTAGAGTTTAGTTGCTCAAACAATCAAACAAATAACTGCTACCTTAAAAGAACCCATGTAATGTTGTTTATATATATCCTGCATCTATGTAAGGTAAAAATAACACCGACTCGTTATTACGAACTTGTAAATCCAATCAATGCAACACCATTTTCTTACACTTCACTACCTCTCCCGCACAGGTACAGCTATTATAAGAAACGTATAAAATTTAATGTGGTATATTGATTTTGCTATATCAATTGAAATAGAGCATTAGCTTATCAAGATGTGTGTAACTTAGTTTATCAACACACAGAGAATCGTGATACAACACCAATTTAAAATAACTTATAGAAGTGCTGTTTTTTTCAGTGCTAATATGAATTTCAAATAAACATGTAACCAAAGTAAAGGTACGAGCATCACGTTCAAACGTATAATATTAAAGGTGATTAACTTTTGAATTACATGTTCATTTTTGGCATTCTTGGCATGCATTGCTTTATAATTCAATGCAATCATAACCTAAATAATAATTTGTACGTACTAGAAAGATCCCGCAACTTAAGCGTAGTAAAATGCATCAATGTCAATATTTGGATAACCGGGCTTAGGATGAATTAATTAAATGTTAGAGCGACGATAACCCCTTTTGATGAAACGTATATAATTATATGATAGATTATGCAAAAATCATGATATTTTGCAAGGACGCAATTTGTTAGCGATTAGAAAAACATCATTTGAACCACTTAAAGAATACAAGCTAGACAAAATTTATTTCAGTTTTTGAGAAATTACAGCCACATACAGCAGCCACGCAATGTGAAACTGAGCATAGCATGTCACTGCATATCAACAATGTAGTTTGCCCTGAATACTTGTTGATAAATTGTATTTGTTCACAGTTCTATGAAATTCATTGCATCTTTACTAAGGTGTAACTCGATTATGTATATAAACCGAAGTCATTCCCTAATGGATACACATACAGAGATATTCAAACAAATGCCACTTTGATAAATCTAATTTTATTTAGAGCATATCAACTTAAATACATTTATCAATGCGATTCATATTGTGTTATTGATATGTTTTAAATGTTTATAGTAGAATTAAAATTAATTCACCTCAGCTAGATTGTTAAGAAAAAAGACGTCTTTGCGAGACAGAATCTGATACTTAAATAATGCTTCATGTAACCTCAAAAGGTAAAATCGGTTGTGTAAGTATTTAACCTAAACTAGTGCCGATTATCGATTGTGTGAGCATTTTACCTCAGTAAGCACCGGAGATTGTTTGTGTGAGCATTTTACCTCAGTAAGCACCGAAGATTGTTTGTGTGAGCATTTTACCTTAAATAGAGCCGAAGATAGCATTTATCTATCCATAAACTTTCGTGCCTATGTGTCTAAAATATTGTAGATATGAGTGTTTATTATTGAGTTCACTATGCGGTCTTTGGTATATGTAACGTCCATACATCAGTTAATAATCGTTACAATTTTGTGTGGGTTTCCAAGTAAATGTAATTACATTTACAGTGTGTGGATGTAGACATTATTGGTAAAAAGAAACATATAGAGAGCACGATGTCAAAGCAGAAATGAATAATAGTGAGAAATAAAGAAAAGGCAATGACAGCTGTGGTATATTTATGAAAATTGACAGTGTGGAATGAAAATTTATTGAAACTATTGTCAACGTTCAATTATTTAAATACAATTACACGTACAAGCCAAACGATGTTACTTGAAATATAGCCATTTTTTTTATTTTAAGATGCAATATTTTCTTATACCCTAGACTTAACGGACAGACAACGTGCCATCAAACCCGTTTATATCACACTTATTGGCAGCGTTTGTCTTCAGGGGCAAACAGTACTTATTGAATAACAAAAGACATGTACATCTGAGCCCCAAAAGAGAATGACTTAACAAAACAAGATAAACGTATGAAAAGAGTGTTAAATACGTTTTGGATTCTTGTGTAGTTTTCCAATCATGATAACAGTTAACATATGATGGTCGTATGGACAAAAATAATGTTTAGAGTATAAAGTACGTAAACATAATATTAGTAAATAGCCAGGTATATATGCTTCAAAAAACAAAGAGACCATGGCTGATCGGAACAAATATGTATGTGCCTTTTAGATCTGTCTATTTAGTATCTTCGCTTACCTTTTGTTAAAAAGTTTAAATGCTAAAAGAAGGGAAAACTATTGAACCTTCTAAATTTAATGTTTTATCCTATATTCAAAATGAGCTGTCTCAGGACAACTCTGTAAAATATACCTCATTTTCCTTTGGTAGGTTTTTATAAAGTATTTGTATAAGGTAGTTTTCTTACCTGTAATTTTTTTATTCGTCGTTAAACGGGTTTGATCTAAACTGAGATACATGTAATGTATATAAGTGCATGCTTATAAATTGTGATTGATATTTTGCATTATAATAAACTTTATTTGAACGCTTTCATTTATTTGTAAAATACTCTTAATCATTGTTTTCTACAAATCATTATCAGCTTTAATGAGTTGATTATTTAATAATCAATTAATGTTACAGCTTCAAAAAGCTAATATACATACAAAGGTCCTTTTTTTTACACTAAATGCATACAAATAGGTGTAGGTATAACATAGCTATTGTTTTATGCATTAAAGTCTAGAATGAATTTCTCCTATAAGCCGAGAGAAAATATTATCATGAGTAATATATGGTTACATTCCTCTGCAGATACATCGAGAATTTTCCTCTTGGAAAATTAAGGAGAATGTAGATGGTGATTATATAAGCGATGATAAACATTATCTGTAGACGACGGTTGCAATTTCACGGTGAGTGTTTATAAATATTTGTATTCTTCTACTGTAGGTATTTCCCAAA
The DNA here is from genome assembly GCA_007844125.1 of Sinonovacula constricta. Classification (NCBI taxonomy): domain Eukaryota; kingdom Metazoa; phylum Mollusca; class Bivalvia; order Cardiida; family Solecurtidae; genus Sinonovacula; species Sinonovacula constricta. Next base: position 16,583,392 of record CM017559.1, read on the forward strand.
TACGGATGTCAGCGTTAATTTTATTAAACAGCTAACTATAAAGCCTTATTGTTATTTTGTATGCATCTTCGTGTGATACCAACGATACTTAACGTGAATTAAAAGACGGTGCATAAAAAGTATTTGTTACCAATTTGCGCGAAATACAGTTTTTAACTTTCTTTCAACATATGAATACAAAACAGGTAAATTTTGAAAAATAAAGACATGAAATGCCTGGTCTTTACAACACATGCACGAATACAAACACATACAATCTTCGTTTATAATTATAATGATGTGTATGTGACATTGTAATCCAAACTTCACCTCTATTTACAGTTGTGTGATCATTTTGCAGATAAATGATTTTTGAAAAAGTTGATTAACATTTGATGGTTAATATGGTCAGTAAATTGTTTAAAAGAAGTTGCACAATATAAAGGGTAAAATTTCTGTCACATACATATATAGATTGAGCATTAGTTAACCTCAATAAGATAAAATATTGTTCCACAACCTATGAGAAAATATTTTTATCAATTTTTGCTACACTAACTCCATACGAAGACCAGTTATTCTTTGGCAAATGGTGCCTTTTCATCATAAGATTTAGGATAGATAAGAGAGTAAAAAGGGGAAATATTCTTTAAAAAAGAAACAGAAAAAGTTATTTACAGTTTATAACTATAAAGATGAAAAAAAAATCTAAGCAAAGTGTAAAAGTAAGAACAAATCTCTGATGAGTAACTTAACAAGAAAGGGCAAAACTAACAGTTACCGCCTTGGAACGGTCAGTCAGCAAAAGGCACCGACTGACGTGCTGAAAGAGCTACAGAGCTCTTACCTCGTACTGCCTGAGGGGTTTCTCAAATACGATCAATGTAAATAAAACCGACCTATTTGAATAAAAAATGTCTCAACTCTGAAGTTTTCTTTTGTAAATTATGACGAAACAAAGTATTTAAAAGTATTAAAGTTGACAACTGTGGGAAACTGTTTATTCATTTAAAAAAAGACAATAAAATGGGAATATGTAGGATGAAGTAGGTCTTTTTAGATGAAAAGAAAAAGAAAGAAAACTAAATGTTTGTGTCTTTTATTAAATTTAGACAATCTTAGTCTCTGTCATGCCATTTGAACGTTACGACTATGGCATTTTAAACCTTATGTATCTTTATGTTGAAAATATGCAATATTTGCTGAATATATGCAATATATAACTCATATTAAACAGATGGGTTAATACCTTATTAAATGAAGACCAATATTGTTGTAAATGGCAGATAGAAACAATTATAATGCACATATGCATTGTAACTTTATGTCATTATATTATCTGACAGAAGAACATGCTTTCCAGTATTCAGTATATGTTTGGGTGTCATATTTTGCATGTGCATTGCACTGATCAGTTCTGTATTGATTAATTATAATAATACTTTTTAAATACATTTGGATTTTGAATCGTTTATCATGCTATAAATATGCAAATTTAGCATACACAAATACTATAGTTAAATAATGTGAAAGTACTTGTTTCCAAAAAAAAATATCTTTCTTTGACAACTCCATGTTTAAAGTAGGACAATAAGCATTAATAAATTGCCAGTAAGTCCTGCCAAAAATTGTCACTGGGGAACAAATACAGAACATACGAAGAAGAGTGTCCTCTTTATCATAGCACAAAGAATGTTTTTGTTGTCTCTTCTTAAGACGATTAGTTCCGAAAACTTGGTGATTTATTCTTCTTTGAAACAATCGTACTGACGTATTTTATGGCATTTTAATGAACACTTTAAGCAATTCTAAACTGTCGTTATTGTCACCACCTAGCCTGTTCACCCATTTATCTGGAGATGACAGGTGTATCTTATTTTTCACCATTTATCATTAATAATTCTGCTGTCTTCATTTAGAGATCCTTTATAGTACACACATTTTGTCTAAAAATGTCTGTCTATAGATTAAAGTTTGAAAAAACATGATACGGACTCAATATAGAAACGCTTAGTAAATACTTTGCTTTACATTAGATATTTTAATCTTTAATGTATAGGACATGAGGTAATATGACACACATTTTTACTTCCTTACTTTATTAACAAAGATATTGAAAAATGATTTCAACACAATACACATAGTTTTAAATCAACAAGATGGAAGCTTTGTTGTCCATCTACAGCTTGATCCGTTATTAAGTTCACACCTTCAGCCTTCCTAGTACAAAGAGCTCTAATATTAGTAATGTATGGGTTCGAACTTCGAGAGAAATGTCGAGAATAACCGAATTACTGTATGAGACCTTCTTTTGATATAAGGTTTTCGCATCCAATATCGTTCGGTTTATCGGTAGTGAGTATAGCTGTATCATATATTAAGATACATCTATATGTATATTTTAAAATAATAAGGCTTTGACTAAATACCATAACATCTCAAGATTACAAAGTGTCTTCATGCTATCTTTGTAAGATCTAAATGTTTTGATGTTACTGTCATATATTACTGTCGTAATATTGTTAGCTGGTTAGTTATAAATGCAAGTCATGTTAACAATATTACAAGACAATTCCCCTAAATATTAAGATTTGTAGGAAGAAATAGAGAATAGGGAGAACACATGTCCTTTAAACTACGAGATATATCTAAATAAATGTAGGGTTGTCGTTAAGAACGCGATGAAGTCATTTGATATTTCCGAATAATATAATACCATCAAAACAAACAATTAGTGGCACCAATTTCGTTTATCATTGAATATTACTTGAACCGTTTTGCGTTTAACAACAAAATATTGTTAAAACAAATATACACGTGTGTTCATGTTATAAATGTTCTCTGACAAATAACAGTCATGAGCAACACAATTATGTATTTTTGCATACCCGCACTGCATGTTCACAGTATAAAAATAGCATTATGATCCTACGAAAAATGTAAAATAGTCTTCATATCTAATTGAGAGTGTGTGTTGCTTTCCTGGCAAAGGAGAAGCAAAAGTGCCTTGTGCATACCAAGACTTGGAATTAAAACGTATACAATCAAACAATTAAATTATTTATTTTACGCGTAAAACTTTATTTTTAAAATGAACAAAATATTACCTTTCTCGGCAAGTTTAAATCAAAAATCAAATACAAAATATAAAATATACAAATAGCATTTTAAAGTTATATTTTAAATGTGCTATTAATTAACTTATTGTAGTTATTAGGTAAGAAAGATAATATTCTGTGTGTATTATAAGAATGTCAGTTTATATTTGTTTTCAATTAACATGGCCGCAATTTCTGTCATCAATACAAAAGAGAAACGATGGCTTTTAAGTAAACAAAAGGCAGTGCTGTGTCACTGCTGACAAAAATGTTCAACGAGTGATCTTGATTTATTTTTTTAATCAGAATGCAATATACACAATTAATACATTAATCCATCTGTTACCTTTGCTCTCTTTCTCTCTCTCTTTCAATATCTAGCATTCTCTTCTACTGCATCTTTTTTGTGAACTTTCTTACGCTCACCCTCTTTCTCTATCATTAAGCTCATGACTTATGCTAACTTGTGTTTTTTGAAAAATAGTCTATTCCAGGAAATGCTTATTAAAAGCAACATGCCGAAATAGCTCTGTATTACACTTCTTGAACATTTTTTCAAGAAGAAACTTCTACGGCATACAGTTTGCTTTACATAACAATAAATAATGAGGATCATCTGCGTCACACAGAGCAAATTGGAATAGATTAAGCAAAAATATTAAATTGCGGTTAAGAATGAGATGAGACCGGCCAAATCATTTGCTTGTTTTCTTTTGTATTATTAAGTAATTAAAAATCTAAGGTCAACACAGCATTGTATTGATCTCTACAGCATTTACTTACAAATTATCTTTCTTTCTAGGGAAAGTGTGTATGTTAAAAAAGATTTTTACGGTAACAAATGCTACTAATTTGTATTTTCAGTTTAGGAACAAGTATTAAACGTGATTAATTAACAATTAACAAGTATTTAGTGGTACTGTGTTTTAACAAAAATATTCACGATGGAAAAACACAACACGGAACAGTTCTAAAATCACAATACAAAGTTTAATCAATAAGTGCAATTAATATTAACTTTGGATAAACAACATTCGTGTAAATAGACATATGTTAACCCTAGAGATTTATCAACAGAAAACAAACACAAATAACATGGTTAAATATGTATTTAGAAAGCAAAACGTGATTTTCCCTAAATCTCGATTTCATAATTAGTAATACGTTGGCTAATTACAAACGACATTCCTACTAGAAGAGGAATAACTCTTGCAAGATCTTTAGAACATAACACAATTAACAAAGGAACATGTCAAATTGTTATATATTCAAGAAAGTATGAGTGATAGTCAAAACTTTGAGGAAATAAAACACTACGGAATATAATTTACCACAAAAGATGGTATACCTTTGAGACTTTGATCATTATAGTGAGTGAAGAGACTATAACATATAGTTCTTATATGTTTTTTTTTTAAATGAGAAGAGCAAGAATAATACGAAAAAAACTGAAAATTCTCATGAGTATTGCGACATGTATTAAAATTTACCAAAACATAAAACAAAGCTCTGTACATGCCAATCAAATGTTAATTTTTAAGAAAGGTGATATAACATAAAAATGTTGCTGTTTTTTGGTTACATCGACACAATTATCGTTATATTGGCGACGTCCAGCTAATTATTGGTGGGGGAAGACCCCAAGACGTAGGGTAGAACCACAGGAGCACTGCAGTTAGCTGGAAAACTTCTCCACAGAAGTTATCGACCCGACCAGGACTCGAAACATGAGGGGTTAAGGAGTTTCAAGTCAGGGCGCCCCCGTACATAAAAAATAGTTAACCTAACAGTTTCAATCCTGGAACGGTCATTCGACTGACTAGAATACTATCTTTAGGAAATAGAAAATGTTGGAAAGATGTTTAAGAATTTTATCAAGTGCTAAATAGATATATACAGCAAGTTTTCTTTAATTTAAAAAAAGGCTACTTTGTATCGAATTCAGTGACTAAACTAATTAGTAATTTTAACACAGTATTAGCGAACAAGGGTAACTACTATAAGAAGTAGACAAAATAAGAACCAATCACAACTGTCAAACGTTTATTTCTAAAAACATAACTAGTTATAGCAAAATGATTTAAAGAGAATTTCATCGTTTAATTAATGGACAAACTTGTTTAAAATCAATTCATTGGATAAAATGCACAATTTACATATGTTAGAAAGAGTATGAAATAAAATCCCGAGATGTCACTTGTGTCCAACATTACAAAAAAGCCTTCGACCCACTTTCATTGATCTTGTTAAAAACCACCTTAGAACTTTTGTACAATGCTTTAAAGATGGATAAGTAGATTTACCATAACATAGAATAAAGCTTCATTTAGTAGTGGTTTGTGTAGTTTTAGTTGCAAAGTGATTGCTGTCATAGTTAATATCATCATATATATATATTTACACTCAGTGTCGGAGTGCAGATGTTGTTATTTAGTAACAGTGAAGAGATTAAAAGGCATTGCAATTTGACATTTTGAGTCTCAAATGTCACAACACCACTTTTATCTTTTATTCCACAGGAATGTTAAATATGTTAAATGTGTGCTTACATCTCCGGCATGCAAATTAATCTTGATAAAACAAAAGCTGTATTGAAATCTTGCAACTAGAACAAAGTTGGGATAGTAGAATCGTACTACTTGGAGTAATCTTTTCAGCGAAATTTATTGACATGAATAAATTGAACTACAAGACTGTTGGTGTGACGCTGAACCCTATAAAACAAACAAAACTAACAAAGACGAAATCTAATACCTTTTCACAAACAACGGAAGGAACTGTATTACTACCACTATTGATATTACGGAGAACAAGGAAAGTCTGTAGATAAATGTATGCTAGAATCTTTCATTATGATGCAAAACCATGCCCATTAAATAATATTAGCAGACTTAAGCAGTGAAGAAAATGATATGTTAACGATATTTTAATTATCTTGTAAATGTAATAAAGATATCTCGATACTTAAATGGTTGCAGAGTAGAAAAATTCAATAGAACTTTAGGAACATGTGATTTATTACCAAGAAATGAAAATTAAACATGAAAATACCGGGTTTCTGGGTAATAGGGACAAACGAATCTATCCTCGACGTCTTTTGGAGATGAGCATTTGTAAAACCTTTCTGAAGTTATTTAGAATGTCTAAATAAACACATTGTCCTGCAAAATTTGTCACGCTAACAAATTAAAACAGTGTTTTGGTACTCCACTATAAGTAAAATACTGCATTTTCAAAATAAAAGCAAAACACATACCAAACAGTTAAGTTTTCCAAAAACAATTAATTGACCAGATTTTAATATAGCAACTTAATGCGAGGAAGATTATGAATTAGCAAAGAAAATGCAGAGTTGAAACCAGTAAGTTTTTAATATCAAGCAGTTTTGCATATAATTTAAACTTCTTTTCTTTTCACCGATAACACCAATACCGGTTTTGATTTTAATTTACATATTAAGTTTTAATTCAGTAATTAATTACCTGTACGTAATATAAATGTCACGTAAGAACTTGAAGCATAAACATGTTGATCGTTCATCGCTTGGACCTGTCTCTCAATGGTAACACAATAAGTATGTCTCAATAATCCATAAATAACATACAGCATTTTACATTTTTATCAGTGGTATCTAAGGAACAATTTCTTGAAGAACACAATTTTTTCATGTAAAATATATTTATGTTTTGCACAAGCATAAATTCTCAGCATTTTAACACATCATCATTATATAAAGCATGTTATAAAATTGTAAATATTAAAAGTTTTAAAAATAATAGAAGTATATTTTATCATATGTGAAATAAAAATTACAAAAAGTAGATTTAGAGAAATGACATTCGTATAACATGCATTTGTTTTGTCGACTTAAACAATACATGTATTCAAGTCGGCTTAGTCATATTTATAAATTTATTAAAGAAAATGGCTACATTGCATATAAAAAAACTCCAATACTTAAAAGGTCTTGGCTATAATTACTTAAACAAGTTGGTCTAGTCATATCAATGGATGTATTATAGAAAGTGGCTATAGTGCCTAGCTATAATCGGGAGGAAATTCAAACAAGAGTGTTGTATGGGGACATATAGAAAAATGTTCTCCTCTCAATAGCATGAGTTAAATTAGTTGCAGCAAAGGAATAGATATAAAGCATTATTCTGCTTGCGGTTTCTACCTAGAAAATGCTGTGTTTTTTGTTTTGTTTTTTTTGTTATAATTTTAGGCATTTAGTGCAAATATCACCATGGTGAGGAATTTAAAATATTTCTTGACTAAATGGCGAATTCCGTTATTGTATAGAACACGGAAAAAATAATGATTTTTCAAGGCATTACTAAATCAGCACGCGGATTGACAAAGGGCAACATTTAACACAGAATAAGAATTTTTGACAAAGTCCTATGAGCATTGCAACATATACCAAACTCCGAAAAGGAACAGAACAAAGGTATTTCACATGCAAGCCAAGCGAAAAGTAAGAACAAATTTGTGATGAGTCATTTAATGAAAAGAGCAAACGCGACAGTTACCGCCTTGGAGCGGTCAGTCGGCAATATGGACCGACTGGGGTGCTTAAACCGGTTTTACAGAGCTCTAACCTCGCACTTCCTGACGAGTTTCTCAAATGCAAGCATCCTTTTTAGCCCAAATATAAATATTGGAAACTCTCATTACTGCCCCCCATCTATGACTAAAATTACAAGCCTTAATACTTCATAAAGAACGGTGTCCTTTGCAATAAAAATATGATTTTATGAGGCTTTATTCTTTTATGCTACTCAATTAGAGATCTAAACTAGTTTTAACTACGATTTAGAGCGAATATTGTGTGTCAAATAATATGTTCAATACCAGATACTCACAGGAATAATACACAGCAATCAGTATGATGTTAAGGACCTTCCCCATTTTATTACATTTTTTTACGTTTTGTAATAATACATCAGGGATGTTTTATTCAAATTGTAAAATATGTTTCACCTGATAAAGTGAGTCAAAATCGTGTTATCTTCCCGTATGCTTTATATATAAGCTGAAACAATTGTATTGCCATCATTTAGTTATAGATTTCGAGTAAATATAAATATCACTAGACCTGCACGCACCTTAAATAGAAAATAAAACGATGTTTCTATCTTTCTCGTTTAATTAAATAGGCGCTGATTGATTTTTACCTGTATATAATAAATAACTGTGTGGAAATGACATGTGTAAACATGATAAGATGTAATAGTTAACAAAATGTTAGAATAATTTGAAATTTAATATAACGTAAAAATATTTTTTTTTAAACGACATGATATTTTTATATCAGGGTATGTAAAACTCTATTATATATATTAGTGTTTTAGTGTATATAAATATTGAAGATAAACAGGTTTGGAAATAATAACATTGACAGTGGGTTTTCGCAATTTATACTGTATAATATAGGTAGTGTAGAAATCGTCTTTAATTAGACAAAAGTATTAGGTTATAAAGAAAGTACGCTTACATTCCCCAAAGCAATGGTAGGAAAATGTTACGTGTATTTAATGTCAGCAAACTGTCGGACACCATCCACTTTAATATTAACCTATTTAATTCGTCCTACTACATCAGTGACACTATGATGCATTTAACTCTCGTAAGTCTTGTTTTCATTCTTATAGTGTTTTCATATTTGTTATTTACGATGGCAGTCTTTCTAAATGTACACTGTCAGCGCATTGGTTACATGTTGCTTTGCAGAGAAAACCATTTATTATCCTCTATACAAGAATACAGAATTACAACGCTAAATTTTGCATGGCATTCGTGACATGCACTAGTCGTAGATTTGTTTAATAAAAGCATTCTTCATATCACACGCAAAGTTGCAATATTTCACTAGATGATTAATAGAATAGCAGTTGTCCTTGTTAAACATAAATACTGCAAACAACATTCAAAGATACCCATCATTGTTAAGCGACGATATAAAACATCATAATTTGAACCATTAGATTATATTAATAAGGATGGTAAGAGTGTATTAAGAGATTTCTAAGTGAAACACAATTGAGCATTCCTCAGCCACTTTCAAACAGTTAATGAGGGATTACAAATATGACACATATATCATATGTTAAAAGAGTTTTTTGTCTCATATTAATACAATTCATTTGTCCTGTGTTCACCTTTCTTTACAAGTGCATGGTATGATCATGATTCATACCTGACTGATTACTTTTCTGTTTAAATGTTATTCATTTTGCTAAAGCTTAAGAATTTCTTGTGTGCCCTTTTTTCTGTAATAACACATACAAAACGCCTTGGCAATTCTTGGCTTGAGTAAAATGAAAGGGAACAAGTGATGTCACTTCTAGACAGTTGCTAAGCAGCGACTCTATGTTGACTTTATGTCAGTCTTAACCTTAATATTCCCTTATTAATTTTCATTTTCACTTACATTTTATTTATGTTTGCAGTAATTTGACAGTTAATGAAATAGTATTTTGCATATGTTTTAAGTGTGTTCGCACAAGTAAAACCGGTTGTTATCGCCTGACACGACGAAAACAGTCATGACATATAGCTTGCTGTTTTTGTGTTTTATATGCCACATCAATCATAAAACGAAAAAAGACCACTTTAACAAATATACTAACAATACAGATTATACTTAATTTGAATGACTGAGCTGTTTGGAATCTGTTGAGTCTTCAGTCGATCATGGTCACTATAAAACATTTGAATTTCACTTTGCTTCCAAATGGGCACGTGTACATAATTGATAACAATATAACATTTCATCGGGTAACAGTTCTGCAGCATTAATCTCAAGTTGGTGCATTCATTGCAAATACCATCAGCGTACCATCAATTCTGAGAGAAAACATGTCCTCTGTTAAACTTCTAGAATGTGTTGGCATGTTGTTGGCAATCATTTTGGATTCTGGACAGGATCTAGTATTGCTGGTGTCTTATGATACTTTGGACCGAAATATAATGATGCGCGTGTTGTTGACCATTAGCATGCTTCTTCCACTCTATATACATGAATGACATTATACTCGCCACAATTAACAATTATGCATCAAACAAACTTTCCTATTCTCGTTTCAAACCATTTATTCTCTATTTCTGCTAAACTGGAACTTTATCCTTAAAGGTGTTACATCCAATAAGGCCCCAGCTGTACAAGCCAGCAACAAGTTTAGAACAAAAGTATATTTTGTGTAATAAAATAAATAAATATATATATATATATTAATATATATATACTAAATTAAGTTAGGTTACATAGAATTCCACTGCTGGGACTGCAGGGGTCATCTATTGCTATGTATGTTCAGTTAAAATATATATATACTTATTTTAACTGAACATACATAGCAATAGATGACCCCTGCAGTCCCAGCAGTGGAATTCTATGTAACCTAACTTAATTTAACTCCATAAGTTTTTGGATATCAGGAGATTGCTTTTAAAAAATTCTTTTTATGGTATTGACACATGTTTATACAATGCTTCGAATGGCATATCAATCATATTCAAGATAATGATATAATTATTATTAGTATTTTATGGATAGGTACCTTATACAAATGTCGAAAGTCGGGGAAGCGTTGACAAATAATTGGCGAACGCTTCTTGTAAATCATGCACACTTATATGTATTTATAAAATAAATAACATTATTTGCAATTGACATGGATTTCAATCAAGATACCAACCATTTTGTTATATTATGTGACACAACCTAATAGTCTTAAATAAAGAGATAAAGATACTAATAACATACATGTGTAAATTAACTTTATTTACAGCACAAAGAATAAAACGCAATGCTTTATTTCGTATGAAGTTATTACATTTGATGTATAAAATATTCTCCAGTAAAATTTTAGAAGCGGCTCGTTTTCGATTGATATGAACAATTTACAGACTCTTATAAAGAAGTGATATAAAACGGATAAATTATTTACAATGGTTCTATTAATAACGATGTTAAGGAAAACAAGGAGAAAATGATAAATTATGTATTCTGTCAAGTCTCCCAAACATTAATTAAAATTTCCTATTAAAAGGCTTGGAAAAATATAAGAAAATACAGTCGTATCGTCACTAACCAGTAGAACCAAAAGGATAATCAATACAGACCCCACCCAGTACATACATGAGACTAATCAAAAGTGTTATTTGTACAGGTTACTAAGCCTTTATTAACCGAAACTTTGAATTGGTTTTTAAACCATACCATATTACTAGCACGTGTTGTTCTGGTAGTTATACATGTATTAGAATACATAATTTATCATTTTCTCCTTGTTATTCCTTAAAATCGTTATAAATAGAATTAACAGACAAACGGAGAGCGTCTTTGTAACAATGTATAAAGTCAAACGAAAATGGTTTGTTCCTTAAATTCTCCCGGCAACGTACATGTGCGAATGTTCAGATACCGTGTAACCAAAAATAACGGTGTCAAAGGAAATAGTGATCAGGAGTTTGAAAAATACTTTTAATGAATGACTGGATGTCAAAGTTGTGTCAATATAAAAAATCTAAAGACCTTATTATGTCATTCTTATTGATATGAAAGTAATTGTTATCATGTGGTTGATTGTTTGCTACCAGATCAGTAAGGATGTACATTGCCGTGAGAATTTAAGTAACAAAACCATTTTCGTTTGACTTTATACAGACTGACAAACACGCTCTCCTTTTGTCTAAGACATGTGTGTACATTATACACTGCTTACATTCCTGATTTAAATTGCATTACAATAAGATGGCGTATTGTTAAAATGGTATTTACACTCATGTGTTCATTGTATGTACGGCTCTTTGGTTTTATACTGTATTACCTGTGTTGGGCCAAACTTAACCTACCATCTTCTATAAGAATGTGTGAGATATAATCAACAATATGTTTTGATTAATGTGAACACTAATTTTGGGTAATTAGCATCTGCGTTTAATTTCGTACAAACGTAGAGTAGTTCAGCTATAAATTATCACATAAGGTGTCTATGTTTCAAAATTGTATCGGTGATACTAGAATTGCCTACATGACACCAATACAATTCTACTTAAATAAAGGTTTATAAAATGTGTCATCTCTAAACGACTCGATGGGTTTTCTACGTTAACACTTTACGCATACAAATCAGTCTCTGCACGAAATATCAATAGTTTTAGTAAAGAAAATCGCTATCCTGCGTCTCTTCAATCGGAATAAAATTAGTGACATAATTGAACATATCTCAGAAAGTGAAATGTAGGGAACTTCAACAATGTGGGATGAAATTGTTGCATCGAAGGGAAAACATACAACACGTTTATCAATATAAGACATTTCATTTAAACATTTAATGGTGTATCAGTTCAAGTAATTGTTTTTCAGTGAAAATGTCCCATGGTGCAATAAATAAAATTGGGTTTACTGAATGACTTTGCCTGTAAATAGCTACATGTATATGGAACATCGTACACATCTTCACACCTGAAACAGGCAGGTTTAAAAGGAAAAGACTATCAAGATATAGACTATACTGAACATGTATGTTAAAATTATAATATTGATAATTTGTAACGTTGTCATTGGTGCCTTTAAACATTTTAATGATTAAATAAGTATGCTAGAAATAAATAACAATTGCATCAAAGGCTTAAAATGTGCAGTGCCTTCAAACTTCAATTCAGAATACGCTGCTTGCAGGTTAAATGTTAAATGTTAAATATTATATTCCTTTACACTTAAAAGTGAAAATCAAATTTGATGGTTTAAAACACTTTCTTAAACATACTTTCCCCTCTTTTTTTCCTTGTCTGAATTAGGGATTTGTGTTGCTTTTACCTTTTGTGAGAGATATTAGAAGATGTCTTTCTGTTGGGATTCAGAAATAGGAAGGTATGTAACGATGCCCGCCAGGTTCACAAAATATTGCCTTTGAAGCGAAACTCAGTCGTTCTAGCTCGAATTATGCATGATGCATCTGGCACAATGTTTGTTTCAGAAGAGCAAAATAAACATGGCATCTTTATCAAAAAAAGTCAAAGGAAAGGGGGAAGCCATAAGACTTTACGAACACATTCGTTGTCTTTAAATGGGGTTGTATTTCTGTCTTTCTTGGTTGAAAATATGAAACAAACTCAGTAACCCGAGTGTATGTTATTGGTTCGCAGTAGACGCGTGATACGCTTATATTGTACGTTGATATTGAACACTGATCATTGTTTTATTTGATAGTTTTGAAAAAATAAAGAATAAATGTCACAGGTACTACAACATTTTATCATTATAATGCCAAATCAACGGTGTTTTTATGCATATCCAAAATAACGGTACCAAGAAAGAGGAATTAAAAGAGTACATAAAAGAAGAAAAATGAGCATTAAAATCAACTGACAGTTCTGTTTAGACTGTGATAAGCGTAGTAAAGGAAATATATTTTTTGATTGAGCTTGTGTAAAATCTTATTAGGAAAATACAAACAACATGACTATCTTATTTAATATCATTTTATACAAATATAGAGTGTCAGATTATATAAACACTGTTTTAATCTTTACTAGTATTTCAAGTGTAGAAAGTGTCTTCAAACTCCAAATCAATACCCTTTGTGTCACACAAAGGTATTTAAGATGTCCATAAAATATTTGTGTCATAAATTTCAAGGTTTTAAAAAACATGTTATTATACATGGATTTATATATACCTGAATGTTTAATTGGTGAATAGTTTAATGATCTTATTGACGTTTTAACAATCAGCAAACAATAAATTAGTGTTTGTCTCAAATTTATTTTTATCTTTATTTGGAACACCGTGTTATCTGATAAGAGTGAATGATAATAAAAGCAAACATAAATGAAATGACAAATTAAATAATATTTCAATTCACTTGATAGTTACAGAGTTATAGATCAGGTTAAACGCTTTGATATTATAGAACATTACTTGTACCATACATAAGTAAAACGTAACTTTTAATTATTATGATGTGTGTTTTTTTCTTTGTTCAATCATTTTAATGTGTTGTATCTTAGAAATCCTTTGAAAGAGTTGTGAAGCATTTTATCCAGACTAAAAACAATGTCGTATAACTTAACCACCACAGGGTCAAAAAGGATATAGGGTATATCATCTATAGGGTATTTTATCATACATCGTTCAGCTACATCATCTTAAACGAATTAAAATAAAGGCTTGGAGAAATGTTCGTTCAAATAACAAAATATTCATAAGGATATAAGTTACATATATATTCATACCTTAATAGTTACATTGCTTTGCTACATGTTCCAAATCTGTATATATATTTAGGAGGTGAGTGTTTAGTTCTGCATTCGTTTATTCATAATGATCTATATTAAGGAAGCCGATATCCTGAAGACATGAATATCCAAATAAATCTCATTGTTTTGCATTTGTTAGCGTGATTGTCAAAGGCCGAAGATTATAAAAAGCTTTCATACATCACGTAAATCTGCAATATATCAAAATGCATTTCCAATTAGCCTAGTTTACAGGAAAACTAGTGTGCAACCATTCAATGACACAGTTACACTACGATGCTAAAGGTTATACCATCACCAGCTAGAACGCCCTCTTTGGAATTTTTGTGATAACTGGCATGGTTCAAACCAAACATAGATGAAAGGTCATGTCAAAATAACACACGTGCCATACCTTCATGGGTATATTACATATTAACTTGTTATAGTTATTTTATGTGGACATGATTAATATCTGAACTTTATTTGTCGTCGTCTTAATATATCATTATAATGTCAAAGGAGCATTACATCCAATAATAATAAATTGTTTTAGTTGTCTGTTATTATCAAAAGTAATTGTTAAATGTGTTCTTTGTTAAATAGTATGATCATTTCCTTTCCCAATAGGCATTCACGTCTCTTGAATTGTGCACACTACGCCCGGTATGATCAACTAATTGGTAGAATCGTTAATCTTTTTCTCACAATTTAATTACAATTTTGACGGTAGCTTAGATCCTTTCGAAACGTGTCTAGATAATGCATGGCAACTCACGAATACATAGTTTCCCTTTGCCAGATAAATGGACGTTTGCTCGCAAATATCAACATCGGCACATTTGTAGTAACATAGTAAAGAAAACTTATTGAAAAAGAATTAGAGAATACTAGAGAATAAGAGAAAATACAGCTATTTTCTTTTCCTAAAAACATTGATACACTAATACAGTATTTTGTGGCCAATTACAGTTTCAGATAAAACGTTTTAAATAATTTACTTTATGATTTTGAATTTATCTAATTACCCCACAATCAGAGTTTGCTTGAGACGAGACAGTAAATAGCAAAGAAACAACAATAAGAAACGAAACGAAGTGGAAGATTTTATACGTGGGTATAGCTTAACGCGTGGGCATGAGTTGAACACAACAGAATGGGCGAAATCATTAAAAATTGAATTATTTTCTAAAATCCACAAGGAATTATGACAAGTTCAATATCACCAAAGGCAATAATTACATATATAAGTTCATAATATCTCCCTTAAGGATACCAAAAGCAATGTGTCAATCTGTTTCCAGGAAATAAGCATCTTGGATATTTAATTAGTGTCTCCATGTTGTGTCAGTATGTCACCTTATCTAATAATGGAAACATGATAACCCTGTGATCATACATCAGGGAATAATTGGGTCAACCACTAGAACCATCCACGGTATGGACATTAATTACATCTTATATTGGCCAATCCTGACTTGATTGACTGGCCCTCTCAAATAATTTAGTTTAAAATCGTCATGTGGGTTGTTTTTTTCTTTTAACAACCTTTTAAATGATAGAGTTGATGTATAATGCCTCACGATTAAATATCAACAGCATAGAAATATTGCGCAAAAATGGAAACAAATAAAACTTCCTATGCTAAGTTTTCCGGGGCTAGACAAAATCCCTTCCTGTCATTTTGGCACAAGTGCACAGAGTGTCAAACCACTAGACCACGGCTGCCCTCACCAACCACCGAGACATAATAAATTACCGGTGACGGTGATTAAGCTTCTCTTAATTGTTTCACATTCTGACATATTTTACTACAAATTATGATGTTGATAAAATATTGCCCGGATAGGTTGCATTTTTTCATTTCCAGTACCGCATCGCTGCAACTTATGAATGAATGTTTGTGTTATCCTTCCCGTATGCGCAAATAAAATATGCTTAGCTTTTATCCCAAATATTTATGACCAGTTTCTTAGCTACAACGGTGCTTTTATTGTTTGGCATTGTTATATAACGATAACATGTGAAATACATGTATTGTATAGAAAATACATTGATACATATTTGTTAATAGTTGCCATTTTATTATTAAAACTGTTTAGATTCTACGCAGGAGGTAAATTTATATAAATCCCAATTCCGAAAAAAAGTGATTTTGTATGAAGGCCTGTGCACATGATATTTGAAATCGGTTCATTTATCCATTTTCCCTTATAAATTATGAATACTAAGCAACAGTTGGTACTAGTTATAATACCATCAAAATGATTTTAAATATGAATGATATTTTTGCGGATCCGTCTACCTTGGTGGACGTAGGTATATCGATTTAGGCCACTCGAAATGAGGTGTACTTGTCGACACACCTACAAATATTTATATCTCAAGCAATCGTCTTCCTCCTTAAGGACAAGGTATTTTCACCCGTCCTCCTCCATGTTGTTTTCTGTCTTCCTCTTTTCCGTTTGCCATCTGGGGTCCAGTGCAGTGCTGTTCTTATAATTGTTTATGGATAAATAATCAGAACTATTGAAGGTTAATCAGGCATAAAACACGCACAACGATATAATATATACATTTAAATAACTAATGTTAAAGCGGTAAATCAGACAAGTAAGGGTGGGAAAAAAATACATACATGTAAACATCTGGGGATTAGAAAGCAACTGCAACAGAAATATACATTAAATAAAACGGGTATTTTAAAGAAAATTTTAAAATATCATTAAAATCAGAGTAAATTACCTTTAGTAAATTTTCTTCAAAACTGAGATGGAAAAAAGCGTAAATATAGTCAAAGGACCAGTCAGTCATTGACATGATGAGAACATGTTTTGATGCACTTCGTCAGGAACTGGGAGCCTTCGGCTATGTCTTTACAGTTAACAATACAGCTGCATCCGTGCACTAAGTGTTTAAGTGTTCCCTTTTCAGGATAAAGAGTGTTGCTCTCTTGTGACTTTTGCCAACGTTTCTTTTTGGCGATGCAAAGTTTCACATAGCATTTAATATTAGCCCCTTAGGATGCATACTATACTTCACTGTAGTTATGAGAATAACAACTTCTTCAACTGTTTTCCAAAAGAAACGCATTAAGCACAAAAAATGACTTTTTAAAGAAATAAGTTGAAAGGCACATCTGCCTCATGCACAGAATTTTTACTATCACAGAACAATTGTCGTACGGAAGGAGACGGGCTATGCGTTTATTTGATCTATCTATCTATCTATCTATCTATCTATCTATCTATCTATCTATCTATCTATCTATCTATCTATCTATCTATCTATCTATCTAAATATCTATCTATCTATCTATCTATTTATCTATCTATCTATCTATCTATCTATCTATCTATCTGTCTATCTATCTATCTATCTATCTATCTATCTATCTATCTATCTATCTATCTATCTATCTATCTCTCTCTCTCTCTCTCTCTCTCTCTCTCTCTCTCTCTCTCTCTCTATATATATATATATATATATATATATATATATATATATATATATATATATCTGTCTGTCTGTCTATCTATCTATATATCTATCATCTTATATTATCTTATATGCATCTTATGTATTGATGGTCTTTCAAAAATGCAAAATGTTCAGGTCTTCATATAAATGTACATGTATAAGAATGTATAAATATTACCCCTTATCTAAAGACTAAAATAGTAAATATATAAGAATAATATATTTTTCTATGTACAAATCAATTATAAAACATCTAGTGCAGTGTGTATAACTGTATTTAGTTATATTATTGACTTTCATGTCAATGTCAAAAATTTATATTTATTATCTACCCCTTTTCTGTTTTTAAACACCTAAAGTCATTCTCCCAAACTGGCTGCCTTAAAGTACCCAATTCGGTTATAAACTAACCACCTCTGCTAACAAGGAAGATAACAAATACAAGACCTACAACATGTATCCATGAGTTGCCCCACTTTGGCATTAGTACACGCCGTTCCTGAAGGTCTATATAACGTAGACGACAGCTCCTTGGCTGAATGTCTCCCCTTGTATTTTTGTGTTGTGATTTTTTTCCTCTTTTTGTCCCAGCACAAAAAAAAACAAACAAATTAAAACATTTCAGTAATACGGATACGGTGTCTTACTTCAAGCAATTAATGTGATTTATTGCATGCAGAAATCTCCGTAAATTGCATCACATCCTGACACATTATCCAAATACTTGGCCTATAAATCGTAAGCCTATCTTTACCGATAAAATCTTGGCGAAATGAGATCACATTATCACCGTTTAACGATCTGAAATGGCTTCATATGCGTTAAATTCGATGCAATTTTACACAAACAAGTTGAAGAATCTTTAAAATAAATATTTACTTTAACAATTTCATTGATTTCTTGTTGTATCAATTACATCTGATGCACATTAGCTTTTCGAATGGCGTTCTTACACAAACAATTTACTCTTTTTGCAAGTGCCGTCAGAACACCAGTTCACAGCTATTGTATCAACTAAACTGACATACAAAGGTTGCGAATCTTAATGAAACTAGGGAATAATTTAATACAATAGTATATCTTTACCAAAAATATACACGTGAATACAAGAATCGCATATGCGTTTTTGCATTTCTAGATGTTTGTACTCTATTTAAACACTAATGTCATTACAAGTAATAAACAAAATATATATAGTGCAATTTAAGATGTATATTTTGTCAAATTTGCAGGAAACGGGCTTTTCCTAAGTCCAAACTTTCTAACATAGCACAGATATCAGTATCCTCATTGGGTTTTACTTTCTATCATCATTCATAATAATAATAATAATAATAATAATAATAATAATAATAATAATAATAATAATAATAATAATAATAATAATAATCAGCAAAACAATTATCATCATAAGCAGCAACAACAACAGCAACAACATTGTCATTTTCATCATTATATTCATAGTCACAACCAGCAGTAAAATCTTAATCAACATTATCGTGGGTCAGCTGGCTTAGATGAGAGTGTGTTCGGGCTCGAAATCACATGCTCAGGGGCTGAGCAGTTGTAGATCCTTACGCTTAGTCGCGGGCAATCCTTTATATTGGTTAACAATGAATATTGTGGGTTAAGTGTCACATAGTCCACATTAAGATCATGAGACTGTAGAGACGTTGGATCTTCCAAAGGGTCCAATACTGAAATGACTATAATACATACCCAGCTGCTGCATGTACATTCCGAATGTTACATGAGACGATAGCTTTGAATACGTCCATCATCTTCTGTACCCGTTCAAGTTAATAGTTGCGTTTCATCATAAATCTTAAGATCGAAGGAAAAATGTTCTTCAAATTTCGGTCTTACAATCGCTCCGAAGTGCGTTTCAACAAACTGTTGTTAGTGTGACTAGTAGCAATCGATCAACAGCACTCTTAATATTTAAGAGCGATTTTGTTCTGTGAGCGATTTGCGAAATATTAATGAAACACTCTTAAGAAGGAAAAACATTCTTAACAGGAAAAAAACGATCTTAGGTTTTATGATGAAACGCACGTGTACATTTAGGCTTATTGTATTAAATGAAAAAGAAAGACAATCGAAGCTAGTGATGTTCATTTAGCTGGCGATGATTTCGTTTCAATAAAAAGTAAAATACAGTTTTGTGGGAAAGTCTGTTACATGTGTAAATAATTAAGTCTGTTGCATTTGTTTACAACCTAATCAGATGCATATGCATACAACACAGTTTGCAACTATTTTGTACAACACAGTTTGAAATATTTGTATACAACTCAGCATTTGTAATCCGTATTTAGGAGTAAGGAGAAAAAAGTACACGTTTACACGTTTATATGGGTTCCTGTTCGGGTCACGTTCAATTCCACATCTTAGTCATGCGAGATTTAACCAACATGCAGTTATTATCTTTTGTTTAAATCCCACACCCTGCACTGCCCCACCGACGAGTCAGACGTAATGCTGTCCCCTTAGACCCGAGCTTTAGGAGGGAAGCCACTAGTACAAACTTTAAAGTCTTTAATTTGACTCGGCCAGGGTTGGAACCCACGACCTCCCGATCCGCAAGCTGACGCTCTACCACCTGAGCTATTGCGGCCGGTTTGTTAGTTGATGGATGTCTTTAAGTGCTTTATGACAAGGGAGGTTCACGACAGTATCATCATCATCCTCATCATCACCACCATCTTCATCATCATCATCATCATCATCTTTATCATTATCATTGTAATTAGGATAATATTAATGATGTTGATGATAATGAAGATGATGATTATGCTGTTGTTGTTGTTGTTGTTGTTGAAGATAACATGTGATTATTACTTTGTGCTAAAATCCTACAATGCTGCTTAGCACGTGGTGATCAACATTAAAATATGCAAGACTCCAGTTCCTCCTACCTGTATCTCTCTAGCCTTTCAGTGCGCGACATTTGGTAAATTGGGCATGTGTACTAAACTTAAATATTGGTATGATGCTTTTTGACGCTATAAAAAGTACTAGCAAATATTTTTTTTAAAAAAAAAGACATTCGCGATTACAAAAGTCTTGTTTGAATTGTTATTGGCCCGAACAGGATTCTGTAAGTTTTCATAGACAGGATGTATGTGTTACTAGCTCACTATACCTGATAAATCTCCTCATTTATTCTTCTTAATTGTTTTCTCTGAAGAGCAATCTGTTGCACATTCGCATGAAAGCGCAGACGACACGTTCGATACCCGCCACGAGGGCTGTCGGGAGATACCTGGGTGTCACGTGGACAGTGAGCAATGATGATATTGACGTTGTCCTCCTACAGTGTTGGGTGATGTACGTGGGATTACCGATAGGGTTGTTAAAACTACACATAAAAGTTTTTGTCCGTAAATAAGCCATTAGGAGGCTTCCCCATAAATGTATTTCGACGAATTCGATAATTATAAAGTTTTAAGCAAAGGTTTAATAAAATATAAAGACTACAGTTTAAGCCATATTAGTGTGTAATATATGTACGAGGTCCATATTTTTTAAGAGTTGAAGCCTTCTCGGATTGGGCTTTATTGGGTTATAGTCTTTTGTTTTTAATAAAGTATGAAGAATAATCATAGCTTAGTCCTTACTTGTATTTTATTGTCGGATTAGCTATGTTTTTATTAATACCACCACTTCTTTGAACGAGGATATTTCAAATCGAAACAACTTAAATCCAAGTTACTAATCGAAAATGAATCAGGCCCATTCAATGTACCCAGTTGTTGTTGGTCGTCTAATGCAAAATGTAAACCAAATTATTTATGTGTTTCGGTACATAAATTTTGATATAATATACTGTATGTAATTCAATCTATCAAAGTTATCTCATATTTGTACATAAATAAAATGTCTTTTAAAAAGAACGATTAAAGCGAATAATACAATTCTGAAACAAAAAATACTTTAAGATATATTCTTTCAATACTTATACAAGAGTCTCTAACATGACTTAGTCTGTGTTACAGTAATTTGTTTTCATAAAACATCTACTACTGTTGAACAATGAAACCTAAACGTCTCATACAGTTACCCGCGTACAATCTGCAAAGTGTTGATGCAGCGACGTGTCGTGGATGTTGCGGTGCCATTGAGACGTTCGGGGTTCCACGTTCGGGGTTTTCTGTACCGACAGAAGGGAGACATCTGATTGGTCGACACCAGTCGTATTCGTGGCCCGCAAATGACATAAATTGTCCCGCATTCTTACATTCGGTCACTCAGTTCTAGAACCAATTCGTAAACCCTAGCTCAAAAGAAGGTTTGGATCCAACAAAAGGTATTTTGATTTATTTATATTGATTTCGTTTATTATTTTGGATTATAAGCCAATATTTATTTTAATTTTATGTTAATTTTCAATTTTCTTAAACATGGAATTTTTTGTTTATTTATTATAAATTGTTTTAAATATCCACGTTGTTTGATAACAGTTTTGTTTTGCTATCTGCTTGTATATACCTCTTGTAGATTATTGTTCTAACATGTGATCTTTCGGTGAGCTTAAATTGTGTTAAAAACTTTCATTTTATCTGCTTTGTGGAATATATATACAAACAAAATCATTTTGTAATAAATGCGTTTCATGTTGACGTGGCATATTTGCGCTCGTACAAGCTGTTAAAATGTAAAAATTTTCATTTGAAACATTTTCTCTAGGTAACTTGGGAGCGAAATAGTAATTCATTTCACTGATTGAGTATATATATTCGAAAAGTATTTTAATGGTTTTGTTGTTCGTTTTATTTTTTGTTATTGCTTTGTGTGTGTGTGTGTTGTTGTTGTTGATTTTTTCAAGAAATTTTCTACTGAATTCATACTAAGTTTAGGACTAATCTTTGCGCATGTAATTCGCAGGTTTAAAGCTTAAAGTGTGTCCTTTTTTAGTTCTTTCCATTTGTATAATTATGGCAATCACGTGTTTATAGACATTGTCGACGTGGCGTATTTGCACACTGTGCGTGATTGTTTAGTACATAGTGACGTTTTTATATGCTTCATGATGACTACTCTGATACACTTTGGAGAACTACAAATGTATTATTTTTTAAATATGGCGACTCTGCGTGTTCCAAAATTACATGTTTAACATAGCATTTGCACTCTCAAAATATTCGTGTATTTTCAAACTTAACTTGGTGCATTAATCTTAAATGCCCGATGGGTAAAATGCGTACATTAGCAGGGATGCTGACTAGCAATATCAGAATGCTTTCATACAATGCGTGTATACGAATGTTTCAAGCGTTATTAAAAATTAGGAATGCGCGTTACTGTGCGTACATATAATGGAGTTAGCTGTATTTCGTGCCTTTAATTTAATATTCTTCTCATTTTTTTCGCCAGCTTTACCTGAAAAATTCTTCTTGAACAATTTGTCACAATTATTGGGTATTTTATGTTTATAACACATTATATATATTATATTCTGTTCTTTTTCCACAGACAGAAAATGGCAGTTTTACTCGTTGTGAGCCTGATGGCAGTGTTCACTCTCGGACACTGCGGCAACTACACAGTCACGGAAGAGGCGTGGTTTGACGTGGAAGTGCGAGATTTAGACGGGCCCGGTGAAGACTTCCGTGGACGATTCGTAATCGGACTGTTCGGCGATACCTGCCCAATGACCGCCATGAACTTTGCAGCAATCGCCAAGGGATTCAAACGCGGAAGGGTAAGTGTTTAATCACTCCCTGACTAGTACCATTTAATCCATCTCTCTTAGCTTGCTTAATTTTATAATTTCTCTACGACAATGTAATACACATCTGGACGACAAGGATATATCTATCACAATGTTACCGCTAGTATACGTTTTTTATAACCACGTAACGATTATTTGACTAAAGCATACCAATGCCTCAGATAAATAGTTTAACAAATTTAAATCATCATGATATCTTTAGATAATATACAGCAAGTTCAATTTATATACTTCAGGCTGTCTATCCCTTGTCCATCGCAAAATTAATTTTACATGTATGCTGCAATTATAAAACTATTGTGTTTTCAAAACAAGAACAACATATCAGGATAGTTCTGTTTCATGGGCAAACTCAAGTAACATACTCTTCAGCCACGTGAACATCTTTAAACATTTACCACTAAAAAATGAAAGGCGTTAAAAAATCTGGGTTTGACCACTACACTCCACCTCGATCCTAGTATTAGGTGTTAGTCAATCGACAAGATTAAATATTAACTATAAATTACCACGCACTGCCCCCGGGTAGTTACTAACTGAATACTGGTTTTAACCAGTAAGTTGACAGAGAGATTTTATATAATTTGCCACAGTTATTTTCGAATTTACTATAATCAAATACGTTTTAATTTAGTTCTTAATTCTCCTTACTCCTCCCATTCCATTTCAATCACACATTCTTGCAGTCCGCGTCATCTGTTACGACTTAATAGCTATAAAAAGCGAATCAAATCATCGTGCCTGTAGATGGGTGTACAGCGTATTGACAGTACAGATAATGACAAAGGAAGCACACGTGGGAAAATCAATTACTGCGGGATCTGACCCCGCGATTAAAAGATTTGTCCCGCGTGTTACTCGCGATCAATGGTTGACAGCTGGTGGACCTTACAGACCTCAATAGAGCACCTATAGAAATGTTTGAGACAAGTCAATGATAGTGCCACGTAAAAGTCCTTGAGGGTACGTGTGGCAGACACGTAGACTATGATCAATTGGATGACTAAACATAAATAACAATTTCTACAGCAGCAGCGACAGGGAAATCAGCAGCAAAATCAAAAGCAACAACTAAATAACATCCAACGTAAACAGAACCTAGTAAATAGACGACGGCGACTACTGACGAAGACGACGACGACGACGACGAGACGAACGACGACGACGGCGACGAGACGAGACGACGACGACGACGACGACGACGACGAGACGACGACGACGACTACGGCGACACGACGACGACTGACGACGACGCACTACGACGACGACTACTACTACTACGACGACGACGAACGACGACTACGACGACGACGACGGCGACGAGACGACGACGACGACGAGACGACGAGACGACGACGACGACGACGACGAGACGACGACGACGAGGCGCGACGACGACGACGAGACGACGACGAAGACGCGACGACGACGAGACGACGACGAGACGACGACGCGACGACGACGCGACGACGACGACGACGACGACGACTACTACTAATACTACTCTACTACAACTACTACTACTACTACTACTACTACTTCTACAGATAATAATAATAATAACAATAATACTATTATTATAATAAAAATAATACTAATGGTAATAATAATAAAAATAATAATAATAATAATAATAATAATAATAATAATAATAATAATAATAATAATAATAATAATAATGCAATAGACAGTTTTTTTCATGAGGTCACCTTTCACATTTTTATGACTTCAGTAAAACACTTCCATTTTCAGTTTTTGTCTTTCATAGCTTTTCTATAACTTCACAAGAAGTGTATGCGTCAACGGGCTATATAAGGTTTCAGTCACGACTCACCCTGCGAGCAGCATCGGTAATTAAAGAATAAACTTGTATAATTAATTAAAACATATCGCGTTACCCTTATTCTTCTTCGTTTATTCATAAGGAATATAAATATTTGTTGTTATATTTGCTACAAGCTATATGCAGTAGCAACAAGACATATTGCTCCGGATTCTGCAGCACATAGTTAAAACATGGCTGTTAACTAGTCTAACAATAATCAACTTGAGAAAAGAGGTCTAAGACTAAATGTTTCTAAAGAACGTTAGAACTCAAAACAAATATTCCGCCTGAATCCAGTTTTCTGTACCAAAGAAAACAGGTAGTGTGGTACTGTTTTAAGATATGAAAAGCGAGCGCTTTTAATATAGAAAGATATCATTTTATATATACATGTATCTTCTAATGCCTGTAAACTGTTCTTGCATTTTTACAACTTACAATAGAAATATAAACATATGCAATTGTAATAAATTTGTCAATTATGTCAATTATGTCTATATACATGAACGTTAATATGAACATGACAATGAAATGCATATATCCTTGATATCTTAGATGTGAGCTGATATGTAAGAATATCATATTGTTTATTTAGAAATATTGGTTAATAAGAGTTAATTATATGTTTTCAATGTTTAAAGGTTATATGAAGGACTTTGTAAAATAAGAATTAGGGTGACATTTACGTCTTATTTACAGTATTGATCCGAAAAACTTTAATTTAATAGCTGTAATATAATGGATAATAACAGCTCACATTATACATCATATTAAAATCTGAGCAATGGATAATTTACATTTTAGGCTAAGTTTTATTTGTTTATACATCTCATGAGTTGTCAGCACTTGTTCCTTGACACCTCTCACGTATATAAATATATGTGCTGTTGCAGACTTCACTCTGGTACAAAAACACCAAGATCCATCGAGTTGTGCCAGATTTCCTCATCCAGATGGGTGACGTCACTGTAGGAGACGGAACTGGCGGTAAGCCATTTATAATTTCTTGTATAAATGTATCTGTGACATAATCTTTTAAACCGCCTTATTTTAAAATATGTTAATTCCACGAGTACACTTTATTCATCTGCCGTATTTGTCCAGCTTCTTTGGACTTTATCACTATTTTGAAAACAGCCAGTCGGCTGATGGAAACTGGTATAGCTATAAAGTATTTTTTTAATCTTTGGTAAAATATCACTTGCAAAAAACTGTTATCATTAAAATAACAACAATTATTGTGGGTAAGACCTCACAGTAATGCCTTGGTAGAAACAACGACATAGGTCAGGTCACATGGAAAACAGCATCACGGATTCTTTTGTCCTAATCGAGATCGGAACCTACCTGTTGCTGAGTTGTTAGTGGCACAAAATAGGCAACAAACAACAAAATAAACACCACAGTAATTGTATGCCATCAGTTTTATGATTTTATAAGCGAGCCCTGTCGTATATTTTAGCCGCAATCTATCTCTTAAAGAGGTTCGTTATAATAAAACACGAATTTAAATGCTACTCCCTATATTTAGTTATTCGAGGATCCGTTACGAGAAATTTGTATAAATTAAAGGACCCCATTACCGCATCGAAAAACTACATTCTGGTAAGAATGTGTAGGTTTAGCTCTAGCTGTTGTTGTAAACATTTTGTGTATGGTAAATTGCTACCTTATAGTACCGACGAGTGAGAGTTTGTTGCCTTTTGTCTATTATTTTTGTACACGTTCACTCATACCGCTCTGCTTCAAGTTAAAGTTCATTTCATGAATATTCATAGCAACCAATGATCCAATAAAAATGCGCGTTACATCGACGCTACTCTTCAAGTGAAGTTAAACAAACAAAATTTGACAATGTCAAGATGGCTGAATTTCCATGCCGTTTTTTACTGTGGGTACCGACGATGGTATCGCAGAATGAAACATTTATAAACGGCAGCAATAATCATCTGCCTTGATTGAATAGTGCATTTACATGCATGTCAGTCTCAAACGACCGTAGGCCACCGGTTCGATTTCTGCAGGCTTCTATTTTGTATAATGTCACATTTATGGGTGTCTTGCAGGCCGAAGCATCTACGGTGACAAGTTCGTTGACGAGAACTTCATTCTGAGCCACCGTGCCCCCGGTATGGTGTCAATGGCCAACCACGGAAAAGATACCAACGGCTCCCAGTTCTTCGTTCTGCTTAACAAGGCCCGTTGGCTCGATGGCAAGCACGTCGTCTTCGGCAAGGTCGTCAAGGGAATGGTAAGTGAGACACTGTACCTGTAGTTCGGGTGGTTTAAGCTTTGGGCAGGGATCTGAGGGTCGTGAGTTCATTCCCCAGATGGCAAAATACGTAAAGGTCGGCGACTTTTTACGTTTGGCAAGCCTTGTGATCTAATACACGTTTTTATTTTAATGCTCATACGTTGTTACAGTGATAAACGTATTTGCAGTGGGGTGTCAAAATGTTTGATAAACTGAATGAGATTTTGAATACACGTACGTGTAAAAGGTAATTGGTCATCCCTGAGACGGACTGCAACTAAACCTTCTCTAGCGGCGGGTCATCGCTGTAACTAAGTTCAACAAAAAATGGCCAAAGTGACTTCGTTCAAGTTGAAACACATGTACGTTAGGTGTCTTTTGCGATTAATTATTGAGCTTGTTACATGTGTTATCAACTGAATTGCTATAAATTCCGGAAAAAAATGTATTTCTCAGGAGAAAATTGATCTTTGAAATGAACATGCAAGGCTTGCTTGTTCCTGGAGCTAAACATATGGTCATGTTAAAAAGAGATGACCTCGCATGCACTTATTTGCGAAGATATTCCCTTCTTTTAACATCATATGTACATGTAAGTCTTGTAAGCACACATACACAAACAACAACATGTCTCATTTTCCCCAGGACGTCGTCCAGGCTCTAGGAGATGTCCCCGCCGATCCCAACAACGCTATCCCCAGAAAGACCATCCGCATTGTGGACAGTGGAGTAAACAGTCTGGAGAAGAAATACGACCTCACAGCAGAGCAGGTGGACTCAGCCGAAGATATAGAATAAACATATTTCAAATCATTTAGTTTAATAATTCGTGTTATTTTGATACATTTGCAAGTTTTCATGTTTAACAAAACAACTCATTTTTGTTGAGTAAATGAATTGGTTTGTCGCTTGCTTTTTTCTGAAACGTAGAAAAGTATCATTTTAATCGGTGTTGTATCGCTGTTGTTTCATTCTCGTTTTTAGTTCTTTCTACGTACATGTTCAATTTTCTATAGGCTTTGTGTGTTGGTTCATAAGTTCGTTTTGGTTATCTTTGTATGTTTGCTCAGTAATGATACACATTTTAATTAACAATAATTTTCCCTTAATTATCATTTTTGTTTGAACATATCCTCGTAAATTTTGTCATGTACAAAAAGTCCCGCGCGTGAAAAACTTAAATAATTTATCTGTCTCATACTTCGGTAAGAGAAGAAAAGGTTGCGAATGCGACAATCAGAAACAGGTAGACATATCACGCACGCATAGTGTGTGTTTATTATACGTGTTGTACAAATAAAATAAATATATAATTTGTACATTTCATCGTTTCTTGTTATTGGCTTGTCATTTACTTGTTTATAAGGGCACCTGTTGGGGATACAAGTATCACACAAAGAGGGGTTCTGTGATGTAAAAATAATGGTGTTTAATGTCTGCTATAATTTATCATATGGAAAAAGTTTCAACACGGAGATTTTGTTATAAGTAAGTTGTCTTCTTTCTTTTGTAAATCTAATTTTTGTCACACAAAAATAGATATTTAATAATAATAATAATAATAATAACAATTATAATAATAATAATAATACCGGTAATAATATTATTTTTAAACAAATCTAGTTTAAACATTAGTAAGTACGAAAATACCAAATAATTGCCGTTATTTATAAGATTTAAAGGAAACAATTTCAGCTTAGTTAGAATGAAATTAAGTAAAAGTTAGGAAATATGAAAGTAAGAAAAAGAGGGAAAGTGAAGAAAAAAGAAACAACAGTACCCACTTAAAAGCACAATGTAGTTGCGCCTCCATTAAACATATTTTGTGTTGTTGCAAGTATTTTCGGAACAGTTAAAAACAAGCAATGCAATATATAAAGACTTCTTAAATATAAAATTCAACATTATACACAAACTACTCGTACTACATACCAATAACAGACATATAAATGTCATACAAAATATGTTTATAATGTTTAAATTGTGAAAAAAAACACTATGTCCAATTTCATAATATTTAAATATTAGTTGGAAAAATTCTTAACAGTGTAAAAAGACATAACGATGAACACAAGAGAACAACATTTTATTTTCCGACTGTAAAAAGTGTTACATGTCCTTATTGATCTAGGAAAACATCTTAACCTGGTGTTTTTTCCAGATAGTGGAGTCAGCAGCTGTTAACTGCTTGTTAACTCTGTCTTAGCTTCCATGCCACCTCGCGGCTAAGTCAAGGTCAACAGAACGCTTTTTGGCAGCCTAAGAACCTAGGTCCACAGTCATATAGAATCTTAATCTTAGAGATATTCTTAAATCTTGAAATATTTTCATAGATATAAGAAACGTCTTAAATTCCATTAATACAACCATTAAATGTAAGACATGTCTTAGGATTTTAAAGAATATGTACTAAGTTTAAGTCAGAAAAAAATTACCAAAATTCCTAATGAATACCAGACAAAGCCTTTCTTGAAGTACGCTAGATGGGATATTAAAATGAACACAATAATGTAAACAGCAAAATATATTCTTTAAAAAAACGCTGCTAGTAATCCTTACTTCTAGAAGTAAATACATAAACACAAAGAGGAATTATAAAAAATATATACCACACCATAACATGTCTATATGATATGATAAAATAAGTGATTAGGTAAATAAGAAAAGGTCCTATCAAAACTCTAACAGATATTTAAATTTTATCTACCAGTAGACAAAGGCAAACAAGGTAAATGCAAATGTGAAAAAAAAAACCACAGAGACGAGACAAAACACACATAAAGAAAAACCATCAGTTACCGCCTTGGAACGGTCAGTCGGCAATTTTAACAAAAGATAGCTTTATTTCTAAAACATGATTATTGTTTGTTATTTATTATCTTTAACATTAAACTGTATCGTAATTTCTTGTCATTTTCGAAGGCAGTTGTTTGAACTACATTCATTAAATATATTTTAAGTTTCGAAAAAGATGTCACCGTTTGCCTTTATAGGGAAGGCACCTGTGTACCAACCAATATTTGTAAATAAAGTATATCCTGCACCACTGGACAAAGACAAACAATAATGCTTTGCGTGTTTACTTGCTCAGTACATACATTCACTGCTTTATCATAATTTTGATAGAGTCTTTTGAGCGAAAGTTCTGGAAAAGATGTATAGATGTATCTGTTGGCTGTTGTAATATCATTGTTCCCTGTATAGAGCTTTCAAGGTGACAAATGGTTATTGTTTTACAATTTTAAGTTGGTCAATAACATTTTCCTAGTTTTCTACTTTCAAAGTCAGTATGAGACATCACTGAATCAGTTACCGTAAAATAGATTTTTGTTAAATTAATGAGTATACACGTCTAGTGGGGGAGTAACCTCTGCAACACTAGTAAATTGTATTTACTTTAATGATTGTAATGGTTACGTCCCTTGGACACAACAATCATCTCGGCATAGAATTCTTTTTTATTTGTGTGTTGTTGTTTTTTTTAATTCATAGTAGCAACACAATTAAGGTCAATGTTCTGACTCGATATTTTTGGCTTGGAGGCAGATCCCAGACAAATGACATTCTGCTGGAAGACCTTCCCAGATTAGTCCTGAATGAGACTAAAACCAAAGCGATAAAAGACGAGCAGACTGTGAAGTAAAACAAGTCCGCGACACTACCACTCGGCCACGGGCCCACCTCTACTCTCTTCTATATTACATAAAAAACGAAAAGCGGTGTAATATTGTAATTGTTTTCAGCGAAGCTTCTGTATTTTAGACATTGGACCTCGGTTCCCGAACTTCCTCTACACATGAACAGGAAGTACAACCATTTACACTTCTTGTCATTATTTTAATCGATTCAAAAATAAAATTACACTTACAACCAACAGTTTTGTTTACTTCTTCTACTAGAACGAATACTTCTCTCTCTCCTAAACACCGTGTGAACTTTACTTTTCAATGACGTCACTACTTTCGTCATAGCACATCGAAGAAAAATGTCAAAGCGCTGACCGCTAGGACATTTTTATTAAATAGATCGGGTTTCTTTTCATTGCTTGCGTTTGAGAAAATCCACAGGAAATGCGAGATGATAGGTCTTTAAACCCGGTTAAAGCACCCAAGTTGGTCCATTTTGCCGCCTGATCATTCCAAGGCGGTAAGTGTTGAGTTTGCTTTTTTTTAATGACTCATCAGAGATTTTACATGAGGCTTGCATGTGGATATGTACAATTGTCCTGTGCCTTTTCAAGCTTTGGTATATGTTGCAATGCCCATAGGACTTTTCCTTATTGAACAGAGTATCCATGCTCCGCTTTGTGTGCGATAATTTTGCTGACACTTACACAGATAAGTATCGTCAAACTGCGGATTGTCAGAAAATGTGTTATAAACAATGAATAAACATCTTTATTAAAAGAATCTCAACTTTTCTTGATTCAAAATAAGGTAAATATAGTACAATTAACAACCCATATCTGCGACCACGCAAATCGCTGTATTTAATGCGTGGACACGTGGGCGAATAATAAGTTTATTATATATATTAATTGATTGATAAATTGATTAATTAAAAATTAATTGAATAAGAATATTTTACGACCAGTTAATGCATATTTTATCCCTGATAGGCTTGCAGAATCGACCATTAAATTGACATTCAAATTTAATGGTCGATTCTGCAAGCCTATCAAGGATAAAATATGCATTAACTCGTCGTACAATATTCTAATTTCAATTAATTTTGCATTGTGTTATTTAACATGTAGCACGATGTAAGCGTGTAGTTGTTATAAACAGGACTACACATAAACCAAACGCATCTAATTGAGAAAGACATTAAAATAATACTGATTGAAAGATCAGTAAGTCCTTTTCTGAAAGCAATATGAATCAACTATATCTGAAAACAATTAACACGATATGGAATCAACATACAGTCCTGGCACCGTACCAGTTGTCCAAAACATCGTATATCGTGCGTATTTCTATCGTAAACGTATCGTATGGTAACGTAACGTATCGTGTAACGTAATAGGCCTATCGTGAAGTAACGTAACGAGCCGTATCGTAAATGGTACATCGTATCGTATCGGAACGTAACGCTTATGACAAGACCGTGGTATCGTAACGGAACGTATAGTATGGTAACGTAACACAAGGAGAATTGCACTGTGCCTTCTCATAATTCTTTGATACAAAGATACATATATTGTGACATTTTTCTAATGGCATTATCATGCTCATACAAAAGTTCACAGGAAATTTAAATGTCATAATAAAAAATGCTTCACAAATACAAAAAGAAGTTTATGGTTCTAAACAGAAACTAAACTATATATTATATTTCCGGTACATGCATACTATCGATGAGTAAATTAATATTGCACACCTTCGAACTTATTACTTTAATGACAATATGCGTAGATTGAATATGAATGGACGTTTCGGAAAATATTCGTGAAAACTAGGATTCTGGTTATTTGCCCACGCTTTTATGGAAAATAAAGAGCAGTAAGACGTAATTGGAATAAACATACAGCTGGGAAAAAAAACTAACTATAACATAATCTAGCTCTAAGTCACGTTATATCAAAGAGGTTTGTCTCAAATATGGGATTCAAATGATATGGCTCATATACAATCTACATTGTTAATAAATGATTGGGCCGTGTGGAATCATCTCTGATATTCCGACAAGTTAGTGAATTGTAAAGCTAGCTTACCAATGTCATCGCTGGGCACAATCTAAACTGATATAGTCTCTTCGCCAATTATTTTAAACGCGTAAATTTTATACACATTTATGCGAATTTAAATAAATAAATAAAAGCAATCCAGTGCTCGACGAAAATTCAAAAAAGTACGTTCACAAGTGTAGCAAACAAATTAACTATTCTTCTGCCAGTGATGTGACCAAACGTTTAAGGTGTGAATGTGTTTGTCAAAACAATGTGCTAGTATCATAAATAACAGTAAACATCTGACATCATGCCCTCTTAATTTCCGTACATTTTCCCGCCCTGCCAATCACGTGCACGTGTGTTAATTCCAATTAATTGGTGACACTTTTATGACACCACTAATCTTAAAGGAAGTAAGATTTTTAGCCGTTCGGTATGTTGATTCGTTTGATCCCTAACGTGTTGACCGGAGGTGTTGATTGGTCTGTTCTTAAATCGTTTTCCTCTTATAACGAAATGGTCCATAGTAAGTCTTTTTAGGCTAATGAAGCCATTTACATACTCTCCTTAAATAACTAGCGCACATCGGTATGTACCTTGACAGCAGTATGGATACTGAAAAGAATACCGTTGGGGCAACAATAGAAAATGATATAATATATAAACATTGCAAAATCAAGTCAGCAGACATATATAGTCTTTACAGGTGAAATTTTTAAGAAATACTTTCTTTGAGGTGTAATGCCTTTTAACAAAGAGCAGTCATATTCTTGCGCCAAATTGGGGTCCAGCCAATCAGAGAATGGGTTTATTAGGAATATTTAGATTTTAAAGAGATTGCATCCCATCACGTGTCTTGTGGGTTGGAAACTTTAGTTATTGTTTGATTTGGATATGATATCGGTTGGACATTCTATTTATTCAGTTTATGTAGGTGTTATCCTATATTATTAATTAAATGTTGAATAACATGCATTTATTCTAAAAAGATTAAGAGCGCGTATTATTATTTCTGCTTTGTCGACGGGGGCGGTCTTATCTTCTTCACCTAGGTAGCTGGATTCGGGTCTGAGTCTAGTAATATTTAATCATAGGCTATATTATGATGGGTAGTTCCAATCTCCAAATTTTCTATTTTGCCTAACATGTGCATTTTAGTCTTTTAAGCTATACATTTCTTTGATTAGTTGTTGTCTATTCTTTCCGTAAATTGTCTGAAATGTTTGTAAATAACTAAGACAGCCGGGGTTAATTTGTCGGTTGTTAGTCCAATTTTGTCTCATAATATTATTATTATTATTTAATAGCTCTGTTTCTATCTTTTTAGTTTGGTAAGTTTTTTTCCCGATTGATCCATATTCTACTATACCTTACTGAAAAAGTAAAAGCTTGTAAAAGGTTTGAGTATGAGACAATGGTATGTTTCTGATGTTATTTATTTTCTAGCAGCTAGTCTATTTATGTAGATTATTCGGTACATGTACCTACAAATCACGCGAGTGATTATAAGCCCCAACACAGATTGACACTTTTATGACACAACGTTTCTATTCAAATTAGACGGGCAGTAGTCATTTAGCTGTAGTGCACAACACCTGCATCCGTTCTGAAGATATGTCATACATTTATGAAGATCCCTGCACATATAATCTGACTGTGAAATTTCACTTCAGTAAAACGCAGATACGGATGCGGGGAATACGGGTAGAAAATTGGAATATACGTGTATAGAGAAGTGGTGTAAGAATGTTAGTAAATTACAGATTTAAGTTAATTTGTCTTAACATGGTAAATCTTTCAACACTTGTTCAATGTTTAAACAGTGTATCACATTGGCTTCACTTATTAATCATTTGCATACACATTTTACTATTTAGACGGAAATAGTTGTATTGTCTCATTTGAAAGGTGTGAAAACATTACCGCCTATATGCGCTGGAAATGGGCCGATTGGGGCAGAACGATTTGGACTAAACCGAGTTGGTACAGTATAAATAGGCTGATTGAGCATTTACTTTAACAACATGTCGCATTTGCCATGGTATTTCGTGTAAGGTGACGTAAACGGAAACCGTACAGTATGTTGTATCGAAGCGTACACCGTATCGCATCGTAACGTGTAGATTTTCTATCGTTATGCATATCGTGTATGGTATCGAACCGTAACGTGTATGGTATCGTGTAAAAACCGCACATGGTATCGTACATCGAACGCAATCGTACCGTACGTATATCGTATCGTGTGACAACTGTTACGGTTCCAGAACAATACCAAAGCTGAAAAAAGAAAAAACACAATACACACACTACATTTTGTATAATTTGAAATAAAATACACTGGAACTATATCTGGAAACAACATACAAGAACAATATCTGGGGAAAAACTAAACATCAAAAAAGTTCACATCACGTTTTAACAATAAACAACCTCATGGTGGATTTTGTGATCTTCTCTAAGCATCTGATTTGCCGATTATAAATTTCATTGAAATTTCAACCAATCAGGGCTGGACAATAATCACATGCTCGAGCTCAGAGCTTAAAAACGTTGGGCACAAGTTAGTCAAATGAGGGTGCATTTAGCTCACACAAATAATGTTGTTGATCTTTTCTGTCAACCGATGTCTTTATATATGTTCTAAATTATGCAGTTGGCATATTTTATAAAGAAATAACCATTTGAAAGATATAATGTGTTTGCTATAGAATGGTTCTATTATAGTTGTGGTTTTAGCAAATGGTTTTATTGTATATGTATAATTATATGTATATATCGTCCTAGTAAGATTTTTAAGTTTTTAGACTTATCGATCAGGTTTCGCTCACAGTCAGTAGGACTGATGAAATAGGTATATAATGAACACATTTTGCAAGCTTTATTTATGCACTTTTACCAAAGTATAAGTGGTTGTTAAATATGTCTAACCAAACAGATATATATTTAAAACGTTCAAATATATATGTGAACCGCATATCTGATGCCTTACTTGACGCGTACAGTGACATTCTTACGGCCTGGATCCCGTGCTACCAACATTACATTTTGACTTGCTGTCACTTGATACTATCAAATGGCAAATAAACAAATCATTGTTCTGTGATGTTCATTAGCACAAAACTAGTACAACGCAACTGGAACATTCCTACATACATGCATATCACTCTCCTATAGCAAATGTTTACGACACATTTTGCAGTTTGTGTATTATATATACACACATATTTTAACTGCTCAAGCCTTCTGCTATACGACTTAACTTACTCAGCATGATTTAGCGCTAACCAAATAAACAAGCAAAAATTTGTATGTGCTACTTTAGTTACCACACTCGGCTTCATGTTAAGTATAGAAGCGATAAAAGCCTGGTAGTTGGCCTCCTACGGCGTGCGATTATCTTAAAACTCAGTCTGTCTAATGCCATAACTGTGGGGTCTCGTTAAAATCCACACGGATGTGTTGACCTGCTTTAAAAGTCCTGTCCATGATGTTTCATTTTAACAAGTTTATACTTGATTGATTTTTTTTACTTTCTTATTAAAGAATGAACTCAAATTGAAACCTAGTAAAAAGCATAGCATTACTTAATAAACGAAAGCAAATGGCAAGATGCAGTGTCTGAACAGGGGTCGTATGCGACATTAGCACGTACATGTAACTTCAAAACCATCCGTTAGCTCGAATCTTTACTTAAGTCTCATGGGAGCCTATGATATAAATAAATGTCAAATGATGTTAGGAATACAGTTGAAAATGGGAGTGTTCTAGTAAGAAGAATCGGAACGTGGTTTAGTGAATGAGTCCTGTTACATTTTGAAATTTTGAACTTCATCGAGCACCCACAATACAAGAGTTATGCGGTAGGAAAAACAAGCCGCTCCTTCGTAGTTTTACCAAACGTGCGAAGCAAAAACTGATTTGTGGAAAATCAGAATAGTAACTCCATACTTTCCTATTTGGGATAACGGTTATTTTAAGCTATATCTTTTTGCGTATAAAAGAAGAGGAATATAAGGTATTGTTTTGTAAGAATTAACGTATGTAGTTGTTTGAAAAGCCTTTCTTAAGTCATGTTTCATTACTACGTATATAGTACATGTACATACGGCGGATAAGAATCACATCAATAGTTTTATTGCTGAGAAAATAGTGGCATGAAGAGAGAGGAATGTAGGAAGCTAACACAAATGGCTTTGATGATAGAATTATGACCCTCTTATATCAACAACACCACTTGATTAGTCGGTTATTTCAACTTATAATTCTAGGCATCAATAAAGATTATACACGCATACAACATTTACATAGACATAGGCATTGTAACCTGGCGGGTCTTAACATTGTAGTCAAATAATAACGACGATTTAATTTATTAAGGTCTTATTCAATGATGAAATCAAACAAAACTGGCGATTAAGAACGGTCTAGATAAAAAGTGCGCTCATTGCACCCAAGGACCTGCGAAAACAATAATATTTTGATCGCAATTGAACAGAGAAGACGATCGATCGATTAAGATAAAATGTATGCGACCTTACAAAGGGGCGCCTTTACTTTTTCAAGTTACAAGATGGCAACTTTACCAGAGATCAGTGAGCGATTTAACTCGAACAGTCACCATAAGACGAATTGACTCTTTAAATTACAAGAATGCACCTCGATTCTACACGTTGCAAGAAGGTTATTGACTCTGAAAGTAACAAGTAGCAAACTTCAATCTATAAGTTATAAATAAGCGACTCTAGGGATGGGATTTGCCGGCATTTTTGCCGATACTGTGCTGCGTCATTTCTATCATTATAGCACAGGGGCACTTATGGTATGCCCAGGGACTGAACCCGGAGGTCCATTATACTGACACCGACGAGTCAGGCGTAATGCTGTCCCCTTAGCCCCGAGCGTTAGGAGGGAAGCCACTACTACCAACTTTAAAGTCTTTGGTTTGACCCGGCCGGGGATTGAACCCAAGACCTCCCGATCCGCAAGCCGACGCTCTACCACCTGAGTTATTGCGGCTGGTTAAGCGACTCTAGTCTACCAGTTATAAGGAGTCAAATACATGTACATGTATGCTCTGTAAGGTGCAGAAAAGGGGCTTCGACACTACAGGTAACTAGACGGCGGCTTCGACTCTAAAAGTTACAAGGAGTCTCTACAAGTGTCTTGTATACTGTTAAAAATGGAATTAGATAAATGATATGAAATCAAATGTTTATGAAATAATACTTATTGCTGACTTAAAGTGCAAATAGGAATGCCTTGCAAATAAAGTTTTTTTCTGAATTTGTTCCAGGGAGCATAATGTCACGTGTGGTTAAACGTAATGTCGTTATCATGATCTAAATGCAACAAATTATCATGCTGCCAAAGTGTAACGGTTCCTAATAAACTGATGAGGCATTTATGTTTGCAATGTGTTATGTTAATTGTAAGTTAATGCCCTCTCTTGTATAATATTGACATTGTCTATTTACATCAAATCATGCAAAAAAAGATAAAGGAGCCATGCCCTTTTTAGTGCATTTGCACCACAAAGGCACACATTTAATTTCTTTCAAAAAGTAACATGTTATACATGCATCGATATATAAAATCTCATGCAAATTTCAGACATGCAGCTTAATATAAAATCTCATGCACATTTCAGACATGCAGCTTAATATAAAATCTCATGCACATTTCAGACATGCAACTTAATATAAAATCTCGTGCACATTTCAGACATGCAACTTAATATAAAATCTCGTGCACATTTCAGACATGCAACTTAATATAAAATCTCGTGCACATTTCAGACATGCAGCTTAATATAAAATCTCATGCACATTTCAGACATGCAACTTAATATAAAATCTCGTGCACATTTCAGACATGCAACTTAATATAAAATCTCGTGCACATTTCAGACATGCAGCTTAATATAAAATCTCATGCACATTTCAGACATGCAACTTAATATAAAATCTCGTGCACATTTCAGACATGCAACTTAATATAAAATCTCGTGCACATTTCAGACATGCAACTTAATATAAAATCTCGTGCACATTTCAGACATGCAGCTTAATATAAAATCTCGTGCACATTTCAGACATGCAGCTTAATATAAAATCTCGTGCACATTTAAGACATGCAGCTTAATATAAAATCTTGTGCACATTTCAGACATGCAGCTTAATATAAAATCTCATGCAAATTTCAGACATGCAGCTTAATATAAAATCTCGTGCACATTTCAGACATCCAGCTTAATATAAAATCTCGTGCACATTTCAGACATGCAGCTTAATATAAAATCTCGTGCACATTTCAGACATGCAGCTTAATATAAAATCTCGTGCACATTTCAGACATGCAGCTTAATATAAAATCTCGTGCACATTTCAGACATGCAGCTTAATATAAAATCTTGTGCAAATTTCAGACATGCAGCTTAATATAAAATCTCTTGCAAATTTCAAACATGCAGCTTAATATAAAATCTCGTGCAAATTTTAGACATGCAAGTAATTATAAATTCTTTTGCCAAATTAAATATTACAGCTTCATTTTTTTGTATTTATGTAACATGATTGCACATAATCTTTTTGTATACGTCAAAACATAAATATATATATGAATTTTTGCTGAATTTAAAATTTGGATTAAACTGAATTGCTATAAACAATGTGGAAAATATGAATTAATACTGTGGAAACAGCATTATAACATTTTCTCATAAATAACTAGTTACGGTACCTTTTCTAATGTCAGTGTATTTTCTTTCGCATTCTTCTGGTTCAGTGTCATAAATGTTATCTGTTGTTCTGAAATAAACCCTTACCCACTTTTGAGTCTTTGTTTTCTTACGCATCCTGTTTACATGGTCATAAAGTTCGGACATGTAGGCGGCGCATCCGGTATACTACACATGATATGGCACATCTGTTATCTTCGTGTAGATGATCAATGTCGATTTTGTAATAGTGTTTTTTTTCGACACGTTTTCTGAAAAGTGTTCAACAGACTTGTAAGAGCCGATAATTTTCTGGTCTGGTAATAGTGGGACGACTTGTATTCGGTTAATAAAAGGGCTAGATTTAAAGTAAAAATATAAGAAATATCCTTAAACATCAAAGCGATTCTGTTTTGATAGCAATTATATAATTTATATTTAAATGGTATATATAGTCAAATAAAACATAATACAAATACCATATAAACTAATGACCTACCAACCCTAAAGACAAATACTGTCAAGTTTATATTAAAAATGTGACACTTTTTTAATATACAGTAAGAATGACTTTTAATTTATTTGAGTCTATAGTCTTTAATCAATCATACAAATATATTTGATTTCGATAGATTTAACCTAGACGTTAATTGTACCCGTGTATAGGTCTTAGGTTTTAATGTGTCTAAATATTTATCATCACTCTATAACATAGTTCCGCACATTTGCACAGGTAAATCGAGGGTCCCACTTGTTGTCTTATCGTGGCTTAAGATAATATCAAAATAACAAAATGGTTCTCAGTCATTTTTTGGCGGCGGACTTTGTCCCCTTTAGAACGCTGTTGATCCATTTCGAGTAACAACTAACTGTTGAACAATAAGTAAATAAAAATAATTTATCAGCATAACCCCAACGCATTTTTCACATGGCCATTTCTTTTCATTAATGTATTTTGAGTAGTTTATTTGTGTTTTAGGATACAAATGTATCGGTAATAATCATTGTTTATAGAAACACAATATATGGCAAAGTGTGCTTTAATTAATTCATTGATTTATAATCCTGACGTAATTAACTCTCATATAGATACTGTTACTAACAATGAAAATGCGACAGCGATTTCATCCCGTCCAATGATGGAATGCTTGTTGATAAGACAAAAAAAAAACACTGCAGCAAACTTATAAACTTGTCAGAGCTAGTTTGATACAGTCCACTTTTCAATTCACCTTTCCGCAAGATCTAAAAATAGATATTACACATTGTGTATTAGCATGGAATTAGCCAATCACATCGCGTTGATTGACACTTTACCTGCGATATTCTGATTCTCACTTACACATTGTCCCACAAACAGTGACATTGACAAGCGATCAGTTTAAATCTGTTTAAGCCTTTGGTTCAATTTAATAGCAACAGGGTTGTTTGTAGTTTGTGGTTTGCAAGGAATTGTACGTTGCTGTAATCGCTTCTATGTTTGCATCTTAATTTAGTTTATTGGATGAGGCTTGTCCATTTCTGCATCAAAAGGTAAAATCTCGCTGTAGCCAGCAACAGCTTTCTTTCATAATTTTGTGTCATGAATGCATCATTGGGTGAAACTGTCTTAATTTTCATCTCAACATCTCCATCATCTTTGCATTTGGGAGGTATCAAATTAAAATATTTTCGCAGATCTGTAAGATAATCTGTAAGATCTGTCACTTTAAACCATGTTGTTTGTGGGCAAGGGGGCTGAGCTTAAACTCTATTTTTAGACTCGCGGAAAGGTGAATTCCCTGAAATTTGCCAGTGACATATTATCCTATTCTCAGCCAAGCGGTAAGGTTCGCAGACATGTAGCTCTTCAGTCCCTTACCGCGTGGGTTTTAACTCGAAGCTGGTGGGGGGGGGGGGGGGGTTACAAGCAGCTGACTTTCTGTGCGCGCCGGTGTTTCTACCTAAATAATTATCTGGACGTCGTAAATATGACCATTGCTGTGTCGACGCCATGTAACAATAAACCAACAAACGAAAAAAACATCACCAATACCATTTTTGACATTATCAAGAGTAAGTTTTTTTTCGGTTTGTCATTCTCGTATTTAAGACAAAAGAATTTATTATTCTATATTAGTAAAAGGATAAAGTGGACTCGATCATAGTTAAAGATGTAGTTAACTATGTAGTTAAAGATGTGAATCGATAGCAGAAATGTCAACTAAAAAGTACATTGTATAATGTCGAGTGTGAATACTTGCATACCTGTGAACATCCATTGTGATCATACAACAGCAACGTGTAAACTGGAGCATTACCATGTGTTGCCATTTTGTTAACTTTAATGCAAATCATGTAGGGAAATATCAAAAATATATTTTTAGATTGGGCACTCATTGTTTCAATGCACAGAATTGATCGATGGGCCTATATTTACTAAAAGGGCTATCACAAATACGATAGGAATATATTGGATATCTTAAAAAGATACCCCGATAAACGAAACTATGTGGGGCGAAACAAACCGCATTTTGCTAATGAAATCGGTGTAATCTGAAATGCATAACAGCCGCGAGCTTCGAACGAAATATCAATGCAAATAAACGCATTTAACTATGAATGCAAAAGAACGCATTTGCGTGCATTCGCGTTCATACCTCGTGACAGTTGCGGGCGTTCAGCGTTCATTCAGCATGCGTGTAGCGTGCGTTTGGCAACAAAATAAAGTTGCACTCCTGCATTGCGAAAGTTCTGTATTATGTTAAATATAGAAATAATATGTAAAAACGAAGGAAATGAACGATTTTATGAAACAGATATTTGTGATTGTACTTTCTTCCGTACCGGTCTAAGGTAACTTGTTTGTGGTGTTTAGAACTAGAAGTTGCATTTTCTTAATCACTATTTGTTAAAAAAGACTACCATGACTTAATCAATGGTTCTTAAAAACATTGTTTCTGTTTTGTTTATTTTGAAGGTCCTGTAAGAAGCATACACCAAATGTTATTCATATTTGTATGCAAGTTACCATTTACATCCGGGTGAGTGTACATAAAGTACACCAAGATCTACGCGTAGGTTTGAAACATCGATCAAATTATTTCATTCTCCTGCACATAGGTGATTGCGCGTCTGACTGTTGATATACGAAAAGAGCCGTACTGACACAAAACATATCTCGGTAGGGTTTTCTCAGAAGAGAAAAATCATATTTGTCATGTTCATTTTAATATTACATCGTCGACGATTATAATGATGTAGGCTAGGGGAAGG
Organism: Sinonovacula constricta; assembly: GCA_007844125.1. Classification (NCBI taxonomy): domain Eukaryota; kingdom Metazoa; phylum Mollusca; class Bivalvia; order Cardiida; family Solecurtidae; genus Sinonovacula; species Sinonovacula constricta. Next base: position 16,626,650 of record CM017559.1, read on the forward strand.
GATTATCAATGGAGATAGTTTCTAGTCGTACGCATAGCATGTGCATTTATTATTCAACAGTAATCCGCCGATAACATTATGGTCGAGTATTGTAATTGTATTTTGTATTTTGGGTTTTACGGCACACGGATACTTGATAGGTCATACAGCGTCGAATACATTAAAGTTGAGCGAGAATTGATTAATAATCAGGTTAAAATTAAAATACTTTAGCATAAATATAAAAATCTATTAAGTTAAAATAATCTGAATTATAATTGAACGAACGTAAACATATTACACAGTTAAAGTGTATGACGTAAGTATAATTAAGCGTTTAAAATGTATACTCGTTCAAGAAGCAAAGAAGTTTAGAATCCGACACTATCTAAAAATAGTTCGTACATGTTAATGACGTTAAATACCTAGACCGAATATGGTCTGTGTCAATATAAGTGGTTTTTAACTCATTTTACTGTTTTAGGACAAAGATAGAAACACTTTCTATCAATTTGAACAAATGAAGATTACGAATGAGGCTCTGAGGTGGTATATTAACAGTCGCAAGTGGTACCCAAAATGTTACAGTCGTCATCTCAGTGCCCGGTATAATTAAATTGTCTAACCAATTAGCAGAATATGCCTGTCGTCACCCACTTAGCCTATACAAACAAGACATGTGTCAACAGTTTTAAATTTAATTTGCTTATGAAGATCCTAATGCTTAATATAAATAACTTTATATTGTTATATAAATTATATTTTTTTTATTTGCGCATCCCTTAGTTCCGACGTTCATTCAAGTCGAGAAAAACAAGGAAAGGTAGAATTGTGTTGAAAATATCCGGCACTTCTTTGTGCCAGATGATTTAATATGATTAAGAAAAAACAGTATTTAAAAAATACAGCAAAGATAAACATACATAATTTAACGTAAAATTATTTCAAGACCTGAAGTTGGACAAAGCAATCAGTACAAAACCGTCCAACCAAGTAGACAAGGGAAGCGCAATAAGGTTGAGGTAGGTTCCGTACTGAGAAATAACCGGGTACAATTGTGTAATAATTACATATAAAGGCATAATGATAGGTCCAAAATCAGCAGATATAAACAAAGCATAATAAACATATAATTATCAATAATCGATGTGTAGTTATGTATGTACAGAAAAGCAGAATAAGTGAGAAACTTACTTGAGAAGCAACATCATCGAAGGTGTACCTTATTAACTATCAATGGTTCCTTCCGAGAAACGCATTCAGGTTGGATTTCTCTTTTTAAAAGATGAGTTAATCTAGTGTGCCTGACAGAGAGCTACGTCTTCCCGCCTTTTTCTCTGCAAATTGAAATATTTATATCGCTTAATTATCTGTAATTTGTTATAAATAGTATTGTTCCAGCTTGTTTGTCATTTGGTTAAAATATGTCGATTGATAAGTGGTTTAAAATCTGTGTGTGGGATGCAAAGATCTCAGTAAGGGCTAAGGCAAATTTTGCACTCTTATCCGCATTCCTCGGATGTCTACATGACTAGGTTGCCAACAGGCGCGTATCTGGGCCGTTTTTGAAGTTACGCACAATTACAAGGGAAATAACCTCTGTAGTAATACTTTTGAATATATTCGGTTCTTTTCTAATGAAAAAACGGGTAAAGTGCGGACATGCGCGGAACTTAACGCAAAATATGAACGACCTTTTTAACTTGAATGGCGTGGTAATAAGATTTTATAACATAGAAACTGGGGAAATAAAATATATCATTCCTATTCCGGGAAAGGTATCGATATTCTTAGTGTTTTTGGTACTTTTAGATTTTCCGAATTTTCGAACGGAGGTTACGCACGTGCGTAAAGTGCGTAATGGTAGAAACGCGCCTGGTTGCCAACAGAAAACAATACTCTTATCAAGTAAATACTGCAAATCTATCGCCATGATGATTTGAAATGAAGTCAAGAGACAGGTTTAAACCAATGGATTTTACAAACGGAAGCACAACCGACATATGACCTCCTCGCAGAGCCGTAAATAATGGTGCCATAATCTAATTTCGGTTTAACTAGTGATCTATAAAGTTGCAATAGTCCTTTTCTATCAGCTTCCCAGTCGGTATGGGATAAAAATTTAAACAGGTTAAGAGATTTAAGACATTTAGTTTTTACATACTTAATATGGGGTATAACAGATAATTTGCTGTCAAATATGACACAAAGAAATTAAGTTTCCTAGACGACACAAATACGAATATTATTAAGATATAATTCAGGATCGTTGAACAAAATTCTTTTCTTACAGAAATGTATGCAGTTTGTTTTTAAGTGTAAAAATTTAAAACCATTGTTGTTACTCCAATTTTGTAATTTGTTGAGGCATTATTGTAATTGCCTATTCATATTTTTAGAACGATAACATATAAGGAAATCGTCCACATATAATGAACAATTTACTCCACTATTTAGAGATTTGACAATTTTATTTTTTATATTTTAGAGAGAAACCGACAATATGCTACTCTGAGGGACACCTTGTTCCTGTTTATGAACAGAAGACAAAGTAGACCTAATTTCAACTTGAACATTTCTGTCAGAAAGAATATTGTTTATAAATATAGGTAAAATATCCTTGAGATCAAGGTCACCAAAATCTTTTAAAATCCCATAATTCCAAGTAGAATCGTATGCCTTTTCAAGATCAAAGAACATCGCCACAAGGTGTTCTTTTTTTTTATAAAGTCATCTCTTATAAAAGTTTCAAATCGAACAAGATGATCGAGTGTACTGCGTTGGTTTCTGAACCCACTTTGAAATTCTGTGAGTAAAGTATATGATTTTATAAACCAAACGAGTCTATTATTGATCGTCCGTTCTAAAGTTTTACAAATAGAAGTAGTCAAAGCAATAGGTCTGTAACTTAAAGGATCTGTTAAATTCTTTCCCTGTGTAGGTATAGATATGATTAATGTATTAATCCTCGAATTTGGAACTTCTCCGGAAAACCAGATTTCATTACCAGTAGGTGTTTTAGGAATTGATAGGGGATATCATAAGATCCAGCAGCAGTATTATGAGATTTATTCATTGCTTTCTTAAGTTCATTTGAAGAAAAAGGTTGGTTGTAATTTT